>OZ025279.1:3888840-5088840 GCA_964019165.1 Mastigias papua | reverse complement strand
AAAAATAGTGTCACTTGCACTTTAAAGATTGGATATATGTAAATGCTGCATGTTTGATCCCAAACTATTATTCCTTATTGTAAAACTGATAGAAATAATGCATTATATCAGCATATTTAAATTTCATACAGCATACCATGTCTGATTTTGAACAACAAGCCACAATATTTAGCAAGTGTTTTGGAGAGTTCATTCAGATGGCACTTACAACTTTGAGTAGGGAGTTTAGTTGGTTTATATTTGTACAGCTAGTGCAAACATTTGCTGTTGAATGGATAGAGCATCCTTCAGGGAGCATAAACATGTTTTTACCATAGGTATATCTCTAGCTATTCAAGAGTTGTGGTAAAGTGAATTTTCCATTCTTGCCCACACTTCTGGAAAGATGTTTTTTCTGTAGGACCCAACAGTGGATAGCACCATTATACCTAAAATTCATTATCATACCTTCACATATGATTTAGTAGCTCAATAAGTAAATATGGCCTGGTATTCATACATGGTACACATGTTACCCACCAAAAGGGGGTTTGTTTACAATATGTATTGCCTTTGCAACAACAATGTTATCACAGGAACCACAAAAGTTGTGCTGAAATGAAAACTATTTCCTATAATCTATTATTTTTTGCTCAAAAAGGACTAAACTGACCTTGGATTGGCTAGAACATCGTCAGCACTAAACTGGGGGAACACATATAGTATCTTTTCCTGGGAGAGCCCCCAGTTACCATAGTAGCAAATAAAATAACAAAATTTTATAGTTTTAAGATAAAGCAATGATAAGTATCATTGCCTATCTTAAAGTAAATCTAGTTAGCTTACCTTAGCAGCACCTACTAGCTAAATAGAAAGCAAAACACAGAGTAGCTTTATCAGGGGCTTGCGGAACCTCACTTTAGGTTCTGCTGCTGTGTTTGGGGAACATGTGGAATTGGTACTTGCTGTACTCTAGAAAAGTTACAGAACAGCACCATAAGAATTATAACGGTTAGTCCATGTGATGCACCTGCTAAACCGCTCTTGAGACAATTGAAATTGCATAGTATAGCTGAAATGATTCACCAAGAATCTGCGAGCATGGTTTATCAAGCAATAAATGGCCAAGTGCCTCCCTACTTCTCCAGTCCTTCAATATCATATCTGCATTGATGAACAGAATGCTTCATAAATCCAGTTTAAATCTAAGGTCCCAAAGAATGAAAATGAAATATAGGCAAAACAGCTCTGTAGAACAGCTCATACCTTTCCAACATTTAAAGTGAAGTTAAAAGCTATGCTTCCATAGCACTATTTTGTCTCTTTAAGTTTTATGCTACTGTTTCTATTTGTTTGTAAATAGTATAGGATTATATATAAGCTTATATATTTTGTCTTTTTAACAGAGGGCCCCTTGAAAACCAGCTATGCTGAATTTATGTAACCCTCCTAAAAATGTGGAAATGAAATAAATGAAATGAAATGAAATTCTTTGTTCAATCTTATTGCAAAATCTATCTGAAGAGAGAAACTGCAAGCAGTTTGTCTGTACTGTGAATGATATTGTTTGAAAATAGTAACTTGATGAAGCATGAGAAGACAGCTCTACAGTTTATTATATTTAAGCTGGTTATACATAAAATCTGTCTAATCTTTCTGAGCTTTGTCTTTCAGGAATCTTTGCTGTTCTCTTCATCCTTATTCCTTTTCCTTATTACTAGTACCTCCTTTATCCTTTCTTTGGCCTTACCTTTAACCTTTCTTGCCACAATCCTTGACTCTGTGGTACATTTCACATTCCTGCTCTGGTAATGAGTAAAGCCAATTAGCTGGTTTGGTACTACTCCACATCACCAGAGCTTCTAGGGATAGAGTGGTTACAGCTGGCTTTGATTTCCAATGAACATCAAACTTTGCAATCTCTATCTGAAATTATGTTTGATGTAAGAACTTTGAGAGTTTTTGATATCAAGTGGCTTGACAGATAATACTTGCCCACAGGAAGCTGGTCAGAATACTGCCGCTCCAAAAAAATTTACCTAATGAAGCTTACAATTTGTGGATTGTGATGTGTAATTCATTCTGCACTTTTAGATAGTTCTTTAACCCTTTTTGCTGATCTTCTGTCTTAATTTCGAAGAAAAAAGGTTTACTAGAGAGCTTCGATCAAGCAGTGCAAGGTCACTTGTGTTCCCAAGGGAAACTGGGACTTTCCAGGATAGGGTAGCAATACTATTCAACTCTCTGCCCGAAAATATAAGAAACTGTTGTATCTATGAAAAATTTTTGACTTTATCTAAAGACCTTTTAAAGAATAACATTGTTACGTAGATTTTAATCAGATACATGGAAATAAGTTACATTTAGTGTAGAGTACTTTTTAACGTATTATGGACAAATTTAGTTTATTCATGACAATCTTTTCTTTTTATTAAGGTTAATAATATTTTATGTAGCATTTAACAGAGAATAGCCATGTCATGTGGATCTGTTAATACCCATTATTATTATCATCATCATCATTATTATTATTATTATTAACGACTACTTTACAGCTGCATTGCCAATAGCTGAAATCACAACATACAATCTCCCTAATATTATTAGCAACATGAATAACGTTATCTACAGTTATTTCGAGCAAGAGTTTGGAGAGGTAAATTCTACTAAAAACGCTGATTTGGATATTAAATATAATGGCTACTCAAACTACAAACTTAAGTCTTGTCTTAAACAACTAAAAAACAGCGGAGCTGATATTGCTGAGATTCGGTATGTCTCGCACCTTCTGAGGAACAGGCTAAACAAATCAAGACCAGCAAATAGTGATAGGAATGACGATGAAAAGATTAGAGTGAACTTCTGGGGTTATGTAAAAAACATTTTTAAAAAGAGTGCCGTAAAATTACCTTCTTTCGACGTTTCAACGTGCACTGATTTCTTTTCTAAATTCTTTAGCTCTCTCAATACCACAAAGAATTTTCAAATTCCAGATTGGATTCCATCTCTTCCCCTTCCAACTTCTCCATTTGATCTCTCTCCACCTTCATATAAGCAAATTACGAAAGTGGTTCGACGAATCAAAGCATCTGGTTCTCCTTGCCCTCTCGATCAACTTTCAATTATTCCTTTCAAACGGTGTCCATACCTCAGATCATACTTGACGGAAGTCTTTCGCACTGTCTGGCAGTCTGGGGAAATCCCCAACGAATGGAAGAAGGCTTGCACAGTGCTTATCCATAAAAAAGGTGACCAATCTGACCCTGCTAACTTTAGGCCCATTACTCTGGAAAGCACTCCGCTGAAAATATTCACATCATGCTTGAGAGATTCCATGTTTGCATTTCTATCAGCCAATGGATACATTGAACATCGCATTCAAAAGGGTTTCATGCCTAAATTGTCAGGTACGTACGAACACACAGCTCAAATGTCGCAGATAATCAACAAAGCTAGGATAAAACAGCGCTCTGTAGTTATCACATTACTTGATCTTAAAAACGCTTTTGGGGAAGTCCACCATAATCTCATTCCAGCAGTATTGAAATATCATCACATTCCTGATCAAATACAAGGGCTCATCAATAGTCTTTATTCAGATTTCTACACTTCCATTATCTCCCAGCATTTCACAACTCCTTTTATTAAGGTTGGTCGTGGCGTTCTACAGGGTGATTCCTTAAGCCCTCTCACCTTTAACCTTTGCTTCAATACATTTATTCGCTATATCGCAGCACAGAAATTCCAACAATTCGGCTTTAGCTTAAACTCGCTCTACCCTATACATTGGTTTCAATTTGCCGACGATGCTGCTGTGATTACTGGACTAGAAAACGAGAATCAAATTCTGCTAAACCATTTCACCCGGTGGTGCAACTGGGCAGGTATGATTATTAGGGTTGATAAATGCCTCACATTTGGGATAAAGAAAGCAGCCACCTCTTCAATTCAGTACTTTCCCAAGCTGATTCTAAATAGTTCTTTGGTTCCAACTGTTGGCAAAAACATGCCCTTTAAATATCTTGGTAGATACTTCAATTTCCATATGGATAATAGTGATCATATGTCGATTCTTCTAGACACTATCAAGGATCTGATGCTCAAAATTGATTGCCTACCCTGCCACCCAAAAAATAAACTTCTTCTTTACCATCGTTTTGTGTTATCGAAACTTTCTTGGCACTTGACCATTGCGGATCTTAGCAAGACATGGGTGGTCGAAAATTTAGACAGCGTAGTTTCTAGGTTTGTAAGGCAGTGGCTAGAATTACCTATATGCTCAACTTTCAGCTCTTTAATCTTAAGTACATCTAGATACGGCATAAATCTTATCCTCCCTTCAGCAAAGTTTATTGAGTGCCAAACTATTATACGAAATGCCTTGAAGTCCTCACCAAATCCCGACATCAAATCACTTTGGGCGGATACAAGCTATGGCACTAATCTTCAGTATGACCAGTTCCAGAATACTAAACAAGTTTTGAAGGCTGTACAGCACGAGCATGAAGATCGCATAAAAAATACACTCCTTTCTCAAGGCTTGGTTATCTCCTCTATTCTGAAATATTCATGTCAAAGAACAGCAAGCATTTGGTCAATTGTTCAACAAAACATGCCGAGAAATATCTTTAATTTTTCTATAAAATATCTCAACAACACTTTACCTACTCGGAAAAATCTTTGCAAATGGTCCATTTCTCAGTCATCAGCATGTTCATTCTGCCTTCAATCAGAAACTCTGCAGCACGTGGTATCAAGTTGTAATTGCTACCTCGAGAATGGCAGATATACTTGGCGCCACAACTCTGTCCTTCTTTTCCTTGCTAATACATTTTCATCTCTAAACCAAATCTCAGTATATGCCGATTTGCCCTCTTTTATGTCCCCATCTTTGATAACTGGCGACTCCCTTCGTCCTGATCTTCTTTTGCTCACAGGCAAGAAAGTGCTCTACATTCTTGAACTCACACTGGGTTTCGAGACAAATATTCAGGCTAATAGCGTAAGGAAAGCCAATAAGTATACTCCACTACTTCAAGACCTGTCCTCTTCCTATAATAAAGTCATTTTTATCAATGTCTCCATGGGTGCTCTCGGCGTTATGGGCGCCTCCTGTGATTCCTTTCTTTCTCTACTCCAAGATCTGAGTTTTGACAAAGTTACACAGCGAAGAATTATTATGAAAACAATTAATATTGCCATTAGGTCAACGTATTACATCTTCTGCCAAAGAAATAAATCATGGAACAACCCTGAACTCCTGACCTTCTGAACATTCACTTCCTTTTCCTGCTATTATACCTTTGAGTTATGTTACATGTCAATTGTTATTGTTATTATTTTTCATGTGCTTAGTACAAACTAGCCAATGGTACACTACCAATTATATGCGAGGTGTATTATTGTAAGTAACAGATATATACATATGAAAGTTTAAAAAAAAAATTATTATGTTGTTATTATGTTGTTTATTATGTTGTTGAGCAGTGACGTCCAGACGTTGCTGTACACAGCTCTCGTTTTATAGCGCATTGCTTGACTTGGTTACGGATTTTTCGCATTGTATTTTCATTCTCAATACTACATTGGATTCAAGACTTACTTTAAAATGTTTCGCTTACGTTTATTGTCAATTTGTGTGGTATTTATCGCTTGTGTGTATTGTGGGAAAGACTTCCAGTCGTTAGGCCGTCATAGTTGGAGGTGCAAGAAAAAGCTACACAACTTGGATGAGCAAGGTGATTCTGGGAATATCACGTTACACAGAGATTCAGAATCAAACGGTGCCTGTATGGTCGTCAAGTGTAGCTGCGGTAGGGAATGCAAAGGCATGAAAGGCCTTAAAATGCATCAAAGAAAGTGTCGACTTAATGATAGTACAGACGTTTGTCAACCGCCAGGTTTTGAAAATTCAAATATTGACCCCCGCGTAGTTTCTTACGAAGAAGAGGAAGTGACTGTTGACTCACTCGATACTTTTGTTTTAAAGCCCGGAGTCAAGCTGCCTAAGTCGCACGAACAATGGATTGAAGCAAACACCTACTTTCGATCAATATTCGCAAATATCAAATTGAAATCAGACTCATTGGATCAAACTATTAGATTTATAAACGGATCTATTTATGATTTCTTCAAGACCAACTATGGAACGATTAAATCCACTAATCAAACTGAAAACAATTTCCATAAATATAAGGATCTAACTACTAAACAGCTCAAGAAAGAATTGGCCCAATTGAAACATCGAGGTGCAGCCATTTCAGATATTAAGTATGTATCTCGCCTCCTTCGTTCAAAGCTGAACAACATTCTGGGTGCTGCTAATAATTATACTGTTACTGACAATTATGATCGTCACATAGGCCGTAACTTTTGGAATTTTGTCAAGAATGTACTCGAGAAAGGTTCTTCCATCCTGCCTTCCTTTTCACGTGATCATTGTACAAGATTTTTCCTTCATTTGTTTCGTGACTGCATTCCGCATAGGACTTTTACCCGCCCTACTTGGATTCCTTCCTTACCTGATCCCTTGATTCCTTTCAGCCAATCTCCTCCTTCCTATGAGAAAGTCACTAATGTAATTCGCAGAATGAAGTCATATGGATCCCCTTGTCCTTTAGACAAGATATCTATTATCTGCTTTACGAGATGTCCATATTTACGATCTCTATTAACTGACATTATCCGCGTTATATGGGAATCTGGCCATATTCCTGCAGAATGGAAAAAAGCTTGCACTGTCCTAGTTCATAAAAAAGGTAGCGGAGACGAGCCTGTTAATTTCAGACCTATTACTTTAGAATCGGTGCCCTTAAAAGTCTTTACCTCCTGCCTTCGTGATTCTATTTTCTCATTCCTCAGACAAAATGACTTTATTGAGGCTGAAATCCAGAAAGGCTTTACTCCCAAGATCGCTGGAGTCCTTGAACATACTTCCATGATGGCTAATATTATTGACAAAGCCCGCATTAAACAACGTTCTTTAGTTATAACATTGTTAGACCTCAAAAATGCTTTCGGTGAAGTATATCACAACTTGATTCAAGAAGTTCTTGCATATCACCATATCCCAGCCAAAACCAAAGCTTTGATTTCAAGCCTCTATACTGGCTTCCATACATCAGTCATAACAGACGATTTTCTTACTCCTGCTATCCCTGTTAGACGAGGTGTTCTTCAAGGTGACTGCCTTAGCCCACTATTATTTAACATGTGCTTTAATACCTTCATTCAGTTCATTCGTCAAGAAAAATATAAACAACTTGGCTTCTCTTCTCATGTTACATTCTATTGTCTTTTTAAGCCAGTTCACTGGTTTCAGTTTGCGGATGATGCAGCTGTTGTTACAACCAATGAACGTGAAAATTAGTTACTGTTGAATTGCTTTACCAAATGGTGTAAATGGTCAGATATGGTTATTAGGGTGGACAAATGTGCGACCTTTGGGATCAAAAAGTTTTCCTCACGATCTCTTCAATACGAACCAAAGCTTTTTATTGACAGTGAACTTGTCCCCACAGTCAAATCTGGTGAATCTTTTAAGTACCTTGGTCACTATTTTAACTTTGAAATGAACAACGAAGTCCATAAAGAGAAACTGGAATCCTCTCTCTCTGAGATGCTTAAGCGAATTGATGCTCTTCCTATCTGACCTAAAATGAAAATACTTCTCTATCAGCGCTTCATCCTTTCAAAATTATCTTGGCACTTCACAGTAGCTCCATTGTCACAAAAATGGGTAATTCAACGCCTTGATAATGTCGTAATTAGGTTTATTCATCAATGGCTGGTCTTTCCAATAAGTGCCACTTTAAGTGGTATAATCCTTCCTCAAAACCACTTTGGTTTAAATCTCCAGCTTCTATCTGTTCAATTTCTCCAATGCCAAAATGTCCTACGTACTTCCGTAAAATCTTCACAGAATGATGCCATTGTCTCATTGTTAAATAATACCAGTTACAGTATGAACTTACAATGTGACTCATATAAGAATACTAAACATGTCCTGCAGGTTGTACGCCTAGAACACAACGAAAAACTGAAGTCCCAGCTTCCATCCCAAGGTTTTATCATATCTGTCCTTTTAGATCACTCTCTGGAAACTCTCAACTCTTTGTGGTCCTCTACACAGAGTAAGCTGCCTAAAAATATTTTCAATTTCACTGTACGGTACCTCAATAACACGCTAGCTAATCGAACAAATCTGCACAAATGGAAACTCTCACTGTCGCCCGACTGTTCTGTTTGCGTGCATGCTGAGTCTCTTCTTCATGTTGTATCAGGCTGTAAGTCATATCTTGAAGATGGCCGCTACACTTGAGACATAACTCAGCTCTACACTTTGTAGCATCAACTCTACAATGCATTAAAAACTCCACTCTATATGTTGACCTCCCAGGTTCTCTCTCACCTTGCATTTTGACAGGGACCTGTTGCGTCCCGATTTGCTTCTCTGCATTGGAACGGCTACGATCTATATCGTCGAGCTTACCATTGGATTTGAAACCAATATAAGCATCAAAGCAGATAGGAAGCGCAATAAATGCCTGCAGCTCACTCGTGACCTCTCTTCATAATACCGTAATACCAAATTTATCAACCTATCCATCAGGTCTACAGGAATTTTTGGGAAATCCTTTAAATCTTTTATTGAAGTGAGCAATGATCTTGGTATTGAAAAACAGCACTTACACTATATACTAAGCAAATTTACCGCCATCATCATTCCATCCACATACTATATTTTCTGCATGAGAAACAAATTCTGGACTAAACTTGATCTTCTAACGTACTAAGAACTATAGTTATATCGAACTTCTCTATATATGGACTTGTATTCCTCAGTGCATTTGTTGTTGTTATGGTTTTGTCGTTATATATATATATATATATATATATATATATATATATATATATCTATATATATATATATATATATATATATATATATATATATATATATATATATATATATATATATATATATATATATATATATATATATATATATATATATATATATATATATATATATATAATATACAGCGGCGATAAATTCCAATGTATCGTCTACAATACCAAAGTGCTCAACAATGTAATGGAGCAATACGATAAGATAAGATAGAATAGAAGATAAATTAGAACATACTTGTATACGCGACCGTCGGTTTCATGCCAACACAATCACACCGACGGTCGCGTATATAAGTATGTTCTAATATTTCTTGTCTTTTATCTTATCTTATCTAATATATATATATATATATATATATATATATATATAAATATATATATATATATATATATATAGCTGATATATATATATTTATATATATATATATATATATATATATATATATATATATATATATATATATATATATATATATATATATATATATATATAGCTGATATATATATATATATATATATATATATATATATATATATATATATATATATATATATAATATACAGCGGCGATAAATTCCAATGTATCGTCTACAATACCAAAGTGCTCAACAATGTAATGGAGCAATACGATAAGATAAGATAGAATAGAAGATAAATTAGAACATACTTGTATACGCGACCGTCGGTTTCATGCCAACACAATCACACCGACGGTCGCGTATATAAGTATGTTCTAATATTTCTTGTCTTTTATCTTATCTTATCTAATATATATATATATATATATATATATATATATATATATATATATAGCTGATATATATATATTTATATATATATATATATATATATATATATATATATATATATATATATATATATATATATATATATATATATATATATATATATATATATATATATATATATATATATATATATATATATATATATATATATATATATATATATATATATATATATATATATCACTACAGCACGAAAAAGCGGTACCATGTTTTAACCATGCTGAAAAGCTTTTTTCGTCCGACACTCGTCAGAGTATGAAACGTCGGATAGCGACCGAAAGGTGAACCGAAATTTATAGCCAGATATGCGGGTACACGTGATATGATGAATAATGTGTCCAGTTAGCCATATGATTGGCCTCTTGGCACCTATTCACCATTGTTTACTTGAAGAGTCCAAGTGAGAAAATGAACTCTGTTTGTTTACACAAGACTGGGTTTTGAGTCTTTATGTAAACTGATTCCAAAACACTTAAATGAAAGGACGATCTTGCTTGCCCAATGATCCGAAAATTATCGTCTGAATATGTTTTGGCGCATTCTGGGTGTTTAATGAGATGTTGTCCTATGGCCGAATCACTTTTCATTTTAGAATTGGAGTTTTTACACATACGAGGTGGCTGTTCCCTTATTGTAGTGTTTTTCTTCCTGATGCTCGTGGGTATATGTTGCTTTATTCTGTCAGCTAGTCTCTGCGTAGTGCGTCCTACGTACCGAGCTTCACATCGGCACGAAAATTCATAAACTACACAACTTTTTTGAGTGGTAGGAACGCTATCTTTTTTAGCAGATGGTAGCATGACCTTAGTATTGTAGACCACACGAGGTTTCACAGCATAGAAACAGGATGTAATGGCTTTGTTAATTTGGTTTTCAAATCTTGATGAAACATTACCAATCCAGGGCAATTTTAGGTAAACTTGGCATTTCTCAGGACCACACGGTTTTCACCGCTGCAAAGTTGGCAAGTTTTTGCTTAACACAAGAAACAAGGTCATCGTCTGGATATCCATGTTCAATGAGCAGTTGTTTTACTCTATCAAGCTCTGAGCCTAATTTAGTTTTGGAGCAAATCATTAGTGCCCTGTGAACTAAGGTTGTGATAAGGCTAATTTTTCTTGATTTTGGGCTGAAGGAATTCCAACGGATGTATTGCCCTGTAAACGTTGGCTTCCTGTAAACGCTGGTAAGAAATCCAGTGCCCTCTTTTTCCACCAAAACATCTAGAAAGCTCAAGGAGTTGTTTTGCTCCTTCTCTACTGCGAAATTTAAAGCTGGATGCAGCAAGTGAAGTTTTTCATGAAAACAGTCACAATCCAGCTCGGAACTATAGATGATGAAAGTATCGTCCACATATGTAAAGTAGACACCTGGTTTTACGGTGTTATCAAAAAGTCTACTTTCATGAAAGCCCACGAAAATGTTTGCTAAAGCCGGCCCCAAGGGGCTGCCCATTGCCACTCCATCTAATTGCTTATACATTTGGTTGTTGAAACTAAATTCCACTCCTCGCGTAACAATTAGCATCAATTCTTTAAAGGTGTCCTCGGGGAATGGAGGGCAATCAAGGTGACCTCGATACAAAGCATCAGCACAAATCCCTATGGTCTCATCTAATGGCACATTTGTGAACAGACTGCTGATGTCAAAAGAGCATAGAAATGCCCCGGTAGGTTCTAGGTTGCAGTTTTGGATAAAATTGGCAAACGTAAAGGAGTCTTTTATACAATGTGAGGAGTAGGATTTTAGGACCGGAGCCAAAATTTCTGCTAACCACTTAGCAAGTTCATGTTGAGAGGAGCCAATCATGGATAAAATGGGCCGAAATGGGGTATCTTCTTTATGTGTTTTAGGCAAGCCATACATGCGGGGGCGCTGTGAGCCAGTGGGTCGAATCCTATCGTAAACATCACGAGCCAGGATGTTTTGGTTTACTGAGTCTAAGAGACGTTTTTGTAACTTCTGCTCGTTCTTAGCCGTATTGTCGTGCAAATTGACACTGCCCATGTTAAAAACTTGGTCTTATCCTCGAGAATATTGCCCATCTTTTGGATGTAATCACTTCTATTTAAAATGACAACCCCAGATCCTTTATCAGGTTTTGTGATTAGGATCTGTTCATTGGAACGCAAGGATTTTATAGCATGAAAATGCTCTTTATGCATATTGAAATCTCCTAGGTCAACTGGGGTGCCACAGTAAGCGTGTGCCAAATCGCTTAACCTGGCCCTGGATTGGTAATGTTTCATCAAGATTTGAAAACCAAATTAACAAAGCCATTACATCCTGTTTCTATGCTGTGAAACCTCGTGTGGTCTACAATACTAAGGTCATGCTACCATCTGCTAAAAAAGATAGCGTTCCTACCACTCAAAAAAGTTGTGTAGTTTATGAATTTTCGTGCCGATGTGAAGCTCGGTACGTAGGACGCACTACGCAGAGACTAGCTGACAGAATAAAGCAACATATACCCACGAGCATCAGGAAGAAAAACACTACAATAAGGGAACAGCCACCTCGTATGTGTAAAAACTCCAATTCTAAAATGAAAAGTGATTCGGCCATAGGACAACATCTCATTAAACACCCAGAATGCGCCAAAACATATTCAGACGATAATTTTCGGATCATTGGGCAAGCAAGATCGTCCTTTCATTTAAGTGTTTTGGAATCAGTTTACATAAAGACTCAAAACCCAGTCTTGTGTAAACAAACAGAGTTCATTTTCTCACTTGGACTCTTCAAGTAAACAATGGTGAATAGGTGCCAAGAGGCCAATCATATGGCTAACTGGACACATTATTCATCATATCACGTGTACCCGCATATCTGGCTATAAATTTCGGTTCACCTTTCGGTCGCTATCCGACGTTTCATACTCTGACGAGTGTCGGACGAAAAAAGCTTTTCAGCATGGTTAAAACATGGTACCGCTTTTTCGTGCTGTAGTGATATATATATATATATATATATATATATATATATATATATATATATATATATATATATATATATATATATATATATATATATATATATATTAGATAAGATAAGATAAAAGACAAGAAATATTAGAACATACTTATATACGCGACCGTCGGTGTGATTGTGTTGGCATGAAACCGACGGTCGCGTATACAAGTATGTTCTAATTTATCTTCTATTCTATCTTATCTTATCGTATTGCTCCATTACATTGTTGAGCACTTTGGTATTGTAGACGATACATTGGAATTTATCGCCGCTGTATATTATATATATATATATATATATATATATATATATATATATATATATATATATATATATATATATATATATATATATATATATATATATATATATATATATATATATCAGCTATATATATATATATATATATATATATATATATATATATATATATATATATATATATATATATATATATATATATATATATATATATATATCAGCTATATATATATATATATATATATATATATATATATATATATATATATATATATATATATATATATATCAGCTATATATATATATATATATATATATATATATATATATATATATATCAGCTATATATATATATATATATCAGCTATATATATATATATATATATATATATATATATATATATATATATATATATATATATATATATATATCAGCTATATATATATATATATATCAGCTATATATATATATATATATATATATATATATATATATATATATATATATATATATATATATATATATATCAGCTATATATATATATATATATATATATATATATATATATATATATATATATATATATATATATATATATATATATATATATATCAGCCAGCTACTGATCGTATATATTAGAGCTGCTTGATAAAGGCGAAAGCCGAAAGTGACCATAAGGTGCTAAAGGCAGGAGAGGTAAAACAAGCCGCTGTGGTCTAGTGGTTACGACGCTTGCCTGGAATGCGAGAGACCCTTGTTCGATCCCAGGTGGTGGCAAATTGTAATTTTCTCCTGGTTTTTCTGAGCATTATATCAACCTTTCTGTCTGCACCGAAAAAGGAGAAATCCTGGTTACTCGCTAGCTACTGTATTTATATATATATATATATATAGCAAGAGCACATTTTGTAATTGACCAATCAGCGGATTTGTTTACATAAAATGATTATCCAATCATGTGCCTCCATTTTTACCTTGTTTCTTCATTTCGCCATTGTGAAACGGAGGTGCTGTGGAGAATTCATGCCTCATAACTTTTGCCCCGAAAAAAAATTTACGTTCATTTACAACAGCGATTTTTTGGCTACAACTTCGTATGTACATTTCTCATCGATATCTCCGAGCCCTAAGCTGGGCTATGATCTGTTACAAAAATATTAGACATTGCGCACCACCCTGCCATGACCTCCCATTACACAGGTCCTCCATGAGCACCCCTTCGCCAAGGAAGCGGTAAGGAATTTATTTGTCATCTAGAAAACATTGGACTAGAGCTAGGTATGCCTAATTATCCTGAATTCACTTCTACTCATCTCAGATCTGGGTTGGGTATGCATAGTTCTGAGATGATCACAGCTAGGCGTCATATCGGTACCCCGAAAGCTGGATGATAGCCATATTCAAAATTAAATGATGTTTAGATTGTCCTACGCTGATAATTTAATCCAGGTATATCAAAACTGGTCACTGTAGTGAAGTTATGACAACAACAAACCTCTTTAACTAGCGTAATGTCTAAAGCCGTCCTCGACTGTCTTTATGGGGTATACAGTTTTCCACTTTGGCGGGAAATCTGAACGTCATTGGTTACAGGCATGGAAGTAGCATTCAGGTAATACGGGGAAAGCCAAACCATATTGTTCGAATACCAGCCATGTTAAATAGTGCTAAACTAAAAATACACCATTACAGAGTTAAAGATACCGAAATATCGTTATCTGCAAGCATTTCGGAAGTTGGCTGTTGCAAGAGGCTTCAGAGCCAATAAAGTTGTCCGTGTTTGTACGAAGTGCATCGAACTGGCACCAAATAAAAGAGATTTTAATAGATTTTTACAAAAGGAAAAAGATAAGATAAAACATGTTTGACATTTTCCAATATTCCATTTAATTGTAAACAAATAACTTCTACGTACATCGTACTCTTTGGCACCAAATAGTAGGGTGTATACGCGTATTTTATAAGAAAGTGCTTTATAGGAAAGTAGTACTCGAATCGTCAAAAAGTTAACAAAAGTTCAGTACTGGGTTCTGCAAACCTAAGAAAGTTTAAAAATTTGTTTTTACCCAATAAAGACAAACAAGCAAAACTATGAATAAATTTCATCCTGTGACCAGTTAGAGTTAGTCAGGAAAAGCACTTCAACAACTTGTTACATTGGAATTGATTAAATTGATGGTGTTGAAATCATTTGCTTGTAGCTGTTTGTTCTTTTCAGATTTCATTCATAATATCCGAGGTTTTCTGCATCTGTTCTCTTTTCAGGCTCATTTTGTCCCAAATTTTCAGATCAAAAACACGTGTTATGTACAGTGTTGAGTTCTATTAACCAAGAAATTCAGTTTTTGCCACAAGAAAGTCTTAAGAAAGTTTGAATACTGGAATTGCCAGAATACTAAGAGCATTTGAGTACTGGGGTCATGTTAAACTTTCTTATAAAAAAATATGTGTAATTAGGAGAGGGATAAATATTTTTCAATCCTACTGTTCAGTGACAGAGAATACTTTTGGTGTGCCAAAAGAGTATAACACAAGAATGTGTATGCCAATATTAACTAGTTTATAGTAAAATTTACATGGTGCAAAAATAAATGCAGCTACTGGAAGAACACAAATGTAAAATATGGAAAAATCAAATTGAGTAACAGCACTTAAATGAGGTTGTTAGTGCAGAAGAAGTTCTTGTAATATGTTAGATGAAAGGTAACTGTATAGATCAAAATAATTAAATCTAAATAATGTTCTCTAAATTAGCTACATTTTACAGCAACAATCCATTAATGACAAATATGAAAAAGAAAATGAAGACTTAAAATGGGCAGAAGATAATACTGGAGATTTGAGATAGATTGATCATGAGAAGAATGATGAATCAGCAATGGTTAGTGTAAATGACACAGACACTGATTCTCAAAAAACAGACACACTAAGCTGTCCTAGTCAAAAAATATGGATAAGTTAACAAGAGGCCGTAGCAGTTGGAGAGAAAGGGTCAGAGAAAATGGAGTAAGAGGAAGCAAAAACCAAATCACACACAAAAATGTATTATGCAGATGTTGGTGAAGTTGACATTGTTGAAAATGATATTATTGTGAAGAGAGAGATATTTGAAAATTCACTAGAGATTGGAACTTTAAGGAATATGGGGCTTACAGCACACCCTAATACAGTTCTCAGTGAAACAAAAAAGCTTCTTCAGAGCATATTGCAACTGTCCACCAGTTTTTTGAGGATGCTGTTACTAACAATTACATGGTAGCTCTTTTCATAGATGACTTTCATAATATTCATAGCCATCACCGCCCATCATCATCAAGCCAACTCAAGTATGCCATATTACAACACTTCTTGTAAAAACATTTCCAACAATACCTGCCATCAAACCACATAGCTATGCTAATCAGGATTCACTACCAGAAAATTTAGCTCTACTTGAGCCTCTTCTACAAGGGTGTACACCATCTCTTTCAAAAACACATGTTGATATAATGCCAGATTGGCTTCAAGCAAAGTTCTTTGACCCTGAGTCCCAAAGAAGCAGACTGCTTGTTCATGATTGCAAACAGAAGGAAATTCAAGACATACAAGCTATGAGGTCAATGGCAAACTGTAAACTAGTGGACTGCATAAAGCTTCCATTCTTGAGAATTTCCACTCTGCGCTGGAATATCTTCTACAGTAGAAAGTGGTTTGTCAGTATACATCAATAAATTTCTTGATCCATTTATTGGTGATTGGCCTTGTCAGTTCTTTGTCCTTCAAGTTGTCTTCATTGAAGGAATATTTAGTAAAAGTTATAAGAGTGAGCCCTTCTAAATCTAGTATAACCTAAGTATAACCTAAGGTATAGACTTGTGTTCTTCAGATTCCTTGAGATAAATGTGTTAAACAAAGTGAAACTAAGAAACAATGAGAAAATATTAACACGAATGTACTACACGAACAAGCTCAAAATTATCAATCATTTCTTTTCACTGATTGAGCTATTTTCTTTCCTAACTGCTTCAGGAAATGTGATATGAAAGATCAGTGCAGGTGTAATGAAAGTCCAACTTGCAGAGTAATTCGTGGTTGTGGCTATTCCTAACATATCACTTGCTTGATTCCAAATATCAGCTCTTGCCCAAAGTGCACCCATGCCGTACAGCTTGAGATGAAAACGTAGGCAGAAAAGCAACGGAGGCAGTTACCAACTTGACCTGAATCACGAGTTTGATCACGACTATGGTTGTTCAGATCTTGAGGTTGATGATTTGATGACAAATGTTCTAGGCTTGTCCAACTGAATCTGACAGGATAGAGCAATTAATATAGCAAATTTGGACTTTGCGGCGTCCAAGTATACCACTGACCTGAACAGCTTTTTCATGTCAACTCCTCGTGGTAGATTCGATTTGAGGCGAATTGCATTGAATTAAAAGGTTGTTGATGCTGAAAATGTTGTTGTCGTATACTAGTTTTTGAGCGGGAAATGTAAACTAAGTCGACGAGCACGCAGAATTCCCAAAAGCGATACTAAAGGCTTATGCTGATTCAACTTCTTGCTCTAAAATTCACTTTGTTGTTATCATCCAGCTTTAGGGGTACCGACACGAAGCCTAGCTGTGATCATCTCAGAACTATGCATACCCAACCCAGATCTGAGAAGAGTAGAAGTGAATTCAGGATAATTAGGCATACCTAGCTCTAGTCCAATGTTTTCTAGATGACAAATAAATTCCTTACCGCTTCCTTGGCGAAGGGGTGCTCATGGAGGACCTGTGTAATGGGAGGTCATGGCAGGGTGGTGCGCAATGTCTAATATTTTTGTAACAGATCATAGCCCAGCTTAGGGCTCGGAGATATCGATGAGAAATGTACATACGAAGTTGTAGCCAAAAAATCGCTGTTGTAAATGAACGTAAATTTTTTTTCGGGGCAAAAGTTATGAGGCATGAATTCTCCACAGCACCTCCGTTTCACAATGGCGAAATGAAGAAACAAGGTAGAAATGGAGGCACATGATTGGATAATCATTTTATGTAAACAAATCCGCTGATTGGTCAATTACAAAATGTGCTCTTGCTTATATATATATATATATATATATATATATATATATATATATATATATATATATATATATATATATATATATATATATATATATATATATATATATATATATATATATATATATATATATATATATATATATATATATATATATATATATATATATATATATATATATATATATATATATATATATATATATATAAATATATATATATATATATATTTATATAGAAAGTCAAAAATATACTTTCTTGTGTAGTAAGATAAGAAAGTATTTTTTGAATGTCTCTTTGTTTTACTTACATACTTAGTAAGTGTGGTTTTGACGTGCTGTATGTTCGTAGTCTATAGGACAGACACTTTGTTAAGGCGGACACTCTTTTTGTCCAAAACGCACAAAACACTTGAACGAAACGGGCACTATGAAAACAATGTTTACTCGAAGACAAGCATTTGAAAATAAATTTATGTATAACCAACAAGGAATGCAGCACATGTTGAATATTGAAGGTCATATCTTATATGGGTGGTTCTATTCGTTTTTGACTCATTCGCTCTCGGTTGATTTTGACCAAGTTTGACACAAGCATATGCAATTGGCAAGTTCGCATACGCGAATAAACACTTAAGAGTGACATGAAACGTGCAAAAAAAGTTTTATCGACAGTTGCAGCAACGATTATCCAGAAGAAGAATAGAAGACTCAAGTTCCCAACAATTCGTGTTGCTATTCAGATTTTAGATGAATTGAGGAAAGTTGCGCAGAATTGTTTGGAATACTACGAGCTTATCATATTTACGAGTTCAGTCTACAGATTGCTTAAGGAAAAAAGAATCCAGCGTATTATGCAGAGAACTATTAAGGACTACTCTGGAGTACCGAATAAATGAGGGTTGGGTGGGAATAATTAGGGAGTTGGATAATACTGTGAAAAATAATAATTGAAGGATTGGGAAATAGAACACATGTATATTGCGAATAACAACTTAGCAAGACTCCTCTAGTTTTGCATAAGCACTCTAAGAAACTTTCAGCGAATTAGGGAGCGGGGAATCTGGAACCTTTCCAGTGTTAAGCACATGAGCAGCAGGAAAATTACGAAGTATTAATGGGCGTTGCCATGCCTCCATTACTGTAGTGGTACAACCCTTCCTTACTGTTAAGGTATATGTCCATATGTATTTTCCTATTGGGCTTGTTACTCTCTCAAGAGCATTGATGATTCCCTGTCAGTGGTATTGCCTGTGGACCACATTGCTTCGTTTTTAAAAGGCTGTGTAGGAATATAGGGGGATATTACCCTTTCCTCATATTTGCGATATCAGTTTGCCTCTGCCTTTTACTCATACTTGAGTTGGGAATTAATATCACCTTTTCTTTAGAAGGAACCGTTTAGGTCTTTGGCATAGTATTTTCTCACTATACAATGAATTAAATCTGATACTTACGTCCTAGCCATATACTGTTCAAGTAAGTGATAGAAGTCATCCTGTTTGATATCTACACTTTCATTATATCTTATTGGATGTCCAGGCTGAGGGAAAAAACTCGCGAGCAAAAGTGGAATGATTTCAACTTCTTCGCCTGAGCTCGAGAGGATGAAAATTGCCAGGGTCAGCGACAATTTGGCACTATTGCGCATGCCACTACAAGAATCTCAGGAGCATTTTGCACTTTAGGTTTCTGTTACGATTCAAGCTCACACAGCCTCGCTTCCTTTGGCCTTTTGCCGACGATTCCAGCTGCTTAGCACACATTTTGAATAACTATGCACAGACTGTAAAGGAGGGGATGTATTGTGTTTGCTTGTAATTTCTGTCACAGTTTTGTATATGGCCACACATTGCCATCAATCGTCGAAACCCAGCTTCTCCAAGCTCATTGCTCAAAGCCCCCTTGCATACAATGGTGTCTCCTGAATCTTCAAAAATACAACTTCAAGCTAGACTTTGTTCCTGGCAAAACGCTAGTGACTGCTGATGTTAGTAGTTGTGCTGAACTTGTAGTCACACCTCAGAAATTTCCAGTATGGATACGGATGTGTATGTCCTCATGATTACATCCAACTTACCGATAATAAAGCTGTATTTATAATACCTTCAAACAGAAACTGTAGCTGATAATCATTGGGATCTTCTCAAACAGTACACTCTCCTTGGATAGCCTACTTCAGACAGTATCCCTTCTCACATGAAGCCTAACTATCCACTTCATAGTGAGATCTCCTACCATGATGGCTTCCTTTTGAAAGGCACTTGCATTATTGTCCCCTTCTCAATGCGATCAGAAATGAAGGCGAAACTCCACAAAAGATATTTGAGAATTGAAAAATGCAAAGCAAATGCACGTTCCTCGATATTCTGGCCAGTTATTTATACTGGAATCATGAACATAGTCTCCAACTTCTCCACATGCCTGGAACTCTGAAATGCCCAACCAAGAGATCAACTATGCAGCCGTGACATGCGAACAAGTCCGTGAATCAAAATTTGTGTTGATTTATTCACCCTGCACAGCAATAATTTACTGATAACTATACATTATTACTCTAAATATTGTGAGCTCACCCAGCTACAAGATAGTCATTCTACTACAGTCAATTGTAAAGCTCTTAAAAAGTATCCTCAGTCGTCAAGGCTTTCTCCTTTTAGTCATCTCAGATAATACGCCACATGTGAGCAGTTAACACTTCAAAAAGTTTGCCCCACAGTGGGAGTTTGGTCACCTTACCAGTAGCCCACGAGTTTCCACTTGTATGGACTAGTTGAGCACGTTATCCAGGCAGTCAAAGGATTTCTGAAGAAAGTCCTAGAAGCAGGCAAAGATCCATTACATGCAACACTCATGCTTCGTACCTCTTCAGTACCTAATGGAAGTTCACCTGTCTTCAAAACTCATAAAGAAGGACGAAAAAGTGATTAATGTATCACAAACTGTAGACTTTAGTTTTTCGACCAGAGGAGTACGTTAAAGGCCAGTGGGTAGTCATGATACTTTGCCCCCCCCCGCTATCATCTTCGTAGTGTTGTATAGTAGATTGTTAGTTTGTAAATTGTGAATGTAATTTCTTATATCTATAGAAAAAAATTCATGCACCGAAACATCAGAACAATGATTTGCGATTCCTCTTCACTGCTCCAATGTACGTTATATAAGTCAATAGAATATTGGAGGTAGTGGCACTTTAATGTGAATACAAGTGATCTAGACGACGAGCCAAATAAATTTGTAGAATGAAATGACTAAGCTAAAGAAGATGAATCCTGCGGAATTGAAAGAAAGCAGAAATGAAGGAGAGCTAGCTTGGCGATAAGAATGATGAGATCACATTTCGCCTTAGGTCAACAAGAAATTGAGATTTTAGATTCTACAATGACCTACTACCTGTATTGTTTCAGCGAAAACGGAAGGACGTTTATGGGCAGTCCTCTCTTAGAAGCAGGTTCAACGCTCGTTGTGATGAAGCTCCTATGGGCCCGGTGTGCAAAATGTTGAAGAGAATTGCAGTGATTGTAAATAGGATACCTGTGAGCAATGACTCTAAAACATTACTCGATAACTCAGTTTGTAGAGCCATCCAATGTTACTGATGGAATCATTGTGTCTAAGGACTTTCCAAATTGAAATGGGAGTGAATGAAAAGACACTAGCATGCTGATTGGGTTTTGCACAGTACTTGAACTCTCTCACTTGGGTGTGCGTGAAAATAGTCCAACATGACTGTCAATCCAAGTAATTGTTGTGGTGAAGCTGTGCTGTGGGATGTTTTCCGAGGAGGGCATTCCATGGCTTAGATACTGAAAATAACATGAATACTTCGGTTATTAAGTGATATGGGTACTTTTTTACGTTGGGATTCTTTAATTATTGTTTTTCGTTGATTTGAAGTATGCACTCTGCCGACTTGCTACATATCTTATGTTGCTTAAAGTGGTTTATCAAATCTGTAATGTGTTATTTAGAAAAGTATTGTCCACCATTAAAGGGACAGGCAGTTGATACAATTGACAGTATAATTCAGTATGGTACTATACTGCAGATATACCATGCATTCTTCCCTCATATGTAGCAGGTATTCTAAGATATTATGATATCATGACCATAATCTTGAGCTGTTAATTGGTAAAAAGGTCATATGGATTTTAGCTGTTATGTTTCTGGCTACTAGTGTGTCAAACTTTGCAATACACCATTTTCTTATATATTTTACTTGTGTTCACGTTCATTCTCCTGTGTTATCCAATTTTTCTAGGTTTATACTATATACTGTCAGGACAAGGATCAAGATTTGACATTGGCTGGTATGAAGTTTCTTAGCTTGTGTTTCTTTTAGTTCTACTGACAGCACAGCCATTATTTCTACATGCCATGATAATCGCTATAGTATTACATACATACATACATTAACTATTTGATAATGCAGGTTAGTTTAAAGGCAACTAAATTTGATGTGGACCTGCATTGGATACCTTGATGATAACATTGAAGTTAGAACTTTGATCATAGCTTTGAAACAGTCAGGTATTAGTGATGGCATACTTAAAGTTTTCTCTTCTGGTTCTTGACATAGCAAAAGGCATCTGCATGTTATTGATGACTTTGTAGCTGGCACTTGAGTTTGCAATACGCACACGCACCTGCACACATATGCACGCACAAGCATACACACGATTCTTGCTTTGCTCTTATGCTTTGCGGCATCACATTCAGAATTAAGCATAGGCATTTGTATGTGCAACTGGATGAATGTGTAATTGATTCCCATCCGCTCTGTTCTTTGGATTGTATGTTAGCTAACTCTTCTTGTAGAATGTTTATCTAGTTAAATTTTTTATGTACTCTAGTGCCTAATGAAATAGGATAGAATCACTTTTATGCCTGAGAAGTCATCTAGTCTGGATACACTATGGGTTGGGATAAACAGGTGAGAGAGGTTGGAAAATTTCCTTAAATATAATGCATAAGGACTGTGGAATGGAGTTTAGGTACCAGATGGTTTTTCTTGCCTGAGCTGGTCCAGCAATATGCCAAAGTTCTACATTCATCTAAGTTCAGAAAAATTCCGCCGTATTTAACTGGTGTATTATGGGTCCACAGTAGTAGGAAAATGAAGCATTTATTGTGTCTGCCAATAATCAAGGTTGCCTTTTTTGGAATCTCACCCATAAATAGAGAGTTTCAAAAGCACTGCTTGAAGAGCTACTATGTGTCAAGGGAGGCTATTGTCTAAAGCTTTCTTGGGGATATCCTAATTGCTAAGGTGTAGCAAGCTCCATGACTCATGGGCAATTTTGTATCTCATGGATATGCAAGATTTCAAGGTCTATCTTAAATGTTACTTCTTTTGGTATAGATCACTATTCAATTGATAGAATAATCTTCTACAAAATTGTAGGACAATACCAATGTTTTCACATTATTCTGTCTACGGCATTCTTCAATCTGGTGAATAGAATAGGGTAGTCTGGGGGTAGTATGGGTCACTTTTTAGGTTTTTGATGTTGTACCTTTCATATCTTAGTGCAGGGGTAATCTTTCTCTTTACCAATCATCGTATCAGAGCATTTGCCATCATTACAGTTTATTTGGAAGATCTTGACTCAGTGGAGTGGATTGTCATCCCTGCAAAGATTCTTCAAGATCTATGCCAAGATGCCTTTTTCATAGACTGTTATTGGGATAATTTGGGGCACATCTTTCCACTGTAAATATCAGCTTTTGTATGTGTGCAAAGCCGTTCTTTGACTTCTGTTGTTCAAAAGAAAATTACATATATGTGTGTGTGTGTGTATGTGTATATATATATATATATATATATATATATATATATATATATATATATATATATATATATATATATATATATATATATATATATATATATATATACACTTACGTTGCAAAAGTGTGGAAACGATGGCCTTCGCAGCCTGCAATGGCAGCAACGGGCTGTGCATGAGGCACAAAAAGCAGTAGACCATATCATTACTCATCGCTTTAATTTTTAAACAATAGACACATCAATCAAATGCAGAAACATTAATTAACTTTTTCAAAGTTAAATTAATTCGAATGTAACACATTTTGTCTTCATTTTTCAATATTTTGTTGGATAGCCTTGTGACTTTTCACTGCAAGTAATCTTCTGGAAATGGAGGCGTACAAATTACTAATGAATTTCTTTGGCACCTCGCGCCAGATTTGGAAGATCTTTTCAATTAATTGTTGTTTATTCTTTGGAGGATCATTGTTAAGAACGATTTTCATGTATCGCCAGACGTTTTCAATTATATTCAAGTACGCAGATTTGAGATGGCCATGGAAGTGCCAAGATGCCCATTCGCTTTAAATAATTCTTGGTAGCAATGTCATTATGGCCCGGAGTATTGTCTTGCTGGAATTAAAAGGATGGTTTTGCGCCCCATAAATTATTTCGATACTTTCTTTGAGGTTTTGTTGCAAAATCTCTTAATAATATTTGGAGTTTAATGAACGTTCGCAACAGTAAGCTTCGCAACGCCATTAGGCCCAATGCAGCTCCAGACTATTACAGAGACTGTGTTGGCAAATTTCTGGAGGAAAAACTTAGGGTTTTCAGTCTGATCAGTCGGTCTCCACCCTCTGGACACTCCGGAATCATATTGCAAGCAGAAGCGGCTTTCATGTGAAAAAATAACATCATTTCAATCGGTCAACGGTGACTCAAAGCATTGTCTTTGCCCATTTCATACGGTACGGCCAGTTTTTTTTCATGAAAGGTTTTTGCTTTCTCTTGGAACTTTTAAGCCCATTATACCTTACAATTCTTCTTACTAAATATTTTGAGGGGTCTTCCTCAGGAAATTGAGCGCATGCAGCTGATTTCAGTCCCCCTAAAGTTGAAAACCGCAACTTATGAGCAATACGACTAGGGGCTCTCTCCACCCTTTCCAAAAATTTGTTTGGACGACCAGTTCTTGGAAGTTTAGCAAAATAGTCACTCTTTTCAATGCTTTTGAAAACTATTAAAGCTCTAAATTTGCTGCAATCAACTTATCTTGCAATTTCTGCAAAGGAATGACAAGCTTCTGGTAAAAATTTGATAACTACTCGCTCGTTTTCAGTTAATTTTCCGATTTTTACAATGTTGAAATAAACCCTTACTTCGGTATCCGCTAAAACATAATAAAGGGAGAATATACGCTTGTTATAAACTAGAAACATAGTTGTTTACATTTTTAACATTGCTGATGCAATTCAAAATGTTCCCACCTAAATAATCTCAAAAAAATTTTTAATGGCCGCACATAGTCACTGTTTGTGAGTCACAATGTAGGCCATCGTTTCCACACTTTTGCAACGTAAGTGTATATATATATATATATATATAGAAAAATAGAAACCACTTTGTATCTTGTACCGGTTTCATCCGTTTAATACGGAATCCTCAGCGAACTGAACAATCCCAGTGTTACGGTCAAATTTATAGAGAAGTTGTACATAGTAATGCACAATGCACATAGTAATACAGTTGTACATCTATTTTTCTATGTATTTTTTCTGCGTTTGGATCAAGACAGATAGATTGGTGATATATATATATATATATATATATATATATATATATATATATATATATATATATATATATATATTCTAATTTATATGTTTCTGATTTTGCAAGACATGTTTCGGATTCATCATCCATCTTCAGTTGCTAAATCTGAATTGAAATCATTAGAACACATATAAGTATATACATTCGATAAAAGAACGAAAAACCGTTATGAAGAAAAACCACGAAAGGGGAGTTAGATATGTATGTATGTATATATATATATATATATATATATATATATATATATATATATATATATATATATATATATATATATATATAAGGATAATAATAAAAGTTATACCATACTGTCATACGCGACCGTCGGTTTCATGTTTCCAATCTTCAGGCGTATAAATGTAGATACGTAAACAAAGTTTGATATGCGCATAACGAATCATCAATAGAATCCAGTTCGTAAGGTGGAATGCAGATCGTTAGGTTATTGCTTCAATGTTCTTAATAGGAATTTGTTTTCGTGGCGGCATTTGCTGATCAGTTCTGACCTTTTATTAAGGAGTCTTCTATCATCTATTGAATCAATAATAAATAGCTTTTCATATAGACATAGATTGCATCTTCCATTATTTTGCACACTATTCGTTCTTTTCAATATTGTCTAATCCATCTCAAAGTCCTTGTTATTTTCTTTCAACTGCCAAATATACTTCGTTAATTCAGTACTGTTCCGGTATTTACTATTATTAAAATCTTTTATATGGTTTCTATATCTTTCCTTGACTGGTCTTTCCGATAATTCAATGTACGTTTTTATGTCTCCTTTAGACTTAACAGTTGCTTGATAGATTATGTTACGAGTGAGGCATTTTCCTTGTAGTGGGCAGCTTTCTTGGTTACGGCAATTGCAGAGGCCGTTACTATCATTTTTTGTTTTCAGTTGTAAAGCATTATGTGATGATATTATAGAATTGAGGTTTTTCATGCAGCTGTAACTTATCTTTACCGTATTTCTGTTAAATATTTTATATAACTTGTTAGACTTCGGAAAGTGTTTATTTAGTAGCTTGAAAAATATCTTGCCAATATGTGTCTTTACATTTGTCGAGTAAGGGGGGTTGAACCAGATGATGTTTCTTTTTCTTTGCCTTTGATCTTTGTTCTTTCTACTATCACTATAATCTATATATTCTAATTTGGTTGAAAATCCACTGTCATATAATGCTTTTTCATATTGTCCTTTGGTTGTCATAAATACCTCTTCATTTGATGATATTTTTGATAATCTTATAGCAATTGCTTTGGGTAGTTGGTTTATAATGTTTGGTGGATGATTAGAATTTTTGTGTATATATCTTATTTCACTATTAGGCTTTGTATAGGGTTGGTGTTTATCTGTATCTAGATTGAGTGTAACATCTAAAAAGTCTACAGACGTTTGGTTGGCAGAGGCGGAAATTTTCAGTCCACAATCTTTAAACACATTAATGATCTTTTTCTATTTTCTTTCAATTTGAGGTCCCGACAAGTTCTCAAATACTCCGAAACCATCATCCCTATACAAGCCGATGTTACCTTTATCAACAAATTCTCCTAATAAGTTCAATATATAGGCACCAACTAATTCGCAGCATTCTGCTCCATCAAAACATCCCATCGGTATATCAAAATTTTCATTATGTCCTTTCTTTATCCACGGTGATCCATCATAGAACAGGAATGTTTTCCTTGACTGCATGATTATATTTCTTTCCTCATCAGATATTGCAGCGTATTTCTTAGCAAATAAAATAGTATTCTCAAAGAGATTGCTAGATATACATGGGTAAAAACTTTTCACGTCAAACGTAATAAATGTACAGTTCTTTTTATTATTAATGTTCTGAAACCAATCTATAACCTCCTTCGTATTTCTCCATTGATTTATATGGGTAGCAGATTTTATTTTCTTGTTTATATTGTCCAATATCTTCTTACTAATTTTTCCAATTTCTGACTGTGAAGGGTTAATTAATAGAAATGATGTAATATGTGGAAAGTTTTCTTTGTGATCTTTTACCGTAATATAGGCTTGCTTTTCATTTAATCTTTCTATTCTGTCATCAATAGAATATTTTTCAGCTATTTTTAGTTTCAATATTGAATGAGTGGACTTTAGTTTGGTTGGATTTTTTGTAAGTTTTTGTAATATTGTCTGGTAATACCTTGTTGTATTCGTTTGGGCTAATCGTGTACACATTTCTCGATTTATCTGCGGGAATAAACACTTGCTTGCTGTCTTTAATTATTCGAATATCTTTCTTCATCGTACTTTGAAATTCATCATAGACTCTCTTGAACTCAATATTATGAATTAAAGCCATCATATCGCTTTCAAATTCATTTAATTCCTCTACAGTAGGCGGACAATTTCTAGATTTGAAGCCAAATGTTTCTTTGTTTGTTGATTCCAACTTCCCTAAGAATTGAAGCGCTTTCCATCTCATACGTTTGATTAGACTTTCGACTTTGGTTATAAGTTGAAGTTTATATTCATTATGGCTTGCTAACGGTATGTTCTTCTTTGAGTATGTAATGTTTAACTTTTCCATAGTGTGTAAGCAATATAGAGTGCTGAACAAGTATTGGAGCGTACTAAGAACGAGAGGCGATACCTCAACTGCATCTTTTACAACACTAAAGTGCTCGACAATTGAATGGAGCGTTATAAGGATAATAATAAAAGTTATACCATACTGTCATACGCGACCGTCGGTTTCATGTTTCCAACCTTCAGGCGTATAAATGTAGATACGTAAACATAGTTTGATATGCGCATAACGAGTCATCAATAGAATCCAGTTCGTAAGTTCGTAAGGTGGAATGCAGATCGTTAGGTTATTGTTATTTTGTTATTGATTGTGGACTGAAAATTTCCGTCTCTGCCAACCAAAAGTCTGTAGACTTTTTAGATGTTACATTCAATCTAGATACAGATAAATACCAACCATATACAAAGCCTAATAGCGAAATAAGATATATACACAAAAATTCTAATCATCCACCAAACATTATAAACCAACTACCCAAAGCAATTGCTATAAGATTATCAAAAATATCATCAAATGAAGAGGTATTTATGACAACCAAAGGACAATATGAAAAAGCATTATATGACAGTGGATTTTCAACCAAATTAGAATATATAGATTATAGTGATAGTAGAAAGAACAAAGATCAAAGGCAAAGAAAAAGAAACATCATCTGGTTCAACCCCCCTTACTCGACAAATGTAAAGACACATATTGGCAAGATATTTTTCAAGCTACTAAATAAACACTTTCCGAAGTCTAACAAGTTATATAAAATATTTAACAGAAATACGGTAAAGATAAGTTACAGCTGCATGAAAAACCTCAATTCTATAATATCATCACATAATGCTTTACAACTGAAAACAAAAAATGATAGTAACGGCCTCTGCAATTGCCGTAACCAAGAAAGCTGCCCACTACAAGGAAAATGCCTCACTCGTAACATAATCTATCAAGCAACTGTTAAGTCTAAAGGAGACATAAAAACGTACATTGAATTATCGGAAAGACCAGTCAAGGAAAGATATAGAAACCATATAAAAGATTTTAATAATAGTAAATACCGGAACAGTACTGAATTAACGAAGTATATTTGGCAGTTGAAAGAAAATAACAAGGACTTTGAGATGGATTAGACAATATTGAAAAGAACGAATAGTGTGCAAAATAATGGAAGATGCAATCTATGTCTATATGAAAAGCTATTTATTATTGATTCAATAGATGATAGAAGACTCCTTAATAAAAGGTCAGAACTGATCAGCAAATGCCGCCACGAAAACAAATTCCTATTAAGAACATTGAAGCAATAACCTAACGATCTGCATTCCACCTTACGAACTGGATTCTATTGATGATTCGTTATGCGCATATCAAACTATGTTTACGTATCTACATTTATACGCCTGAAGATTGGAAACATGAAACCGATGGTCGCGTATGACAGTATGGTATAACTTTTATTATTATCCTTAAAACGCTCCATTCAATTGTCGAGCACTTTAGTGTTGTAAAAGATGCAGTTGAGGTATCGCCTCTCGATCTTATATATATATATAAATATATATATATATATATATATATATATATAGATATATATATATATATATATAGATATATATATATATATATATATAGATATATATATATATATATATATATATATATATATATATATATATATATATATATATATATATATATATATATATATATATATATATATATATATATATATATATATATATATATATATATATATATATATATATATGCTAAAGGTGCTAAAATCAGGAGAGTTAAGACAAGCCACTGTGGTCTAGTGGTTAAGATGCTTGCCCGGAAAGCAAGAGATCCGTGGTTCGATTCCTGGTGGTGGCAAGTTGTAAGTTTCTCCGGAATTTTCTGAGAATAATAATGTGTCTGTCTGCACTGAAAAAGGAGAAATCCTGGTTACTCGCAAGCTACTGAGTTCATATGTAGAGCTGCTTGAAAAAGGCGAAAGCCGAAAGTAACCTAAAGGTGCTAAAATCAGGAGAGTTAAACCAAGCCACTGTGGTCTAGTGGTTAAGACGCTTGCCCGGAAAGCAAGAGATCCGTGGTTCGATTCCTGGTGGTGGCAGGTTTTAATTTTCTCCTGATTTTTCTGAGAATAATAATGTTTCTGTCTGCACTGAAAAAGGAGAAATCCTGGTTACTCGCAAGCTACTGAGTTCATATATATAAATATATGTTTATATATATATATATATATGTTCATATATATATATATACATATATATATATATATATATATATATATATATATATATATATATATATATATATATATATATATATATATATATATATATATATATATATATATATATATATATATATATATATATATATGTATATATATATATATATGTATATATATATATATATATATATATATATATATATATATATATATATATATATATATATATATATATATATATATATATATATATATATATATATAAATATATATAAATATATATATATATATATATATATATATATATATATATATATATATATATATATATATATATATATATATATATATATATATATATATATATATATATATATATATATATATATATATATATATATATATATATATATATATATATATATATATATATATATATATATATATATATATATATATATATATATATATATATATATATATATATATATATATATATATATATATATATATATATATATATATATATATATAGCTTTATACCTGAGGGGCCTAGGGGCATAATTAAGAAACTCCATACCATGTTAGAAGCGTCTGAAGAACACAGGATGGCTTTGAAAAAGCAGCCTCTTGTGGTGTTCAGACGGGCACCAAATTTGAAGGATAATCTAGTTAGAGCTAAGCTTCCTAGGATTCAGACAGATCGAGTTAGGGTTTGTTTTCGGTATGGTGAAGCGCCATGCCAAATTTGCAGTTATATGTTAGAGAGTAGTAGTTTTAGTTGTAATGTTTCAGGTAGGGAGTATGATATAAATAGTGACTGTAATTGTGATTCTTCAGGGGTAGTGTATTTATTTGGCTGTAAAGTATGTGGTAAGCAGTATGTAGGTAGCACCTTTACATCATTTACAGCCAGGTTTAACAAGTACAAGTCATCTAGTAAGAAGTTTTCTAGTGGAGTAGCAGTGACGCAGGCAGAGTTGTTTAGACATTTTACAGAAGTCAACCATCATGAATGTTTAGAGGATGTTAGTTTTCAAATGATAGATAGGGTATTTGGAGTGTCTAGACATAAGGAGAGATTCTGGCAGTTTAGACTGCAGAGCTTTATACCTGAGGGACTTAACGTCAGATTTGAAGATCATTAGCAATCCCTTATGCACTTCCCTAGAGTTAATTGCTTGTTTTGTTCATTGTGCGTCTATCCAGTATCTATTCTTCTTTTCCTCACACTTTTCGCACTCTTTGCATCACCTTATATGCTATGTATTATCCTCCTTTGCTTCTTACTTCACAGCTTCGGCTCTCCCCATATAATGGATTCTTAATATATCATAAGGTGTTAATAGGTAGGTCCCCCTTAGGTAATATCAATTGTGACCCCATTGTTATGTATGTAATTTAAGCAGGCCCACTGTCATTGTAAGTTTATTTAGTACTGATGACGATTCTAATCGAAACGTTTACTGACAGAAAAGTGTATTTGTGTTTTATTCTATATATATATATATATATATATATATATATATATATATATATATATATATATATATATATATATATATATATATATATATATATATATATATATATATATATATATATATATATATATATATATATATATATATATATATATATATATATATATATATATATATATATATATATATATATGTATGATCATATATATATATATATACGATCAGTAGCTAGCGAGTAACCAGGATTTCTCCTTTTTCGGTGCAGACAGAAAGGTTGATATAATGCTCAAAAAACCAGGAGAAAATTAAAATTTCTGTTTGCACCGAAAAAGGAGACATCCTGGTTACTCGCTACAATGGCCGCCAAAACTCTTGGAACACTATGCTTCTTATCTCTGTACGCTATCTCCCCTCCCCCCCTATACACTGTTGTAATATGGCTAGGAAATGAAGAAAAATTGAGATCTAAGTTGACCAAGTACACCAAACATCCTGGGACATATTCCTCCGTCTTCTCAACATTGTTTCAGGGGGGGAAGGGGGGCTGTTTGTCTGAAATATCTACAATGAAGCGTGAAATATCTATTTCCTGGCAATTCCACGCTACTGTTCCAACTACTTTTGGCGGCCATTGTCTTTTCAAAATATCGAAAACGGCCATTAGGAAATCAGAAAAACCGTTGACATGGGGGTTTTCTGGGGTGCTGATTTCATTGGTGAAGTTTAAATTTTGATGAGAATGGTGTGTGACGTCATAATAGCTAAAAGGTTGTTTGTCAATGCCATATTTTATATGTTTTGCAAGATTATCCGTAGAAAACTTAGATTTATATTAATATCAATCATACTATTTCCGTCTTTCCTACTTATTCAACAACGCTAATTGCATGTTTCTGAAACAAATCTTTTATACTGCCAGTGTCACATGAAATACATTGGAATGTTAATATAACATAAGGAACCATGTGTGAGTGAGGGCCAGTGGTTGTGCTGCGCTTTGGAGATTTTGGACAATAATCATGTCAATAGGGCAGTTTTCTCTGACGCCAGTATTAAGCTTCTTGTAATGGGTGGAGGCAAGGGCAGAAATATATAGATATAAATATATGTGGGCCAGCGAATTGTGGCAAAACATGTATATTAGATCCCCGTCACATCATTTATAAGTCCTTTCGTTCTCCGGCCACATTTTCCTATGCTTGGCTGGGATTAGAAGAAAAAGAAATCATTTTCCTGAATGATTTCAGGTACTTTTCGATAATTATACCAAAGAGTGATATGTTGTTATTATTGGAAGGCCACGTCGTCCATTTCGCAGCTCCCAAAACATCTTACAGCGAGGCTATCTTGTTCCAGAAAGACACTCCAATTTTTGCGACAGCCAAAGCACCCATTACCTTCGTAAAGAATGGTCTCCTAGACGAGTGCGAGACTGAAATGATGACTGTACGATGGCGTATTTTTACATTCCGCAATGAAATACCTCTGGATAGACGAAAAGTTGTTCACATTTGTAGACATTGCTTTGCAAGCCTGTTGTTATCTTACACAGTGTGTTGCTGTTGCTGATGCTTCCTCGTTTGTTCTAAATTTAGCCACGGTCTACGAAATTTCTCCACGGTCTACGGTACGAAAAGTACAGAAAACATCCGTTGTTTCCAATATTGTCATTTAATAACATACTTATCAAGCGTGCACTGATGTAGGTAACATAAGAAATGAACTATTTCAGGCCAAATGTGCAGTAATCGGACGATAGACCCGAAAGTGTCACGGTCTACGGCAAATTTGTATATGAATTACATCAGATATATCATTCTTGAAAAAAGCGTAGACCGTGCCTTTCTTCTTGAAATACGTAACTTCTGATGCATTTTACACCGCCACAATTCACAGGAAGATACTGTATCGTCATGCACGTCTATTTGGTAGTTTTGAACGAGATTGATGCAAACAGTCATCTTTTATTAGAGTAAACAGTCTCATTTTGCCACCGTAGACCGTTGCAGAAATCGATAGCCATGACGCTCCTGTCATCATTACCATGCATGGATAAATATATCAATTGGCGATTTAAGCTCGTAGATATTATTACATCTGTAGATGGATGAATTGAATCGGTGCAGTGTTATGGATCTATTGACACGCAATAACGTCCTGCTCAGAGTAAAAGATATTCGCTCAATAAATATAGATGTTTGTCTTCACAGATTGATTATATACTGACAGTTAAAAACATAAAATGGTATAACTACAATTATCAATATTTTATACGATAACCCTTATTTCGTGACAGTATTTTTAGCCTATTAAGTAGCGAGGCAATTGTTTTATCAATGGTAAATACATTACAGTTTTTCAAATGTTTAACAACTCTCTCTTTAAACTGAAGAAACGACTCCTTTGAAATCTTCTGTTCCATGGTCTCCTTTTTCAACGCCACTTTTACGATGTGAAACACATTTTCGATGGGATTAATGTCTGGTGATCTAGGTGGAATATTAAGAAACTGTAAGCCGCATTCTTCTATAGCATCAAGTGCCACTTTACTTGTCTGGCAAGGATCGTTGTCCATTACGAAGGTCAACTCCTCTCTTCCTTTCATCTCTGCCAATTGCAGTAGCCTACTATGCAGCGTGTTTTGTACAAATTTTGCAAAATAATGTCCCTGCATTTTTGTGTACTCTTCCAGTAAAACAACGCCACTTCCACTGCTTATGCCAACTAGAAAATGGATCCTTCTCCCACCAGCAAGATTTTTTGTTCCTTTCGCATTCACCCTAAGTCCTTCATTTTTTCTTCTATACACCTTCCCCTGCGCTGAAACAGCTTCTTTGTACGGGTTACTCTTGTAAACAAATGAAACACCATCTAAATACAGCAAGACCTTATCACTCCAAAATCTGGTATCATATCTGTTCAACGCATCTCTCGCAAATTTAACGCGTTTTTTCCAGTCCTCTACAGACAAGACGCCCTTTCTTATTGCCGTTAGTCTATAATAATTCGCTTCGTTCAAGGCACGTATTAAAGTCCTGCGGCTGACGTGGGTCATTCCCGCTTCCCTACCAACCTCCAGCACTGTCACATTCGGGTTTTCCTCTCTCATTGCCAAAAACTTTCGTAGAAATCGGCTCCTATCTCTGTCCGTAAAGATGCGTGGTCTACCAGGTTTTAGTTTCTTCATGTTATTTTCGCCTTTATCCTTTGCCATTATGCCCTCTCTGCATATTCTCAGGACAGATGATGCGGAGACTTGGCAGCGCCGGCTTATTTGTCTTAACGATAGCCCTCCCTCCATTCTCAATAAATGGATATACGCTCTTGTCTTGTCGGCTATTTTCCTTCTGAATACCATACTTGTTGATGAACAGAGCAGATGAAACACTATATAGGTACGCTTATATTTCAATATATACAGATATATATACAGAACTGTGAGCAATGGGGGATCGACAACGACATGATAAGATAATTTCATTGTGGTTCAGCGCCAATAGTTTTCGCCCTTACAGTTTGGGCGCCAAAAGTTTGCCCTTACATTTTGGGCGCCAAGAACAGATTTCGTTTATATCACGTGGTTTTCGATCCTTATTTTTCTTGTTTAAATGTATTACAGATGTAGCCGCGGAGTTATGCTGGAAGACGTTCTCATGCTGCCAGCCTTACTACAAATATACAGATATGTTTTTACTACAGGTTTCAGTGTAAACAGTTACTTGGTATTGCAATTTCCATGAAATGACATGAGTACTACGCGCTCCATACACAAACAGTTACATTCCTTTATCCTGTTTGACATATATTGTAGAATACCTTTATTGCTGTAAACATTTTATTATATTTAAAATAAATTGACGTGTGCTATATTATAAACATGTTCATTATTTGCGTCAAAGCGATGAAGTTAAGAGGATGAGAATATGCAGCCTCGGTTTCATTGACATTTGATGCTTATTTAAATACCCCAGTTCCATGGGAAACCGAAGTCATCAGGAAAACCCGCCGCCCCCCATTGTTTCTGCATGGAAATAGGTTATTTATCTAAACAACCAATAACTATAAAGTACCTTCCAGTGTATTCAGACATGAAAGCAACATTTGTTTATAGAGAGATAAAATAGAATATTAGAGTTGAACTAAATATGACGTCACCGATTCGTTATACAGCTTTAATTTTCGTTCCATTGAATTCGCGACCCCCAATTACCCCAGGATAGCCATCTGTGATATTTCAATATCAGTCACGTTTTAAGAAACGAAAAAGACAATGGCCGCCAAAACTCTTGGAACACTATGCTTCTTATCTCTGTACGCTATCTCCCCTCCCCCCCTATACAATGTTGTAATATGGCTAGGAAATGAAGAAAAATTGAGATCTAAGTTGACCAAGTACACCAAACATCCTGGGACATATTCCTCCGTCTTCTTAACATTGTTTCAGGGGGAGAAGGGGGGCTGTTTGTCTGAAATACGACAATGAAGCGTGAAATATCTATTTCCTGGCAATTCCACGCTACTGTTCCAACTACTTTTGACGGCCATTGTAGCTACTGATCGTATACATTAGAGCTGCTTGATAAAGGCGAAAGCCGAAAGTGACCATAAGGTGCTAAAAACCAGGAGAGTTAAAACAAGCCACTGTGGTCTAGTGGTTACGACGCTTGCCCGGAATGCGAGAGACCCTGGTTCGATCCCAGGTGGTGGCAAATTTTAATTTTCTCCTGGTTTTTCTGAGCATTATATCTACCTGTCTGTTTGCACCGAAAAAGGAGACATCCTGGTTACTCGCTAGCTACTGATCGTATATATATATATATATATATATATATATATATATATATATATATATATATATATATATATATATATATATATATATATATATATATAAATTCGGCTAAGGCTGACATAGGTAAATACTAAGTCATGAGTGGGCTACCACAATTGGAAAATTTATTTTGGCCCCAGTGCGGATTCGAACTCACGATGTTTAGATCAGAAGACTCCTGTGCTAATCAATTGCGCCATCCAGGCACAAAGAATGGCGCAATTGATTAGCACAGGAGTCTTCTGATCTAAACATCGTGAGTTCGAATCCGCACTGGGGCCAAAATAAATTCTCAAATTGTGGTAGCCCACTCATGACTTAGTATATATATATATATATATATATATATATATATATATATATATATATATATATATATATATATATATATATATATATATATATATATATATATATATATATATATATATATATATATATAATAAGTCAAAGCCGCACTAACTTAGTATATAAATAAAACATAGAGAATTCAAAAATATACTTTCTTCTGTTGTAAACGTTTCGATATATTATCTTCATCAGTACTAGCATTACAATGATACGGGGCCTACTTAAATTTCCTACATAACAATGGGGTGACAATAGGTGTTACCCAAGGGGATCCTGCTTATTCACAATTGTTCCAGTGGTAGAGCGTAATTCAGGGGAGGGCCAAAGCTGTGAAGAAAGAAACAATAGAGTGACAAGGTGTAGACAAATGCCATATAAGAAGTGTAAATTGAATGCTAGACAAAGACATAGGTGGGAAATACTGGAGAGTTGAAAACAATAGGCAGACACTACTAAGAAACCAGGCATTCTAAAAGAGAAGTTAAGAGTCTACAAATCTGACGTTAAGTCCTTCTGGTGCAAAACTACCTAGCTTAAACTGCCAAAACCCTTCTCTATGTCTAGACTCCCCAAAAACTCTGTCTATGATCTGAAAACTAACGTCCTCCATAAAACCGTGATGATTAGCTTCAGTAAAATGTCTAAAAAAATCTGCCTGTGTGACTACTTCTCCCTTAGAATACCTCCTGCTAGCTGACTTGTAATTATTAAATCTAACCCTAAATGACGTAAAAGTACTACCTACATACTGCTTCCCACAAACTTTACAACCTAATAAATATACTACCCCTGACGAATCACATGTATATCTACTGCTAATTTTAAACTCACTTCCAGAGACATTTGATCTGAAACTGTTACCCTCAGACATGAACCTACAAAGCTGACATCTCGATTTACCGCATCTAAAACAACCCTTAGCTGATTCTATCTGCAACTTCCAAAGTTTCTTAGTAGTGTCTGCCTATTGTTTTCAACTCTCCAGTATTTCCCACCTATGTCTTTGTCTAGCATTCAATTTACACTTCTTATATGGCATTTGTCTACACCTTGTCACTCTATTGTTTCTTTCTTCACAGCTTTGGCCCTCCCCTGAATTACGCTCTACCACTGGAACAATTGTTAATAAGCAGGATCCCCTTGGGTAACACCTATTGTCACCCCATTGTTATGTAGGAAATTTAAGTAGGCCCCGTATCATTGTAATGTTAGTACTGATGAAGATAATATATCGAAACGTTTACAACAGAAGAAAGTATATTTTTGAATTCTATATATATATATATATATATATATATATATATATATATATATATATATATATATATATATATATATATATATATATATATATATATACATATATGTATACATATATACATATATATATATATATATATACATATATATATATATATACATATATATGTATATATATATAAATAATAAATATATAAATCAGAAATGATGCGAAAAAACACGACAATTGAGTTCAATGTGTAAGACATGTTTCGGATTTACTCAAATCCATCTTCAGTTACTGAAATTAACAATGAATACTAATAGAACTTACGTTGTAAAGTCAATGGAAAATCAAACGAAAAAACTATTCGAAAAAAGAAGAGAACAAGAACCGTTACACAAGAGTTAGGAAGCTAATGAGAAATTATAGTGCTGAACCTGATTATTAAGGCTGGGTCCCTCCCACAAAATATGCAGAGCCTCTGTAATCTTCAGCTGATAGTGTGTTCTAGCTGAATCTATAACTTTAAAACAGGTCTCATTACCAGCATTTGTACAGGCATCAGAAGTTTGGAGATGTTTAAATATTTGAGAATTCTTATCTGAAAAATGATGCTCACGAACACGAGTTGATATGTGTCGGGATGTTTCACCAACATGTACGGAATTGCATTCCGCACAAGTAAATTTATAGACAACACAAGAACGTAGCGATCTAGGCACAAAGTCTGTTACCCTGATTAAGTTTTTAATCTTAAAGGAAGAAAATACTAGTTTAATCTTTAAATTATCGCAATATGTTTTGATCAATGCACGGAGTTTTCGTTGAGCAAAATTGGAAAAGGGAGGATATGGTAGCCTTAATTAGAATGTGTCATTGTTATCAGATAATGCAGAAGTATTATTTTTATCAAGATATGTACTAACTACTGTATTTATTAAGTGTTCAGGAAATTGATTCTTTTTAAATATATGTGTCATCTTTTTGACATCCTTATTAAAAGAAAGAAGAGAGGTGTTGATTTTGTAAGCTCTATTCACAAAAGTGCGAATAAATCCAACTTCAATCAATGCCAAAAGTCTTGGAACACTTACTGTATTTTTTGACCTTGCTGGTGAGCGGTCCCCTCTCCCCTTGAAAACAATGTTGATTTATGCAGGTTTTATACACAGTAAGTAAGTCAAATTGCTTTCACACAACTGTCAGCTAACTCAACCATCAATTCAACATTGTTCTGGGGGATAGATGGGCGTAATCCGTTGTGCTTCACCGGAGTCTCATAATTGTCACATAAACTGCTGCAGTCAAAAGGTGTTCCAAGGACTTTTGGCAGTGATTGTTTGTACGAAAAAGAAGTAAAGCTGAAGAAGTTAGTAAGTAATCCAGTGAAAGTCTTTTTATGATACATTGAAGTTTTGATACAAGACGGATCGTTATTATCAATGCAGACATCAAGGAAAGCCAAAATCTTATTAACTTGCTTTTCCATCATAAAATTGATATTGGGATGCTGTGTGTTAAGGAATTCATAAAAGGATAAAGCATCATTTTTAGTGTTGAACACACAAAATGTGTCATCAACATAATATCGATAGAAAAGAACAGAAGGACCATGATACTTGTTAAGCCAGATATTTTCATAATGTCCTAAGAAGAGATTAGCCAACACAGGTGCAAGTGGAGAGCCCATGGCAACACCATCTATTTGGTCAAACACCTTTCCATTAAAAAGAAAATGTGTTTGCGAAGTAGCAATTGAAAACAATTTAGTAAGTTCAGTTTTGGAGAACCTGAGACTAGCGTTTCCTTCTGTAATGTAAGAAACTGCGAGATCAATAGATTCCTTGAGGGGAATATTAGTAAATAGGCTAGCAACATCAAAAGAAACCATGAATTTATTAGAAAGATTGATAGTGCCGAGTTCTCGGACAAAACAAAAAGTGTCAGAAATAGTATATGTGGTAGGTAAATGAGGTTGGAGAAGAGTGCAAAGATATTTAGCTAGATGATAATTATAGGTATTGATGGAGGATACAATGGGTCGAAATGGTGGTATGTCAATTGAAGACTTAATCTTGTGCATTTTAGGAAGACCATAGATAAGCGCAGGTTGTGAGCCTGATGGGTATACGTTATTATATATTTCTGCATCAATTTTACCTTTCTTTTTAAGTTCCCGAAGAAAACGTTGTAGCTTATCCTCCCTGTTTATAGTAGGGTCAACAGTAAGTTCCTTGAATTTATGGCTATCATTTAATATGTCACTAATGCCTTTGATGTAATATATATATATATATATATATATATATATATATATATATATATATATATATATATATATATATATATATATATATATATATATACATATTAGAAATACACCTTAGGAAAACGACAATTGCTTTCAATTTGTAAAACATGTTTCGATTGCTTCGACAACCATCTTCAGTTACAGAATAAGCATATTACATGGTGCAAACGATATAAAGGCAAGTGATTACTCCCTAGGGGTCTTACAACAAAAACTATTCCATTGAGATAGAATGCGTCGGTGCTTAAAATGAGGGTTATAATATATCCTATGATAATACCAATGGGTGCCAAGTGCTTAGAATGCGGGCTGTAGTATGATAACAAAGGGAAATACCTGGGGATATGGGACAATTAGAGTAGGAGCAAATGAATAGGCAGTAGATATATGAAAAAAACAAAAAAGAGACAAACAAACAAACAAACTAGATGCTTAATGTTAAGGTGCTATGTGTTAGTTGGGAATTAAGATCAGGTTTGGGCCAGCTAATGTGTAGAGCTTCCTTAATTTTGAGTTGATAACTGCTTGTGGCAGTATCTAGGATGGTAAAAGAGTCTTCGCTTATAAGTTTTTTACGACAACTGGAAGATGAGAGGAGGTGTTTGTAAATATGCGAGCTTTTATCCCGTGATATATGCTCACGAACACGAGTAGAGAAATGTCGGCATGTCTCGCCAACGTATACGGAATTACATCCCGTACAACAGAGTTTGTACACTACACGTGAGCGCAGTGATTTAGGGATGGGATCTTTGCTAGAAAACATGTTGCTGAGTTTATAGGATGAGAAGACCAATCGTATATCTAAATTAGAACAATAAGCTTTGAGTATAGATCTGACTTTTCTTTGGGCAAATGAGGAGATGTTTAAGTAGGGCAATTTGAAATTTAAGGTAGCAGTAGCTACAGATTCAGTAGACGATCCGGTATTAGATTTGACAAAAGGGGTTGAGGCTAGAGAAGTGTTGTTCAGATATTGTTTAATGACTCGATCAATAATTTTGGATGGGAACATATTTCTCTTAAGAGTAATAATGAGATTTTCGATGTCCTTATGAAATCCTTGCCATGTATTATTAATTTTATATGTTCTATCTACTAGAGTTTTAACCAACCCAACCTTATAGGAGTGCGAGGAGAAACTGAAAAAGTTAGTGAGAAGTCCAGTATAAGTGGTGTTGTGATAGACAGATGTTGTAGGAGAAGATGCAGTATTGTCAACCAGAACATCCAAGAAAGCTAGTCTGTTGCTAGCTTCCTTTTCCATGGAAAATGTTATATTAGGGTGTTGTTTATTGAGGAAATTAAAGAATGACAGAGCATCATGTTCAGAATTGAAGAGGCAAAAAGTATCGTCAACATATCTGCGATAGAAGAGAACCTTAGAGTTAACAAAGTTTTCAAGCCAAATCTTTTCGTGATGACCCATGAAAAGGTTAGCTAGGACCGGTGCAAGCGGTGATCCCATTGAGACGCCATCTACCTGATCATAAGTGCTGCCGTTAAAGAGAAAATGGGTCTTTAAAAAGAGAAAATTTTAAGCACCGACGCATTCTATCTCAATGGAATAGTTTTTGTTGTAAGACCCCTAGGGAGTAATCACTTGCCTTTATATCGTTTGCACCATGTAATATGCTTATTCTGTAACTGAAGATGGTTGTCGAAGCAATCGAAACATGTTTTACAAATTGAAAGCAATTGTCGTTTTCCTAAGGTGTATTTCTAATATATTACTGCTGAGAAACTTTGGTAATATATACATATATATTGTAAAACATATATATTATACAATATATATATACATATATATATATATATATATATATATATATATATATATATATATATATATATATATATATATATATATATATATATATATATATATATATATATATATATATATATATATATATATATAGTTATATATATATATATATATATATTGTAAAACATTGAAAAACACAGTCCATAATGCATAATTAGCTATATAATATTAACTAATAAAGTCCTTCGGATAAATTTTCCCTCCCAAAATGGAATCTCCTTGGTTTCTGTGAAGAATAATTCTTTTTGGGCTTTTTTACTACTCTAGCTTCAGCCTCATCTCTCAAGTGTTGTAATGATGATGGAGTTGTTAGTACTTCTACTGTTTGGACTCTCTTTCGCTTCTTTTTTGCATTAGCCACTGCTTCTTGTGTTTCGATTGCCTGTGGTGGTGCAATCACCTTTAGAATTGTATTATGCAGAAATTTGTAAGGGGATTCTGGTTATGGTGCTGTTTTATCATACTCTTGAAGCTCCACATCACTAACACATTTCTCAACACTTGCAAATGAGCGATCGTGAGGCCAAATTCCTGCTCCTCTACAACCATTGACTAGATGCTGAGGTGACTTAGTATCCCATAGCTATACTTGCTCAACATTCCGCATCCTAGTTTCCTGATAAAACCTTCACAAAAGTTTCCGCTATCTGTTCTTCAATGACTTGAAAACCCCTAAATCAAAAGGCTGGGGTGCTGGATTTGTGCTAGAGGTATGCATATTATTATGATCTACAGCACATCTGACTGTCTCAAAAGTGAGGTGTGAACCATGGCCATCAAACAAATAATGTATCGCTCATCCAACCACTTGGTGTAGCACAGTATCTTACATCGCCAGATCCATTTTCACACCATGATACATATAGGTACTGGCTTTTATAAACAATCAGAGGTGGGAGGTAAACACCAGAAGCTGACCCGCAAACAAGCACCAAACACCGTGTACAGTGACAGGCTTTGTCATGAGGAAAATACCGCGCGTGCAGTAATTAGCACACGCAAATGAACTTGCGTGTGCGATCACACTTGTAGGAAAATTTCTACTTAGGGACAAAGGGGATCAAGAAACAATGCAAAAGAGGAAAAACATGCAATAGAAGTAAGATTTATCGAAAAAACATTTTTTATAGAAAAAGAAACTTGTGTAGGTTTTAAACTTAAAACACTTCTTCATCATCCGGCTAGTCAATGGGATAAAAATTATCATCATAACTATCACTTGAATCATCATAAGAATCATCCTCAAAATCTTTACCATCCACATCAATTGCAAAAATGCCCGTGCTGCCCATAGAATCACCATCAGTATCCTTTTAACCTGTAATTGCTAGTTTGATTGACAATAAAGCAATTTTGCAAAGTGGTTCTAATTCAAGCGCTAAACACTGCACTCGAAAGTCAGAAATAAGTGATGATAAGTGTGGTCAGCATGTTATCATGTAACTTATGGGGAAAAGCTAAAAGCCAAAAAGCTTCGAAAATGGAAAAATTGGAATTGGCGTTTCAATGAGCTCTCAATAAATCTGTTTGCGTGTGTGACCCATCGCACACGCAATTTGGTTTGCTCGTGTGCGGGCGCGTGCGCGTGCGATCGCTTGCGCTAAATGACAAGGCCTGCATTGAGCATCCCTCATACACTTCCATAGTTATTTACCTTTTAGCCCTTTTTCTCAGGTGTCTTCTTGATTTAGATGGTAACTCTTGCTCCTAAGCAGGTACACCTAAAGTCATGTAGTACTCATTTTCACCCTGAGGTTTAGTGGCCACTGATCTCAAAAGATTTGTTTGACGTCAGAGGTAGTGCCTCACTGTGCAGTTTCTCCAAATCTCTCCAAACAAAAGATGATGATTGTGAGAGGATTGTGTCGGATGAAAGAATTTGGAAAAGCATCACTGAGTTGTCCTTTATGCACCAATGGGCATTTTGCTATTGTAGGAAGTTTAAAAGGAGATGTTGATATCAGTTCTTTAGTCACATATACAATTTTTCTATAGGTTTCTTGGTAGTACATCTCCATATATGTGGGCTGCAGTAGGAGTTGGCCTCTCTATCTCACTCTCAGTTGTTGGAGCTGCATGGTATGATATATCACTTATATACCATTTTACTGCTTTTCATATGATTTGTTGCATGAGAGTATGGAAATCTTATTATTATCTGATCTACATAACATGAAAATGATCACTGTTAAAGGAAGGGTATTAATTTATAGCAAGAATGACATAATGTTGTTTTAGAGTTTATCTGTTAGAGGAGCCTGCTTTAGAACACCTTTTTTGATGAAGAAAAGCAACCATTCTCCCATGCCGAATTCTAAAGAACCATCAAGAGCTTGAGTCCTCTACTGTAAAATTTGCTATTCATTGTTTTATTGTGTAAATTAACTTTGTAGGTCAGATGTTGTGGTTGTATGTATGTAGTGTATGTTTGTAGGTGTATGTATATATTTTTATGTATGCAGTTTTATGTATGTAGTTTTTATGTAGATATGTATCTGTATGCAGTTTTGTATATATGGAGTTTTATGTATGTAGTTGTATGTATATATTTATTGATCTATTTATATTTATGTATTTGTATAAATATATCTGTATGTTTATATTTGTATGTATGCATTTATATGTATATATTTGTATTAGTGTGGTTCCTTGCGTTTTCCCGCTGGATTGTCGTGTTGAAATTGATTTTTCGTCTTATGTTGCGTAAATACTTTGTATGAAGATTTTCTGAAAGTCTTCAATTTATTTGATCACGCCTTCATGGAAAATGGCCCCGCCCACTATTTGCATATGAATTACACAATTATATCCGGCAGGTGGTGGCTTTTATGAAGCTTATTTGATATTATTGCCTAGAAGTGGACAGAATTTACTACTTTACGTTCTTTTGCCAATCGTACTGGTAAAGATAGGTTGATCTACCATGTCAACCACGCCTTATTGGTGACCACGCCCTATTTGTTAGACAAGACTCTCCTACGGACATGCTTTAAGTTTATAGTTATCTTAGGTATACAACTCATGCAATCTTTTAGCATATGATTTGCATGTACTGATGTGGTCTGATCCGATGTAATTACCCCCATCTTTGGTATCCAGATTTTTTGCACCAATCCGAGCAAACAGATGTCTTGTGGATGCTCTATTCACATGAACGCGGTGATCCACTGAGTGCTTCAGTTGAAAAGGAATACCCAGTTACTTGGGCAGGATTCCATTCACTATGTAACAAAACAATATATCAAATATATACTGGTTTTGTTGCCCGATACTGAGAACACCGCGGACTAATTCTGAGACACTTGACGGCTTTGAAACTGGCCATGAACATTAATGCTGTTGTTGTCGGTCCCAACCGAAAAACTATCATTACATTAGACCTAGATTTGTACGAACGGGCAGTCAAGATAAGAAGTTCCAAAAAAATGAACGACAACATTGTTCTTTGGATGGGGGAATTGCATATTGTTTTCGCTATGCTAAAGGCTTTGGGAAGGTACATCGAAGGCTCTGATTTAGAGCAGATATTGATAGAGAAGGGCCTATATGGACCAGCCAGTGTGAGACAGCTTCTGGCAGGGAAGAATTACAAACGTGGTCTTGAAGCTCATATTATAACTTTGCTAGCTTTAAAAGATTTGCACTTTGACAGTCTCAGTGGAAAAGATGAAGAACTTTCAATGAAGAATGATCAAATCATTGACTGTATCAATGGATCAATTAAGAAGTCAAGAGATGATGACGTTGATGTTGAAACTTTGCTTGCAGACGCTAATCAGAGATATGAAGATCTAAAAATTGGAACAACTTTACACAGTGAAGAAAGTCAGAAATCTCCACAGACTCTTTTCTTGGTAAGCTACATGAATCAAGTGCCATTCCTTCTTAATTTTATCAAAGCGTCTAGAGTGGAAAGCTGAAAATTACATCTTGCAAGCTACGAAAGTCTAGTGAAATTATTTTTTACCCACGATTTATACAAGTATGCCAGACTGACACCCTACTACCTAGATGAGAAGTCAAGCCTTGAGTTTTCTGATCCTGAGACAAAGAAGATGCTAGAGGAAGGAAATATGTCGGTATTCAAATCAAACATATCCCTCTGTGGCTTGGGTGTTGACCATGCTCTGGAGCAAGAAATCAGGAGCCATAAAGTTATGGGAGGAATAATCGGAATAACGCAGAATGACAAAGCTCTGACTAGATATCTGCTTACAGCATCAGAAATCACTCGTCTTGTTAAAGATGTTTGGAATGGCTCTGTTGAAATGAAAGGAAGAAAAGAGCACTGCCAATCGATAAAGCCCCACAAAAAATGAGTTTTCGAGAATGTTTCTTTAGTAAAAGATGGAATAACATATCATGTCCATAACACCTTTTCTAGTGACCAAACAGAACTAATAAACATGTTCTCTAACGCTGTTATTTCAGAGACCTCTCGGGAGCATATTACGGAAAGGGATAGCATAGGCCAAACTGCCTATCAAAAGTTCGTGCATGACCGACTTCTTTTCACGTCTGAGCAATCTCTCTGGGATCCAATGAAGAAACTAAACCTGAAGATGTTCAAAGACAATGGTAGAAAAAGTCAATTGTAAGCTGGAGAAGAAGGTCGTGGAGCTGAATGAGGAGAGATCATTGTTAACACGCTTCATTTTGATACTGAAAGCAAGACCAGAGATCATAGATATCTCTGAAGCGATAGGAGAGTACGAGTTTACTGCCATACCAAGATCAATGTTCAAATCTGATGGTCTTCTCAACATTCCGACGGATAGAAGTGAAATAATGTCAGCAACGGAAATTCAAGCAGATATAACTATTCCCGTAAATAACAGCCAAGTTTCAAAAGTTGCAGTTATCGATGGCATGGTTGAGGTTCAGAGGCTCAAGAAAGACGGTAGCGTAAAACATGTTCAGATCTGGCAAAATTATTTGGAAGAAAAATGCAAAAGAAAGCAAGTTCGTACAACGAGGTCAGAATACTTTTTGACCGATATTTGGAGAACTCTTTAAAGGATCAAACACGAGCAAAGCGAGCCAAAGGTACCCCTCCTGTAAAATTTTAAATAACAGACAACATGGACATAACAAACATCGGCATGACTACACTTTTGTCTCATAAGCAACCCAAGAATCAGAAGGTGATAGTATGTGTAGCTGGCTCTGAAGCAAAGACCAATAGGCCTGATTTTATGGATGCAACCATGCTAAACCATGACCATGAAGAAGTAGATACTTTGATACCATTGCATTGCCTTGATGCAGCTAATTCCAGGCCTGGTTGCAGTATTGATGTCTTCACAGTGGATACTGACGTACTGGTGTACGTCTTGTTGGTGTATATATTTAGTTCATTACCACCTTGCAAGCTATACATGCATGCTGGTAGAGGAAAATCTTCCCGAGTCCTTGATATTGAAGAATGCTGCAGAAACTTGGGATCAAGAAAATGTAACGTGCTCCTTGGAATGCACGCATTCATAGGCTCGGACTGGGGAGGCAAATTCTCAGGGATTACAAAAAGAAAGTGGATGAAATTATTTCTGGATTTGGATGACAGCGATGAAATATTAGATGCCCTTGGATATTTGGGAGAATCATTGGAGGACCCCACCACTAAACTTATCGAAATCCTGGAGAAATTTGTATGCAGTGCATATTCTTCGAATACCAAATGTTCCTCATTGAAGAAACTTCGATGGGAGCTCTTCCGTACCGGGAAAGAGAGTGAAAAGCTGCCTCCAACAAAATCCTCATTCATCCCTCACATCCAGTGATCAGATTACCTTAGCTGTATCTGGAAAAATTGCAAGTCACCTGAAATTAATGTTCCATATGCTGTTGGTCATGGGTGGGAAGATAACGATGGCTTGATCACACCGATAATGTGCCTAAGAAGTCCAGCCCCGAAGGCACTCCTAGAGCTGATCAAGTGTGGCTGTAAGGGTAAATGCGAGAAACGGCAATGTAGTTGTGTGCGAATCAATCTCAATTGCACACCAGCATGTTTGTGTGGAGACTGCCATAATCAAGATGGAAATACAGATAAGGTAGTTGATGATGAAATTGGTGATGAAATCAATTCAGATGACACTAATGACGAAGGATTTTAAGTCTGACTGTTTAACTTAGTGAAGTTTACTTGCAGGAAATTGAAAATTGCCCAAATTCGTATGAATTATTGTTGACAATCTTCTTCTAAATGCACTGACATCCCAAACAGCTTAATTCATAGCTATCCTTAGTTATTTTCTCCATCCACTGGGAACCCTTTACTGGAAATGTCGGTGATTTGATCAGCACCTTCGAAATCACAAAATGCTGGAAAGCTTATGCTTAGAAATTCGAAGACCAATACCACTAAAAAGAGCATGTTTCAAAGTATAACATTAACTTTAAGTTTTGATTTTAACACGAAAATCCAGCGGGGACTACATATCCACACAAAAGTGACCACACTATATGCATTTGTATGTACATAGGTTTATATATGTAATTGTATGTGTGTATTTGTATGAGTGTATTTGTATGTAAAGTATATGGCGCGCCAAAAGGGAAAAAAATACGAATCTATTATTTACAATACGAACATAAATTTTTTAACACATAACCTAATTTTATGATACGAAAATGAGATTTTATAATACGAAGTGGATTATATAATACGAAGAGTTTCGAATATATAATACGAAAAGTTGCAAAAATATAATAGGAAAAGTTGCAAAAATATAAAACGAAAAGTTGCAAATATATAATACGAAAAGTTGCAAATATATAATACGAAAAGTTGCAAAAATATAATACAAAAAGTTGCAAAAATATAATACGAAAAGTTGCAAATATATAATACGAAAAGTTGCAAATATATAATACGAAAAGTTGCAAATATATAATACGAAAAGTTGTAAATATATAATACAAAAAGTTGTAAATATATAATACGAAAAGTGTCGAATATATTTTCCTCTTTATGTAGTATTTGTCCCTTTTGGCGCGCCATAAAAGTATATGGTTCTATGTATAGAGAATTTTATGTAAATACTTTTATGTAAGTAGATTGATGTATGTATTTGTATGTATGTATTTAATATATGTATGTAGTTTTATGTATATAATGTTGTGTATATTTTATATATATATATATATATATATATATATATATATATATATATATATATATATATATATATATATATATATATATATATATATATATATATATATATATATATATATATATATATATATATATATATATATATATATATATATATATATATATATATATATATATATATATATATATATATATATATATATATATATATGTATATATATATATATATATATATATATATATATATATATATATATATATATATATATATATATATATATATATATATATATATATATATATATATATATATATATATATATATATATATATATATATAGTTTTATGCGTGTAGGTTTATGTATATAGTTTTATGTATATCGTTGTATGTATGTAGTTGTATGTATCTATTTGTATGTTTGTATCTATTTATATGTATCTATTTGTATCTGTATATGTTATATATTTATATATGTAGTTTTACGTATATAGTTTTATGTGTGTAGTTTATGTATAAAATTTTAAGTATATATGTTTGCTTATGTATGTATGTTTTATGGCCTTGTATGTATGTTGTATGTATATGGTTTTATGTATATAATTTTATGTATATAATTTTGTGTATATAGTTTTATGCATGTAGGTTTATGTATGTAATGTTATGTTACGTATATGATTTTATGTATACAGTTTTGCATATATATTTATGTATTTATGTATGTATTACATTGCTGGACCGCTATGGGTTTATCCCTGCCATGGGGCTGCCCCCTCCCTTTGTTGTTTGTGGGTGGGGCTCTTGGTTATGCAATGGGGCAGGGATACTGGTTACAGCAGTTACATTTATAAAAAATTTATGAGGTATTCATTCACTTACCTGTAAAAGGGTAGCACATGAAATCTGGTTATGGTGCATTCCAAGAAACATATGGCTAAAATGAAACACCTGATAGGTTGAGTAAGAAATTGATAGAACTGAATGGCAACTAAACCCCTCTGTTTTAAAACAGGTAGTAAACCTACGGGCAAAACCAGAATTTGATCTGTTTTAGACCAGAGGAGGAAGGGGGCCTACCGTGACCAAACAAGAGACTTTATGGCATATACTTTTTCAGGCTTAAAATTTATCATAGAATCCGAAAAAGGACGATGATTGGGCTGGTGAGGCCGCTTATAGGAGATATTGGGGGCTGAGTTTTTGTTTACAATCAGAGATTGGATGTTAATGGTGTTGGCGCTGTATTTCTCCTAGATATTGGAGGGCCGGGGCTTCTCTTGTGAAAAAATGCAAATTAATTGCACTTACTTTGTCAACTATCATACAATTATTCATCGGCAAGGTCCACATCTGCAGTGCTTTCATCTGCGGTATCAAGCTGAAACATTCGAGCCTATGGTGCACTCAATATCTGGTACCTTGATAAAAATCTCTTGAAAATCAGTAGGGTATGCTTCATCAAACAATCGACCTAATCGGCTAGGTGCCAGCCATGTGTTGCAGGGTATCCCAACATTCATTTGTGCGAAATTTGCTTGCCTGCAAATCACAGACACTTTACTTGGTCCTTTAGTTTGCTTTTCTAAACTTCTTCCGCAAGGCGGTAGCAAGAAAATATCAATGACCTTATCCACTGATAGTTTCGTTTTCTCATCATATATATGGAAAGCAAATTTCTGCCATTAGAGCTTCTGGGGTTTGAGATCCACAACCAATCTCACTACTCAAATGCTCTTAAGTATTGTTTTTGTTGACTATCTTCAAACATATTTGCTTTCCCTTTCTGAAGAAGCTTGGCCATTTCCTTTAAAAGCATGCATTTCATGTAAAGCTTATACATCTTATTTTCTGACATTTCATTATCAAGAAGTATGATTGGTATATCTATACTTTCAGATGGTAATAGTGCAACAAAAGCAACCCCTTCTTCCACATTTTGCCGTTGAGCATGTTGAATCATATATGCAACTCTTTTATAAGCCTCATCATGATTTGTGCGTAGGAGAGTTCCCAAGTTTTACATTATGACACTCCACTTTCACACAGCTATTCCCTATCCCAAGGTAAATTAATTTGTTCGCTACTGTTTCTACTTAATCGAAGAGTAATTCTCTATTCTCACTGCTGCTTAAGAACTTGCTGAAGTTAGCTGGAATATGAGCATCTGGATTTTTAATCCCAAACTTTTTGCCGTCTCCTTGAAAAACACGTTCAGAAGTTTTCAAATACATAGGGCTATAGGATAAATTTTCCATTTAATTGTGACTTATCTATTGCTGTATATTTGTTTGTTCGTGCTGTATGTGGTTTTCAATATGTGGGTAGCACTAGCAAACCATTTAGAATTAGGGTTAACAATCATAAGGCGTGCGAATGTAGGTTTAGTTCAGGGTCTCTTTGGTTCCCCAAAGTGGTTCTCACAAATTGGCCAAGATGCTTTCAAAAAACTTGTGGTTTTTGAAACAGGCATAAGTGACTATCATGGCCTTGTTATATCGGTTATGAAGTCTCACCTTCCTAGACTGAAGCCTAAAATCATAAAATATCGTAGCTACAAAACGCTTGATGAAAACATTTTTCTGTTAGATGTAGAACTAGCAAATTTTTGAATGTTTGATGATCCTGATCAAGCTTACGACAACCTTGTCGATACTTTTAGAAAATTGGTAGATAACCATGGCCCTTTGAAAACCAAAACGCCACGGGGAAATAGTGCTCCTTTTATGACTCTTGAATTAAGATAGGGAATTTATACAAGACCAAGGCTAAAGAAAAGATATAACAGAAATCCGACGAAAGAAAATGAAGTAATATTCGAAAAACAAAGAAATAAATATGTAGCCTTGAGAAAAAAGGCAATTTAACAGCACTTCAAAGAGCAACAGAAGCTGGACTGGTTTCAAATCGTGTTTCCTGGAATCTTGTCAAACCTTTCCGTTCTAATAAAGGAGGTTTAGCTGGTAGTGATATTTCCCTAGTTAAAAATATTAGAATTGTAACTGAAGACAGAGAGTTGGTCGAGATCTTTAATGATCATTACATCAATATAGTAGAGAAATTGTATATATATATATATATATATATATATATATATATATATATATATATATATATATATATATATATATATATATATATATATATATATATATATATATAAATACTATGTCATGAGTGGGCTACCACAATTGGAAAATTTATTTTGGCCCCAGTGCGGATTCGAACTCACGATGTTTAGATCAGAAGACTCCTGTGCTAATCAATTGCGCCATCCAGGCACAAAAGAATAGCGGTGGAATCTTAAGGTCATTCTATCGTGAGTCCCTCAACGCATCTAGGGCCTTCTCTATGTTTCGGCTATAATGCCTTCTTCAGAGCCAAGCGAATTAAGTCAGCCTTAGCCGAATTAATAATATATATATAAATATATATATATATATATATTCTTCCAAAGTTTCTCACAATAAGTAAGTCAGAAATGATGCGAAAAAACACGACAATTGATTTCAATTTGTAAGACATGTTTCGGATTTACTCAAATCCATCGTCAGTTACTGAAATTAACAATGAATACTAATAGAACATACGTTGTAAAGTCAATCGAAGATCAAGCGAAAAAACTATTCGAAAAAAGAAGAGAACAAGAACCGTTACACAAGAGTTAGAAAGCTAATGAGAAATTATAGTGCTGAACCTGTTTATTAAGGCTGGGTCCCTCCCACATAATATGCAGAGCCTCTTTAATCTTCAGCTGATAGTGTGTTCTAGCTGAATCTATAACTTTAAAACAGGTCTCATTACAAGCATATTTACAGGCATCAGAACTTTGGAGATGTGTAAATATATGAGAATTCTTATCTGAGAAAAGATGCTCACGAACACGAGTTAATGTGTGTCTGGATGTTTCACCAACATATACGGAATTACATTCCGCACAAGTAAATTTATAGACAAGATAAGAACGTAGCGACCTTATGTTGGTGAAACATCCAGACACATATCAACTCGTGTTCGTGATCATCTTTTCTCCGATAAGAATTCTCATATATTTAAACATCTCCAAAGTTCTGATGCCTGTAAAAATGCTTGTAATGAGACCTGTTTTAAAGTTATAGATTCGGCTAGAACACACTATCAGCTGAAGATTAAAGAGGCTCTGCATATTATGTGGGAGGGACCCAGCCTTAATAAACAGGTTCAGCACTATAATTTCTCATTAGCTGCCTAACTCTTGTGTAACGGTTCTTGTTCTCTTCTTTTTTCGAATAGTTTTTTCGCTTGATCTTCGATTGACTTTACAACGTATGTTCTATTAGTATTCATTGTTAATTTCAGTAACTGACGATGGATTTGAGTAAATCAGAAACATGTCTTACAAATTGAAATCAATTGTCGTGTTTTTTCGCATCATTTCTGACTTACTTATTGTGAGAAACTTTGAAAGAATATATATATATATATATATATATATATATATATATATATATATATATATATATATATATATATATATTTATATATATATATATATTATATATGTAGGTACTCAAGAAAACACTCCACCTTTTAATACATTTCGGCGCATGCCTTCATTAGTTATAACATTCCTGGTGTATATAACAATAGACGTCAAATCTTCATTGGCTAAGAATTTAGATCATAGTCATTTTGTCCTAACTGAAGTGACCAACCAGATTGTAGAATTATATCAACAAATGCCTCTCACAGCAACTTTAAGACAGATTTGGACCATTTTACTACCCCTTATTTAAACAACATTGCATACTCAACTTGTAAAAATTTCAGGCTAAGTTTTGACAGAAGAGCTCACAGGACATTTCTACTTAACCTATATTGTAGACAGCTTTGGGTCACCAACTGGTTCTAGCTATATTACTCTCGCCTATAATTCCAGGGTATCTATAAGCCTATAAAATATTTAAGTAACAGTTTATTTTAGATTATGGAGTCATGATTTACTATTTATAATTGTTGGAACACCTACTGCATTGTAACAGAATTTTGCTCCTTCTCCATCCCTCCCCCTGATACAATATTGAAGTATGACGAGATTGTTCTGCTTTGACAGTTATTTTCGCTAATGACTGGTAGATGGTCACTTCCTACGTAAAAATCAACATTGTTCATGGGGGGAGGGGGGAAGGGAAATAGGTAGAGGAGAGTAATCCACTGGCAGTAAAACAGGAATAACGTTGTTCTCCTGGAAGACTAAACCGGTGGTGTTCCAACTAATTTTGGCGAGGATTGTAGAATGATCGCACAATCAAGTTTCACTTTACCTTGCTACTATTCGCCAACAGAGCTACTTGTATCACTTGTTGCGAGGCGAATGTGTGGTTAGTTAACTTTCTTGTAGCACAAAGATACGCAAACCAAACCATTGCGAAACAATGCATAGCAAGAAAATAATATTTCAGAATTACCTTACTACATATGTTACAAATCCATAAGTAAACCTCCACATTCCTGTGATCATCTCTTGGTTCCTGGATTGCAAGGAAACTCTGATGAATTTGCGTGAGCACCTAGCCATAGAGACTGGAAGCTAGTGTCACGATTGGCCCGAAAATCAGAAAGGGGGCATTGATATGCTTCAGTAAAACCTATTTACGTCAAAGTTATGAGAAAATGCCTAGAGGTAGAAGAAAAAATTGAGTCATAATATATCCATATTGATGTTCATGAACCTATTGACAGATTGTTGTGTTTTAGAGAGGCCGCTCAGAAAGTACGTACGTGTTGAGGGTCGGTGGTTGGGTAAAGCCAGAAGCATTGTCGCTGGTACAGGGTGGGTAGGTTGGTAAAGCTCATAGCGTACGTACGATCCAATCACTTCAAAAAGTGAGAACCTTATGCATGCTTCCCTCTTTTTGTGAAAAAGTGTTGCTGAAAGTAGGTAACATATTTGCTGAAATATCAAGGGAACCTTGGTACGTGCTTACAAAGGTGGGTTGGTGCGTTTAGTCAAAGTGTACTCGCGCCTACAGGGTGGACAGGTTGGTCAAAATTGTGGTGATTTTGAGTGTACGTACGTTATGGATGTTAGAAATTGAATCTTATATACATATATGAACATTATTTTGCCATATTTGGTAAGAACCATGTACAGGGGGCCATGCGAAACTCCTCTTGTTTTAGTGTTGTGATTATTGTGAAGCAAATCTGAGGTACATGTAAGTTAACCTTAATTCTATTTGAAGGAATTATTTGTTACATTGTTGACAGAGAAATACAGTCCTCAGAATTATAGAACCTGAAGATTATTCAAGAGATTCATTTTGCATTGTCTCCCAAGAATCAGAGCCTACTAGTAAGTGCGTAAGGGTGTTTGCCCATAGGCACATATGTCTTTTATATGGTCTACCGAGCAGATTTAATGGGAAATTTTTGGGAAAATTCCGAAGAATACTGCACCAGCTACATCAAGTGATGTTGCTAGCAAAACTGATTTATCTGTGAAGCTGACAAAACTTCGTAGAGTTCGCGGTGGTCATATGGCGTACTCGATGAAAACGCTAGAACAGACGAGGACACTTTTGGGTGCTCCCCAATCGAATGATTCATTGAAACTGAGGCAGAAGAGGAAAGTTCTTGAAGAAAAACTGGAAAAATTAGTGATTTGGACGACCAGATATTGGGATTATTAGGTAATGAAGATGCTATCGTTGCTGAGATAAATGAATAGGGAAAATTTAGGGAAACTGTTTATAAAATATTGTTCAGAATTGATGACAAGTTGCGTAAGATCGAAGTTACTAAAGGCAGAAGTGGAGCACAGAATCAAACCCCAATAGTTCAGGGGGGAGGAACAAGTTTCACAAAACTTCCCAAATTGCAATTAAGGAAATTTAATGGGAAGCCTGACAAATTTCATGAATTTTGGGATTCGTTTGAAGCTTCAGTGGATTCTAACCCAAATCTAAGCGATGCCCTAAAATTGGAATATTTGAAAGCACAATGTGAAATGACTGCGCATCAGGCTGTGGCTGGATTTGAACTTTCAGATGCTTATTGCAGAACTGTAGTGGATATTTTGAAAGGAAGATTTGGACAGAGGCAAACTATTTTAGACTCTCATATTGATGCCTTCTTGACAATAAATACCCTTGGAAAGCATGCAGATATTGCGGATATTCGGAAATTTTATGATACAATGGAAGCTCACTGTAGAGGGCTATTGGCAATCGGAGTAAATCCGAAAACATACAACATTATCTTGGTTAATATCGTTCAGAAAATATTGCCTGAGGAGTTTAGATTGATTTTGAGCCGAAAGATTAACGAAACATGTGGTGATAGTGACTTGGAGCTATCAGAGTTATTGAATTGCTTGAGAATAGAAATTGAAGCAAGAGAAAAATGCGCACCTGAAAGGAAAGACGTTAAAAGGGCCAATATACGATATCCAACTGCTGCTGCAGTGGCATCTGGAACATTAGAGGCAACTTGTACAGTTTGCAAAGGTGCACATACTACATATGAGTGTCATACCGTGACTGATATACGTGAAAGGAGAAATATTCCCGAAAGAGAAAGACGCTGTTACTTATGTTTATGAAGAGGTGGATATTTAGTGTGTGAGTGTCAATCATCCACCAAATGCTTCACTTGCAAGGGACGTCATCATGTTGCACTTTGTGAAAATAGAAATAGGCGTAGTCAAGTTGCTTATCACCAAAGTAGAGATGGAAGAGATAGGTCTTCAAGTGTTTCAAGAAGAAAAGCTGGTCAAGCTTCTCAAACGAACATTGCTGAACCAGCAACATCATTTTGTGGCAGATTGTGAAAGGAAATTGTGAAGGGAAAGGTTATTTGCTCCAAACGGCCTTTGTAATTACTGCACACCCAGAAGACCCTTCAGAGGAAGTGAAGTTACAGTTAGTGATTGATTCTGGTTCGCAAAGATCTTATGTAACCCAAAGAGCAGGAGCATTATTAGAACTGCCCACTGCAAATCAAGAAGAAATTATGATAAAAACCTTTGGAACAAATGAAGCAGTCATTTAGCATTGTGATGTTGTACCAACTTGCTTGAAAAGCAGGCTCTCAAACTTCGAAACTGGTATAAATGCCTTGGAAGTGCCATCAATATGTTGTTATAAAACTGCACACACAAAATTATATACATACACCTACATATATGCTCTTAAGTACCTAATGGCCAGGGGGTCGGAATTAGCGGGGGGGTTGGAATTGTTTGGAAAATTCAATTAATAGGTGTCGGACTTAGCTCGGGGGGGGGCGCTGGACTTGTGCAATCATGTTGATAAATGGATTTTAAAAAGGATTCTAAGCTGGTTTGCTTTCTCCATTTACTTTAAGGAGCAAATTTCCTTACCAATTATGGCTTCAATATTTCAGTGTAATAAGTAACCAATAATGGAAAATCAGTTTAAAGAATATCAATAGACAAATTATGCAGCTATGACAGTGCAGCATAAATTCCCAATATCCTGTGGTGTAAACTTTTTGCCTTTGGCATCGTATCGAGTCTTTCCCTTCAAACATTCCACTTGAGCATTGTATTCGTTTTTAAACATTTCAACGCATTCCCAAGCTTTTGCTTCTCTGCTAATTTATACTTCTCCAACTGACGAACAAAGTTTCTTCTGCATGGCATGGACTGTCATATGTACTAAATGGTTCCAGAACACGTCAAACTGACTGACATTGCGCTATGCTCAGATATGTCTCCGCCTTTGAAGATGCATCTTTGTTGCGTTTTCCGTTCTTAAGGACGCTAATTGTTACAATTTCTAATAGTCAAGTGACAACGCAAAATATGTTACATACATATACGAGGGGCGTTCAATAGGTTTCCGGATGTGAAGAAGGAAGATAAGCTATCTAAGTGTATTTGTTTAAATCTTTTCAAAGTACTCTCCAGCATTGTCTATACACTTTTGCATGCGCTGAAACCACTTCTGGAATATGCTCGCCCACTCTGATTGTGGTATGGCTTCAATGTGCTCCAGAAATGCCTCCACTGCAAGATCAGGGGTATCAAACCTCACTCCACGTAGCTTTTACTTAACAAAAGGGAAGACGAAGAAGTCACAGGGAGCCAAATCAGGACTGTAATGGGGATGTTCCAGCTGATGGACCCTTTCCGCATGCAGAAATTCTTGCGTAGCAGCTGCCCAGTGTGCAGCAGCATTGTCTAGATGCAAGAGCAAGCCACGATGCCTTGTTCTTGGGCGTCTTTTAGCAACTGCAGCAAGCACAAGAGGCAAACATTCCCTTACACACCATGTATTAGTCACTGTGCGCTGGGAAACAAGCGGTATTGTTGCCACATGGCCAGCGCGAGAGACAAAAACAGCAATCATTTGCTTAGCAATGGTGTGACTTCGAATGAGTTTTTGAGGGGGTCTCTGTCCAACTGGGATCCACTGCTGAGATTGCTGCTTTGTTTCTGGGTCAAAACAGTATACCCATGTCTCATCACCACTTACAATCTCCCAGACAGCATTTGACGTCCCCCCCGTCAAATTTTTCAAGCATGAAACGACACAAGTTTACCCTGCGTTGCTTTTGCTCCTTTGTCAGCATATGAGGTACCCATCTTGCCGAAACCTTACTTAATCCTATGGAATTGTGCAATATGTTGCTGACACTTCCCGATGATATACCAACTTCCTCTGCTATCTGTAGCATTGTCACCATAGAAGTACTAGGACTAGAACGCGCGGTCTATTGTTTACGTGACAAATAGTAGCCGATGTATGTAGAGGCAAGATGGCGGCAACAAGGGGGCAAAAAGCAGAAACTACATTTCGCCAGACATTCGAAAATTCATTTGTAAAGCAGAAGCTAAATGATATTTCATGTTGAGGAATGCTGAAGTCATGTGCATGGCAAAAAGTTATGGGTATGTCATGCATAATTGTTTAGAAATTTTGCGTCTCATTTTCCGATCGGCCTAGGTACCCTATGATTTGTCATTTACTTAGAACCTTACTGGGAATATACCAAGTTGAAAATGCTATGAATAGTTAAATGATCATGAATTTATGTATAGCTATACAACTATATAGATGGACTTTCTCAAGTTACACATCTAACATTCACAAATTGTTCTCAAGGCTAAAAAAGAAGCTCTGTCTAATGTTACCTTCCTGAGGTGGAAGCGAGTGATTCCATGATAACAGCTGCATCCAGACCTTGACTCTCCTATGTTGTTCCTTACGATGTGAAAGCTTAAAGCGATAGTCCTTAGTGATTAATAGCAAGATTTATAAGGTGCTACATTTAACAGCTATGAATAATCAGACCTATTTTCAAGCGATTTGTTGAAAATCATTTATATGCAAAGTTATTATAATAAATGAATGATCAAAATTATGGCCAGAATTAGATGGCATTTCCTCCATCATTGATGCCAGGTTACTTAACCGCCCCCTGGGACTGGGCGTTCCCTCATGAGCATGGCCATGCAAATATTGAAAGAAGCCTAATGTGTATGCTATTCATTACTAAATAAAACAGTTCTTGTTAATTTATTTCGCTTTGAAGGTTTGTTCCTATTAATTATTCTTTCAGTGTAAACGCGGCCAAATTGGTGGAAGAAGAGGTTAAGATACTTGTCTACAATTAGCTTTATAATAAGTGTTACATGATCATCCCGCAGATGGGTGTCCAAAATATGGTTTTCAATTGAATGCTGTTGTAAGGAACTGAAAGTCCTGCTTCTTGTTTCTTGAAGGACAGACATCCTTATTTTCAGCACCTCATGCTGTGACATTGTTGACCATGTACATAACTCTTTTCTGGCTAATTTATCTACTGTAGACACAACACTATATACAGATTGGGAAGGCATAATTAAGTTACCATACTTTTTGCAAGAAAAAAGGGAAGTACTTGTTTGGTAACCATGATCCACCTCAGAGTTGTCAAATAGTGCCTCTACACATTCAGGGCAGTCTATAGATTTCAATATCTGACGAACAATATAGCCTGATATATAGTATAGAACATCTGCTCTCCAGAGGTTTGCTGACAAGAGAAGACGTGATACTGATGTGTCAATTTGACTGGTTTCTTGGACTTTTGCATCAGAGGTAGCTACACAATTGGCAGTAGCTGGAGCCTCAACCTTATTCTTTAAGAGTAAAGACCTCAAAGCATATTTCAGCTGCAAAGCAGTTGGGTTATTATTCCAGCCCAGGCGCCCCCTTATCTTTGAAAAAAACATTTCAATTGTATCTTGAGAGAAACGATATGTGAGCACATATTCAAATGGTAAAGTTTCTCTCTGCAACAACTTCTTGCTGATGGCAAGAATTGAGCGTGCTGAGATGTAGAACCCAGTTACAAAACATTGCCTTGGACCTTTAATCAATGGTATTCCTGAAGTATCTTTGAGAGACAACAAGAAATCAATATAGGTTTCTACATTTGCTTCGATATCAAGATAATTTGCTAAAGTAATTGGCTTCTTTGTGTGCTTTCCAAATTTGCTTTTTGAATTTAGCATATCAAATAGATTATTCATCATCATTAAAAATTCACTGGTAGCCTTACTGTCCTTGAATTCCTTTAGTCTCAACTTCCTAAGAAATGTGATAGCTGCACTAACAGAATGACTGAAAGTTTGGGCAGCTACACTGACTTTCATTTTATGATTGTGCCATTTAACATGTTTTGACTTTAGTTTGTTTCCCAAATGGAGGACATCAGTCTGTTGAGTTTTGTAAAGAGCTACAATGTACTCCCAAGATATCTTTTCTCCATTTGGTGTAACAAAAACTGACATGTCACTGAATGCATTACGTGCCAGTTTAATCATATGGCACACATCAAAAACTACATGTATTTTTTCCCCAAAAAGAACTGGATGAGGGAATGATCCATCAAGTTTGTCAATCTGACATCCAAGCTTTTTTGCCATTCCCACATTTTTTGGTGCACCATCAAAAACAATAGCATGAACACTGGCACCAGTTTCACTTAACATTTTGATAGATTCCTTGATAATTTGGCATAGAACCATGGCATTTAAGGAGTTTGTTAGGAAATAGGCAATTGGTGTATACCATGGCTTCTTTAGACCTGACACCATGATAACTAATGCATTTGTTGCTATGGTATCAACCGTCTCTCCTTTAATATAGCCATAGTCAACATTGCCCACAAACTTCATATGTTTAGGATCCCACTTAGTGTCCTTCCGAATGCTCATTTCCTCAACAAGAACAACACAGTCAGGCTGACCTTCTTGAACTTGCTTTTCAATGAGCTCAAAGGGTTTTTGCAAAAATCCTGGCTCACACTCTACCCCAGCTGCCCACGACCGTAATGTTGAAGGATGTGGCAGGCAAAGTGATTTTCTTAGGTATCTATATGCCCTAGGACTATAGAAGTTTAATGTGGTACAAAATGCTCTGATTTCATCAGAATACCTGGCACCAGTTTTATTTTCTCTATTTTTGACCTCATTTTTAAAGATCTCTCTTGTCATGTGCCCAAAATTTGAAACCAAAGCTTCAGTACTTTGCTCAGAGAGTAGTTTTGCTTCTTGCAACTTTTGTATCAGACCTTTCACCGTGTTCTCTTGTCTGATACTTTTCCTGCGTAGGTTTTGTATTATCCTATTTTTCCTCCTGAGTATTTGCTGGTACTGAGCCTTCACATTTTTAGCTGATACTTTTGATGCATATGTGTGGTCACAAAGTTTTGGCTGTTTAGGGGATCGGGCTCCTGAATAAAGAGACTTCTCTGCTGGTGCATTGCGGTTTATTGGACGTCTTTCTTTTGCAGCTTTTTTCATTAAACGCTCTGGAAACTTGAAGACTGATGGAACAGCATCTTTTTTCAAATACTTTTTTCTTAAACAGTTTGAATAAGGCAACACAGATGAGTATGAAAAGTCATTATCCGTAAAATGTTCTCCGCAAAGATAGGAACTTTTAGTTGGCATCCAGTTGGCACGCTTAATGGCAGAAAGCCATTTTTGCAACAGTTCCGGATTGTTAAGAGGGAACCTGTACAGAGTATTTGAATAATCACAAAAAAGATTTGAAAATATCTTATGAGCCTATATGACATATAGAACCTATCTATGAGTTTGTGTATATATGAATGAGCAGCTGGCATTGGGTAACTCGAAGTCTCATGAGAAGTCAAAATTTGTTCGAATTATCGAGTGTCAACACTATGTGTTCTTTGGGAGAATATAGTAATATAAAGGCTCCAATAATGGCTAAATATATGACAGAGATTGTACTGTGAACTTAGGATACATATGATGCTATACACATATTAAGCATATATAATGCTGCCTATGAAACAATATCCTGTCAGTGTACTCGGCACAATTGAAGTCTAAACTTAGGCCCTCATGACTATGCTCCACGTCTGGCTGTTACCATTTTACAGCAAAAACTGGCTGCACAAACCGTGCGGTGAATGTTTTGTTGCATACCTATGAAAGGAAACAGCTTTCTCCGATGATTTTTCCTTGATTTTTTGCCGATTTTGGCAATTGTATGCGGCGCAAGACTTAACCATGCTGGCACTGTTGGTACTCAATCACTTTTCCCGCCTTTTTTTTTGCCCCCTTGCTGCTACCATTTTGGATACCCATAGATCGGACATGTCACGTGATGCTGTGCGCGTTCTAGTTCTACTATTTCTATGATTGTCACTCTTCCATCCTCCTCTACCAGTTTCTGAGCAGCAGCCACTTCAAGATCTGCTGTTGCTGCAGCTGGGCGTCCCGAGCGGGGATTGCCTTCCAAAGAGCGCCGGCCTCTTCGAAATTCGGCAAACCAGTCATAAATTGTTGTCCGTGAAGGTTTTTCATCACCAAAAGCAGTTTTAAGACGAATATGACTTTGCTTTTGAGTTAAGCCAATTTTGAAGTCATAAAAAATCATTGCTCGAAAATGAGTACGTTGAAGTTCCATGGCTGATGATTGACAGATACCAACTGCCCATTTTCAACATTCAATTCTACTTTAGTTTTTTAAGGTATATAAACAAAACTCTCAAAAAGGTGGTATTTTGGATACATTGTTAACTTTATATTTGAAAATTACATATTTCACTTGTACTTTTTCAACATCCGGAACTTTTTGAATGCCCCTCGTACAACATACATATAACTACATACATAAAACTGCAGATATAAAAGTATACACATACAACTACATACATAGAAATACATATATACAGATACATAGATACAACTATATACATACAAATACAAACATATAAATACATACAAATACCTACATACAAATAAATACAAGGACATGCATATACATACCTACATACAAATAAATACATACAAGTACATGCATACAAATACAAACATATAACTACATACCTAAAACTTCATGTATACAAAAGTGCATACAAATATATCTATATATATATATATATATATATATATATATATATATATATATATATATATATATATATATATATATATATAACTACATACATAACTCTGCATACATAAAATTGTATACACGCAACTACACACATGCAACTTCATACATACAACTACACATATACAGCTACACACATACAAATACATAGATACAAATATGTATGTACAAACACATACATACAACTACATACATACAATGCATACATACAAATACATACATACAACTACATACATGCATATAATACCTGGGAGAATCACAACGCCAACCCCATTAACATCCAACCTCTGATTGTACACCAAAACTCAGCCCCCAATATCTCCTATAAGCGGCCTCACCAGCCCAATCATCATCCTGTTTCGGATTCTACGATAAATTTTAAGCCTGAAAAAGTATATGCTATAAAGTCTCTTGTTTGGTCACGGTAGGCCCCCTTCCTCCTCTGGTCTAAAACAGATCAAATTCTGGTTTTGCCCGTAGGTTTACTACCTGTTTTAAAACAGAGGGGTTTAGTTGCCATTCAGTTCTATCAATTTCTTACTAAACCTATCAGGTGTTTCATTTCAGCCATATGTTTTTTCGAATTCACCACAACCAGATTTCATGTGCTACCCTTTTACAGGCTAGTGAATGAATACCTCATATTTTTTATAATTGTAACTGCTGTAACAAGTGTATGTGTGAAGTTTTTCATTTTTATACAGTGACTGTAGTCTTAATATGACTGCGGCAAGGTCAAGACAGTTAATGTCTGGTTTCTTGATTTTCAAGCCATCTTCCACCTGTAGAGCCATAATCAAATCTATGAGGACCCCACCATTCTAATGAAGCGTTAGTTGTTAGGATAAAATGGGGACTATTGTGAGACATTTTCTAAGTAAATTTTTGGGGGTTTCCTAATCACCACTTGATATGATTTGTAGCTAAAGAAGAGATGTGCATGTGAGCTTCAAAATTGCCTTTGCTGTGTCTCAAAAGCCTCAATGTTTTCAATTTCAAGGTTTTTTTGTAGAAGAGGGGCCCTAATTCCACTCGAACTGAACAAAAGACTAAAGTAACAATGAGCTGAGCCGCCTCTTTGATTGTAAATGTATTCTTATCCAAAATGGTTGTATGCATCAATTTGATGGTGTCAACTTTTGTATTTGTCAAGCACACAGTTATACTGACCGAGGTCAATATATATCCCGGATGATCTCTGGCTGGGTTATAGATGGTTCTTCTGATATATGAAACCCTGCATCGTGAAACAACTTATCTGTTTCGGTTACATTCGGTCTGCATTGTTCATATGACAGTCCTAAAAGAAAATCTCATCTAGGTAACGACTTGAAATGAGGCCTCTGGCTCCCAAAGTGGAGTACACTCACTGTATGAGTTGTGTAAACGCTTTAGGTGCAGAACAGAGGCAGTTAGGCAGAGCTATATAATTGTTTTACCACTTGAAATTTGAGGTATTTTTGTGAGGAAGGGTGAATTGACATTGCATAGTAAGCATCTGATAGATCCGGAGATGTCATGGAGCAATTTCTCTTCATTAAATTTACACAGGACTGGATTGTGTCCATTTCAAAATGAATTGGAGGAGCATGCTTATTCAGTTTTTTAAGATTGATTGTAAATCTGTACTTTCTATTTTTTTGAGCGCAGAAAAACGGGTGATATGAACTCGCCTTTTTCACGAGTAGTCTTTTCAATAACATGTTTAGCTATTAGCTCATTTATTACTGTCTGAAAAGCTCAATCTTACTGGGTTCGTACAGTCAGGAAAGATCGGAAAAAAGTGTGTTGTTAACGACAGTCAGGAAAATATCAGGAAAAGTCAGGAAATGTCAGGAAATTCTGTTAAAACTTGAAGAAGGTCAGGAAAAAGTCAGAAATGTTTATCATCCATGCATATGATGTCTTTGTTACCAATAGACAACTCTATTCATTGCACAGTTTGTGATATATTTTTATTTCAGTTGAGCAGAGCACCTCCTTCTCTTACCCAAATTAGAAAATGTGCTCAATTACTTAATTTTAGAAGATGGGTAACTCGCTTGCATCATTTGTAGCACCAGTTGATCAGGAAAAAATATTATATATTTCTGATATGTAGTCAGGAAAAACACCTTCCTTTTCAGGAAAAAAGTTATGAAAAGTCGGGAAGACATATTAGGCAGGATGTGTATGAACCCTGGTTTATTAAATTTGAGACGACCTGCTAATGGCAATTGGGTTTTAACTGTTGCATACTCATTTTACAGAACAGTTTTCTCTGTATTTGATATTGCATGGAAAGTTTTGGAGTTGCGTTTACTTACCTGACAGGAACACACATCTGTATATTGGTATTTGCTTGCAAGGTTGACACTGGGGTAGATTTTTCTGAGGTGCATTTCTGTACCCTGTGTATCATACTTTGTTGGTTTCCAGCTTGGCCTCTACCCCGGCTTAAAAAGGGAAAACCTCTTTTATTATCAGATCTCACATGTTGGCTGCTGTATGGGCTATTTCGCATTCAGCGGCTGGGCTTTGATGTAATCTTAGCTGTAAAGTTACTGGCTTCTTTTACAGGTTTTCCGAACTTAGTCCCAAATAAGAGATTGCCACATATCAAGCAATATATGATTTGAATAGAGCCTGCCTCCGTAAATCTATTTCATGTGAGGCATCATTCAACATTAGCTAGCTGTCTGATAGTGTCTGCATAATATATGTAATTAATTCTTCAGAAGAAACTTTATCTTTGGTTTTACTTGCATTCATAAGGTTACTGAGCATTTTGGCTACAGCTGTGGTACCTTTTAATCGTGGTTTTCACTCTTTCTGGAGCCTTACATCACGTCTGGATATCTTTCTCACACTAGTAAAAATCTCAGGATTGACACGAATGATTTCTGTGCACTGGCAGTTTCTTGCCATTGGTAGTTTCTCCATCAGCTCATCATGTGATTCTTTGCTCGCATTCAGGCTTAGAAGTTCTGTCAAAAATGTTGATAGATTCGCATTGAGATCTTCTCCCTCATGTACTGGTTTATTCACCACTTTAGCCATGCCAACTAGAACTCCTTTGAGTCCTTGTTTACATTCCTTCACCCGGTGTTCATAGACTTCTTCGTCCTCGATTAGTTTGCTTTCTTTATCGGCTACGTCAATGTCACTTTTTGACATATCATCAACAGCCTGGTCAATATAAATGCCATAAGCTATTTTATGTCAGTGATTACTGTGGACATCTTCAGCCAGAGATGACTTGTTGGATGATTGGTCATGAACTTTTGACACGAGACCATTGAGACTATGTTGTTGGCATATGTCCTTAAGGCTCGAGGGAATTTCTCCCACCTAATAACTTTTAACTGGCCCTGTCCTCGTTTGGGAAGCCTTTTGCGGAAGGATGTTTCCTTTTTGGGATACTTTGGTAGAAGCATTATTAGATTTTCTGTCCTCTTTGAAATGCCTCGCTGTGGTCTTCTTGACACTCGCTGTGGTCTTCGTTCATCTCGAATCACGAGCAGAACCTTAGACTATGTGCCTCACCTGTGACTAAAGTCGAGGAACACCGTTTTGTTCTTATGAAGGTTTACATTAAAATGACGTTTACGTTCCTTCTCTTGATTTAAAGGTTAGACAATCCTTCGCAACACGCTACGCAAGTGACTTTAGGATCTCGAATATGCAAATAGGGAGGTAGAATTTCAATAATCGAGTATGTTTTCACACCAATGGCTGCTTTTTGCTATGATTGTTATTGTGTTATTGTATTAACTTGTTTTCAAAAGGGGAATTTATACTACTGGTGTCAGCATACTTGGAGGTGGTGTCAAAGCTCCAAGAATTAAAACCAAGAATCTTATCAGGTAAGAAACTGAATTTTTTAGGTGTAGTAAACTGTTGGGAATTTCCAATTCTTACTATCAATATTTTCATGAATGTCATTTTTAGAAGATTGTATTTCACAATTTCTTTTATCTAGACATGAAGGTTGGTTGGGGGGAAAGGCATTGTTAACTTCAGATTGCACGGGTTTGCTTCTTTTTTCGTAACGTCTTTATCTTCTTGGCAGTATACAGTTAGTTTTCTTACTGCTTGACAGAGGAGAATGTATGTTTACCTGGTATACGCCTGTTTTTTATAACCAGTGCGATGGTAGAAGGACGGCCACAACTTCTTTACAATTGATTTGACATTTTCAAGGAATTTAATGTAGTCCAGTTGTCACAAATTGGCAAGTATCGTTAAGGTAACTCCATTTTGATGTTTCGGCTCCTAATTTGCTCACCCTCATTTATTAAATGAGATGATGAAAAGGTATATATGGAGTAGGAAAATTATCTAGATCAAAGATAATGTGATGTAAAAGGACGTGGAAAGGAGCACTACTGAAAAACCAGAATGTATGAGAATGCACATTAGGACGAATTATTTGCCTCTATTTGTTTTGCATCATCATCACAACAAACTGAGGGTGACTGGAGTATAAGTCAAAACGAATTATTGTACTAGTCTTAAGGGAAAAGTATGGGTAAAATGTGGTGTAGCCAGAGTAAGTAGAACCCTTTATCATGGTTTCTCGGCTCTCCAAGTTGAAACTTTCACTGTTTTCCTCATTAGTACAAAATGCCATTATCGCAAAAGTTCTTGCTTTGAAATCGAGAATTTTACGTCGCATTCGCAATTGAAATGACCAGAATTTGACTCCGTTTATACTGTATAGGGTGACTGTTTGATCCGCTTCACAAAAACTGCTCCAGGCAGTTGCGTATACACTGTAATGGTATTGCTTATGATGGGTACAATGGGAAGCTGCTTTCACAGCAGTTACAAAAGTTTTATTGGTTGGCCAAACAAGTTTTGTACCAATTCACCAATAACTGCCACGTGTTTAAATGGAAAGCTGTCCCTATACAACGTTTGTAATGGATCAAAAAGTGATCAGATACATTGTAGACGTGACCTTCATTTCATTTGATTGTTCTGTTACGCTACTAACTATCAACTATGCTGTGTACTATTGTCCTTTTAAGACGCAATTGCTCCCATGGTGGCATTACTTTCGTGGATGTAGTGTAGTAGCTATTTGCACCATGCACTTCCTGGTTTCAAAACCTTTAGGTCTCACCATTTCCATTTTCTGACCGCTTTGGACTATGTCAAATTCCTTGGATGTATCAAAAATCCTATGGATGTGTCAAGTCTATGTTAAAGAAGCAATGCGCTCTCTTTTTGTCGTCTTTCTGGTCTTAACATTTATCATGAAGGGGAATGTTCATCTGAAACTCATATTGTTAATTTCTTATTTTATTTATTCCTTGTAGCATTATTTTCTGCGAAGCTGTTGCCATTTATGGTATCATCATGTCTATTGTGTTAAGTAGCCTTATCGAGGTAAGATATTTCGTGACGTATTTTGTTGCAATAACTGTTCAAGTTTGTCAAATGCTTTTTTGTACTGGCTTTTTCAGCATTTATTACATTTAAAACAATGGGCCTGTTGTTTTTTCTCATTTCATAATGAATGACATGGATTTTTGACTCTAGCAACGTTGATCGTGGTGTGGGTGATAGCATTTGTATATTGATCATATTAGCATATGTTTCGAATCTTTGATTGGCTAAGGGCTCTGCTCACATTTTATATTCTCCATACCGTTTTAGCCAATTAGGGCCCGCGATTCTATAAACAAATGCCCTTCACAGCTAAATTTAGGCCTATTCTGGCGAGTTATCACTACCCCTCTGAAAGAAACCCGGTGTAAATTGTTCTTCGGGGTATTCCAAATCTTCCTTCAAAAATGAGTACTTTGATAAATTTAGCACAAATTTCTCTTTTACTCAATCAAAATATGTCCGCTATTACAAGTTATAGGCTGGTGTAATTGGTCGCTATCATCACCCCATGTTGAGGAGAGGAGTGAGATGGAACAAAGTCATCTTTTAAATTTCTATTTGATATAGACCCTTAAAAATTATCTAATTAAGTACTCACTGTATGGAATAAATTTCCTTCAGTAGATATTCTACCACCATCTCACAATTGGATTTAGGCCTATTTCGTCCAATTTTACCACCCTCTAGGCAAGAATAATCGTGCAAAGTGCTCTGAAAAATAACATTCAATATTCCCAAACATTGAGAGCGACGGTAAATTCCTTTAAATACTATCAGTTTACTCGTTACAGATCAGTCCGCTATCGTAGGCTACTACACATTGAAGCTGAATCTAAGAAGGACGTGAGGAGAAATTACTCTTTTGTGAGGTTGAAAGCAATTCAAAATAAGCTATATGTAAATGGAAACTCGCCATATTAGTTAATCAAATCGTCTTCATGTATGACTTGTAACCGTAGCCCGAATGTAATTTTATCCAAAAAAGAAATTGAGTTTCCTCCAAAAAATAATGGACTCATAGTACCTGCATTTCAGCTACACCAATTGGATCTCATCTACTTCGTACAGAGCCCTTAAATCATACTTTTCGATGCTGCTTCTCTTTTGACTAACTTTGCTTTCATTTGCTGATGTATGAATGACAAGTTTCTGTTCATTGTTAAAACAAAGGGCTAGAAAATCATTTGCAAATTGTTTTGCCGTGGTTGCGAACCTTAAAGCCAGTTCCCGTATAATCGTAAGGAGTCTCAAGAGAGTTACAGACGGTCTGAGACAGTCTGCATCAGTCTCCAGATTGACCTGTTTCCATTTTGGAATAAATGATGTCCCTTCATATGTTCTTGAAGACTTTTATATTCATCCTTCTGGCTTGTTCTTTAAGTATGTAGTTTTCAACAGTATTTTTCTGGGCTTGGATCCTTTAGAATAATTGTCCGTAATAACACTGAAAACGAATTCTTTTGTGGATGTTCAGATGGAAAATAGTATGGACATCAAAGATACAATCATATGAAATGGAATAGATGACCCTGGCCAAATAGTGATGATAGTCGAAAATGCATGACTTGCGTGGTGAAAGGACATGCAATACCAGAAAGAATGAAAACTGAGCTAGAAAAATAGGTGCAGAAAACACTAACTCTGCTTTCATATTCACTATTACGAGCAAGCGTGTTGCGAACAGAGGGGCTGGGGTGTGACACACCCCAAATCACTATTTGGCCAAAACGTTTGGGTAAGTTATGTTTAAAAATTTTGTCCAAATGGTTATGGATCATACACAACCATCTAATGACGAATGTAGTAAAGTCTGTTTAGGCATGATAGTAGAATATTTTATACGTGTAAAAGGATATTCTCACACAAACGATATTTGGAAGAGGTACCTAGAAAAGCAGAAGGGGGGAAAACAGAAGTCTCTCAGGAAGGCCCGTTGGGAAAAACGAAATGGAGAAGAAAGACAAATAAAAATCTCGAGTTGCTAGAGCAAACTTCAATGTTTGGTAGACCTTCGTTGATAATATGATCGTTATTAAGATTCTGATATTATAGTTGCAACTTGGACACCCAACAGCTAAACAATTAATCATGGGAATCATCTGGAAAGAAATTGTACTACTGCAGATGTCAGCTATATCTTTCCTTGCTTTGAAAAATGTTGTTCATCACTTACTGTACACCATTTCAGAGGTTGCTTTCCCCTAGCATTGCCTCTTGGTGCTATTGTTCGTTGCATATTATCAGTTTGATCATTGTACCAAAAGTCATTCGCCATAGGGGTATCGCACCTTCTTCCATGGATCCTTTGATGGCAAAAATACTCTTCTTGCGCATCTTGCATAAACCTGTCAGTCAGAGCATATTTGATACTATTTGTAGAAAGAAATTATGCTATTTCTATAATTGAATATATAGCTATCCTGTAGCCTTCAAAGGTTTTACCCTGAAATGAACATTCTTCTTTTCTGATCTGTTGAAATGGCATCACTGTTCTGTTTTGTACTTTGGTACCATCTTTCAAAGTACCTTAACAAAACATCAGTCATCCATGCCAAGCGTGGGTCGTTTGTTGGTTTGAATGGTTCTAGATTTGCATTCTGTTTTCTTATATAAACAGTAGTTGACCATATGCTACAAATGTCAAAAACGTCATTAACTAGAATGCAAACTGTTGCTATTTCATCAGATTCCCTTTTGGAAATTAGTTTGACAAAGCACGTGACATTATTTTGCTTAAGATTTGGACTGCATATGACACTGTCATTTTGCCAAATGGCGAGATATTAATAGGATCTGAACCAATTTTCCTAAGTAGATGGAAACCAAATTCAAGATCTTTGTGATAAGTCTGTGCAATATGACTCCAGAGTAAGTATTTTTCATTGTTCTATAGTATGCGAGTTGAACTACTGGAGAAGCCAGAAGATATCAAGCATTTTCTGGTTGTTTTTGCCAAATGTCGAACATCAGAAATGAAAGATATTTTTCTACATGAACCAGCAATGTTTACTGAATACTGAATTGGTGTTTGCTTCTGGATGGTTGTACTTCCATTGTCCTATTATTTTACATTTGAAACCTTTCCAATTTTGGCTAGCTCCATCACGCAAAACAAATATTACAAAGGGGTTCTGCTGTGTGTCCAAACAATAGCTTTCCCAGAAATAGGCCACAGCTGACATGAAACTACTTCTGATCATCCAGTTAGATAAAAGCTCAAGGCTGATTTCAATGGAGAGCAAACTCCTCGAACAAGTGAAACAAGAGCATTGATAGCAAATTCATTACATCCGACAAATGCCATAATACCTGACAGTGGGTTCCCAAGATCCATGTACCCAGTAAGATCTCCTGTTGTCTTGTTGAACACTAAGCCAGATCATATTTTCATTTCATCGAAGACAATGCCTGTATATCTGTCAGACCAGATAATGTTTTGGTAGCCTCTTCCTACTGCTGATGTTATCACTGGTAAGTCCTGGTCTCGGTGCCAATGCATGTTTGTAATTTCTGAAGCACCTTTGGCTTGGAAGGTTGAGCATTTCAGATAGTTCATCATAGACACTTGAATTTTTTGCTTGTATGGCAAGACAGAATCGTATGAATTCTCCTTGCTGCTGGCTCTGCTTTGAGAAGTCTTTGTTGCTCTTCCCACATTAGTTTCTTGTTAGCGCTTATTTCAGTCTTGGTTTTTGCAAAACTGGAAGTTAAATCTGAGTGTAGTTCGTCGTTGGCAGTAAAAGCAATTCTATTATAACCAATTTCCTGATATGCTGGCAAACTTTCTAAATATTCTAAATACTATAAAGCAATGTTCGCATCATACGTTACTGTGTATTTGGACAAAGAGGGCCAAAATCGAGAAAATCCTTTCATAAGTCTCTTCCTCAGTTGTAGATTCCATATACTCACACCTTCAACAGGTTTGAAGATGGCAGATAACATGGATTTGACTGTATTTATACCTGAAAATGTAAGATTCCTCTGGTACAATATTGTGAGGAATTCAATTGCTTGCTCTACACCTGCATCTGTAGCAATAACTTCCTTCACAACAAAAAACTCCACCCACCTCTTTCCTTATGTATTGTATTGTGTTTTAGTACCTGGGCCCATGGTGCCATAATCAGTTGCAAGGCATTCTCCGAATCAATTATATTTTGTGGCATTCCCCGTGAACCAAACAGGCGAGTAGCTGCAGTTTGTCCCGAAGTGGATTAACTGCATCCAGTTTCACTGGCTTTCAGGTATAGCTGGTTTCTGCTGGGCAAGATGATACTGTCAAATTCGCGAAATTCGGAGTTGCAAAAGTCGGGTGTCGTACAAGTTGGACAAATTTGCGCGGTCCCGGTCCGCTTGCTGCAAATCCTATGCTTTTTCTATGCGTAGGTCGGATTTTATATGTCAGATATTTGCGTAAATCGGAGCATTTTTATCTTATATAGCATCGTGCAAGTCAGACTTTTATTTTGACATCAGTAGAGCTGAGAAAAATATGCAGAATTTTAGCTTTGGAGTTTGATTGGAGTAGAGGAGTAGAAGATGGAGAAGTGAAAATTAAGAACAAGAACGTACGAACAATAGTTTGAGATTTTGAAGTATATCGAAGAACACCCTGTCGCAAAGAAGAAAGATGTCGCAGAAAATTCACAATTTCATTTAAAGCACTTTTTATGTGATTTGAAGCAAAAGAAAGTCCCAAAAGCCTTGAGAAGTCCACATGAGTCAGCCAAGATCAACAAGTGCTTGAAATCTGTCTCATACGAGAAGGCAGACAAGGCTTTACTTATTTGCTTTGCAAAAAGTTGCTTTGCCGAACATCAGGAGTCATAGCGATATGCTCTTAGCTAAGCAAGTCAATGTGCAGAAAAGCTTGGATATGAAAGTATAATTTGCATGGCATGGATCGAAAGATTCAAGAAACGGCATAACATCAAACAAGTTTCTGAATGCATGGAAGCTACAGGTGTAAACCAACAGGATGTAGATGTATAGAGTACAGGGAAGGTGAAGGATATTCTACAAGGCTATCACCTAAAAAATATTTTCAATATGATGATGAATGAAACTCAGTTGATGAAACTGAGCTATTTTGGCAATTGCTTCCAGATAAAGACCGGGATTTTAGCAGAAAAAAGCTATAGAGGAAACCAATCGAAGGCACTCTTCACAGTCTTGGTTGAGGCAAACATGCATTGTACAGAGAAATTGCCTCTCTTTGCAATTTGAAAGTATAAAAATCCTCGAGCTTTTAAAAATATCAAGCACTTGCCCTTGCAATAGTTGCAAACAGAAATGCATGGATGACCGCTGCCCTGTTTGCTGAAAGGATGCATAAACTTAATTTGAAAATGAAAATGGAGAAGAGAAAAATTGCTCTCATAATGGATAATTGTACAGCCCGTCCAAATGTTGACTTTTCAAACATTGAACTAGTTGTTTTGCCTCCCGATTCGACAAGCGTCACTCAGCCAATGGATGCTTGAATCATAAGGAACTTTGAACTGCAATATCATACCATGTTGGCTTTCCGGCGTCTAGAAGGCGCAGAAGTTGAAACTGATTTTAAATGGAACATTCTGGCTGCAATGACTGCCATGAAATCAAGCTGGATCAAAGTCAACGAATTAACCATAAGGCATTGCTACAGAAAATGTGGCTTTGTGAAAACTGAGCTGCATGATTTAGAAGAGGAACACGATGAGCTCACATATATCAAATAATTGTCAGATAAAGGATGATTTCATGTTAAAATTGTGAGGAAAGATAATCTTTATTTTCTATGAATTGCGGCAGTTGCTGGATTGCGGCAGAGTAGTTCATTATGAATTTGCAAGAAAATCTTAGAAGCTAGGTATACCCTTTCCAATCGAAGTGACTATCACCTCTATAAATTGTGCTTAGTCATTTCAAAAGTGTTGGTACAAATAAAATGCACAATCATATTCATATAGGCCAAATTAAGAATTTAAAGGTAACTACGTTTTCCACTGCAGTGTGAAAAGGGTTTGAAATTTCAATTTCTGTCTTGGAGCGATTAAACTCCTGTTCAATTATGGAGGACGCCATCTAAGCGATTGCTCCTAGTTCTCTACTTTCTGTGAATATGGAAAGTTAACGTGTTTTAATGGCCTATTGAATTTCTATTGTTTTCATTTGGTTCATCATAATTCGTAGATTCTCCCGTATTCCACCCAGATATCGTCTTTTTGAAATTCATGTTTCCGTGAGGTTCAGCACGCGTTTCTCCTTTGCGATCTTCTGTTTATATTTTTCATATTGGTCTGTTCTTGTTCGCGTGTGCAGATTACTTTTCCCTGTGCCAATTGAGGACATGTCAGAAAAATAATAAAAATTCTCAATCACAGAACTCAATTCAAACTGAATACTCGAGGATTCGATTCTTATTACCATTTAGGACATTCATTTCCAACAAGACATTCATACCTTCGAACATTAGGAACTTCATTTTGGAAAGAAAGTAAATAGGCAGTCAAAGTACAATAGAGTATTTAGGCCAATGAAACATACTGGATCGGAATGACTAAGCGAAAGTCCGAACAACTTATTTGGGGTACGACTCAGAGGAAATATTTTGACCTGAATTTGGTAATTAGATGCTAGGGCAAAGACAAAGTAGTCCAATTAAGCGAAAGTCCGACTTATCCAGGGTACCACTACATGGAATTTAATTGTAGTTTTGACTTTTCTTATGAGTGCGGTGTGTCGTCGGTGTGCATGTCTCACATTTCAGGTGACGGAGATGTGACAGTAATTTTGCTGCACCCAACTGCCGATCTGAGAGTGAGATTAATTTTCTTATTTTCCGTGGATAAATCGAGGAAACGTATGTGAAGACAAAGTGGCAAGAGGACTAAATTTCCTTTCACAATGGTCTCATGTATTGTTGACTATTGTAAATATGTCTTATAAAATAGCTTGTGCATACCATACTAGGGAAGTTTAAAGAAATGAAATACGCGCTTTTATATGACGAGATAGATGGTGTAGTATTTGACTTTTATATTGAAGCACGTTGTGTTTGTTGTTCGAGCATTCTTTGTTTCGTATGTTTTTGTTGAGTGTGCTGTTGTTTGTTTAGTTCCCAGGTGCTGGTGTACATAGCTATCTGGGTTTTTTTTGAGAGATACTATTTTGAACTTTTTTATGAGTACGGTGTGTTGTTAGTGTGCATGCCTAACAAGTTGGTTTGAATCTTTTTGCCATAGTTGAAATTTTTGTACTAGATAGTGCTAACTATAGTGGTATGAGTTTAGATACGTATTTGTTTTTGTCTACAGGTGCGTGCCTTGATTTTACTTTGTACAATTACGATTTTAATTCGTTTTTGGCAATATTTATATCTATGTAAAAGTTTCGATTGAGTTGCTTCATCTGTTAATCCAAAGTTTGTTTTGAAGTATTTCTAAATCTTTGCATTCATGTGTGCAATGGAATTGTATATATCTATGTTGCGAACCCTACCATAGCTAGTGAAAATTAAGCTGGCTTCGAATATCTGCTACACACTAAATACACATCTGAACTTACTACGCGAGTTTGGATTGTCGGACTATCCTTTCATGACATTTCCAGATTTTTGCCTGCTATTCCAAGAAGAATTTTTTTACATATTACATCAACTTGACGGTAAAGCTAGAGAATTGTGATTCCTATCTGTCAACCTGATAGACATTTAAAATCCAGGAAATTCTTTGTCACGAGCTTGTACATAATTCTTTTGAAGAAATCTTGTTTACTTTAAGCAGACAAATGCCAATTTGGCTTTATGGGTTTGGTAGTTTTTGAAGTATGATGAATATCATAATATCAAATTTATTGGCATGGTATTTTCCATGTACATCAAGACAAACACTGTAATATTTGCCATGCTTCCTAATGTTGGTCGAAGCTAAGCAGGTTTATTATATAAACTTATCGTTGCTGCTTATGAGGTATAGGGTTTCATCACCCATAATATCTAAAGGTAAAGAAAATCAGAACGATCACTATAAGGGCATTACTTATGGTACTTTATGTCGAGTCCGATTTGTTGTAAAAAGTGTTTGTTCTTCGAAAGCTCAGAGGTTTCTTTCAAATGTGGTTATTGTGAATTATCTTATTGCAGTGTTATGCCAACTGCCCGTTTGCTCATTAATGAATTTCATCTTCAGGATTCGAAGTACGTTCCATCAAAAGATGTCATGTACAGAAACCATGCTTCAGGTTTGCTTTCTACACATTTTTCTCCTCTTGGGATATGTGAAAGAGTGTATGCAAATATGTCAGAATCATCGTGAATTTGTCTTAGTTTGCATTTGCTGAATTTCCATTATATCATTCCCTGCTTTTGTTGTGTGAAAGAGATTGCTATACTCATTAACTTTGTTTTCTGTTTGTAGCTAAATGACAGAACTAGAATAGATATACATTCCCTGGTCAAAAGACCATGAACCTTTTGATAAAAATGGTGGCAATCAGTAGTCAAGTTCATCATCTCAAAAATTTACATAACAAACTTAGCACACTGTAGGGGTCTCTTCCGTCCTAATTTAGACAGGAGAACATTCGTCATTTGCTCAAGTTCGAATTAGGACACTAGTGAGACTTATGGACAGAAAGTTGTACGAATGCACTGAAGGAATGTAGTGAGATGTTTGAGCCGTGATTTCTGGAAGGTAGCAGAACAAAGTACTGTAAAAGCGTGTACATGGTTGCCACAAAGCCTGACAAACCTGGAAAATGTCCATTTCGTAGGAAAGTCTGTGAAAACCTGGAGAAGTAAGGGAAAGCAGTTAAAAAAGCGAATAAATCAGGGAAAGTCAGGGAATAATTTTCGGTTCGTATTTGTCTTAATGGTCTGGATACCACAATATGATATTGTGTGCTTGTCTTAAAGGTGTGGACACAGCCATCATACTTATCACACTTTTATCATGTCTTCATTACATGCTGTTGCCCTGAAATAGTAGGATAGTCAATATCCTTGCAGTAAATTGTGTATGGTTACAAAGAACGTGGACCATGATGGGTATAACCAACTATAGTCCGCCAGTCTATAGTGGCTGTCACCACCCTTGTTGGTCATGGAAAACTCAGGGAGCTTTGCTTTTCATTTTCTGTGCAACCATGATGTCATTTTCGATGAAAAAGGTATATGCTGGGATACCGTATTTTGTTGTTTTTAATGCAAGGTTCTATTACAACTAAAATTCAAAGTAACATTTTGCGTTGTTGTTCCTCTGTATTTGACTTTAATAGTTATTGACCTCGGAGCTATTTCAGTTGAGACATAAGGCACAATGCCAATACGCATATCGATTTTCAAGCTTCCTCTTTCTTGGATACTACGGACGTAATATGTATTCTTGTGATGATTTCTGGAAAGAAACTGAACAGATATTCTTTCATAATTCTTGGATTATTGCTACTTTGAGTGTATTGCTGGCCCAATTTATTTCATGTACTGTAGTTAAATTTCTCCTGATTTTCAAAGATGTATTTGATCCAGTTTGCATCTGAACAGGCAGAATCCAGATTACTCGCAAGCTGCTGAGATCAAATATACATATACAACGTATATGTATATTGTTATATAGATTTTATATATATATATATATATATATATATATATATATATATATATATATATATATATATATATATATATATATATATATATATATATATATATATATATATATATATATATATATATATATATATATATATATATATATATATATATATATATATGTAACGTTTTGGCCTGTGGCTGCATGAAAAACTCAGCTGTCCTACTTTCCATGTTGTATGACAAGCCGAAGTAAGTCACCAGATTGTAATGGACCAACAAGGTCTATGTCAATCTTTTAGCAAGGTGCACTAGGCATCCCCGTCATGCAAAGAGGTGCAAGAGGGTTAGGCCTCCTAACGGCTTGACAAGGCAAAGATTTTGTGATAGTCTCCTTGACAAATCAATCAAGTCTATGGAATCAAGTGTTTTCATGTAAAAATCCCTTGGCTTTCTCTAGTCCGTCCGTCGTGACCTTCCTGGGCTAATTCATCTACCTTTTTGTGGAAATATTCAGGTCCAGCTATCCTGAAACCACATAATACTATACTGGACACGCCAATCGATTGCTCAGCTATGACCAATGGGAATGTTTTAGCTGCTTCAACTTTCCAATGATTCAGACAAATTGCAGGTGGAGTGCTTCTATATGCTCTATCAATAATCACGTAGGGTACTCTGTCTTTGGTCTGTTGCTTCATGAATTTCACCAAGAGTCATTGACTTTTGACCAGCATGCTGTACTCGAAACTTTTGTGCTCATAAACCATCTTGGTTTCAGTTCCCTTGTTAGTTGTGGAAAGGTGTCCTGATAGAAATTCGGCCTGATAAGTTGGTCATGGTAGTCTCTACTATCTTTGACACAATCATTTCATGACCTGGTGATGACACTTCTGATAAGTAGACGCTGGTCTGTTGACAAAGAGCATGCTATGATTAACTTGTAAACTGCAGTTTTTTACCTTCCTTCTTTCTGGATCATTCAGTGAGTCATTTTTGTCTTCCCTTTGTCTCCCCCCTTACCCTCCTATCTGGATTTGCAAAAATAAATGGAATCGAAACTTTTAAAAAGTTTTGCAGTAGAGCTAATCTGTGTTTGATGGATGAACTTCCTCTGTTTCCACTTCCTAGCAATAATGTCTCAGAACAGATATGCCAGAGCAATTCATGGAGCATCCAACAACAATGATAGTTTGACACTGAAATTTTCACTGAACTTCCACCATACCTTACATCTAACAGCAGCACTTAAATATGCATCTCACAGACTGTTACACTATATATACCTCAAAACTTAGAATTGATGGAGAGTTTGATAGAGAACTAGCACAAAGTATGGTATTCTGAGCTTTCCTGAACAAGGTAGTAATGAAATGGCTGGTAGAGGATTTGACATTGCAGATATCTGTTCTCCTGGTGTCTCTCTAAAATCCCTCAATTCTATGGGCTATTGGCAATTGGCCATACTACAAGTTACTTCATTCTTGATGTAGCTCTCATTTTACAGCCTGATTTAACTAACCTTTATTATACATATCACCTTGTAGGTACTTTTTAGCCATTCTGTATACAGTATCCAACAGATAGTGAAACTAGGTATACTTATAAACTCCATTTCTAAATTCCAATATAAAGATAGTATTGTGGGGTGGATTACAATACAGAGGTAAGATGCATACTAAGTGCTCTACAAATGCCAATGTAGATACTCAGACAACTTAGGGGCTGATGGAACTTCAGTGACAATTTCAATGTTATCATCAATAATTATTCTTGTTCTTGGTTACTCTGTATTTGTTATCACTACTGAATTCATTAAGTTATTTGTGGTTTTCTAAACTTATCAACTGACAAGTGTATATCTACAGGAAGTGTCATCACCAGGTCAAGAATTGATTGTGTGAAAGATAGCACCGACTATGAAAGCTCGTTTACTTTTGTGAGAGGGATTCATACTGCGCACAAAATCTATTGAAGTCATGTTGGTCATCCTCAGGAGAACAGTGTAGGAATGATATTCTGTTCATGATGCACTGATGGAAGCTGAAGGAAAAAGTAACTTTCAGGATTTCCAACACTATAGCCAATGTCAAAGCAAATGTAGCTACAATGGCCGCCAAAAGTAGTTGGAACAGTAGCGTGGAATTGCCAGGACATAGATATTTCACGCTTCATTGTCGTATTTCACACAAACAGCCCCCCTTCCCCCCCTGAAACAATGTTGAGAAGAAAGAGTATTATGTCCCAGGATGTTTGGTGCACTTGGTCAACTTAGATCTCAATTTTTCTTCATTTCCTAGCTATATTACAACATTTTATAGGGGGGGGGGGGGGAGATAGCGTATAGAGATAAGAAGCATAGTGTTCCACGATTCTTGGCGGCCATTGTAGGTAGACGCTTTTTGTTTGCTTGTGAGAAGGCCTGATCTTATTAACCTCAAGAGTGTACAGATCTGAGGATGGCAAAGGTCCTCAAGTAAGTCGCCACGTGTTCGACCGTTTATGACATTCCCATTCGTAAAATGTTTCCCTCAAAGGTAGGCACAGTTTTATTATAATAAAATCATTCCTGCCATCTACTGTTTCAATGAAATTGCACCAAGGAATCTTTGCTCGATTCGCCTGTGAATATCTAGACAAATGTAGGCCCGATGGCGAAGCATCAGTTTTGTGAAGTGTGTTATAGTACCAGTACATGCTACATTGCCCTCAGAGTGATCTCCATTTGTTCTCTGGAGCCTGACATAACATGAAATCCATATTATTGCCCATTTTTGGCCATATCTTGAGCAGAACAATCGCAAACGTGAATAAGTAGCTCTTTTCTCCACACCAAGCATTGTTTGTGATGAATCTGGAACATCACTTACCTTGTTTTTGTGAGACGTCAAGCCCTTTCTGTGCCCATTATGAAGAGTCTATTGTGTGACAAGGTCCAACCTTATTTTCAATTTCTTTTTCATTTGTTTGTTTGTTTGTTTGTTGAGACCCGTCGGTCAGGGTCAAGTAAGGAGCTGAGTGATGTGGGGTTGTAGCTGAACTTGAAGACATTCTGAGCATAGTATCAACCTTTCTATTTGCACCAAAAAGGGAAAACTCCTGGTTACTCGCTAGCTACTGATTGCATATATTAGAGCTGCTTGAGAAAGGCTCAAATCTCAACCGCTTCTGCATTATCATAGTTTCCACGTGCATTAGCCTTGAATGTTTAAGTATCTCTGTATCTGGCATCTTTTCTTGCCATCTAACTTTTAAGATCTTCCTTAAACACCTCAGTTGAAAGCTATTTAGCCTTTTACTGTGTCTTGCATATGTAGTCCATGTCTCTGCACAGTACAGCAATGAAGAAAGCACACAGGTCTCATATATACAGATCTTGACCTTAGTAGAAAGCTTATTATTTTCCCATGCTTGTTTCCTTAGTAGGCCAAAATTCATAGCCGCTTTGCCAATTTGTTTTGTTATTTCTTCGGTTAGATCTAAGTTCTTTGTTAGTGTGGAACCAAAGTAACAGAATTTATCGACAGTGTCGAGACTACTGCCATCTACATTAATTTCAGAATTTGAACCCGCAAATCCCTGATGCATTGTCACTGTTTTCTTTAGAGTTATCTTGAGCCCAAAACTACTGCACAGTTGTGAAAATCTGTCCAAAAGCATCTGAAGAGATTTTGTGCTGTGAGCAACTAGTGCCGCATCGTCGGCAAAGAGAAGTTCATGCATGGTTGATTCTTTCAGTTTGGTCTTTTATCTAAATCTGGAGATGTGAAACAGTCTACCATCATATCTAGTTTTGAAATAAATTCCCTCATCCTTTCCTTGGTATGTATGCCTTATTACATAAGAAAAGTAGATATTGAATAAATCAGGAGCAAGAACACACCCTCGTTTCACTCCATGATTTATTGTAAATGCTTTGGATTCTTCGTTTTCATAAGCAACTGTTGCCATCATACCTGTGTGGAGCGAGCAAATTAAGCTTAAGAGCTTTTGTGGACAGCCAAGTTTCCCGAGAACAATATATAAGCCTTCCCTATTGACAGAATAGAAATCCTTTGTTAGGTCTATAAATGCTATGTGTAGTGGAATCCGCTTTTCTCTGCACTTCTATTGAAGTTGTCTAACAGAAAATATCATATCTGTGGTAGAATGCCCCTGTCAAAAACCGCATTGACTTTCAAGTTAGATGTTTTCTCCTACAAGCTGTAATTTTGGAAGTAGAATACGACAATATATTTTGCCGATAATGTTTAATAAGGAGATACTTATGTAGTTGTCACAAACACTTCTGTCGCCCTTGCTCTTATATAGCTGTATAAATCTTGCATCTTTCAAATCCTGTGGGACGTCCTCTTTTTGCCAGCAGAGAAGTAAAATCCGATGAATTTTTGAGAGCAGCTCTTCATCAGCACTTATAAATTTCAGCTGGTTTGCTGTCATTTCCTGGGGCCTTATTTTTGGGAACTGAATTTGTTGCTTGCCTCTTAGAATATTTCCATAGAGACCCTTCAAAGGAGCTACTGCCCTTTTTACTGGACCAATACAACATTTAAGTCCTTCATGCATTCTACGAGTATTGCACATATCAGCAGCTTTTTGTATGTCATCACAGAGGTCTAGCCAGTAACTATGGGCACATTTCCTCACCTCTGTTTGCATTTTCCTACGTGCCAAATTTTCCCTACTTGTACTTGGACAGGTTTTGAAGGCGAGAAGTGCTGTTACCAGTGGTGATAGCGTTAGCGAGTTTTCCTCAAACCAATCAACATTTTTCTTTACACTCTTGCCAAAGACAGTGATTGCAGCATTGTAAATCCCATCACGTAGAGTACACCATGCTTCATTGACTGATGTCAGAGCTAGACTTAGCTTGGTAGTTTCATTATTGCATTTCTCACACTTTTGTTTATCTTTTTTTTCGCTCATATTTATTCGAGGATGACATGGAGTTTCTTACGGTACATCTTTTTTACACAAATCTTAACTCTGCAGCCAACCAGAGAGTGGTCCGTGTCACATTCAGTACTCTGGTATGAACGCGTGTGCTGGATTTCTTTCAAGTTGCAGCGCCTTGTTGGCACTAGATCTAACTGATGCCAGTGTCCAGATCTCGGATGCCTCCAAGATGTCTTCCTTGATATTTTCCCTTCGAAGAAAGTGTTAGTGATACATAAATTTTGACTTGCACAAAGCTCAAGCACCAGCTGTCCATTATCATTCATATTTCCAACACCATGTTTCCCTAGTATGCCATTCCAACTTTCAAAAGTACGTCCAACTCTTGCATTAAAATCACCTAGTATTATAACTATTTCAGTTCGTGGGACCTTTTCTGTCTCTTGCTCAAGTAGTTGATAAAAATCATTCTTAACCCTATAGTCTGCCTGGGAGTAGTTGCATATACGCTAAAAATCATCAGCACACCTTTGCTAGTATGAACCCTCAACGACTTAAGTCTGGTTGTTATACCCACTGGAGTTTCACAAAAGGGTATAATAATATTGCGTATGGCAAAACTAACGCCCTGCTCATGCTTCTGTCCGTGTGACCTCACCACAAGTGATCCCGCCACGCTGTATCAGACACTCCAGTTGGATGCAGTTTAATGTTGTACCCAGGACATGTATATATATATATATATATATATATATATATATATATATATATATATATATATATATATATATATATATATATATATATTAACAACATTTAGAGGCTTTATCATGAAGGTTATGTAGCTGAAAACGACCCAAAACTAACTGAAGCCTTTCACATTGCTGCTGTAAATTTATGGTTGGAACTATTATGTCGTCGAAATAACACAAGCATGTATCATATTTAAGGCCAGATAGTACAAAGTGGGACAAGCATTAGACACACCAAATGGCATTCTCAGAAATTCCCATAACCCCTCGGGAATAATAAAGGCCGTTTTTTCACGATCTTCAGGTGGCATAGCTATCTGCCAATAAACAGCTCTATGATCTAGAGTACTGAGGATGGTCGATCCCTGGAGAGAATCTAAAAGGTTGTCAATTCTAGGGAGGGGTGAGCATCCCATTTCATCACAGCATTTAATTTACCGTAGTCCACACAAAAACGTAAGTTACCGTCTGTCCTCTTCACTAGAGCTATGGGGGAGGCCCATTGAGAAGTACTTGGTTTGATAACCCCCTGTTCCAACATGCCAGAAATCTGTCTGTTAACTTCATCTCTATAAGCATATCTGAATCGCCTCGGGTATTGCCGTATGGGGTCAGTGTTTTCAGTATTGATTGTGTGAGTTATCACATCATTATAGCAGAGACTTTCGTCAAATGCATTCGCATACTTTAGGAGCATATAAAATGACCTGACGATGATGGTCATTCAATGAGGGACTGGTAACCGCTTTCAGCTCTTCTGTAAGACTAACTTAATTGGCAGCTTGGCAAGAAAATTCTTTACTATAATTAGGCAGAGGAGTGCCCTGTGTATCCAAAGAAGGCAGGGTATCAAGGAGAGGGCAATACTCAGCTATTTGCTATCCAGCCTGTAAAATAATATCGCAATTAGATGTGTTCACTATTCTAAGAGCTACCTGTCTACCTATGGCCTGGTTTACAGAATACGCTACTAAGAGATGGCTTGGCAACGAGTCTTGCTGGATAGGTGCTACCATGCCTAGCTGGTCTTTGGCACTTTTAGGAACGTGTACTAAAACAAAAGCTTTGGTTCTACCTGGCAAACAAACAGTATTCACTAAAGTAATAGGAACAGGGCTCCTCGAAGGGCATTGGGAAAAAACATCGAAATTAATAACAACGCTGTCGGTAAGAGGTCGAGGTGGAGAAATGGAGATGGGGGCCTCATCTCCAGGGGTAATGAGGGTCTTCCCATGGTGACCTACCAAGTAATTGGTGCTAGTGCGCTCTCTAGTAAGTGCCAACCCATTGGAGGTTAGAAAGTCCCACCCGAGAACGCACTCTAACGGGGAAAATAAACTTTCGGAAATTAAGAACTTACCCCTAAAAACATCGCCATTGCCAGGAAACATAAGAGAAACCTGCACAATCCCTGCAACCGCCAAAGGCAGGCCATTTATTCCATCGCAGTGCTGAACTGTGTTTTAAATAAGTGGCCGAGGCCGCAATTTGTTAAATGTGTCTCAAGACAGAAATGAGACCATAGACCCGTTATCAATTAAGGAGGAAAAGGTTAAATCCCCAAAAAGTCAAGAAACGAGTGGCTGGTTGGGGACTTTAAACAAAGCTGTGCATGACCCAGCAGAGAAAATACAGGGGTGACCATCATCCCAGCCCTCTATTGAGGCACCCCTTTGAAGTTTAAAGGCATACCAGACATTGGTGAGCCTTGTGAGGAATGAACATAGTTGTTGGCGCATTGGTGTTGTTCATGGCCCCAGCCTACACAGAGGGCACATTGTAAAGTATAGGGGCAGGAATTCACAAAATGCCCAAGTCCATTACAATTAAAGCAGCGACGGGCTTGGTTGTTCCGTAGTCTTGTATTTTGACATGTCTGGGGGCCAAATCCATCAGGTGCACTGCTCTGCAAATGTGGAGCGGTAAAGCAGCACGTGAAAGGTTGGTGTCGCGGCTGAGGAGCAGGGACAGACATCGCAGCTTCAAGGTGCTTACGGCAGTCTGTCAAAGCAGTAACTGCGGCAGTAAGTTGCGTCACAGTGTCTTGAAGGCTGTTAAATGTGCTTGCCAGCTTTTCATCATCAACTCCAGCTGCTTGTTTGACGGCAGATGTCAAAGGGGGATATCTGCTTGACAAATAGCCTGAAACCGTTTTGCAAAGTTCTCCATTTCCTCCAATGATAGCGTTGGATTGGCTTCTAAGAGTTTCAGCCGCATGCCATCGGCCAAACTATCCATAAATTGCCTGCTTAATAGGGCCTTTCATGCAGCATCGCTGAGGGAAGGATAGGTTTTTGAAAGTAAGTCCTTCAAATTCACAAAAATATAGTGGGGTCCTCAGCTAACCCACGAAGGTGATGTTCAAATGTTGCAAAATTTCTTTCATGATCAACAGCAGGGCAAAGGAGGCCAGCAGTTGCTCTTTCAAATTCCGATACGAGCCTTTCACCTCATTGGGCAAAGCATGGAAATAGGCGGCAGCAGGCCCCCTTAGAAATGCTGGTAGAACTTGTAACTGCTTCTCCTCATTCCAAGCATTGGCAGTAGAGCAGCATTCGAATTGGCGAAACCAGGAAACAATATCGCCTGAATCAAACTTCTCAGGTTGAACTGAAAAATTTGCCATTCTGGGTACACTTCTCTGTTACCTCTGTCACCAATGTTGCGATTTGTAGGGTTCTCAAAGAAAGACTCAGAGAAAGACTAATGGCAACATCTTTATCTCATCTCAAAACAACTACAACTAACTAAAATAGTATAGTGACGTTTGTTAAGAAGCCTCTATTGGCTGCAGTTCAATATATATATATAATATATATATATATATATATATATATATATATATATATATATATATATATATATATATATATATATATATATATATATATATATATATATATATATATATATATTTCTCACCTTTCTCACCAATATGCCTGGTAGACACTACTGTCTGTCAGTCAGTGAACCTCTCAGAAACCCCCTCCAGTCCCGTCTGTCATCATATTTTTTATTAGTTTCGACCTTCTGCACTGATGTTCCTCTATTGCCTAGTGCCACTTCCACTCCTTCTATCCACCGCTTTCGAGGCCGGCCCGCAGGTCTCTTTCCTTCTGGCTTCCACATTAAATACCTCTTGGGCTTTTTGTTGTCGTCCATCCTCATTACGTGCCCATACCATCTCAACCTATTTCGTTCTATTTCTTCCAACAATGGTGGTACCTGTAATTCTGCTCTTATGGTGGTGTTTCTAATTCTATCCTTTCGTGTAACCCCTTTTATCGTTCTCAGCACTCGCATCTCTGCTGCTTGCAATTTTGACTCTGTTCTTGTGGTCAATGACCAGACCTCTGAGCCATACAGCAATATGGGTTTCAGTATAGTATGATAAATAGTTATTTTACATTCTCTTGGTATGTTTACATCTCGGAGCAAAGGGTACATCAGTCCAACATTGCTATTATACTTGGCAATCCTGTTGTTAATTTCTATTTCTTGCAAATTAGTTTCTCCGACATTTACTCCTAGGTAAGTATAGTTTGCTACCTGATGAACTTTGTCTTGCCCTATGAGTACATCACACGTATGTCTGTTATTCCTAGATATAACCAAAACTTCTGTTTTACCCTTCTGAGTGTTGATCTTCATGCCATTCTCATTCATGGCGTGCCACCATCTTTTTGCCACATCCTGCACGTCTGTCCTAGAATTCGCCATCACTACCACATCATCCGCATACAACAGAGTTTCCTCCCCATTTTCTCCAATCCTCGCGTCTCTTATGCACTTGTCCATGAATATTATGAAAAGAAGTGGTGATAGGACATCTCCTTGCCTCACTCCTGATTCAATATTAAATTCTGCACTTTCAATTTTTTTAGTTCTTACTTTACTATCACATTAGGAGTATATACTGCGGATCACTCTAACCAATTTGGCTGGCACATTATAGTGGTCTTCCTGCAATATTCTCCATAACAGACTTCTATTGACTCTATCGAAGGCCTTTTGTAGATCAATAAATAGAGCATACTTGTCAAAACCCCACTCCCAGCATTTTTCTAGCATCATTTTCACTGTGAACACTGCGTCTGTAGTACTTCTTCCTGGTCTAAACCCAAACTGACAATCATCTAGTACATCCTCCACACAGTCTCTCAACCTCATTTCCAACATCCTAGTGTAGATCTTTCCAGCATGCGATAGCAATGTTAGTCCTCTGTGGTTATCACATACTGTTTTCTCTCCCTTTTTCAGGATAGGGCTTATCACTCCTTTTTGCCAATCTAATGGTACCATTTCTGCTTTATAAGCTGCGTTGAATATCTTGAGCAGCTTATTAGCAGCAGTTGCTCCTCCCGCCTTCAACACCTCCACTGGCAATCCATCATCTTCAGGTGATTTTCCATTCTTCATCCTTGAAACTGCTCCTTTAAACTCTTCCATAGTTATAGGATTTTCCTCATCTTTCCCTCCAATCCTAAAATCATTTTCTTCATTAGAATTATCCTGGCTATTTGGTACATTTAGCAAGTCACAAAAATACTCTTTCCATCTCTCTGCGATTTCTTCTGAATCTGTGAGAAGTACTTCATTTCTGTCTTTTATAGCATGGCTGACAACATGTCTTTTTCTTCTATAACCATTTGCTAAGCTATAGAGAAGCTTTCTAGTGCCTCTAAAATCTGCTTTCAAGTTTTCTCCAATTCTCCGCCAACTTTCCTCCTTTGCTCCCCTTTTCACTTTCTGCACCTCATTCCTAGCAATTTCATAATTCCTACGATCCTCAGCTGACCTGGACTTCATCCACTTTCTAAATAGCTCCATTTTAAGTCTCACTGAACGTTTTACTTCCTCTCCCCACCAAGGGGTTCTCCTCTTAGTACCTCTGTATGGAATCTTCTCTCCCAGTACCTCGCTTGCAGAATTCAAAGCGCACTCCTTAAAAGTATTCCACATGCTGTCAACATTACATTCATCATGCTCCCCAGCGTCTTGCAAGTTTTTCTGCATGCACTGCTGCAGGTCTGTAATTATATTCTGTTCCTTAAGCAAGCCCAGCTTGTATCGCTTAGTTCCCTTGCCCATATGCTCTGTTGGCTTCCTAATTCTTAACTTTGCAAGAACAAGCCTATGATCAGCATCCATTGACACAGATGGGATAGCCTTCACATCACAGAAAAGTGCCCTGTTGTTAGTTATAAATAAATCAATCATTGAACTTTGAGTATAGCTTCGCTGTTGCTGGTCATATCTATACCATGTCCATTTATGACTTTCTCGATGCTGGAAGAAAGTATTCATTATCTTCAGGTTGTTTACTTGAGCAAAATCCAACAGTCTCTGACCACCCTCATTTCTATTCCCAATACTATGCGTACCAATATTCCCCTCGTAATTTATTCTGTCACACCCTACATGGCCATAAAAATCTCCACACAGGATAACATTGTCCGAGTATTTCATCTCATCCATAAGTCCCTGCAGTTGTTGATAAAATTCATCCTTTTCAGCTGCTGGCCTACCTGGTTGAGGGGCATACACCTGTATCATACTAACTCCTTCTATCAGCTTTAAGTCAACACCTATTAATCTTTCATTTACTTGTATTACCTTTTCTACAAACTGTGCTATGCTAGGCTCTAAAAGGAAGGCAACACCATGTCTCGCTTGTTCCCCGCCACTGTAAATCAATCTGTAGCCTTCATGAATAAATCTATCACCATTGCTTCGCAGTCTGGTTTCACATACTGCCATAATTGATAATTTTCTTATCTTCATTACTTCAATAAGTTCCTCCTCTTTCTCCCTTAGTGTAGCGACATTCATAACTCCAATTCTTAAAGTTTTCAAAAGTCTAGTTCCATAAATGTTATTTGCTGTTGTCATTAATGTCTGTCCAGACCCGGAGATTCTTAGCACCCCCTGCCTATTTAAAGGCTGCCGGGGACTGGGGGCCATATTGTCTAGGTTCACCATGCAGTTCTTGAGCATAAGTGGTTTTTACACCAGTGGGTTGCTAGCCCTATCCTGGAAACCCTCCCCATTTATCCGGGCTTGGGACCGGCACTGAGTTGGGCATGCCCTTCCCAATGGCTGGGTTATATATATATATATATATATATATATATATATATATATATATATATATATATATATATATATATATATATATATATATATATATATATTTATATATATATATAAAGGGTTGCCGCTATGCCAATCACAACACATGAGTTACGTCGATGATGACAGAAACTCACTGCATGGACTTCTACCCATGCGAAAGAAGTGGGATCAAATGGAATAATCCTTTAATCCACATCTAACCGAAACTTATGGCTTAATTGCTGAAGAGTAGCGGGTCCTTACAAGACTCAGAGGCTACGTTGGAAGACTTTTATTTTAACGGTAATAGTGAACATCACTTAGCATATTGCTCAAATAACTCAAAGCCCCTGCAAAAATCTCGCAAACTTTCCTCAAATCACTACGTCTCTCTTCCCTTCTGATCACAGCCTGAGTGGATTTGATTGCACCCTCGATGAATCCATAACTTTCAACGAGTATTGCCAGACTTATGCAAGTTATAGCCAACACAAAGCATTGCGTCATAAATGATTGTTTAGTTCGAATTCATTTTCATCATGACCGATGCCAGACACACTCCAAGCTAATGCCAGACACACTCCATACTAACGCCAGACACACTCCATACTAACGTCAGACTAGTTGCATAAGGTCTAATTTTAGTAAATATATCACATGCCCAGCTTGAAAGAATCATAGATCATATGGAAACAATGCACTTATTACTATGCAAGGGTGAATCCAGACATTTCCATACGAAATCAGGTGAAAAGCTGTAATCATCCTGTTTACAATAGGCCTCTACACTTCCTCTTTGCTTCAGGCAAGGTCACTGCGCAGAACTTGAGAAACACGGTGATGGATATGATCATCAAGTACATTTCTTCTTCTCATACATCTATTCTGTCCTCTATTAGACCATGAAATAAAAGTATCAGAATCTGTATTTTTGAGTTTTTTTAATTTATCCGGTGCATTTGTGGATCATGTCTATGTCCTTCCCTCAAATATATATATATATATATATATATATATATATATATATATATATATATATATATATATATATATATATATATATATATATATATATATATATATATATATATATATATATATATATATATATATATATATATATATATATATATATATATATATATATATATATATATATATATATATACAATCAGTAGCTAGCGAGTAACCAGGATTTCTCCTTTTTTTGGTGCAAACAGAAAGGTTGCTATAATGCTCAGAAAAACCAGGAGAAAATTAAAATTTGCCACCACCTGGGGTCGAACCAGGGTCTCTCGCATTCCGGGCAAGCGTCGTAACCACTAGACCACAGTGGCTTGTTTTAACTCCCCTGGTTTTTAGCACTTTATGGTTACTTTCGGCTTTCGCCTTTATCAAGCAGCTCTAACATATACAATCATTAGCTAGCGAGTAACCAGGATTTCTCCTTTTTTCGGTGCAAACAGAAAGGTTGATATAATGTTCAGAAAAGCCAGGAGAAAATTAAAATTTGCCACCACCTGGGATATCATTTATTGCTATATATATATATATATATATATATATATATATATATATATATATATATATATATATATATATATATATATATATATATATATATATATATATATATATATATATATATATATATATATATATATATATATATATATATATATATGACTTCTTCCAATACAGTGCTCGATACCGTGAAGTAGAGCGGAATATATATAAGTTAAAACTATTGTATGCTCTCGACAATCCTGTACTTAAGTTTTAACTTATACTCAACAAGCCCATACTATTGTTGGAATACGGTCTTTATACTGAAACAAAGATTATATGCGTTTGGCCGTATTCCAACACTAGTTTGCTCTAACGTTATATATAAATTTTCGTGTAGTGGCTGTAACGCCTTTTACTATGGTAAGACCAACAGGAATCTTCTGATTCGCTGTAATGAGCATCTAGGTATTAATATAAATGGACGAGAACTTTCGTCACTGAGCCCATCATCCATTAGAGATCATGTTAAACAAACAGGTCATACTGCTTCTTTTGATGATTTTTGCGTAATTAGTAAAATCAGTAATTTATACGATCTACTCATACATGAGAGCCTCCTCATTCAAAGAGATAAACCCTCCCTTAATTCCCAGCAGTCCTCCATTTCTATGGTTCTTTTCTAATTTCTTGCTTCTCACTTGCTGCTTTTCTGCCTCTACAGTTCTTTTCATTCTTCTGGGTATTTCTATTCAACTATTTACAATAATATTTCATGCTGTTTTTCTTGCTGTTGCTTCCTTACAATACTTTTTCCTCCTGTTTTGCATTTGACATCACGTGGGTTTTTATCCAAGTATTGTGCTTCCCCCTTTAATATCCCTTCTCCCATCTTCTCTTTACCAAGGATGACTCAAGGCTGAGTCGAAACGTCTGGATTAGTCAAACTGTACTGGATTAGTCTTACCAGATTTGTCAAGATATAACAACTGGAATAGTCATATGATTCATCTATACTTAAAATAATTTCTTTGTTGTCGTCGTCCTGATTGTTATGTTCATATCAAAGCTGCGATTTTGCGATTTCCAGCTCATATATATATATATATATATATATATATATATATATATATATATATATATATATATATATATATATATATATATATATATATATATATATATATATATATATATATATATATATATATATATATATATATATATATATATATATATATATATATTTATATGTAAGTATATATATATATATGTAAGTATATATATGTAAGTATGTATATATAAGTATATATGAGGCGGATGAACACTACAGTGTTTTTCAGTTTACAAGACATGTTTCTGATTATTCCAATCCATCATCAGTTGCTAAATATAGTGGATAACCTCATGCGGATAATAAACGTTAAATCATATCAGATCTTTTCTCTTCCTTTTCTTATAAAATTTGTCTTATTCGTATATTTGTTGACAGAACCTACAAAATTGATAGTACTCTTCTTAAATTTAATGAAAATGTTAAAAAACTCTACTTTAAAATTAAAAAGAATCAATACCCTGAATATGTGATAAGACATGTAGTCAAATTGTATTTTGATCATGCTTGTAGCTCTAAAACCTCAACTTCACCTACTGGTATGTCTACTGTTTATTTTAAACTCCAATTAACCCAAGGTAAAATACGTCTGCTTGTCAATAAATGTTGTAACAATCTTTAAACACAATTAGCATTTTCTTCCTTGAGATTAAAACTTTGCTCTCTGTTAAGGATTGTGTCTAGATCACTCTGCTCTTATATAGTGTATAGATTTTAGTGTCCTGGAGGTAATCACATGTATATTGGCGAAACAAGCCGACATTTATCTTCTTGAGTGTGTGAGCATTTATTTACTGATAAAAATTCCAATATTTTAAAGCATTTTAAAGGTTCAGTTGTTTCTAAAGAGGCTTGCAATGATAGCTCTTTTAAAGTGTAATATTTATAGGTATGCATACGGTACAATACAATACAGTAGTTAACTAGTTTAAATATAGTATTTGTGTTATTTGGTGTAATTTCGTTTAACAGTTAATCATTTTCTGCAGGGCATATGATTTTTGGAGCAGGACTCACCGTTGGCTTCTCAAATTTGTTCTGTGGTATATGTGTTGGTATTGTCGGCAGGTACAGATTTCCATTCCATTCCTTTTTGTTATATAGTGTATTTGTTTATCGCATAATAGTTTATAGTTCGTAGACCTAAGTTAAATGACATCAGCTAGCGTTGATCCAAAAATAGCTACAGTTTACTTTTTGAAGGGAAAATTCATTCTATTTCATAAACTTGGACATAGCACAAAAAGTTTGGTGGACGGGACCTTTTAAGGGTTATGATGATTGTTTGAGAACCAACTATTCTCTATCTAGTTGTAGGGAACTGAGTAATGAACACTCCGATTTGTGTTATTTCAATACAATCATTTATGAATAATCAGTCATGCATACTAGTTTGCCTATATGCAAATGAGCTATTCAACCAATCGGTACCCTCCATTTTGTACCACGCGATGCTCAGATTTACGTCCAGGGTCAATCTTGCAGTCTACTCGTGGCTTACGAAGAGATATGATTTTTATCAGTGTTTTGCTCTGAGATATTCCACTTTGCGGCTGCTATTGTTTTCCTAAGTACTCCATGACCCAACTTGAAGCTTGCTGGTATCTGCTCCCTAGCAACTGTCATCTCGGGATGCAGGGAACTTTATTCTCACGATGCGGCTGAGGCTTTATCCTGAGCAACAATGATTCTCCAAAGCACACATCTTTTTGCTATAATCCTAAGGTTGAATTGCTCTGTATGATATACACGTATACACATGCATTCTCTGTTCTGCATCCTGCATTACAAGTATCAGTCCTGTTACCAAACCCACAATGCACTCTTCACTTCTGCTACTAAGTTTGTAGTCACGACACACTGACAATTATACAGAAATTCCGTACTAGGGAGCTGTCATTCTTCTGCTGGGTAAGGGGTGGAAGAATTTTTGGAAGGGCATTAATTTTTTGGCTTTGTTGCTGATATTTGGGTTACCAACTATTTTGTTAATTCATGATGGGTTATGCATCCCCATTACAAATATTGGAACTAATAAACTTTTTCTTAGGTGTGCATGCATAGAGTTATGTGAAATAATTCGTAAATGTGATTTTTTTCCTTGATTCCTTATTTCTTGCAGTTTTCTTTCTTTCACATGCAGGGTACATTTTTGTTACTCTATAGCTCTTCATCCATATCCCATATCAATGGTTCAATAGCCCCCAAAAGTTTTCTCAGTCCTCTATATGAAGCATTGGAATCATTTCTGCAAAGTTTTCTCAATTAAATCTTTCATCACCACAATGCCAAGATCTCCTTTTCCAACAGCTTGAGAAAACTTGTTAAAATTGCAAGAAATCAAATGGAGGATGGAACATAACTATTAAGTAAACGGACTGCCATATCTTTTTTTTTTTTTTTATATATTCCAATAAAATACTACAATACATATTTACAGTCTACAATACTTACAATAATTACTTTACAATACTACTGGGACGAACACCCCAGGGGAGCAAAAGGCCATGTCTACCCCAAGGGGATTAACATAGATAAAAGACAAAAAAGAAAAAACTACTTAAATAACTGAAACTAAAGAGCTAGAAACAACACTACGGATAATAAGAACAATTCGATACTTAGGTCTGCTTCATATTAGACGTCAGATCAAAGTGATGGCAAGGGTAAATGAAACTAATGAAGAAAACTTTTCTTGGAGTTTCTTGGAGTTTCTTATAGTATGTAAACATGAACCACCGTTCAATCTGACGTCCAATATGAGACTAACCTACAAACGAAAAGAGACAAACAAAAACGGACGGGGACTTTTTGGTTACGTGATATACAATCTTTGTTAGAAATAACTTTACTCAAATCGACCAGTTTTGTGGATGAACTGTAAAGTCAAGTTGAGAATAGTTTTATTGAGGTCGTAAGAAAAATTTTCATCGCCATACAATAAGAGCTGAGTTAGGACCTTGTTTGATAGATTACTATGTCCATATGGTCGCAATACATCAAAGACTCCAGCGAGAAGATCTCGTCGTTGAGCATCAAAAGAAGGGCAAAGCAACAAAAAGTGCTCCGCATCCTCAATGCCATCATTCGAAGGGCACATTGGGTTAACAGTATCCGCAAAATTGTGTTTGAATTTGTGGAAGTTTAATTTGCTTAAACCAACTCTAATTTGAGTAAGAAAAGACAAACCTATAGGGTCATGAATTCCGAAGACAGGGTTTGCAGGGGGGCGGATGATTGACAAAATCTTCTTCTTAAAAATAGCGACAGACGATGCAAGTCTGAGTTCTGGTTCAATATCGTTCCATTCACGTAGACAGTAAGGATAAAAGCTAGATTTGAATTTTTCTGTCCTTGCTATTATTCGCCCTACGACATCCCGCTTACGAAGAGAGTAATGAGTCTGATGAAGGTGAGGGATTGGAACCATTGTATAATCAGGGGCTAGATTATTTATGATCTTGTAAAACAAGGTAAGTCGTCTGCTCCACCTACGGGAACTTAGTGATTCCCAGCCAAGCTCTGCATACAGCTTTTGTCGCGAAGTTCCTTTCCATGTACCAGTTATAGCTAGTGCAGCAGAATATTGAACAGACTCTATCTTTTCCATTAAATCCGGGAGAAAGGTATTCTGACTAAATTCGCATATTTTAGCTGGGATATGGTATATTACATCCCCGTAATCCAGATGAGGTCTCACATAGAGCTTATATAGTTCATTTAAGGTATGCCTGGGAAGATATTTGGAGAGATATTTCAGGAGGCCGATACCCTTTCTTGTTTTAGAAATAGCTGATTTGATGTGAGCAGAAAATGAGAGTTTTGAGTCTAGGATAATCCCAAGATGTTTATGTTCATTTACTTTTTCCACTGGAACATCATTGAAAGAGACCACCGGATGATCAATTTCAATTCTTTTCCTTGAAAATATTAATTCAACTGCTTGCTTTTGCGGGTCAGGATTAAATGACATTCTCCAATCATTTGCCCACTGCTTTATCAACTCCAAATCATGGTTCATGTCGCTGGCAGCTGTAGTAGAGTCCTGCACTATCGTAAAGAGTGACGTATCATCAGCAAAGAGCTTTACATTGCACTTCAAGTCTGCAGTAAGATCATTTATATAAATAAGAAAAAACAGGGGACCCAGAATAGAACCCTGGGGCACACCCGCCGAAATATCTCCCCAATTTGAGCTCTGACCATTCAGAACAGTTCGCTGTTTCCGACCTTTAAGGAAACTTTGGATAAGAGATAGAAATTGACCCGAAACACCACATCGTTTTAGTTTACAAACGAGGCCTTCATGCCATACCCTATCAAATGCTTTCGAAATATCAAGATATACAGAACGAACGTCGAGAGGTGGATTACAGTCAAATGCTTCAAAGATTGTATGCGTTATGGAAATTAATTGGTTGACTGACGAGTCACCGGGACGAAAACCTGATTGATTTGGGTTCAGTAGTTCATGAGAAACAAGATGTGAGTATAAAGAATCGTACATGAGTTTTTCGAGTATTTTGCCAAAAATTGGGAGAAGAGAGATTGGACGATAGTTTCCTTTAACGTTTTTCTCATTTTTCTTATGAACTGGTACTACATTTGCATATTTCCATGTTTCTGGAAATAAACCGCGCCTCAGACAGTTTGTGAAAATTATCTTTAATGGAGTAATTAATGCAGCATCGCTTAACTTTATCATTCTTACAGATATTTCATCCCAGCCATGAGCTTTATTAGGATTGAGGGATCTTATGATATTCAATATCTTTTCATCAGAGATAGAAAACTCACTTATCAGAGCAACAGGTACTGGCATGTCATGTGGGATTTCACTACCCGTGTCAATTGTCGTGCACTGCAGTATAAAATAGTCATTAAAGAGCTGTGCCTTTTCCGTAAAATCAGTTACAAATAATCCATTTTCTAGAAGGGGTGGTATTATAGGAATCTTCACTTTGTTCAGAACAGTGTTTATCAATGTCCAATATGTTTTGCTACTGGTTTCAGGATTAGCCAAAGTTTGCCCTACTTTCAAAAAGTAATTTCGTTTTGCATCTTCGATCAATTTTTAACCATCAGACACCATCTTTAGTATTTCCTCCCTCTTGTCATCTGGCTGACCCCTCCTCACAAACTTTCTGTAGGCATGATTCTTTTTCCTAAGATAGTTTTTAACGGTTTTTGTTATCCACGGTGGTTGGCGAGGCCTAATAGTTTTAATTTGGTTGGGAATGAAGTTAGAATAAATGTTCAAGAGGACATCGTTGAGTAATTTTACCTGCTCATTAGGGCATGCAATTTTGTTTAAATGATCTTGCCAATTAAACATATCGATACTTTTCATAATGTTGACAAAATCTGCCTTGTTATAATGCCAAATCCTACGAGTATAGGGTGGTTGTGCTACATTCGTAACAGATAATTTCCCATAAATGATTTGATGATGACACTGCTCGTGTAATGAGGGATGAACCCCAGATTCAATGATGAGGTTTGGCTGATCAGTAAAAATCAGGTCGATGCAGGACTTAGAATCACCCATTAAGTGCGTTGGTTCAGCAATCAGCTGATGAAGACCCATGTCAGACGTTATTGGCTCAAAAAGTTTTCCCTCGTTATTTTCAATATCATATTCCCACCACTGAGTTGATCTACAGTTGAAATCGCCAGTAATGACAACGCAGAAAGGGTTTTCAGCATAAATTTTGGATAGCATTAATTCAAAGTTTATTGCAAAGTTATCAAATTCATCTTGGTCCTGACTTGGACTTCTATAAATTACGACAAAAAAATACTTTTTCATGTTTGATTGAAACTCACATACAACGCACTCAGGAAGGGTTACTAGGTCAAAGCGTTCTGTGGTAGGAAGGGAATCCTCCACGTAGAGCCCAACGCCCCCTCTCTTCACATTATGTGGATGGTTGTTCTTTAAAAACGAGTAGCCCTCAAGTGTCAGTCTATCATTGTCAATGGTGCTGTCCAAGTGCGTTTCTACAATGCCGATTAGATCGTATTTATACACCGAGTTGTATGCCTCCATAAGGGAAACCCTTAAAAAATCATACGCAGTTATGCTATTTAAATTCCAAGTGCAGAAATTAAGTGTTTCTGGAAGCCATATCTTTTGCAGCTTTTGTTTTATTTTCTCTTTTTCTCCTTCCATCATATTATCCTGTATCATACCCATGGCATGTATGCATTTATTTCTTCTTTATAGAAATGTGTTTGCAGACAGGACATGAGTAGCAATGTCACTGATATATGAAATGCTTTCAATACTTCAAAATTGGCTTTCATATATTATTAAACGTAGCAAATTGGATAAATGAAGTTCCTCATTTGTCTCAATCTTCCGCCCCCTGTACCCAGCATTAAAAATGAGACCCCTTATAGTCAATACTCACTATAGTATATTATTATATGATGCAAAAGACTGACGATTGTGTAGTTATTTGACAGCTTTGTGTTACTACTTTTTAGCACAGCTTATACTGTATTACTATGATAGAGACTAGCTGTTCTAATAGCCCGTTACACGCGGGCCTTTACTTGCAATTTAGCCTTGGAAAGACTGCCCATCTCATTTGTATGGTCAGCATTTTCAATGAGCAAGGATCACAAAAGCTCGCATAGGATCACAGGAAGGTGACGTCATGGGTCTCTGCGATGGAGCACCTGACCTTCGGCCTTACAATGGTCAAATCGAAAAAGTTGTGAGAAAACATTGTGCAATAAATGCTCAGATACCTGCGCTAGGCTACGGGTCTGTAAGAAAGATAATCTTAAGAAGCCCCATAGCCTAGTGCACGTATCCTAGCATTCAATAGGAAGGGGGAGTTTTGGGTTCACTCTAAAAACTACTCGATTAAATCTGTAAACAACTAGGGTAATTCGGGGCAAAATGAGACATTTCTTCTTTCATAATGAATTTTCGGTTTGTCCGGTGGAGAAACAAATCAGCTCAATCTATGATATAAAAATTGAACTCACTCCTTCAGCTTTTCAACCGTTGTTTCTGTGGTAACGAAATGCTGATGTGAGAAAAACGAATTTTTTGCGCAGTCATCGATGATAAAAACAGCAATTCTCCCAATGCTTATGAGAACATCTTGGAAACTTTTTCAAATTTTTACGCCAATGATTCAAGGTGAGTGAGATACAACCTCCTATATTATTTAGTTAAGCACAACTGTGTATTACTCGCAATACTATAGCATGATGGAATGCACAATTTTATGCTTAATTTCTTTCTTTCTTCTGTTATCAAACTGGGGCAAAATGTGACAATGGCCTAAGTCCATCCTATTCTACCACTAGCAATCATAGTATATACTAGTATTTCTTAAAATGGAGTAAAACATATGTTGAATTGACGTTGATTTCAGATGGTACGCACTTATCAAAGAAAATCCTGCAGAGCAAGCTGGAGTGAAGAGAATATGAAGCTGGCTATTGAATCAGTAAGGACAAGAACAATGTCATTAAGAAAAGGAGGACAAAATTTTGACTTACCAAAGGATGCATTACATAGACGATTGCAAAACAAACTAAAAAGTTTGAACAAAGATATCATTCACATGAAATCTCTAGGATCATTTAAGACAATTCTGAATGAAGTCCAAGATGAGGAACTGGTCCAATTATATCAAGCAAATGGATTCTCGCTTTTTTGGTTTAGCTATCAATGAAGTGAGGGCAATAGTATTTGAATATGTCAGTAAAAAGAAAATTCCCCATTGTTTTAAAGTTGAGAGTAAGTTGGCAGGTAGAGACTTTCTTGGTGGGTTTCTAAAAAGACATCCAGAAATTTAATTAAGGAGGCCTGAATCATTATCACTTAATAGAGTATTCGGAATAGACCGAGAGCAAGTTGCCAAATATTTCACAAACCTACAGCAAATTTTGGGCCGAAAATTTGCGGCCCAGTCAGATCTACAACTGCGATGAATCAGGCCTTGCTACTGTACATAAGCCTATATAAGTTTTATCAGTGAAAGGAAAACATGCTGTTGCATCAGCTACAAGCGGAGAGAAAGGGCGAACAACAACTATAATAACAGCAATAAATGCAGCAGGAAATTATGTCCCTCACATGATGATATTTTGTAGAAAGAGAATGAAACCGGAGCTCATTGACCATGCACCTACAGGTACCATAGGTGGCTGCTCTGATAATGGCTGGATAACAACTGAACTTTTCCTGACATACATTAAACATGTCATAAGAGAGACACGGTGCTCACAAAGAAGCAAAGTGCTATTGATTTTTGATGGGCACAGCTCTCACACCAAAAGTATTGAGTTGGTCAATTTAACCAGGAAAAACGGGCTTATTCTTCTGTCTCTACCACCCCACACACCTCACAAGCTGCAACCTTTAGATAAGAGTGTCTTCAAGCCACTGAAAACTGCATTTAACACAGCTTGTGGAAGATGGATGAGGGATCACTCTGGAAGAAGACTTGGGCAGGAGCAGCTTCATGAACTATTTTCACAGGCGTATTATAAATCAGCAACTACCCAAAACGCAATATCTGGGTTTTCAGCAACTGGAATATGGCCTTTCAACCCTGAAATACTTCGTGAAGAAGATTACACCTACTTCGAAGGTTCAGGTATTGAATCTGCTGGAGCTGTGGAAGATACACACAACCAGCTGCAAATACAGAGGAATGAAGCCATGGGCCATGAGAAAGATTTAACTTTCACTGATATTGTCCCAATACCTGACCTGTATGCTGCAAAATACAGGAGGGGAGAATCCTCACATATCATCACAAGTTCCCCATACAAAAGAAAGCTTGAATCAGATAAGAGAACACAGACATCAAAACATCAGCCAAAGTGAGGGAGAGAAGCAGGGAAAGGAAAATGCAGACCAAGACTGAAATATCTAAAGGAAAGAAAAGAGAAAAGAAAAGAAAATTGGAGAAAAGAGCAGGAAATAAAATCAGGCCAATTGTGGGTATAGATGAAGGTGAAGATACTGAATGCTTGGTCTGTGGGTTATGGTGGCACAATGCTTTACCTGGAGAAAATTTGATAAGATGTGTTCATTGTTGGTGTTGGGTTCATGAAGCTTGCTCTTGGAAGTGTACAGAGGGACATATGTGCAACCTTTGTTAGAGATATGATAGGTTTTCCCTTAATATGACTTGTTGTGTTAATGTTTGCAAATGATGAGGTTGTTTTAAGATTTCACATTCAGTTGCTATATTTCATTGCAGGGCATGATATTTCATTGAAGCCCTATTTAGTAATTCGCTAATCCGATGTTTGCAAAATTGTAACCAAATGATTTTAGGAAGCTAATACATAAATACACGTTTCTACGCCGAAAAAGTATATAACAAACAAAAACCTTCTATTTCAGCAAAAACCACCAGATCCTTCTTCAGTGGGTACGGGAACATAGTGAATGGTCTGTTGACGACTGTAAAATGTTGTGTTCTCTAACGAGTGTCGTTTTGGCCTTAGAAATGACTGAATAAAATGAAGATTGAATTGAACATGTTATGTTTCCTTGCTTCAAGACAATTCTTCTGAAAGTATCCGCAACATCCATAGCAATCAAGAAAAACTTCCGTTTTTCAGCAGGATCATGCATCTGCTCACAGAGCAGAGTTAATTCAAAACTCCTTCAGATAGCAGAACATTAGACTTCGACACTCGAAGCTGTCAGAAAAATGCGTGGCTACCCATCAAAACATTGATTAATGATCTATTATAACAAAAGTTTTTTTGCAACAATGTTTATTTTTTAGAATCTTCAAATTATAATTTTTTCTTTCGCTGTATTTGGACTTCCTGTTGTTTTTGATTTGCTGTTGTAATTTGCATCTAATTTGCATAACCACAGGCCTCGTTAATCTTCCGCCATTACATAATTTCATAAATTTCATTATATGAATTTCGAATGTAAATGTACTTACTTTAGTCAGTTGAATTAATAATATATTGCTGAAAACTGTTCAGTGACATGTCTCTTGTCGCCGCCTCTTATCATTTAAAAATGTAAATAGTAGATATATGTTTTAAGTGCTATAAACAAAGAAGATGAAGTGTCTCATTTTGCCCCACATGCAGGGCAAAATGAGACGTTGTACCTATTGTAGAAAAAGCTTGAAATTTTCAAATTATGAAAAGCTAGGGAATATTGCTCTTGCTGTTGAATAGTTCATATGTTTAAGTAAGTATATGAATGCTGCCCTCTTTTATTCACATATTCCTGGCTGAGCAAGAGTAGAATATTTGCTTAAGCGTCTCATTTTGCCCCGGATTACCCTATGCCTCGGTCCTTGGCATGGATGTCTCTGACCCATAAAAAGTGCAAACAATCCCTACCTTATGCATGCACCTTGATGTTCAGGAAGTCTTTTTCTATATCACCAACCAACACAACAGGTTGCTCGCTGAATCTTATAAGTATGTCAAACATCAAGGGGATTAGGGGTGGCCCTACATGTAAGCAATCATTAGGTGAGGTCTGTGTATTCCTGTCTTTACATGATGCATTATACGGACCTTGGTGGTCTCTGCATTCTCACATATAACTGTCTGGTGTGGCAAATATGAAACTTTGCTTACCCGCAAACCTCTTGGGACTTCTTCAATAATGCAATCTTTTAACTGGTCATGGATAATGCTGTCATACTCCTCCAACACTTCAGTTGTTGTGTGTAACTTATTCAGTTGACTTTTAAGCCTCACTATTGCATTGCCATAATTTGATACTACTGGGCACATATGAGCATAATCCTTCTTAATTCTTTCAACATGAATGTTATGAATTGTAGATATATCACTGACAACAAATGCTTCTACTTTTACACCGTCTCCATTCTTTTTTAGTTGTGCAAGTGTTACTTCTTACACGTCCCTCTTTTTTATCTCAGGCTCACTTTCTCGAAACTTTTTAATTGAAAGCATCTCCTCTCTAAGTGGTTTCAAATCTAACTCATTGGCAACCTTGGCAGATTTGAATTTTTTCTGTCTACCGGATTCATACAACACTCTCACTCTACTCTTTTCTTCTCCTTCCACTCTGGCCAAAGCTGTCTGCAGAGCCACTTCCTCTACACAGCTGGCAGATGAGGAACTGGCACTACCGACTAAAGATTTTACCTTAGGATTTAGCAGAGGCGTTTGCATTCTTAGCTGTTGCATTTCCTTCTCTGCATTTGTGATATTATGTGTGCAAATTAGAGAATTATGCTTGCCCTTACAATATCTACATCTGCTCTTACTACGACACTGGAAGGACCTTTGCCCTTTCTTGAAACACAAGAACCACCTAGAAAACTTACAAAGACTTTTCCAACGTCCATCAGGTTTACCCATCCTTTCTTTCCGCTGCCAAGTCTTGAAGACTGAGAAGTGACTTTCCTTGATTTCTGCCTCTCTGGCAAATGCATCGAACATCTCATCCATTGTCCAGCTCAAGTAATCCCCTCCGACTCTGATCTTATTCATTCGAAAGCTGTTCGGGAATTTTATCCATGAGCACAGGCACAACGATGGATGAATATGATTCTTTGTCTACCTTAAGAGCATCGAGTCCGCGGAAATGAGTCTTGATATCGCCTAACAGATTATGTAACCTGCCCACATTTCACTGATTGAACACCGGGGCTAGATTCATCAACTGATTGATATGAACTCTCTCGATCAGTTCAGGCTTTGCGAAACGACTTTCAAGAATTTCCACTGCTGCATCGTAATCTGCGTCCTTCAAGTTGAGTCCTGCGATCACCCTTCTTGCTGGCTCTTCCAAGTAGCTCCGCAGATACTTGAATTTGTTGATCTTTGCTGTCCCAGGATCGTTATTTACCGCGATTTGAAGAGTCCCAAAGTTCTTGCCAATCTTCACATTTTCCCATACACTTGCGCATTTCCAATTTCGGCACAATTACATTTACCTATATCAATACGAAGTCATCATGTGATTTTGGAAGTATGCACTGTAACTGTAATTCTACTACTTATTAGCCTTATCTCTCATCTGGTGTATATATATATTTATCAGTATCATGAGATGGTAATGGTAATGCAGAAGGGAGAATTATCAAATTTGACAGAAGTATCGAAAATGAAGAAGTCACTGAAGTTACAGGGAATGAGAAAAATACCCAAGGCCCTATAGGTGACAAGATTATATATCTATGTGTGTGTGTATATATATATATATATATATATATATATATATATATATATATATATATATCAGACCTTCCATTTCTTACGTCCCATAGGGGCCGGAGGAACTCCTTTTTCAAAAAAATCTTTGTGTGACCCCTATTTACGTATATGAGAATACAATGACCCCCAATGACCCCTATAACAGCTGTTCATCAGGTTTGCAGAAACTGGGGTAAAGTGTGAGCTACAGATCATACTTTGAATATAAAATTACTATAAATGTTCAAATTATGTCAATTTGAAATGAAGATATTTGATAGATGTTAAGGTACCTTGAAATTCTTCTCATATATAATGAAACTTCAAAACTCTGTTAAAGCATGTTTATTTTTAACTAGAAGAGAGAATTGAAAACCTATAGTATTTCTGTGTGTGCAACAAATCTACTTTGGTCATTAACTAAATAAATTGGCTTTGTAAACAGTAATTGGAAACAAACCATACATAGTCCATACAGGACTCGAAAATTTGATGATTTCTCTATATTCTGTATACTAATACCATTAACATACTTAGGTAAAAATATTTGTCTCTGGCAAATTATCCTAGCGTTTTTTACTTTTATACTGACTTTTGCAAAAAGCACTCTAATATGATGAGAATGGAGAATGATAGTGCAACTGATGTTGAGGAGGACAAAAGCTGCACTGGAACAGACAGTGAAACTGGGGAGTATGATTCAAGTGACTGACGTTAATATGAGTGACAAATAAAACTATTTTACAAGTAACATTTTTACACCGTAAGTCGATAGTTTTGGCCAAAGATGGATGAAGGAAATTTAGAACTGCTATTGTGAACTCCCTAAATCTTTTAAGAATAATTTTTGCCCCCCCCTCTCATGTTTTCCTCATGCCCCTGTTGAACTTAAAAATTGAAAGATCCCTGTATATATATATATATATATATATATATATATATATATATATATATATATATATATATATATATATATATATATATATATATATATATATATATATATATATATATATATATATATATATATATATATATATATATATATATATATATATCTTCTCCGTGGATAGTCTTAACTGAAGAGATAGTGCTCAATGTACAAAACCGGTACAGAGCAAAGTATACAGCTGAAGACAATTAAAGGAAAGACATGGTACCTGTGACTCTGAGTTTCATGCTAGTGCATTCATCAGACAGACTCTATTCTAAAGAATACTACTTCCAACAACGGTTCTTATGGTAGGTGTGATAACGTTCTATTGATCGATCATAGAAGAAGTTCTGTTGTTCACCAGAAGATACTTGTTCATATGACGGCACTTTGATATGAGCTCGGACCGTTTGTTAAGCAGTGTGTTGTAGTTGGCCTTAATAATATGCAGCTTTTCTGCTAAGCACAGATCACATCTTTTCGATATACTGCTATATGGTGTGGCTTTGGTGATAACTGTCCATTTTATGTTGTATTCTTCGTCATTGTCTTTGAGCCTCCAGATGTATTTCGTTAGTTCAGCGCTGCTGGCGTATTTTCTGTTGTTAAATGAAAGTTTATGTTTAGTGAAACGTTGCTTAAAGGTTCCTTCTGTCAATCCAATATAGTTTTTCCCTGTTTTGTCATTATCGGTGGTTATCTTTGCGTTGTATATAATGTTCGATGAGAAGCAGTTGTTATCGAGAGGGCAATGATCCTTTATTCGGCAGTTGCATATCTTTGACGACGGAATGGTGGATGATGGGTACAGAATTTTCTTGTTGTGTTTACTAATGATTGCATGCATATTCTCCATACAACTGTAACTTACTTTAATGTTATTCTTGTTGAATATACTATAAAACTTGTGATGCTTCGGGAAGTGTTTGCGGACTAGCTTGAGGAAAATTCTGCCGATGTTTGTCGATACGTTTTTACTGTATGGAGGATTGTACCATATAATGTTACCTTGCCTGTTTTTCCCTGCTTTTCTATGTATATTTTGGTTGTTGTATGACAAAGTATAAGTGAATCCACTCGATTTTAGAGCATTCTCATAGATAGGCTTGGCTTTATTAAATTCCGTTTCATTGCAAGAGATGCTAGATATTCGACGATTGATTGCTTCTGGGAAATGTTTGATTATACTGGGAGGGTTTTTTGTTTGTTAACTTATTTTATTTCGAATTCACTTCTAGCTATACATATATACATATATATCATATACATATACAACTAATCTAAATCGAAACTAATCTACTATATCGCAAATGAAAGGAAATAACTAAGGGAATAAATACATTCAAATGCTAAATTTTAAAAGAAAAAGGGTGTAATTGAACAGAAATTACAGGGTGTGATTAAATTTGCAAACGTAGCATTTGCAGGAAGGACCATCCCATTGTTTTATCATATGTTTGAAGCTGTTCGGGTTGTCAGCTGATTTTAGTTCATTTGGCAAGCAGTTCCAGATCTGAGGTCCAATGGCTTTAAGGCTCTTAGAACCGAAAGTTACTTGATTTGGTCGAAAATGGCTTAAATTGTTAGGATTCCGAGATGGATTCTTTGAAGTTCTTGAGCAGAAAATGCTTTGCATAAAAGGTGGATTCAAGTTTTTGATTGTCTTGAATATTTCGATGCAAAGAGTTCTCTGACGAGCAACTTCCATTGTGCACTTTTTTGACCTAATAAGAAGATCATCTTAGGAACTTTTATGATCATTGTACAAAAATCTTAGCGCGCGTTCCTGTATCCTTTCTATTTTCTGAAGCGATTTTGAAGAAGAAAAATACCATGGGTGGTTAGATTTAGTGTCTATATATAATGGTAGGTCATTTGGCTTTCTGTAGGGGCAATATGATTCGTTGGTCAGGTTAAACGTTACGTCCAGATAGTCTACAACTTTCAGCACTACGATGCACTAGCATGAAACTCAGAGTCACAGATACGATGTCTTTTCTTTAATTGTCTTCAGCTGTATATATATATATAAATATATATATATATATATATATATATATATATATATATATATATATATATATATATATATATATATATATATATATATATATATATATATATATATATATATATATAGCACGAAAAAGCGGGAACATTGCTTTAGCATACTGAAAGCTTTTTTCGTCCAACACTCGTCAGAGTATGAAACGTCGGATAGCGGCCGAAAGGTGAAACGAAATATATAGCCAGATGCGGGTACACGTGATATGATGAATAATGCGTCTATTTGGCTCTATGATTGGCCAATTAGCACCTATTCACCATTGTTTACTTGAAGAGTCCAAGTGAAAAAACGAACTCTTGTTGTTTACACAAGACTGGGTTTTGAGTCTTGACGTAAACCGATTCCAAAACACCTAAATGAAATGACGATCTTGCTTGCCCAATGATCCGAAAATTATCGTATGTATATGTTTTGGCGCATTCTGGATTTGTAATAAGATGTTGTCCTATGGCCGAATCGCTTTTCATTTTAGAAATAGAGTTTTTACACATACGAGGTGGCTGTTCTCTTGTTGTTGTGCTTTTCGTCCTGATGCTCGTGGGGACATGTTCAGCATCAGGACGGCGACCAATGCACACAAAACAAGCGGATTTGTGGAGATAATGCATAGCATCGAACAACAACTTCATGTTGAACAGAAGTTCGTCACGAATACACAGTGAATTCCCTGTAGGGTTTTTCCACCAATCAAAATGCTCCAGTTCATGGATACAGTTTTAACTTTATGGTAGTATGCTAAAAGAATGTTTTCGCTTTTTCGTGCAAGAGTGAAGTTCTGTAGTACCAACAAACTTTTCACGGATAAATTTTTCCTTAATGAGCGAAAACAGTGACAAAATACGCTGAGAAATGATGAGCGTCCAGCCTCATACTTCTGAAAGCTCACATAGAGGCTAATAAACAATGAACTTGAGTACTTGAAATGACGGAGTTGTTATCAAATACGAAGTAAATACGACACGTGAGCTTTTTCATGGGAGATTTGAAAAGGCTGAAGTTTTAGATAGTAGTTTCTGGTCAGATATAAATTATGTCAAGTGGTAGCAGCAGCAAGAAAGACAAGTGAAAGTAGGTAGCTCGTAGAGGTTCAGTCGCATGTAAGCCAAGTTTCTCAATTTCTCATTTTGCGCTAGGAGGTGTTAGGAGGAGCCTGAAACTGTTTTACTTTCATGAACAACATAACGATAGATGTCAAACGTTCCCCCTATATTTCTAAATATGTGTAAGCTCCCTTGCTTAGTCTCTTTCTTTCTACATAATGCGTGCTGCTAGATTTGCACATTCCAAAGGTATGCAGAGTTATGTGATATTGTCCCTATCAATATTCTGACTTCTTAGTCATTCTCTGCTATTGTCCAGTTGCTATTGTAAAGAATGTTCTTTTATTAAGGCCTCGAGAACCTTCTAGGCTGTTGTTACAAGCCATGTTCATGATTTGCTAGATTGATTTAACTTGACTATGGGGGAATCAGCCGTTGGTTCTTTCTACATAATGCGTGCTGCTAGATTTGCACATTCCAAAGGTATGCAGAGTTATGTGATATTGTCCCTATCAATATTCTGACTTCTTAGTCATTCTCTGCTATTGTCCAGTTGCTATTGTAAAGAATGTTCTTTTATTAAGGCCTCGAGAACCTTCTAGGCTGTTGTTACAAGCCATGTTCATGATTTGCTAGATTGATTTAACTTGACTATGGGGGAATCAGCCGTTGGGATATCGTCACATCCCTGATTCACGAATCATTTCCAAATTATTGTTTGCTGAAAAAAGAGATTTTTGATAACAGGAGGCCAGAGCCTTGCAATAACATCACACAGCCTAGATACAATGTCTAGTATTAATTCTCGGTTCCTTCCTGTTATGTGACCATGAGCAACTGATGAATGTGAGGTAGGAGACTGATTTCTTTTACTAGATATTTATGTTCATTGTAATAAATGCCACGGGAACTTAACTAGCCACACCTAGCCACACCCTATGATAGAATACCCAGTCGATAAAGTCACGTTGTGCCACTGGTCTAGAATAGTAAGAGTCTTCACTATACAGATGGTTTCGGCAGTTAGAGGACGAGTGGTGTTTGTTAGTGTGAGAGTTTTTATCCCATTGACTTAGAATATACCAGGCGCATAGAATGAGGGCTGTACTGTAATAACTATGGGACTTACCTTGGGATATGGGACAATTAGAATAGGTGTAAAGTAATAGGCAGCAGATTACATTGATTCTATTCTTGCTCGTTGCGCGAATATTCTGCTTGGTTCTACAGAACTTCACTACAACACGAAGAAGTGGCAGTAATTTTTACACATACTATCAGCTTTTTCATCTGACACTCGTTAGAATATGAAATTTCGGTAACGAACGAGAGGTGAACCGAAATATACTGCCAGATGAGGATACACGTGGTATGATGAATAATGCTTCTAGTTGGCCATAAGAGTGGCCAATTAGCACCTATTTACCATTGTTTACTTGAAGTGTCCAAGGGAGAATAATAATAATAATAATATCATATTTATACAGGTTAAACTTGTTCAGCAACAATCTGCTGTTATCAATCAAGGACCTGTTTAAAACATATATAAATTACAAGAGAAAATAGCAATATACAAACAAGATAAAATGTTAAAAGTCAAAGTTAAAATTTTTACAGAAAGTCTTAAATCGCAAGATTGAAGTTTCAGTCTTCATTTCCTCCGTCAGTTGATTGAAGATTTTTGCCCCTTTAAAGGAAAGGGCCTTCTTTCCTGTTTCAAAGTTGACTTTAGGCAAAACGATATTCTTTGTATTGGCACGAGTACACTGGCTGTGGTTTACTCTCGTGAAGTAATTTTGAAAGGCGTGTGGCGATACACCATTCAAACTTTTGAAGACTTCAAGAGCACACATCTTATTTCGTATACTGCTGACTTTCTCCAGCTTTACACTGTGCCTGTACCCATTTATTACTTTCAGTGCACGTTTCTGAATGTTCTCGAAAAGGGCTTTCTTTGATGGTGCCATGTGAAGGAACACATTGTTGCAATACAGCACAATTGGTAAAATTGTTACCTTGTAAATTGTTTCTGCTGTGTAAGGACGGATATTATGCCGTATACGCGACAATAACTTTACTCTGGATGTGGCTTTTTTGACTGTCTTTTCGAGGTGATCAGAAAATGTCAGGTTTTTGTCCATCTTTACTCCTAGATATTCGTATACATCTGATTCCGTGATCTTTGTTTGATTGATCTTAACCTCCATCGGTTTAGATCGCGAAGTTCTCTGGTGTGTACCATAAAGGACACACTCTGTCTTGGTCTTTTTAAGATTTACTACGAGATTATTTTGGACAAACCAGTTAGCGATCTGTTCTAGATCATTGTTCAACTTTTCTTCGATAACATCACATGTTTTACCCGCAACGTACAAAACAGAATCATCAGCATAGAGGGTTATCTCACATTGTCTTAAATTTTCATCGATATCGTTTATTAGTAAGGTAAAGAGCAATGGACCTAATATGGATCCCTGCGGTACTCCACAGGAAATAGCTTGAATTTCTGACAAAGCTCCATCATATGACACAATTTGCTTTCTACCAAACAGATAGCTCTCAAACCAGCACAGTTCCTTGTTTTTAATACCGTAGATAGGAAGTTTAGATAAGAGTCTCGCATGGTCCACCGTGTCAAAAGCCTTTCGCAGATCAATAAATACGGCTCCAGTCATAAGGCCCTTGTCCATATTGGTTCTGATGAAATCTGAGAAAAATGTAACTGCGTGTTGAGTAGATGATCTGTTTCGGAAACCAAACTGTCTCTCCGAGAGCATATTATTGGCTTCAAGATAGTCATAGAGCTGATTGTGCACATCCCGTTCAAAGACTTTTGAAATAACAGGGAGTACCGAGATTGGTCTATAGTTATCCATAATCGTTCTTTCACCTGACTTGTAGACTGGTGTGATTTTGGAGCATTTTTCAGTAGATGGGAAGATTGCCATTTCCAGGCATCGATTGATCAACTTTGAGAGAGGACCAGCTATCTCGTTTGCCCCATCAACAATCAATGATGTTGGTATATCGTCACAACCAGGGGCCTTTTTTCTTTTTAGTTTCATTAAAATGTCTTTGATGTCTTTGATGCTTGTCATTTTGAAGTTAAAGGTTAACTTTTTTGGATTCTGTGTATGATCCAATGTTGAGTGTTCGTGATGTTTCCAAATTTGATTCACTAGTGCTGGCAAAGTATTCTGCAATTTTCTGCCAATCGTTGCAAAGAACATGCAGAATTCGTTTGATATGGTTTTCTTTTCAGATGTAAGTTCCTCATTTATTTCATATACTTTGCTGCCTCGCTCTTTTGAGGATTTTGTTGGATAACATTTCTTAATTTGATCCCAAAACTGCTTTGGTCTATTAATATTCTCTTGAAAAACAGATCTTGTGTAAGTTGCCTTGCTGTATCTAATGATTCGAGTTGCTGCATTGCGTAAGCGACGATATGTGGACCAATCGTTTTCTTTCCCCGTCTTTCTTGCTCTCCTTAACCAGTAATCTCTTTCATTCATTTTGGATCTAATTTCATTTGTTAGCCACGGACAGTCACGCCCTTGTACTTTTTTCTTTGTTAGGGGTACATGCTTATCTATTACTGACTTCAAGAGCCCTTTGAAAATTTTCCATGCATTTTCAACATTTTGCTCTTTTTCCACATTTCCCCACGGCTGACTTTGGAGATCTTTTCTGAAACTAATTTTATCATACTTCGCATAATTTCTTTTGTATATTGTCCTTGATGTAAACTTTTGACAATTTTTCTTTATGATTACTCCCACCAGATCGTGATCACTGAGGGAACTTGGGCGTGTCATGTGTTTCCTCACATTTTGTTCGTGCGTTGTTGCAATGATATCTATGAGCGTGCTCGTGTCTTTGGTGACTCTTGTGGGCTTTTTTATTATTTGTTTGAGCCCATGTTCCTTGATGATTCGCTTTACCTCTTTGTTTTTGGAAGTATTTAGATAATCGGCATTCAAATCACCCATGAGGATTAGTTCTTTGTTCTCAGAGACACTGGTGTTTATCATATCACTGAAATTGCTTTCGAAATTTCGATCAAGGTACTTTGAAGTGTCCGGAGGCCTGTACAGGACACATACGAGTAGCGGACGAGCATTTTTCACGAAGATTTCGATCCAAATAGTTTCTAAACAATCCTTTTCTAAATCTTCTCTTCTTTGCCAACCAAGATCATTTCGTATAAAACACCCAACACCACCACCTGAGCCATTTTTTCTGTCGTTTCTTATAAATGTATAGCCCTCAATCTTGATTTCTTCGTCCCTGATATCCTTGTGTAAAAGTGTTTCTGTAACTCCAAAAATGTCGATGTTATGTTTCGTTTCTTGAAGTAATATTTTTATGTCCCCGATTTTCTTTGCAAGACCATTTATATTTTGATGGAATAATTTTAGTCCTCTTGACTGCAAAAACTTTGTGATATCGGTGTAAATATTTTCTGCCGTTTGAATATCTGGATATCAGAAAATGAACTCTTTTTTTTTAGACAAGACTGGGTTTTGAGTCTTAATGTAAACCGATTCCAAACCACATGAATAATCTTAAATGAAAGGATAATCTTGCTTACCCAATGATCCGAGATTTATTTTATGTATATGGAGCATCGGCGTGACGTCACATTTGAAACAGGTGATTTCTCTGCGAGCTCTGATGGGCAAAAGAACAGCATCCACCATTGCACAGAATAGTAACTTTGCAACTGATATACACATTTTATGCGCCTTGAACTTCGGAGTCTGATCGCTGAAAGTTCTATATAGTTTAATTTAGTCTGTCTAGTCTATATTACACATTGTATAGCTTTTCGTCCTGGTGAATAGCTGTATTTTGGTTCGTTGCGCAAATCATCAAGTCAAGGAGTCAAGTTTGAGTTCTTGTCGTCTGCCAAAAGACACTGAAAGAAGGAAACAATGGCTGGTAGCAATTAACCGTAAGAACTTTAATCCTCCACTGGAGAGTGATGTAAGAGTTCGTGGACTTCATTTTATTATTTGTAAGTGAACTATCAATGCAGTTCGTAGAGCCAACTGGCTTGAATACCACTCAGCTATCCCAGCGATCCATTTGCTTACTCTCCAGTCCGGAATAGACGTCCCCCCCCGACTATTTATTTTTTCAAAAAATGCACACCAAGACATTCTTATTGCAACCCCCCCGCTTATTAATTTTGAGCCAAGAGGAAATTTTCCCAACCAGAACAAGAATTGTTCGGCGAAAGTAACTCGTTGTGAATGCTTGTTGCGCTGAAAAAATGCTAGCGTGGAATGCGTAATTGCTGCAAGAAGCACTGAAAACGCAGCCGACAGTTGTGCCAATGATGATGACATTATGAACGACGATGATAGACACATTTTTAGCATGCTAGAAATGTGTAATAAACGTAATAAATTTTTTTTCAAAAAGTTAAAGTTTTTTATCCAATGCATATTGTGATCTTCTTTCCACATCCATTTATAACAGCCCACCCCATAGACACTCGCCTTGGAGCTTTTTCCACACACCCCCCCCCCGCTTATTGCAACCCCCCGCTTATTTGCTTTGAGACTTATTTCCAACCCCCCCCCCCGCTTATTGCCACCCCCCCTTCTATTACGGACTGGAGAGTAGTACCTCAAATACACATTTTATTACTCTAATTTTATTGCAAACAGTGTTAGGCTAGTTCTTGCTTTTTGTTAGCATTTAAGGCCTCATTATATTCGAAAAATATTTAGTCTGAAGTATGTTTGCAGATGTGCCATTACATACCCCTATTTATAATTGAAGATTGACAGTCCTGAAATGAGACATATAGGAGTGAAAGCAGGGGGATTTTCTTTCACAATTTAACAAATGTTCCCTTTTAGTTGTAGCACCTAGTGATAAATGCAATCCGGATTATGTTCCCGCACTGCACGTGGGCTCTAGGAAACCATTATCAGGACCAATTGTAGAGAGGTACAACAGAGTTGTGATGCAAGAGAAGTAGAGCCTGTTCCAGTTGCAGAGAGAGCAACTGAAGATAAAGAATATCAAGATAGTATAGAAGATTACAATAATAGCCAAAACCTAGAAAAGATAAGAGAAGGAAAGCATATTAAGAGACTTAATGCAGAATTCTCGATTTGTAATAAGATTTTGTCCTATGCCCGGATCGCAATTCATTGTAGGATGATTGTTTTTGCACATGCATGGTGCCTGTTCTCCTACTGTATCACTTTTCTTCCTGATACTCGTGGGAACATGTTGATTTACTCTGTCTACTAATCTCTGCATAGTACGCCCTACGTGTCGATCTTCACATCGGCATGAGGATTTTTGAACTACACAACTGTTTTGAGTGGTAGGAACGCTATTATTTGTAGCAGATGGTAGCATGACCTTAGTATTGTAAATCACAGGGCGCTTCACAGCGGAAAAAAGATGTAATGAGTTTATAAATTTGGTTTTCAAGCTTTAATGAAACATTAACAATCCAGGGCAATTTTACATCAACCCAGCACTTCTCTGGAAATCATAAGTTCCCTGTAAAATAAGGTTTTGATAAGGCTAATCTTTCTTGCCTTTGTGCTGAAGGAATTCCAACGGATGTATTGCCCAGTAAACGTTGGTTTTTCTCGGAACAGAAGATGACAAAAATGCCATTTACATATCGAAAGTAGACACCTGGTTTTATGGTGCTGTCGAAAATTCTACTTTCATGAAAGCAAACAAGCTGTTTGCTAAAGCTGAGCTAAAAGCTGTGCATTTCTCAAGTATGATATTTTCAATTTCATCCTTGAGAAATGCACATTCAATTGGGGGCTATCAAGTGTAACGAAATCTGGCTCTATATTTCGGTTCACCGTTTGGTCATTATCCAACGTTTCATGCTCTAACAAGTTTCGGATGAAAAAAGCTTTCACAGGGCGTCTGCCAATTCAGGGAATTTAGGGAAGTCAGGGAAAAATCAGGGTAATGCGTGTAGGCTTAGAAAGATCAAGGACAACTCATGGAATTTCACTACCTCTGGAGACAATCAGGGAAATATCAGGGAAATTGTTTGCCTTTGCTGTTTTGATTAATAAATCGATGTCTTAGTATGCTGGAAAAATAACAAGAAAAATTCTGCAAATGTAGAACCAATTGAATCGTTCAGGAATTAATTTTGGTTTCCACATTCTGAAAGAATGTCATTGAAATTAGTTTCAAACCATATAACTCAACTGGCGTAAAGGGTTCTCAGAAATTTGTTCTCATATTTGTGGCTTTTTCTTCTACTTCCTATCGAAGCATTTTCGTAAATACCTAGGAACTGTAAAATCCCTTCAACTTTCAACATACAACTTTGAAGTTATACCATTGTTGCAGATTCAGAACCTATATAGACAACGTATAGACTCGTGTTATAATGCCTTGAAAGGGCAATGCTACTGGGCATTAATATTTCTAAATGATCAATCCTCTCCAGAACTGTGTAATTATATTTTGCAGTATCATAAAACGTTGGTTTTCTTTTTTCGTGATGAAATTAAAGCTCACTTGTGTGCTCAGGCTGATTAAGGATTGCATAGACAGGCTTTGATTATGATAAGCATAGTGTGAGGCATTTGTTCAGAGTCTAGTTTGAATAAGGGAAAACAGAGTGGAAATCAGGGAAGAATCAGGGAAATATCAGGGAAAATGGCTTCCCTGATTTAACAGACATGCTGTTTCAGTATGTGTAAAAAATGTTGCCGCATTTTTGTTCTGTAGTGAAGGTCTGTAGTACCAAGGGGACTGTTCTCGTAAATATATTTTTATATGCATTGGATAGGAAATGATAAATTAATCAATATGAGCTTATTCATCATAGTGCTTATCATAAAGAGACTATCAAGCTATGATGTAATTCCTTTTACAGTCCGTCCCCTCTCAATAAAATCTTGCAGAATGCTCCTTTGAATTTTTGTTGTATACTAATCAGGAAGATTCATCGATATGGATAGAATAAAGTATGGATATTAATAGCTAACTATGTAAGATTACGAATCAATATTGCAGAAGAAACCTTGAGTAGATGATAAAATATTTTGCGTCATGGATACCTCCTTATAGCTGAAGGTATTTACGCGATTTGACTGGTCCCCATAATTTGTCATCCGAGGGAGAATCTCACGAGTTTACAGACGAATTTACGGGCTTGTGAAGAAATAAACAGTAAATTTTGTTAGTTTCAAGGCATTGATCAATAGAGAAAGCAATTCACTAAGTCAGAATTAACTGAGTGGAGTAGTTGATTTTGCAGTGCCAAGGTCGGTTTCTGTATGTCTGGAAGACCCACATCGTCCTGCAGCTGTTCCGAAATGACTAAGCTGTTTCAATAGTAGCCAGGCGTGGAAAATCTTCTCCCTTTACCGCATGACAGAAGATGAGGAAGAGATCAGGGCAATCATAAGTATTGCTGGAAACAAGAAAAGGAACATCCAATTTTCTAACAAAACGAGTGGTTTTACGACCAGAGGAAGAGATACGACCTTTCCTGAGATAAGGCCGAGATATATGATTAGATTTCCGGCTGGATATTTGAATAGATAGTCATTTTCAGATATATATTGGATTACCTCATTGTGTAACATGCTAGAAATATATTGCAAAGCGATGTTAGAAAATTTAAGCTTTGCTGGAATAGTATCAAATTGATTTTATTTTATTCAGAGTGCCTAATGAAAGTTAAAACCTTACCATGTTCTATAGGTATTTTTACGTATGTTGTGCACAGAACCTATTACTTGTTCGCTGTTTTGTTATCAAAGTGTAACTCATGTAGTTACTGTCAAAATATTTGTCAGCAGTGTCATTTAATTTTCAGCTTCTCTAATGAATCCGATGAAGCGCAAGGGGCCTCCTTTTGTGGTACCAAAGAATGCTGTTAAGGACAGGATATCCCCAAGAAGCGAAGAGACTTATTAACTGTAAAGAATGGCTCCACAGAGAGATATTGGCAGTAGCCACTACCTTTCCCAAAGCCGTTCCTTTTCACTTTCAAATCCTGGATTTTCTACTTATATTCGTCATGCTGACACAGATGGCTCGTGTGGACACTAGACTGTCGCCTTCCTTATCATTGCAATGCCCCATGTTAAAAAGTTCCACTGTATATAACGTCTGACAGAGTAATCGCCAGCCCCCTTTTGCTTTCACTAGATATTCTGAGTAGAATTCACCTGGTAGCAAAATTGTTGTACCTGGCTTCTAAATGTGATACATCAACTCCTTATGTCTAAAGCCTCGGGAAAAACGAATACATTCAGCTCAACTTTTGATTTTATGACCACAGCCCAGAAAGATTTCATGTGCATTTAGAGAAAACAAAGAAATTTTGTACGTTCATCCATATGGTCTGATAAAAGCAGCATTTGTATTGTAAATGAACAAAGATAGTCAAAAATCATTGTAAGATATTTAGAAATGAATATGTTTTCTAGATTTGTGAGCGTGCTGCAAATTGCTTTCTCTAAGCAGCCCCCAAACGTAGTCCCCATCATCTTTTCATTATACTGCCCTTGGTGACGACATTCAAAGTCCAATATGTGTTGATAGAAGCGCTCTCCTTGCTCCTCTGAGTAAACTCCCATGTTCTCCTTGAATTTGTGAAGGTGGGCTTAAAGAATATGGACTTTTAGAGACATTCTATGTCCCGTTTTGGCATAATTCTTTATGAGAGTCTGAACCAACTGCACATAGTCATAGGACGCCATGAACAACTGCAACGAAATTGTTTCAAGCCACTTTCTCTCTCTTGCTCAGCAGCATGGCAAACTTCCCACAGTCTATGATCTTCTTCATCTGCGGTTCTCTGAAAATTCCAGCCTTGACCTTTGCCTCGGACAGCTTTGGAAAAAGATCCTGGAGGTGCTTGACAGCTGCCAACTCCTTGTCAAGGCAGTGACAAATTGCTTGATGAGGTCCAGCTTGTTGTTCAATGCTGGCATCAATACCTTCTGATGTTCTGTCAACGGCTCCCACTTATTGTTACTCTTCCCCACACAGAACTCTGCCCATTGTGTCCAGTCCTTTCTGTGATAGTACGCCATAGTGTCACAGCTACCCCATAGGCATAGCAAACATGGGAATTTTGTGACACAATCTGGAATACCCACCAGGAATGACACCATTTTTAAATCTCCGATCACCTCCCATCCATATTTGTCGTACTTCAAAGCATTCAGCAACACCTTGGCACTGGTGTAATCCTCTTTGAGATGCACAGAGTGAGCAACAGGAAGAGACAGGTAGCTGTTTCTGTTTCTGTTATGACGCAGCACAGCTTTGAGGCTCCATGATAAACTGTCTGTGAATAGGCGCCATTCATTCAGGTCACAGGTGATACCTATAAATAGACTGGCCACACTGTTGCAGAAGCACAACCCATCTTGCTGACTGAATAAACAGGAAAATGTTTCATGACGCTTTCTCTGGCCTGTGACTTGCACGCTTTCATCTAACAAGTTCCGCTGCTTGAGCCTGTATGTCAGAAGCTCAGCATTGGACATGGCCAGATCAAGACCTCTGATCAGATTGTTGAGGTCTTTCTGATTAGGGGAGCATGGCCCTCTCACCTGAACCCCGTCTGTGAAACCATAACCTAGATCTCCAATATCCCCTACACTGTTTGATTGAAGATGGCTTATCCCTCTTTGGGAGAGTGGGAACATGCAGCTTGTGGCAATGTTGTACTGGGGCAATAGAAGAACGAATGTCTGGACAGACGATTGGAGGAGCATTCTTGCCAGTGCAACATTTGATGGGATCCACCACGCAGCAGTAGCGGTTGCGTGAGTGGTCAATCGGTTGCCTCCTACTTCGTGGGATAGCAAACTTTATTGCTTTCGTTTCTCCCGTGTACCAATCTGTAGCATAGCAGATGTAATTAATTTCATAAATTTAGGAGAAGGAACTTCTACACATTACTTAATACAGGATATGACATTAACATAGAACATGTTTTCCTATAGTACATTGACATATGTATATGTACATGTACATGTATATGTATATGTATATGTATATGTATATGTATATGTATATGTATATGTATATGTATATGTATATATATGTATATATGTGAAAATTTTGTATATTGCAACTCCATAAACTCTACAAGATCTCAATCATTGACTTTCTATGAAATACACTGTCATCTAAGCCAGTAGCAATTGTGTAACTCAACTTCAGGAGTTTCCTTGCAATATTCCTATGTGAAATGAGGTGCCCTGGATTTGTCTTGACCTCCGATAGGCATGCCGAACTATGCCTTGCAGGCCTAGCACATCTTGCGACATGCTTTCATGGACTACTTTCTCACTGCTGTCTTTATGAATTGTCCACATATATAGCAGAATACATCTGCTGGGTCGAAAGAACCTCTTGACGCCATCTAAATTACATAACTGCTCCTTAACTATGGTTTGTTATTCTTCTACTCAGCAATACCATAAAATGAAATGTTGAGCCGAGTTTCCTTTGCATTTGTACTTTCATCATTTGTACTTGTATACATTTTGCACCCAGGAACAACAAAATAAAAATTTGTTTCACAGTGAAATCAAACCAATTTGAGTGCCATAAATCCTCGAATAAACCCCCACCTCCGAATGAGCTCCCCCTCAAATGTGCCCCCACCTAACAAATCATCTTTGCAAATAAGCCCCCCTCGAATAAGGGAAGCATAATTGTAGAATAATATCATATTTCAAGAGGCCCTCACAGTACAATAGCTGTACAGTATTACTTCCTTTAAATGGAGGCATAAAAGCAAAGAGAAACGCGATTTTCGTGATAATAGAAACATTATAATATTTGATAAGTCTTCAAACAACACTTTGTAACTCTTTTAACGATATCAGCTTCTGTAACTAGAAGCTCAAAATTTAGTTGATTGAGAAAATTATGTTTTTTATGTCAACCTTTAAGGAAAATGCCAGACTTTGAAATAAGCCCCCTCCCTCGAATAAGCCCCCACCCAAAAATTGATTTTTGCAAATAAGCCCCCGGGGCCTTATTCGAGGATTTACGGTATATTCTGCCCATTCTTAGAGTTTCTATGAGCAATTTTGGACTGTTTGTTTTGCATGATAGATGATGAGATATTCCATTAGGTAGTCCAAAAGTAACTATCTAATCCAATATTTAGCTGGAAATCTCATCCTGTATCTCAGCCTATAAACGAAATTTCGATCTGGAATGCATACATCAAGTGTGAAAGGCATATGCTTTGCATTGGCCGCAACATTAATCTCATTTTGTCGCAGACAAAATGCGTATGGGCGACCGACATTTGGAAACTAAATTGTGCGCATGATGATTAGCTGGTAACAGAGTAGGTGATAAATCGAGTAGGAGTGTTTCTGAAGATGGATCATCACTACCAAGAGCGACAAAAGTGTGGTAGCAGAAAGACCGGAGACTATCGAAGTTTTATGTGCAGAGACAAAATCTGAAACATTGCTGAGCAGCTAGAGTGTATACTTTAATTTTACTATTGCATGAAAAAGCAGGAACATTCTTTTAGGAACAAACTTTTTGTACGATACTCGTCATAGTATGAAATGTCGTATAATGTCCGAAAGGTGAACTGAATTATATAGCCAGATGCGGCTATACGTGATATGATGAATAATGCGTCTATTTGGCCAAGACTGGGTTTTGAATCTTAATGTAAACTGATTCCAAAACACTTAAATGAAGGGACGATCTTCCATCCCCAACGATGCGAAAATTATCGTCTGTATATGTTTTGACGCATTATTACAAATCCATAATGCACTAAAACATATACAGACGATAATTTTCGCATCGTTGGGCAAGCAAGATCGTCCTTTCATTTAAGTGTTTTGGAATCAGTTTACATTAAGACTCAAAATCCAGTCTTGTTTAAGCAAAAAGGGTTCATTTTCTCCCTTGGATACTTCAAGTAAACACTGGTGATTAGGTGCTAATTGGCCACTCTTGGGGCCAACTAGACACATTATTAATCATATCACGTGTAACCGCATCTGGCTATATCACTCAGTTCACCTTTCGGTCGTTATCCGATGTTTCGTGCTCTTGCTAATGTTGGACAAAATAGCTTTCAGTATGCTACAAGAATGTTCCCTCTATTTCGTGCTATATTAAAGTTCTATAGTACCAGCAGAATTTCACGTATAATTAAAATCTTGCAAAATTTACTTTTGAGAAATACATCAAAAGGTATGGATGGTCGGCTAGCAGTAGACTTGGTATATAGGGGGGATAGGGGCAATTTCTGTTACTTTTGTTACCCAGGTATGAATTTATAGTTTTTCACCATCTCTAGTTGTGGTGAATTATTTCTACAACCCCTGTATAACTTTTCTTTATTTTGAACAGTTATTTTTCGAATAAACGTTTTTATTCCAGCTGTATATGCAAAGTATGTACCAGACTGTGACTTTATGAAATACTTCTTCAGAATAGTAGACTGACAATACTCTTTATCGGTAGTTCCTGATTTAGCCATGATATTTCTATTGTAGTGGTGCTGCTTTAGCAGATGCTCAGAATGCCTCCCTTTTTGTCAAGGTTTGTTTAATCTTCATTCTGTGCTGCAATTTTTGATATTGAGACTTAAGATGGAAAATGCTGCTTTAGTATGAGTTTGAGGATGATAGCCATAATGAGCCACATGACAGATAAATCAGAAGAAAATAGTCATTTGTAGATCTTTTATTTTATTTCATTTCATCGACACATCCATGACAAACAAGTTATTTTAGACGTTAAGACATAATCAGGTTTTAAGACAAATCCATTATGATATAATCAAGAATGTTTCGGGACGAGCTTGTCCCATTCTCAGCTACTAAGTGGGAAAGAACAATTGGGGATATATATATGTGTGTGTGTATATATATATATATATATATATATATATATATATATATATATATATATATATATATATATATATATATATATATATATATATATATATATATATATATATATATATATATATATATATATATATATATATATATATATATATATATATATATATATATATATATATATATATATATAAGAATAATAATAAAAGTTATAGCATATTGTCATACGCGACCGTCGGTTTCATGTTTCCAATCTTCAGGCATATAGATGTAGATACGTAAACATAGAAACCATATAAAAGATTTTAATAATAGTAAATACCGGAACAATACTGAATTAACGAAGCATATTTGGCAGTTGAAAGAAAATATCAAGGACTTTGAGGTGGATTAGGAAATATTGAAAAGAAGGAATAGTGTGCAAAATAATGGAAGATGCAATCTATGTCTATATGCAAAGCTATTTATTATCAATTCGATAGATGATAGAAGACTCCTTAATAAAAGGTCAGAACTGATCAGCAAATGCCGCCACGAAAACAAATTCCTATTAAGAGCATTGAAGCAATAACCTAACGATCGTGACAACCAGGACGACAACAAAAGAAATCATTTTAATTTTAGACTAATCATGACTAGTGAATCATGAATCATGACAAATCATGAGTCATCCTCAGTAAAGAGAAGAGGGAGAAGGGATACACAATACGTGGATAAAAACCCACATGATGTCAAATGATAAACAGGAGGAAAAAGTATTGTAAGGAAGCAACAGCAAGAAATACATGAGAGCCTCCTCATTACATGAGAGCCTCCTCATTACATGAGAGCCTCCTCATTACTTGAGAGCCTCCTCATTCAAAGAGACAGACCCTCCCTTAATTCCCAGCAGACCTCCATTTCTATGGTTTTATTCTAATTTCTTGCTTTTCACTTACTGCTTTTCTGCCTCTACAGTTCTTTCCATTCTTCTGGGTATTTCTATTTAACTACTTACAATACTTTTTCCTACTGTTTTTCTTGCTGTTGCTTCCTTACAATACTTATTCCTCCTGTTTTTCATTTGACATCACGTAGGTTTTTATCCACGTATTGTGCTTCCCCTTAAATATCCCCTCTCCCTCTTCTCTTTATCAAGGATGACTGAAGGCTGAGTCGAAACGTCGGATTTGTCATACTGGATTAGTCATACCGAAAATGTAACCACTGGAATAGTCATTTTTTTGTCTAAAATTAAAATGATTTCTCTTTTTGTCGTCGTCCTTGTTGTCAAGTTTATATCAAAGCTGTGATTTCCAGCTCATACACCTAACGATCTGCATTCCACCTTACGAACTGGATTCTATTGATGATTCGTTATGCGCATATCAAACTATGTTTACATATCTACATCTATACGCCTGAAGATTGGAAACATGAAACCGACAGTCTGGTATAACTTTATTATTATTCTTATAACGCTCCATTCAATTGTCGAGCACTTGAGTGTTGTAACAGATGCAGTTGAAGTATCGCCTCTCGTTCTCATATATATATATATATATATATATATATATATATATATATATATATATATATATATATATATATATATATATATATATATATATATATATATATATATATATATATATATATATATATATATATATATATATATATGGTCTAGTGGTTAAGACGCTTGCCCGTAAAGCAAGAGATCCGTGGTTCGATTCCCGGTGGTGGCAAGTTTTAATTTTCTCCTGGTTTTTCTGAGAATAATAATGTTTCTGTCTGCACTGAAAAAGGAGAAATCCTGGTTACTCGCAAGCTACTGAGTTCATATGTAGAACTGCTTGAAAAAGGCGAAAGCCTAAAGTAACCTTTAGGGTGCTAAAATCAAGAGAGTTATAACATGCCACTATGATCTTGTGGTTAAGATGCTTGCCCGGAAAGCAAGAGATCCGTGGTTCGATTCCCGGTGGTGGCAAGTTTTAATTTTCTCCTGATTTTTCTGAGAATAATAATGTTTCTGTCTGCACTGAAAAAGGAGAAATCCTGGTTACTCGCAAGCTACTGAGTTCATATATATATATATATATATATATATATATATATATATATATATATATATATATATATATATATAATTCAATAGCCTTTCCACTAAAAGTTTTTAAAGATTTATATAGACTCTCATAATAAAAACAACTGTTTAACGTTTCGCGTATAGCTTCATCAGAAAAATCTTTACCTTTACTTTACAGAGCGCACATATATACATAACCAAAATTGAATAAGTACAATGGAAACACATAAATAGAAACAATACCTTTGAAAAATAATTAGCGAACTTCACACCATCTAACTGGAGGCGTAAAAATGGCACTAAGAAGAAGAGAACAAAAGAAGAATAGAAGTAGAAAGAAAAATAGGAGCTCTACCCCTGAGGATAGAGCAAGTGCAAAGCGCACAATAGATGTAGTAAAGAAAGGACATGACAGAGTTTGAATGGAGAGATGCTGCCTGTTAATCCATACAGATATGGGAAATGAGTAAAAATGGACCGTAAAGAAACCAAGTTGAGTAGCACCTAGCAAAATAGCTATGCTAAGGCACAATGCCGAAGACACAAAATAAACAAAAATGGCGAAAACCAGAAGAGGTGTAGGTAGAGTAGAGTGTAAGACAAGAGAACAAGAAAACTATACTAGCACAGAATTACCCAACTAAACATCCTATTCCTCAACCTGCTTAATATTAAGGCCCTGGGGCGCAAAAGTTTCCAGCTTATATTGCCAGAAACTTTCGCGTTGCCTACCGTTCCCATTAAGTCTATCTATAATGATAACACTAACATCTTTAAGGAATCCCTCATGCGCTCCCCCGGTAAAATGCCGGAAAAACTCTGCCTATTTTTCTATTTCTTTTTCTATTCCTATTTTTCTTTCTACTTCTATTCTTCTTTTGTTCTCTTTTTCTTAGTGCCATTTTTACGCCTCCAGTTAGATGGTGTGAAGTTCGCTAATTATTTTTCTAAGGTATTGTCTCTATTTATGTGTTTCCATTGTACTTATTCAATTTTGGTTATGTATATATGTGCGCTCTGTAAAGTAAAGGTAAAGATTTTTCTGATGAAGCTATACGCGAAACGTTAAACAGTTGTTTTTATTATGAGTCTATATATATATATTAGAGGATGTTAGTTTTCAAATTATAGATAGGGTATTTGGAGTATCTAGACATAAGGAGGGATTCTGGCAGTTTAGACTACAGAGCTTTATACCTGAGGGACTTAACGTCAGATATGCAGATCATTAGCAATCCCCTATGCACTTTCCTAGCGTTAATTGCTTCTTTTGTCCATTTTGCGTCTATCCAGCATCTATTCGTCTTTTCTTCACACTTCTCGCACTCTTTGCATCACCTTATATGCTCTATATTATCCTCCTTTGTTTCTTACTTCACAGCTTCGGCCCTCCCCATATAATGTATTCTTAATTTATCATGAGGTGTTAATAGGTAGGTCCCCCTTAGGTAATATCAATTGTGACCCCATTGTTATGTAGGTAATTTAAGCAGGCCCAATGTCATTGTAAGTTTAGTACTGATGAAGATTCTGATCGAAACGTTTACTTAAAGGATAGTATATTTGTGGTTTATTCTATTTATGTAATTTATATACGTTGTGGATGCGGCTTAGGTTTAGTTTGTATATATATATATATATATATATATATATATATATATATATATATATATATATATATATATATATATATATATATATATATATATATATATATATATATATATATATATATATGTGAACTTCATATATATATATATATTTATCTATATATATATATATATATTTATATATATATATATATATATATATATATATTTATATATATATATATATATATATATATATTATATATATATATATATATATATATATATATATATATATATATATATATATATATATATATATATATATATATATATATATATATATATATATATATATATATATATATATATATATATACATATATATATATATATATATATATGAAAAGTGAAAGTGCGAGGAAATAACCGACCCGAGCGGGATTCGAACTCGCGACCCCTGACTTTGTACGTCTGTGCTCTACCAACTGAGCTATCGGGCCCAATTTTTCCTTTCCCACTTGTTAGCTGAGGATAGAACAAGCTCGTCCCGAAACGTTCTTGATTTTATCATAATGCATTTGTCTGAAAACCTGATTATGTCTAAACGTCTAAAATAACTGGTTTCACTTAGATTGTCGATAAAATGAGATGAAATAAAAGATCTACAAATGACTATTTTATTCTGGTTTATCTGTCATGTGGCTCATCGTGGCTATCATCCTCAAATTTTTGATGTATTTGAAAGTATAAAGTGAAAGCTTCCTTGCTATGTTAAATGGTATGCTTCTCCTTATGTCTTCTTTTATGCGATTAGTTAGATCGCTCTTTGAAGATTGATTTGAATAAAATAGTTTTTGGCTTTTGTTACAGATAGCCAGGACTATAGGAGAATGTCGTTTTATGTTCTGCCAATAATGATAAATCTATGTTATTTTGTGATGGGGCTTGAGTTTCTGAATTGAGCCTGGAGTTTTGAAAGGAGGGGTTAGGCAAGATCCCCATAATTGCACGTTGTGTCACCATTTGGAGCAGAGTAATGCTCCTCAAGTAACTACCGGGGCCCAGTCTCTAAGCATCCCACTATTGTGCCTTCTCCCTTCAAATTGCCCGTGAAGAAAAGCAACCAGTCCATCTGGCGAAGCAGCGGATTGAAATTTGATGGCATGTACTCTTTTATGTCCATTGTACAGCACTCTGTGATTTATACCTGGTCTAGATATGGGTCTCGCATTTTCATCTATGAATCCCCAGCAATTTTTCAATGGTGCACCTTTAGCATAAATTGCATCTGCGTATCTTTGAAGGTTTACCTGCGAAAAAGTTCTCTTTGAAAAGTTTTGAGCAGAAAACCCCATTGTTCAGTTAGCTTTATAATCACAGTGTTTGGAACAATGCAGATTTCTGGCAGTGGTCTAGCAAATCTAGGAACTAAATCCAAATATCGACCGAGGTATGCAGCACCTTTCCAAAGGATGGAGATGGCTTCTATAGCATCAACTCTAAGTCAATTGTACGTAGGAATTTCCTCTTGAAAGTCAAATGTGTCTTTCAAGTCAGAAATGTCATTCTTTTCGAATCTGAATTCAGCCCTGCACTCATCATTTGACGGCGTAAACTCTGTTATGTTTCCTGAAAGCCGGCCCAAACTGGAGCATTTGGGAAAGCCAACTTGGACTGGAGTGTTTATTTGAGACAAATGTATACATCATCCAAGGCTGAGATTTTACCTACAGTGCTTAAACTACAATACTAGGATCTTAAAAAAGGCCTTTTGGCACGTAATACTTTCTCCCAACATATGTGGTGCAGTTTGTCCACCCAACTGAAATTGCTATTCAACATTTGCTGGATGAGTACCGGACATGTTGGACAGTTTAGACCCGGGCTTTGCCGTTCAGTTAAACCATGCTTATAACATTTGTCTTAGGTAAGGCATGATAGGATTGTGAGTTAACTATTTTACAGTGCCTTTCAATAGTTCTTGGACATATCGGCGGTGAGGCTATAAACTGAACGGTGGGACAAAATTTTCAAGTCAAGGTTCCATGTGGAGATTTTATCTTAACTGTTGCCCATATGTTGGAAAGTCGAATACCTTAACTAATATAGACTGGCCCTTGGATACACTTTTTCATTCTTCCATGGACTTACTGCGATATTTCTATCATAGGTTGAATCAGATTCAAAGTCAATTCAAATCCCTGATACCCATTATTTGCTTTTTGCATGTAGACTTGCATATAATTACCAGCATAACGTGCAGTAAGTGTGCAAGCTTGTAGTCAATTAGTGAATACAGTTTGGTATTCTTTTCATGATAAGAGAGCACTGCTTTGATAACACTACTCGCTGTAATTACCAGATTCAAGTGCTAGGGATGAATGAAAATGAGGGAAAATGACACTTGGCAAATTCACAACTTATTTTCCAAGATGCATTATATACCTTTTTTGTACCGTGGTATGCTACCTACGTTGAACATTTCATTTTAATGTAAGATTGACTTTGAACCTCTTCTAACTTTTTCTATATATTTATAGGTTTTGGTCGTTGAGATATTCGGGAGTGCTATTGGTCTCTTTGGGGTCATCATTAGCATTTTACAGGTACGCTCATAACATTTTTTCGAATTATTATATTGAATTGGCTCAGGCATTAAATAAGGGGAGAAGATGGTTCTATTTAGTTAAATTTCTCCCATCAACAGTTTGATATAACTTTGGTATGTTGTTGTAAGATAGTCTGCGTTATATCGATATATCTAGGTCTCTGTAGATTCCGAATGGTTTAGACATTCAACGTCTCCACGACAGAGCCATTTCTATGATTCATACGTCTGGGACAAAAGACAGCTGGATACCAGATTTATAACTAAATGGTAGAATGCTATCTTGCATTGTTGATTGAAAAGTAAACTAGATAGTCATAGCGTTTTACTGAAAATAGGTATTGCCTTAATCTTTATTTTGTTTCCCTGGACATTAAATCTAGTTTCTATAACTGTGAGAATAAATACACTCACAACACTTTCAACTTTTGGAAATATTCAGCTCTCAGCTCACGGTGCAGTAGTATCTAGTAATTAATTAAAGACGCAGACGGTGCAAAAGAACTACTCAAACTAATTAACACAGCACTAAGAACAAGACGAACTACCGCAATAAGTCTTGTTGATCTATTGTTTCTCAGCTATTGTTTGTCAGGAATCATCGGGAAAGTCAGGAATCATGGATCTTGAGATAGGTCAGATTGTGTTCACGCGAGACCTATCAATTGAAGTCCGGTCTTCCCTTCAAATCATGAGTAAATAAGACTCTTTGATTTTGTGTATATCGATCTATCCACTGGTATCATGCATGTCTTCACATGGTTAAACTGTACATTATTTTTTGAGAAAAATGGATGTGATTTGAATTGTTTCTGAGCGATTTTATATTACATACCCCATGGCTTGGTTAGTCTGCATTTGTATTGTACAAATCTGCAATTAACATTCTTTCAATAGCTCAGCTAGGTGTGCTAGGCAATGTTATTTTGACGGTTGATACTTTCTGTGCATCCTTGATATTTGAGAAGAGTTTATTGTCAGGATGTTTCACTGCAGTTTATTATTATTATCATTATTATTATTATCGTTGGACATCGAGTTGCAGGGATAGGACGCTCTGTGCACATGTCTACAGTTTCATCGACCACTCTTTATACTATCGTTATAGACTTGTTATTTATCGTTTAACATTTGTCCCAAGTAGATACTGGAGAATGATTCGATCACCGTTCATAGTTTTTCTACTGATGTGTACAGTGTGCTCATCTTGTGGCAAAGATTTCGTGTCCTTAGGCCGCCATGCCTGGCGCTGTAAAAGACGCGTTACCTTGGAAAGTGATGCTAGCAACCGGAAATCTATTACAGAGGAGCTACCATCTGAATTGAGGCATCCTGTTAATACCAACGAGTCTATTAAATGCTGTTGCGGTAAAGATTGTAAAGGAATCAGGGATCTGAAGATGCATCAGAGAAATTGCAGAGTCATGCAAGGACTTGACGATGAGCTTTGTGAACAACTTCAAGAGGATATTGAAAACTCTATTCGGAATACCAGTAGTTTTGGGGAAGATATGGAGAACAATGTTGCGGATGCTACTCAAATTTCAGGCGATTTTTCGATATTAAAACGTGGAATTGAACTTCCAAAATCTCACCATGAAAGGTCTACGGCTAACGATCATTTCAAAGCTGCGTTTTCAAATGCACCAATCACAGCGTCGGATATTGATTCAAACATAAAAACAATGAACGATGTTATATACACATATTTTGTTGACAACTGTGGAAATGCAAACTCACCTTCTGACCGAAATGATCGCCTTTTAGATAAATACAGGGGAGTGTCTGTTAAGGATCTAAAGAAAATGCTCAGGCAACTGAAACTTAACAACGGCAACATTAGTGAAATAAGGCTCCTTTCCAAACACTTGCGTAACAAGTTAAACCAGAGAAATGACAACATCACCTTTTCGTCAGAAGCAATCTACCATGACAAATACATTGACAGAAACCTCTGGAAGTATGTTAAAACCGTTCTTAATAAGAGTACAGCTATTCTCCCTTCTTTCAACAAGGTAGGCTGTTTTGCGTTTTTCTCTAAATCATTTTCTGCTCTGAAACCTAACAAGTGCTTTACAATTCCAAACTGGATTCCTAAATTTGCTGACCCGAAAGTTCCTTTCAATCTAAATCCTCCAACATATCAGCAAATAACAAATATAATTCGTAAAATGAAAGCTTCAGGATCTCCTTGCCGACTGGATCAAATCTCTATAATCTGTTTTAAACGATGCCCTTACCTACGATCATATCTTTCCGAAATAATTCACACTGTTTGGATCTCTGGTATAGTGCCCACGGAATGGAAGAAAGCAGCAACAATTCTCATCCATAAAAAGGGGGATTCTAATGATCCTTCAAGTTTTCGTCCCATAACTCTTGAATCGGTTCCTTTGAAAATATTCACCTCTTGCCTTCGGAATTCTATTTATGCGTTTCTCTGTGAAAACAGTTATGTTGAGCAGAGTATTCATAAAGGGTTCACCCCTAAAATATCTGGCACTCTAGAACACACAGCTCAGATGTCACACGTTATCAACAAAGCGAGGATAAAACAACGTTCACTTGTTATTACATTGCTTGACCTCAAAAATGCTTTTGGGGAGGTACACCATAACTTGATCCATGAGGTGTTGAGTTATCATCATATCCCAGACTACGTCAGGTTTCTTATAAGGAGTCTTTACACTGGCTTTCAAACGTCTATATTAGCATCGGAATATAACACTCCGTTTATCACAGTGCATCGTGGAGTTTTACAGGGTGATTGCCTGAGTCCTCTGATCTTTAATATGTGCTTTAATACGTTCATTCAGCACATAAAAGGTTATCAGTATCGTCAATGTGGATTCCATATCAATAATAATCATATCTCTTCTTTAAACCCTGTTCATTGGTTTCAGTTTGCGGACGATGCAGCTGTTATAACTGGTCAAGAGTCCGAGAACCAAATTCTACTAAATCGCTTTTCTATCTGGTGCAACTGGGCTGATATGATCATCAGGGTCGACAAGTGCATTACATTTGGTATCAGAAAGTCATCAACTAAATCTGTTCAATTTCAACCATCACTCTTAATCAACAGCAATCTTGTTCCTCAGGTGAAAGTAGGCGACTCATTTCGATATTTAGGGAGATACTTTGATTTTGCTATGTCCAACGATGTTCACAAAAAAGAGCTGATAGCAATACTCACTGATAGCTTGTCCCAAATAGATCGTCTACCGCTACATCCTAAGAACAAGTTAAAATTGTACAATCAATACCTTCTATCTAAGATCTCATGGCATTTAACAGTTGCTGATATTTCTGCTACCTGGATTAAGGAGGAATTAGATTCAGTAGCTGCAAAATACATTCGCAAATGGCTTGATCTACCAATTTGTGCCACCCTCAGTAGCACTTTTCTTCCCTGTAATAAGTTTGGTTTGAATATTTGTCCTCCATCTGTTAAGTTCTCTGAGTGTCAAACTGTTTTACGTATTGCTTTAAAGTCATCGCCAAATGCAGACATTAGAGGTCTTTGGAAGGATACTAGCAATGGTCCGAATTTGCAGTATGATGCATATCGTAATACAAAAGATGTTCTGAAGTCTTTCCGTTGTAAACAGGAGGAGAAGCTAACCGACCATCTTGTATCACAAGGCTCTTTCTTCTCTGCAGTTAAATCGCAAGCACTTCCTAAACTTAATTCTATGTGGTCTTCTGCTCAAGGACACTTGCCCAAGAATATTTTTAATTTTACGATCAAATACATGAATAATACCCTCCCGACTAAGACAAACCTCTGCAAATGGGGGCTTTCTTCTACTTCCGATTGTTCCTTTTGTCTAAAGTCAGAATCTCTTCTTCACGTTTTAGCTGGATGCTCCACATATCTTAATGACGGCCACTTCACTTGGCGTCACAACTCAATGCTTCAGTCTATTGCAAACTCCTTTAAATCAGTCCAGATTCAGTTCTTTATGTGGATCTCCCTGGCTTTATTACCCCTTCAGTACTTTCTGGGTATTCTCTTCGTCCTGATCTTCTCCTCACTATCTATAAAAAATGCCTCTATATTCTGGAATTGATTGTTGGATTTGAAACTAATCTGTTGACCAATGCTGTACGTAAAACCAAAAAGTATGAAGATTTGATAAGACTCCAACAACATCAGTTTGATAGTGTTAAGTTTATCAGTCTGTCTATTAGTACTTTAGGAGTCTTCTCTCTTCAGCCTAATGACTTTCTTATCATGCTCAAAGAGATTGGTTTTGACGACAAACATATAAACTATATTACAAGGACATTAACAGGCATTGCCATACGATCTACATACTACGTGTTTTGCAAACGAGGTAAAGAATGGGAAAGTCCAGAGATTAAACGGTGGTTCGTGTTTACATACTATAAGAAACTCCAAGAAAAGTTTTCTTCATTAGTTTCATTTACCCTTGCCATCACTTTGATCTGACGTCTAATATGAAGCAGACCTAAGTATCGAATTGTTCTTATTATCCGTAGTGTTGTTTCTAGCTCTTTAGTTTCAGTTATTTAAGTAGTTTTTTCTTTTTTGTCTTTTATCTATGTTAATCCCCTTGGGGTAGACATGGCCTTTTGCTCCCCTGGGGTGTTCGTCCCAGTAGTATTGTAAAGTAATTATTGTAAGTATTGTAGACCGTAAATATGTATTGTAGTATTTTATAAATATGTATTGTAGTATTTTATTGGAATATAAAAAAAAAAAAGTCCAGAGCTTCTATTTATTTAATTAAGCTATATTATTGCTGCTTAGAGATATTGTTGTTGTTGTTGTTTTCATTTTTTTTTTATAATTTCTTACATTATAACGATAGTATTGACCAATTGTAAACTACCTAGGCATAGTGAGGTTTATGATTGTATGTAGAGAATTTGAAAATGAAATGAAGTTTCCATTATAAAGTACCTAGACAACACTCTAGCTACAAAAAAGAGCCTCTGCAAATGGTCCCTCTCTTCCTCTTCTGCTTGCTCGTTCTGCCTCCAGTCTGAAAGTCTCCAGCACTTTGTGTCTAGTTGCCAGTCCTACTTGGAAGAAGGCAGGTATACCTGGCGCCATAACTCCGTTCTTCTGCATATCTCTCTAGAACTCTATCTTTATTACAAGACAGCTCGTTGTACCAGATCTTCCTTCTTTTCCATCTTCATCTTTGATTACTGGTGATTCTCTCAGACCAGACCTTGTCTTAGTGCTAAATAGTACTACTGTATATCTGCTAGAGTTAACTGTTGGCTTTGAGTCAAATATAACGATCAATAGTGAACGCAGATCTGATAAATATCGCCCCCTTATTTTAGCCCTCCAGGAAAAGTTTTATGTTGTTGAATTTATTAATCTCTCTATGAGTGCTCTTGGTATATTTGGTATCCTCTGAATCCTTTTCATGGATGCTGAAAGATCTGCACCTTGACACTACTCATCAACAGCAGATCATTATGAAAGCTTCCAACATTGCCATACGATGCACCTATTTTATTTTTTGTAAACGAAACAAATCTTGGCCAGGTCCGGAGCTACATGACTTTTAGTTGCTAAATTGTATGTTTGCTGCTTCTAATTTCATTGCTATTATTTCTTTCAGTCTCCATATATTATAACATTTGATTAAATATTTCCTTTGTATAGCAGACAAGCCAGTTATACACTACCTAACAGTAGAGAGGTGTTTGATTGTGTGTAACTGTAGTGTTATTGTCATGATATTATGAAGTTTCAAAACAAATTGTCATTATTATACATTCAACAACCATTTATGAAAGGGAATCGGTTATATTACATTTGCAGTCTTATCTCAAATTTATTAGAACCCCTATCTTAAGTAGAGGCCAATCTGGTTAAGTGCTAGAATAAAATATACCTACAGCGGATTCCACTCGAATTTCTTTGACAACATAAGCATACTTCAGAGACTATGTTGGCTTGGTGCGGGTTGAATTTTAATAGCCGGAGCGTTTTATTCAACGTATATAAGCTTCTGTCCTCAATTATTGTGTCCCTTGTTATTTTTTGTTTATTTCTTTCAAAACTAGTCTATATTCTAGAACCGCTTTCCACAGGTTGCAAGCGCAAAGATGGGAGACAAGTAGCAAAGCGTGGACTACAGCGGACCTATGTTTGGTCAAATTCATAGAAATACACAACTATATATATAAATATATATATATATATACGTTTGGTTTCATACAAATCAATCTGTAGCTGTGATATTTAGTTGTTCTTGAGTTGATGAATAATGAAATTCTACGAAACGAATCTTTTCAACTTCCTGAATTTCTTTCTTTTCATAGGAAACATGTCCAGTTGACATTCGATACCTTGACTGCCCGATAACTAGAACATTCCTTACCTCAATTGAATTTTATAATTTCCTAATTTTTTCCTATGAAAACAAACCTCAGCTTGGCTACTAACTTATAATGCTAAACATTTTATCAAACTGTAATAAAGACTTACTTTTATTGCTGTGTAGCGTTTGGGATCTTTGTGGTGACCGGTGATCTATCGTAGCCTCAAGCCTAGTCCATAGGCCTAGGCCTAATTTAGAAGCAACACAACAAATACGATTTTTGCTGTTGACTTACTTGATATAAACCAAAAGACTGACTAGTCTGAATTGCACACTACAGATGACACCAACTGAACGCTAATCAATACATGGTACGTCACAATCACAATATACGATATGTCAAGATCATAATACACGTTGACAGGATAGCACATTGCTCGGAAAGTATGTTTAATATGCACAGCAAGACTCCACATAAACGCAAGACTGAAACACGCAACATGAAAATACAAAACAACATAACTAAAACATCAAACTTAACACGTTACAGCTGGTCTCTCAGGGATGTATTTTAACTAAGAGTGTAGCTCTTTAAATGTGTTCCACGCTAACTGGACAAAGTATTGCAACACCTTGTTAAAATGGCGGCTGTCAGCGATCAAAGGCTTATTCTTGAAAATGTACAAAACCAAAATTATCAGTCTGTATTAGCCTCCTTCGACATAATGCAGAGGGGACAATATTCTTCGCTCACTCTATTGATTCGAGGCAGAATTGTAATACTATTGAGATTAATTGACTGAAAAATTTACCAAAGTGCCTTTGTTGTTTACTTTATTTTGAGTAGGCTGCAATATCAAGCGCTTTCAGCTACTTTAGGCCTATTGTGCATACAGCACCCGAGCATGGGACCCCTTGTTTAACGTCCCATCTGAGAGATTGCGAAGTGTGTTGTTTTAGTCGCTTGTCTGGATGGTCGCCCATCCAGTTGCTGACCTTGCACGGCCAAATTTAACTTCAGTTAGCTAAAGGAACTAGCTGAGCCGCTTGGCCACTCACCATGCTGAAGGATCACCACTAAATGTTTGACTAATTTATTTCGAAAAGCTACGTTTTAGAAACAATATCATCATACCTCAAATGATTCTCAGTAAGACTTTGTACTACATTGTTTTTTATTCATTTATCATATTCTTTATGATTTGTATCTATGATAGCTTGTATATAAATTTTTATTTTCATGTCTGCTTTGGCTTGTTTTGTTTCTTAAGTATGGTGAATTTGTTGTTGAGATTTTTTAAGAATAAATGCTTTGCAACTTCTATTCATTGTGGGAATCTGACTTTGTGTACAACATATGACGACGGAGGCACATTTTGTAATTAACCAGTCAGAATTAGCCAGGCATTCTCAGCGACCAATCAGAAACCTGAACCGTGACGTCACTTTGTTTGCATCCTAGTTACTTTTTTAGTCAGATTGCGTTTTGGATGGTTGTACAAAAAGTTAGGGTAGTGCTATAGGAACACACTAGAGTCCGACACGAGAGAAGAGGAAATATATGAATGAATTGTAATACTGTCAAGCCCATGTTCCTCCACAACATTTGGAAGCAGAGGGTAGTTTGCAGTTCGCGGCTTGACGGGGAATTCGAATAAGTTTGCAAGGACCATAAGTTGCCGTGGATTCATTTTCTAGAGGGAGAGTAATTCGTCAAGAGGAGAATTCTGTTACATCGACACAACAATGATTTGTTTATGAGAAGGGAATCAAAGAAAGAAACGATTGAAAGAATTACAAAGAAAAGCAACTATTGAAATCCCAGATGGAAGAGGAAGAGATGAGGGGACAAATTGACTTCAAGAGAAAGAACTGCAAATGGAAATCAACGCTGAAATTGAGAAAAGAAAGCTACACACAGTTTCCAATCTAAGATATGGAAACGAACTATGAGGTAGCCTATTAGGTACAAAACAAGATCATTTATAGCATCTCCAAGATAGGGCTCGTACGCTAATTGAAAATGCATATTCAAAGGACGAGAGGGTGTGCAATTGGCTATCAGCCCTTAACCTTGCTAAATATAATAAGGCCGTAATGACATATAAGGTATTGAATAACTTATGTCCTAGCAGTCTTAATGGAAAATTCACCATGAGATTTCAGATATCTGCATATGAGACAAGAAACTGTCCTGATATCAACATCCCAAAGCAAAACACCCAGAATTTTCCAAAAGAAGTTTCCACTTTTCTCTCGCTAAATTGTGGGATGAGATAGTCACAATTTCCACGGTCAAGCGAAAACTAAAAGCGTACTTGCTACACTAGCAACTAGCAACTTCCCAAAATCACGGTCTCTAGGAAGAGCAGCAAATATTTACTTTTAAGTCGTATATAGTAGTCTTCATTGTTTAAGTTTATTTTAACATGCTTATGTATTTTAATTTATATGACTATATATTATCGCTGATTTATTTTAGCATGTATATGTATTTTAATCTACATCAATATATATTTTCGCTGATAGAGAGCAGTGGATAAATATTGACAAAATGAAATGCAGAAAATTCTCAATATGTGAGCTTTCAAAAGACATAGATTGCAGGTTGTTGATAATTATATAGTAGTTTTCTTAAAAGGGAGGCATAAAATGCAATAAATATATCCTATATACACATACTCAAATTATCAGCTGGTGAGAAAACTTGTTATAAAATGGTGGAATAGGTGGTAGACACCACTGTGGTGACTTGTGAGGTTGCATGTTGATTGTTCATATTCTTCTAGAAGTCATTAGATTTTGTTAATCCTCATCTTCTGCTTGATATCTCAACTGTACCTCTAGATTTTCAAATCTTTGAATCAAGTCACCAAACCTTCTGTCTAATCAGTCAACCTTACCTTTCAATTGTGTGTGTATATATATATATATATATATATATATATATATATATATATATATATATATATATATATATATATATATATATATATATATATATATATATATATATGGAAGGGTCCTGTTCCCTCCCCTTTGAGATCGTACGGCGGCGCCAATATAGGCTAAATGACAATGTATGAAGACCAGTTGGACAAAAAATCAGCGATAAAATCGCACTCCTCGGGCGCGCAATGTTTTTTGCAGAAAGGGGAGTAAAAACATGCCAAAACGCCGAAAATAGGCCTAAACTGAGCTGTGGAGCCCACGTGTAGTCACAATCCTACTTACTGATTGATCAATTAAGTTGGGAGAAATTAGAATTTGTCAGAGCCCTCAACCAATCAAACATTTTGCGGCTATGCTCTTTAAAACACGGAAGTAATTGGCGAGCCTGCCTCGCAGCATGTTGAATATTTCAATATGGTACCTGGTGCCAAGTGAGCTTTGATTATCATATCCATGAAGGGCACTGCGCATTTTTCGTGCATGTCAGATACATTTTTCCATCCTGTTTTATACATGTGTTGATTGACATGTTTGATTACGAGGCTAAATGCTGCATAGAAGTAATCCTATTGCATCTCTATGCCTTATCTTACACCATTTGTTATAAGAAAAACTTTATAAGACAGCGAGGCTCAAATGGCCAAAATTTTAAGAAAATCCTGAGATAATCACTAGGCTCAAGTTCAAGAAAATGCTAGGAAAATCACAGTTTATCTTCTTTACATGCCAGAAATTTATATTGGCTCATTTTTGCAAACTCTCGTACAAAGATCTAGACTTATGGTGGCTCAATAAATACAGAGTAGCCTGTTTCAGCCATTTCATTACTGCAAAAGTTAAGAAAATCTCAGCCTCAAATTCGTGAAAAGTTAAGACAATTGAGCCTCAGGAAAAAAGTGTTTTCCTTATAAAAAAAGGTGTATTACAATAAAGTGGTAGTGCTATTGTACTAATTGGAGCATCTAGGCATACAACCTCAGCGAATTACTGGGGTGCACTGTCCATCCAGTCCCCTCCCCACTGTCTACGGGCCTGCCACTTTGCTATTTTAATTATCCATAAAGTTAGTGGGATTGCAAGAGATTGTGCAAGTTGATCAGTACTTTTCACACAGTTTACTCTCCAGTCCGGAATAGAAGGGGGATGACAATAAGTGGGGGAGTTGGAGAAAAGTCCCAAAGTAAATTAGCTGGGGGGGGTGGGGTAGAAGAAGCTCCAGTGTCTATGGGGTGGGCTGTTGTAGATAGAGGTGGAGAGAAGGCCAACATATGCAGTGGACAAAAGACTTTCGCTTTTTGAAAAAGAACTTATTACGTTTATCACATATTTCTAGCATACTAAAAATGTGTCTATCATCGTCGTTCATAATGTCATCATCATTGGCACAACTCTCAGCTGCGCTTTCAGTGCTTCTTGCAGACATTTTTTCGTCGGCAAATTCCTTGCAGAAAATTGAAAAAATCCAAGAACGTGCCCTTAGATTTTTATATAATGACCAACTTAGTTCATACGACGTTTTACTTTCAAAGTCTGGAAGGTGTACTGTGCGTGTTTTCCGACTAAAATTTTTCTGTGCATTGAAATTTTCAAAACTCTGAACAAACTAAACCCTTCCTTCATGCAAGACATATTCAAAGTGAAATCTTCTAGTTACTCACTAAGAGGAACCAACAATTTACAACATTATAGACCAAATCAAGTCACCTTTGGTTCAAATAGCCTCCGATCCCTAGGCCCACAAGTGTGGAATGGACTGCCAAATGATATGAAGTCGGCAGAAAATCTAGATATGTTTAAAAATATGCTAAAAAAGTGGGGGGCCCTAACTGTAAATGCAGCGTATGTAAATGTATATACAGAAATTAGTATCTTTTCATTTAGACTGCAAATAAAATTCAAAAAATATTTTTTTTTTATTTATGATTACATAGTTATCGATTTAGATTAGTTTATGTGTATATATATGTATATTTGTAAACTAGAAATAAAATCGATGTAAAAAATAATTTAACACATTATGCATTTCCCGCTAGCATTTTGTCAGCGCAAGGAACATTCACAACGAGTTATTTTCGCTGGACAATTCTGAGTCTTGTTGGTAAAATTTCCTCTTGGCTCAGAATTGATAATCACGGGGGGGGTTGCAATAAGAATATCTTGGTGTGCATTTTTGAAAAAATAAATAGTCGGGGGGAACGTCTATTCCTTACAGTAGAGTAACCATTTAAGCCTCATTTTGACGAGGTCTCTTGGCCATTCGCCTCGTTTTAATATTAGGCCTAATTTGTCTGTTTTTCATCGTCGATTGACATGGTTTACAAATGTATATTGTTTTGCGAAATTTAGCAGCTCTGCTGCCTACTTCGCATAGCTGGTTGCAAGGACTTTGGAGCCCGAGATTAAAGGTCCAATGCACCTATGGTTTTCACGAATAACAGGGTATACGTAAAAACTTCGTTGCTGCAATGGAACTAGATTTTATGCTTTACCTGTGGGGAAACAACTACAAGTGCCCAGAAAGACTTACAATTTACCAAGCTGTATAGCCAATTCAATTTAAAAAATGATGATCGCGGTGGAGCGTTTGTATAAGATTATATGGCCAGGTCCTGGACGCCTAAAAGTGAGACGTTGCCTTTTGTTGTCACTTTTCACAGGGGTTGCAGTATTTATTATTTCTATAGGCTTTCCTTTTGGCAATGATCAGGTGAATGTTGTTGCAAGAAATGAAGGAGAAGAACCACAGCATCAAATTCTAATTGAGATGGACAAGTATGATGACGCGGTGTTAACGGGAACACCTAGCAATACGAGATTTTCATTGCATTATGATAGAGGACACATGCCATTGCTTGTAGAAAATAATGAAATCCAAGCATCTCCTACACTCAGAGGAAGCAAAATCACATATTCCTATGATTCATTCACTGAAGCAGAACCTATGATGATGCATACTAGTGCAAAATCTAGCAAAGGAATAGTACCAAGTAGAGGTAAGCATAAGAGTGCCTTAATAACTCAAACAAGCATGCAGCAAATACCTAAGAACTGGAATATGATTTCTATCATTGATTATAGAACTGCAAATTTTATTGATGTATTTGATGGTGGACTCAAACATGATAGTCAAACTCCTGCAAATGAAATAAAGCATCTATTGATTTTGGGGCATTATGAGCAACTTGGAAAGACAACTGTTAATTATATCTTAGCTGCGAGGCTTGCCTTTTTGATGAACAGAAAAATTGTGAAGCCATTTGTTGCAGATTCTAGATTTTGTGGACTAACATCAGGCTGGACTGGAACACTGCGTTCAGGCACAAGGGCATTCAAGCCTCTTGACTTGTACTATAATGTAAGCTCCATGCAAGCAATGTTTAGTTATCAGTCTTTAGCAGATATGGAGTACTTGCAGACATTTAAGGAAAATTGCTCATTTGCAAAGAATGGTCGGAAAATTGTCATCATTTATTTCCTATATCAAGATAATTATCACAACAAGTACCTTATGTTAAGCAACAATAAACTTGCACAAATAAAACACATACTTGGCCATTCTAATGGTTGGGCTGATTGTTCATTTATTAATTCCTATTTAAAACTTGACAAGAGGATTGGAGAGGATTTGAAGGCTGGTAGCCAATATTGTGTTGACCCCGAAAAAGTATTCGATTGGAAAATTCTTGAAAACAAGGTGCTAAAAAATGATCCCTGTGTAGTTATTCATCAATGGAGAGGAGTTGGCTACCAAAGGACCCATTTCAACATCACTGTTGACATACCACCTGAGAATTTGTTGATGTTTATAGAGCCAAGTAACTTTGTAATCTCAGAGGTAATGAGATCAATAAAGATAATTGGTCAACAGTTTGTAGGTATTCACATTCGATCTGAGCGCCAGTTGTTGTGGTATGGCTTAGAGAAATGGTCACGCTGTATGAATCTTGTGTACCATGAAGCCAGAAAGGTTGCTGTTGCAAGATCACTTAAAGTGTTTATTTCCTCAGATACAGGTAGATTTGGCTCTGATCAACTCTCATTGAATCTAAATGAAAATCAATTGAAAGCCATAAGTGTGAAATACAACTGGCTAGTTGAAAAGCTAAATGCTATAACATATTCTGCTCTACGTCCAAGACATCATATTTGGGCAGACCGAGGTCTGGTTGCTCTTATTCAATTACATATACTGTCCCAAGCCAGCGTCTTGATAACACTTGGTGCAGGAACATTTCAGAAATGGATTACTGATACATTCAAAGCTAGAAAGGCTACATATGGTGACAAATCATGGACTATTACTAAAGTGTGCTTCTCTGAGCTGAGAAATTGGCAGGAACTGAAAAATCCCAGAAAGGTAGCAAAACATTCCATCTCTAGGAGCTAATCTTAACTTGTGGTTATGCTAAATTTTTATGGCTGGGTATAATAGCATTGTTATTCCTACCTTAAGTAAAGAAATATATGCTTATTGCATGAAATAGACCAATAGACCTGCTAACCTAAGCATTTTCTGGATGATGCAGCCTTTGTACTTTACCTTGATAGTGCAATGTGATAAAATAATTCTCTTGGGTTCTTAATAGATGCCTCCTTGCTACTTAATTTTCAAAAAGGTTCCACCCAAGATATTCTTATTCCAACCCCCATCTATTAATTTTCATGTAAGCTCCTACACAAATCAATTTTTAGAGGGTGTACTTTGGCATGCAAGTATAAACTATCATTGAGAAAAACACACTGATCAAACATGTTGTAGTCTTTAGTATTGTTTCCATCTGTGAATTCATTTCTCACATTTTTTGTCCAGCTCCAATTTATTATATGTGTCCCTTCTTCCAACTTCCCAGCTATCCCAACCCCCCATTTATTCCAGCGCCCATGCAATTAGGCACCCAGGAGTAACCAACTTTTGCAGAAGTTGGGAATTATCTTTATGCTAGCACTAAATACCTGTATTTTTATTGAAAACACATATTCTTACTTATGGTGCACTGAAAATGGATTTACATTAATAAAGGCAAGATCCAAGTTTTGCTAGCAAGTGTACTTATATACTATGTACTTTTACATTCTTGAGCTTTGTTTTTTGAACCCAGGTTGGCTCTATTCTAGGAAGAGGGTCAGTGTAATGTCTCCAACTATTTACATGAACACAGTGGCCAGCCCAGGTCAACCAGCCTAGGCAAGTAACTGTTCTAGTGGGTAGGGCTGACCTTGTAAAGCGTATTGTCTTTTCATGACATTTTGCAAAGGAAGGTGGGTCTACCCAGTACAAGGTCAGTTAGATACTTCAAAACAGCCATGCCCACAGTCATTCACATAACAAGTTGACCTGGGCTGAGCAAAGAAGCTGCAATAGAAGTTACCCCTGGTTGCTGTACACACTAATAGTTTTATGAAAGTGAAACAAACCGTGTAAGGTTAGAAGTCAACTGGGGCTCTTGTAATTGGGGCCTGGCAATAGATAGGAAAGGTGACTGTCAGTTTCTTTAATCTGATTAGCTGGGTATCTTAATTGCTGTAATGATGATAGAAATATAAGGTCAAATGAGAAGCTTGGAAGTAGATCACGGTGTCTTCTGCATTGATTGCAGAATCTGCAAATTGGCAACTGGACTTAATTTGACAGATTACTAAGCAACATGAACACGTATAAGCAGCTCTAAAAATATTACTCGGCAAAAGTAAACCACATAATGACATAGTCACCTTCAGATTCAAATTAAGGAAATCATTGAATACTGCTAGAAAAAAGAAGTGTGCGGTAGGTTCTTAGCTACAGTACGAAAACCCGGCACCATTTCGTAGACATACTCAAAGCTGTTTTCGCCTGACACTCGTCGGAGTATGAAATATCGGATAGCGACCGAAAGGTGGACCGAAATATATAGCCAGATGCGGACACACAAGGTATGGTGAATAATGTGTTCAGTTAGCCGTATGATTGGCCAGCCGGCTCAACATAACCGGCACGACCTAAAGCTACGTCACTGATATTTAGGCAAAGAAATCATTCATTTAAATGTTTTGCAATCAGTTTACGCAAAGACTCAAAGCCCATTCTTGTGTAATGAAAAGAGTTCATTTTCTCACTTGGACTCTTCAAGTAAACGATGGAGAATAGGAGCCCAGTGGCCGGCAAAACACTCAAATGAATCACTTCTTTGCCTAAATATCAGTGACGTAGCCTTAGGTCGTTCCGGTTATGTTGAGCAGGAGCAAAGAATTGTAAACAAATAATGTGTCAAATGTGAAAATTATTCCTTGGCAGTACCCAGGAGCGCAACTACGGGGGGTCCTGGGGGTCTGGACCCCTGCCTTTTTTCAAAAGCATAAAAGTGCCCTTTTTCTTGGAAAAGTTTGGAACTACATTAACATCGAAAACTTCGGCATTTAAAAGTATCGGACAAAAAACTTCGGCAAAAAAACTTTCGGACAAAAATTACACTGTTTCGGACAAAATTTCGTCCGATGTTTCAAAATTTCGGCACGTATAGGAATGATACTTTTGATCACTTTTTCCGTTAGAAATGAATACAATGTCATATAGCGAAGCGAAAAATAGAAAACAAAATTTGTATCAACAAAGTAATTAACAGAACGAATATCACGATTACAGCGTATAAGCATATGGGACTGGGAGATATTTTGAATTTAAAGTTGTATTATTGCTAGATGAAGTTAATGAAGGGGTCTTCTTCAGGTAAGGGCATGGCTATAGCATCGTAAATGCCGACCATGTAGAAGCTCTGCTTGATCAAATCGACTTGGTTCTGCATATGATCATAGACACTTATGAGCCAACGGGCATGGATTGGCTTCATGACAGACAAATTTAAAGTAATATTTATTGCACATACATCTGAGCCTTCATTCAACAGCTTTGTGATCTCTTGGCTATACCAAGCTTCAAATTTTCCGTTTAAAAAGCGTTTTGCTTTTGCATTAATTGCCAAATCCAGAGGCTGAAAGATGTGGGTTAAATTTGGTGGGGCAAACACTGACAGACAATTGTACTCATCAATGAGATCAATCACAGCTTGGGTTTTCTGTCCCTTGAAGACATCAAATAGCAACAGAGCTTTATGATTATCTTCCAGCTTCAATTCTTCCTTTCTTCTTGTTATATATGGAAAAATCGCTTTGTGCAAATGCTCCAATGCTTTTTCTTTTTCTTCGTCAAACCATTACATTAATGGTTTGACGTAATCGTTACATTGAAGCCTTCAGGAAACTCAATGCCTTGTGGAAGACAACGTTGTGTCTTGATGTCGAAGGCTTTTCGTTCTCAATGATGAGAAGATTTTCTGACACTTGTGCTTCTTTTGCAACTGTGAGAGTTGCAGAAGACTTCTTCAATACCTCTGATAGCTTCAGTGCTTTTTTGAAGTAAAAATCTAAAGTCATCATACTACGGATGGACTGTTCTCGTAGCTAGACCGAATGTGAATGATTTTCTTTGGCGTTGTCGCAGAACCAAAAAGTTAGTAGTGGCAAGTAGGTAGGGCTACGTTGAGTGGAGATGGAGTGCTAATAGAGGATTATTTAACAATCGCAAACGACAGAAAAGTAAAGGATTGGACGGCATTGAACATGTATAAATAATTTATGATTCTAAGTATTTGAAGCTTTGAGAGGTAGGAAGAGTCACAGCATAAAGCAGAAATGGAGTTTGTTTTTTCAACAAATATTGCAAGTCCTGGTTGGCATGTGAATGGCAAATCCAATTGGTAAACACCAAGAGAAGGCCAGGAGTTGTTCGCAGAAAGTGAAAGTAATAGCGATATCTTGAAATTTGGTCCTAATGCTGTAGCCTGGAAAATCAAATTTGCTTATAAAATCGCACCCATTGTTGTTCGTCATATTCCCAAAGAAATTTCACGTTTTATTCATTTTTTCCTTATTCACGGTGGCACTCTGACTGCGATCACATGTTCTGGGAAATACTACCCTTTCCCCTATTCCAAAAGGAGGACTTGAAATCTTGTTGAAGTGCCAGTTTAAGATAAAAAAACAATACATTCAGTTGCTGCAGAGACTAAATGAACTCATTGAAGCAAACTACGAAGATCCTTTGATGAACTTAGCTGGAAACATTGATGTGCATGGAAATTGCAAAAATGACCAAAATGTAGCCGATGGATTTCAGGATTTGATTATTGATTATAATTAACGACGATGAGATAGATTCGGAGGAGAGTGGAGAAGAGGGCAGTACATCATTTACAAGAAGACTTCTGTTAGAGGACAGTTTCCATAGGTAGCACTTCAAAATCCCTTTCAACAAATTGTCTTTTTGCCAGTCAATAGCCGCCTCATAAGTCTCATAAGTATTGCATTTTTCTATGAATGTGATTGAGAATAATTATATAACATTACAATTTTCATCATTTGGAGTAAATGTCCCTTAGCCCTGCAAGGATCTAAATTTTGGGCCCTTCTTCCCCTATTACGAATCACGAAATATAACAAAGTAAGAAACTTTGATTTGACTTCATGGTGAAAAGTTCAGTTAGAGGCAAACAAGAATTTCATGCTTTGAGGACTTGCCAAAAATAGAATCTTTAAAATTCTGGGACATCACACCATGATTCTCCAATAACCCCCTTCCCCCAAGGAAAGCTGGCACAATCTCTTATAATCTGTGAACACCCTTCCTCCCCCTTAACGGCGTAACGTGTCTTGTGAATAGTCCCTCATTTCAAAGCTTCTGATAGTGTAAATGGGCCTAAAACATTCGGCAGCTTTAAACTTCGGCAAACGAAAAGTTTCGGACAAAACAACTTTCGGATATAGTCTTCTGCCGAAACTTTTTTGTCCGAAACTTTTCCAGGTTAATGTAATATATAATGATAACAAAAATAACTGGTGCAAAATTAGGGTAAAGTTGGGTAGAGAGGGGTATTGGAGTAGTTGATGGTTTTAAGTGAGTTGATTATATTAAGGGTGTTGATGATGTAATTAAAAAATGGTAATTTATAATGGTAATTTATAATGTTTATAAATAGAATGGTTTTATAGAATGGTATAATAGAATTGTGTAATGGAATGTGGTAATTGGATGATGGGAGAAAAAAATGAATGGTAATGAGAGAATGGAATTTTATAATAGAATGAGAAATTGGAATTTTATAATAGAATGAGAGAATGGAATTTTATAATAGAATGAGAGAATGGAATTTTATAATAGAATGATGGAATGGATTTTTTATAATAGAATGATAGAATGATTTTGTATTATAGAAGGATTGAATGGATTTTTTACTAGAATGATTGAATTCATTTTTATAATATAATGATTGAATGGAATTTTATAATAGAATGATAGAATGGTATTATAAAATAATAAGATTGAATGGTTGTAAAAGGAGTGGTATAAATAAAATAGAATAAATGTTGGATTAATATATTGGATTATATTTTGAAAATTGATTAAATACAATGGAAAATAAAGATAGAATTTTTTAATAAAATCTCTCCTTGGTAAATTGTCCCGACTCCAATAATGAAACATAATTTATGGGTATTAATCCCGACTCCAATAATGGATCATAATTTATGGGATCATTAAATGGGTGGATGTGAAATATTAGAGCACAAGTGGTTTTAGAAAATCGGCGTAAGACGTTGTTCAATAGTACACTTACTAGAGCATATTTCCATTTACTCGTTAAAATATAATTATGCATCTTAGAAAAATTACATTTATGGCTGCAGACAATTACGAAGGCTTAAGGCATGGTTTAACGAAGTTAAAAACCGTTAGGTTTTTGACAAAGTTAAAACTTGACTTAAGCCGGAGTTAGGAAAAAAAGCTGAGATCCCGAAGAGCTTTTTAGCGTCAAGCTAAAAAGCTTTCTCAGCAAACCTTTGACGGTTTTAATAAAATAGCCACTTTTCTATAGCATTATTTATTGGTAAATAATTTTATGGCCTTAGTAAATAACATTACTAAATGGGCATTACTAAATGGCCTTACTAAATGGCCTTACTAAATGGCCTTACTAATTGGTGGCAAAATTTAATTTGAAGCTCAAATAACCTATATTTATGGTGTTATAGATTAATCACAAAGACTTGTTACATCATTTTGCACCATTTTCGTGCTGTTTTATTTTGCTTGTGATTTATGGATGGTTGGATGGATGGTAACATTCTTTGGGTTTTTAAAAAATAACTTAAATAAAAATTTATATATATAAATTATAAGTAATGTATTCACTACAGTTTTTATCTATGAGAAAAATTAATGATCCTGAAATAATTCCTAAAAAATACGATTTTAAACGATGTTGTAAAATAATAGATATTGAAGAATCTATTAAATATGGTCATTTAGAATGTTTAAAAGTTGCACTCAAAAATCACGGTACAGAACGCAATGTTGTATATAATGTTAATGAAAATGATTATACTATAATTGCATCGAGATATGGCCAATTAAATTGTTTAAAATTTTTTCATGAAAAAGGTTATCCATGTGATGAAATTTGTTCTACTTCAGCAGAATATGGTAATTTAGAATGTTTAAAATATGCTCATGAAAATAAATGTCCATGGAATGAACACACAATCGCTGTTGCAGTTAAAAATGGTAATTTAGAATGTTTAAAATACGCTCATGAAAACAGATGTCCTTGGGACATTCTATGTCAAGTGTAACCAAAAAAAATCCAAATCTGAAATTTATGTCATGGATTTTGCTTGAAATCTGGCATTATGTTCAGAAAACTGATCTATTTTTGGATTTCAAATTTTTTTGGGATTGGTCAAACGGTTTTGGAGTTATGACCGGTCAAAGTTTTGAAATTTGATGCGACTGGCCATTACTCGCGCCACACCTAACATTCATATCTTCCTTCATATTCAACCTATAAAGATGGGATTGGTGTCAAATGAAAGCTCTTGCCAAGCTAAAACTGAATTTGCAGTTAAATCAATGCTTTCTTCTAAGGCCCAGTGGCTGAGATACAATGTTAGTTTTGAATAGCTGACCACGCCCAAATGGCAAGTCCAATTTTCATAAAAAATTTTTTTCTTGAAGTTGAAATCATATTAAAGCACCTCATAAAATATAAAGATGGGGTGGGCATGGGTTTAAGTACAATCAGTCACAGAATACTGATGAGTCTGTTATCTTGAAAGATTTTAAGTTTGTATAGGTCTGACTACCAAATGAGCATGATGGCATTTTTGTATTTTGATAAAAATGTATTATGTTCACAGAAGATCAATAGGGCAATCTGTTATAGAAGAGTATTACATATCAGCAATTACTACACTTTCCCATTGCCATAAGCATAATTGAATTGAGGCTTATCCCCTCAGGAAATCACAACTTTCCATTCATTTCTGATTAAAGAAACAGTTAGTTAACACATCCCAAATTATTCAGTGTTATGATTGAAGAACTTCCATCTTTTTTAATCATTTCCTGAAAACGGTTATTCTAACCTGGTGATAGTCAAATCAGGAAACCGACCTCAATAGCACTTGTTTATTAAAAGGAAACAGTAGATCAAGAAAAACCAATAAAATCAGAAATGAGGCTTAGAATTTTCAAACAAATTTCAAACTTCGAAAAAGCAGTCACTCGCAAGAAAGGCAATTTTTCTCAATTGCAAGATTTAAGATGGCAGAACAACTTTCAAAAGTCACAAGTATTCAAAACAAGAGAAAATATTGCTGTGACCCATTCAAAGTGCATAAAACTAGGAGAACAAAGGATCTGAGATTCGTAACTGCAGAGCAAGCCAAATGCAATCCATCTTTGGTTCAAGTTGGAATGAAATATGCACAAACTGTAGAAAACAGCTACAAAAACCACAATGTATGGTTGAGGAAGAGTTGCCAATCGAGAATCTCCACTCAGAGGGGGAGGATGACTTTGTTCCACCTGAAATCGAGGTTGAAAACTTAAATGAAACTTTAGAGCTGATTGGAGAAAGCCCTTTGAGTCAACAAAAAGTTAAGTCAAGATCTCGCTACCTTCCTCAAAAAAAGAAGAAAGTGCAAGATGCCCTTGAAAGAAAGTTTGATGCTGCCTGTGGCTCCTCTCCATCATTGAGTATGGATGTTTCTTCAGATGAGGAAGATGGAATGCCAGGAGAAATTGTGCAAAAGCTAATTGCAAAGTTCCATAGCACTGAGAGTAGAAGCGAAAAGATAACTGTTTTGACAATTTTTGCGCAAACATGGAGTCGAAGAAAAATGATGTCTAAATTTGGTTGTTCTCAAAGAATGGCTACACAAGCAAAGCACTTATCATTCGAAAAAGGCACCCTTGCTACCCCAAATCCGAAAACTGGCAAAAAGTTGCCTGAGAATGTTACAGCGGCCGTAGAAATGTTCTATCGGCAAGATGACATCAGCAGAGTCATGCCTGGAAAGAAAGATTGCCTAAGTATTCTTCGAGATGGCAACAAGACCCTATTTCAAAAACGACTAGTTTTAGGAAATCTTAAGGAAATTTACCTAACGTTCAAGTCACAACATCCTTCCATGAAGATAAGCTTCTCAAAGTTTGCAATGCTTAGACCAAAAGAATGTGTTTTGGCAGGAGCAAGTGGCACTCATTCTGTTTGCGTTTGCACTATCCATAATAACGTAAAACTGATGATGAACGGATCCATGATGGCATCTGTGACAGCAAACGAAGAAGTTCCAGTCAGTCATTATGGACATGCACTGGCCAAAATGATGTGTAATCCTTCATTACCAAAGTGTCATCTTGGTGAGTGCCCATGCTGCCCTGGTAAACAGCCCCTAAGAGAGATGCTTTTAAAGTGCTATGAAGAACGCGATGTTGATGAAGTAGAGTTTAAGCAATGGACATCCACTGATCGCTCAAAACTAGAAACTATGGTAGAGCCGCTGGAAGATTTTGTGGAGTCTTTCCTTGAGAAACTTGAAAACCTTAAACGGCACGATTTTATCGCAAAGCAGCAATCACAGTATCTCAATAAACGAAAAGAAGGTCTGGTTGAAGGAGAAGTTCTTGTAATAGGTGATTTTTCTGAAAATTTTTCGTTTGTTGTCCAAGATGAGGCACAATCTTTCCACTGGAATAACAGTATGGCAACACTGCATCCATTTGTTTACTATTTCAAACAGGATGGAGAAGTTAACCACAATAACTTTGTACTGATATCAGATTGCCATACTCATGACACCGTTGCAGTCCATCTTTTTCAGAGAGAACTGATGAGACACCTTTCAGAAAAATTTCAGGTTTTGAAAGCTGTAATCTATTTTTCTGATGGTTGTGCAGGCCAATATAAAAATCTAAAGAATTTTTGTAACCTGTGCTTGCATGAATATGATTTTGGAGTGCCAGCTGAATGGCACTTTTTTGCCACAAGTCATGGAAAGGGGCCATCTGATGGCATTGGAGGCACTATCAAGAGAGAAGCGACCAAGGCAAGTCTTCAACGACCTTACCACGATCAAATTTTGTCACCTCTGAAGCTATTTCAGTTTGTTGATTCCCATTTAAAAGGGATCAATGCAAAATTTGTTACTACTGCCGATTGGTATTCAGAAGAAGAAATTCTTCGTGAGAGATTTCAGTCTGCTAAAACGATTGCAGGAACACAAAAATTACATTGCTTCAAGCCAATTTCCAAACATTCCCTTCGTGTGTCGGAATACAGTGACAGTGAAGAAACAAGGGAAGTTTCAATAGTCAAAGCAGGGTGTGGTCACATTGAGCTCAGTAAGATCACTGGTTATGTTGCTGTAGTTTATGACAGCGAGTGGTGGGTGGCATATGTTTCTAGCATTCAGCCAGGAACTAATGAAGTTACAATAAGTTTCCTGCATCCTCATGGCCCAAACCCATCATTTGTGTATCCGGATCCTCCAGAAGAGCTGGTAGTTGATGTGTCAGACATACTTGTGCATCTTGATCCAGTCACTGTTACAGGTCGCACATATACATTATCAAAAGAAGAATCACAAGCAGCAAGCACATCCTTAAGAAACAGATTACAGATGAAATAATCTTCTAAAATAGAAATCCTACTAACATGATACTTTTTACCAAGGGTAAACTATCTTGCAGCAGCTTGTATACATACAGAGTACATGTATTGTATGAAGACCTGTACAAACATGAAATCTTTCAAGATAACACAGACTCATCAGTATTCTGAGACTCACTGTACTTAAACCCATGTCCACACCATCTTTATATTTTATGAGGTGCTTTAATATGATTTCAACTTCAAGAAAATAATTTTTTATGAAAATTAGACTTGCCATTTGGGCGTGGTCGGCTATTGAAAACTAACATTGTATCTCAGCCACTGGGCCTTAGAAGAAAGCATTGATTTAACTGCAAATTCAGTTTTAGCTTGGCAAGAGCTTTCATTTGACACCAATCCCATCTTTATAGGTTGAATATGAAGGAAGATATGAATGTTAGGTGTGGCGTGAGTAATGGCCAGTCGCATCAAATTTCAAAACTTTGACCGGTCATAACTCCAAAACCGTTTAAGGTAGGGGGCTGAAATTTTCACAACAGACGTATCTTTGCACCAGAAAACTTTGTACAAAATTTGAGGAAAATCGAAGGGGTTGAAAATTTTGAAGTGGTTACACTTGAAAAAGAATGTCCCCCTTGGGAAAAATGGACTTGTGCATTAGCTGATATTTATGGTCAATTAGAATGTTTAAAATATGCTCATGAAAACGGATGTCCTTGGGACGATTACGTTTGTAAAAATGCCGCAAAATATGGATATTTAGATTGTTTGAAATATGCTTATGAAGATGGTTGTCCTAGAGATATTTTCACATGTGTTAATGCCGCAGCATTTGGTCATTTAGAATGTTTAAAATATGCTCATGAAAATGGTTTTGAATGGGGTAGTTTAACATGCGAATTAGCTGCAAATAATGGCCATTTAGAATGTTTGAAATATGCTCATGAAAACGGATGTAAATGGATGTTTACAACATGCTTTCGTGCAATTGAAAATGGCCATTTAGATTGTTTGAAATATGCTTATGAAAATGGTTGTAAATTATACAAAAATCAAACTGGCAATTTTAACAGCAATAAAATATGGTCATTTAAATTGTTTAAAATATCTTCACGAAATCGGATGTTTATGGAATAAAAAAATATGTGAAACTGCCGTATCATATGGTCATTTAGACTGTTTAAAATATGCTCATGAAAACGGTTTTCCATAGGATAAAGCAGTTGTTTATATTGCTGTTGAAAAAGGTCATTACGAAATTATGAAATATGCTATTGAAAATGGTTGTGAATATGATAAAAAGAAAATATTGAAAAATATAAAGTCTAAAGATATTGATATTAAAGATTGTATTCAATATATAAAAAATAAATGTGTTTAAATAAATATTATATTATAATATAGTATAATATATATGAGTTGTGAATTAGCAGCTAAAAATGGCGATTTAAAATGTTTAAAATACGCTCATGAAAACGGTTGTCCATGGGATGAATACACTTGCTTATATGCTGCAAAGAATGGCGATTTAGAATGTTTAAAATATGCTCATGAAAATGGTTGTCCATGGGATAAATATGTTTGTATATATGCTGCAAAGAGTGGCGATTTAGAATTTTTAAAATATGCTCATGAAAATAGTTGTCCTTGGAATGAAGATGTAACTGAATTTGCAGCTAAAAATGGTCATCTAGAATTTTTAAAATATTCTCATGAAAATAATTGTCCATGGGATGAGGAAACATGTGCAGAAGCCGCACAATATGGTCATTTAGAATGTTTAAAATATGCTCATGAACATGGATGTCCATGGGATGAAGATACTTGCGAAAATGCAGCTGAAAATGGTCATTTAGAATGTTTAATATATGCTCATGAAAATGATTGTCCATGGGATTATGAGACATTTTATGGAGCAGCGGAAAATGGTCATTTACAATGTTTAATATATGCAAATAAACATAATTGTGGATCATTAATTACAGAGGAGGGTTATCATGAATTTAATAATGGTTTTCTTAAACATGATATTTCTGATATCATTGAAATAGCAAAAAAAAATGGACATATAGAATGTGCAAAATATTTGTCTAATATATAGAAAATTGAAGTACGTTTAAATTGCAAAAAAATAATCATATAGAAAATGTGCGTTAAAAATACTTAAAGAAATATCACCATATATAATTAAAATGGAATTTAATTGTTACAATTGTAAATTATCTATTGAAAAATTTGTGTTTGAAAATTGTATGAAAAAAATGATCGAAGACGATTCACCATATAATTTAGATAGAGCAAAAAGCGCCGCTGAACATAGTCATTTAGAATGTCTAAAACAAGCTCATAATGAAAATGAATCAATGGAAGATATTTGTAATATAGCAGCTGCAAATGGTCATTTAGATTGTTTGATTTATGCTAATGAAAATGGTGATAAATGGGGGGTAGAGACACCTGCGTACGCTTGCGAATCTAATAGCTTAGAATGTCTAAGATATTTACATGAAAATGGTTGTGAATGGAATTCAAGAGTTTGTGAAAATGCAGCAGAATATGATCATTTACAATGTTTAATATATGCTCACGAAAATGGATGTCCGTGGGATGAAATGACATTATATAAGGCAATACAAAATGATAATTTCAAATGTGTAGAATATGCTTATAAAAATGGTTGTCCTAAGGATATAAGAATGATTGATGATGCATGTAAAACTAATAATATTGAGATATTAAAATATGTCCATGAAAGAATGAAAATCCCGTCTAACGATTTAAGTTGCACATTATGTGTTTTACAAGGTGGGGAAAAAGAATGTTTAAAATATGCTCATGAAAATGAAGGGGAATTAAAAGAATATACTTTTGAATTGGCAATCGAAAATAACTTATTTGAATGTATAAAATATTTGGTTGAAAATAATTGTTTTATAAATAGGTTATCGAGTATATGTGCTGTGAAATATTGTGATTTAGAATGTATAAAATATTTAGTTAAAAATGATATTATAATGTTAAGTGAAGCAACTTCAACATATGCAATTCAAAATAAAAAATTAACAGTAATAAAATATCTCATAGATAAAGGATGCCCGTGGGTGGGTATAGATATAATGGAAAGAATAATAGAATATGATAAATTGGTATTTTTAAGTTATTTTATAAAGAAATATAGTATGACTATAAGTAAAGATGATTTTGAATATATGATTAAAAATGATTCAATAAAATGTTTAACTTATGTAAGCAAATTTAAGAAATTATTTGATAGCTATTATAATAATGATATGTATAGTTTATCATTTGGCAGATGTCGTAAGTTTCTTAAAACGCTAATATTAAAAAAACAAATATAATGTATAATATATATGTGTAATCGTGATATCCATGTTCAATTTCTTAAATTAAATCAATCATATTGTCTTTATTGTGATAAATATCTAAAAGTATTAAAATATAAAGTCATAAAATCATATGATTTATGCGAAAATTGTAATGGTTATGATTATTACGTACATGAAAATGGAAAATACTGTAAATATTGCTCATGTTTAATACAATATTTTAATGCTGATTTACAACCTTATGATTGTTACAATAAAAAGAAACAATCGGTGTATCATCGTAAGTATTATATATTAAACACAATAAACGAAATTAATAAAAAATTTAATATATCTATGGGCTACCAAAAATATATAATTTTATATTATTGTAATAAAATTATTCAATGGGAAAAAGACACTAATTATAAAAAGATTAATTTAAAATATGCATTAAAACAAATTTATATAGAAATTTTAAATCATGGTCAATGCCGTGAAATTAAAATACACAACAACGTGAGGAAAATAAACGAATATTTAATCCTATAGAATAAAATTAAAGAAAATCTTAATTTTGATATTCGCGATAATATCTGATATTATAATAAATTGAGTATAATAAACCGCTAATATGCCCGAAAAATGGTGACTTTTTCATCCAATTTGGTGCGTTAAACATATAAACATATCCACGCCCTACATTATATCTCAAATATAGTCTACCATAAACATCATGTAAAATCGAGTGCAGATGACAAACACGATTGGGACATATTTTTTCACAAATACTTGTGATACAAGAATGACCAGGACCAATAAGGCCTATATCATAGTCATTTTCTATGAGAATATGCTCGATTGACACATTTTTAATATTTAAATAAACAGCCAATAAGTATTTATACGCGATTGCTGCTTTTAACACTGTTTTATCAATATCTTCATATTGTTTTTCAAATAAATAGAAATTTTCATTCATAAATTTGATAACTTTTCGTGGTGAATCCATTATACTATATATTATAATTTTATTATATATTATGGATATATTTATAATACTCATGGAGATTAAATGCTTCTGATTCTGAAATATTCTGTAGCATAGAGTAATCATATATTTTTCCATTAAATGATTCTATATTATTATTGTTATTACAGAGATAAAAGTTATGATATTGATGATCAAATAATGTTGGATTCATACCTAATATCTGTTCATTAATTTTATTGCTATTTACATAAACAATTATTTTTTCCATATTCGGGTCATTTAAACTAGTACAATATATTGATATAACATTTTTTCGATTTAATAATGATTCAGTTGTTGGAATAATAAATTCTTCTGTATAAATATGACCAGGTTTATACATATTACCAAATTTTTACACGATACCTTGGTTATTATAAAGCAGTTTAATATAATTATCAGTTTCACATTGAAATAATGTGCTATTAATATCAATATTCTTCTTTTCAGGTTCTATTATGAAATTAAACATAATTGAATGTAAATTATCTTTTTTATTAAATGCATCGGTAAATTTAATTCTTTAGTTGGTATTATTAAAATAAATATAATTATGTGTAATTATTTCAGGAAAAATTGCGGTGCTATAATGCTTATAATGATAAGTAGGATTATTTAAAGTTGTAAAATAATAAAAGTCGCTGAATTTATGTTTATGATTTTGAAATTTATTGATAATTACGTTAGTACTCATCGTTTTATCAACGCTAGATTCATCATCCAAATCCCAATAACATAACGCACATCTTTTTAAAATGCAGGGGCCTTGAAACTTTAACATGTCTTTAAAATACGATTCATTGACAATTTTATCTTTAATATAATCGGTTGTTATAATAGATGGCACATAAGACGGTTTTACCATTAACTCGCCTGTTGAGAAGTTAGCATCAATTGAAACTCTATCATACACAACCTCGTAAAAATTATTAGCAAGACGTTTTAAACTACTGTTACTGACCAATCGTATCAAATTAGATGACATTAGACCTTCATCCACTATTAATTGATTTCCTACAATTTTTAGCCCACTCAAATGACCTACATTTATGAAACTGGTCAAAATATCTTTATCGATTGATAAAGAACTATCTGAATTTAATGTTATCCCCTCGTTTTGCTTGGGTATGACAATATCTGTTTGTAATTTTGTTAAATCTATAGTTAATTTGTTATCATTGCTTAATTTAAAATATGGTGTATAACCTAATGTTAATTTCTTGTTCATAAATTCAATTGGCGCAGAGACGTCTAAATTCAATTTATAATTTTTTAAATTTAACCCATGGTCGTTATTAACGATGGGAATGATATGCCTGCTACTATCATGTGTAAAAAAATTGCCTAGCCGTAGTGTCAAATGGTTATTACTATTAAAATAAATCTCACCTGCTTGCTGATCTACTATATCAACCGTTATTTTATTATTTGAATCCATGACCACCTATGAACCTATATTGTCATTTACATAGTTATTTATGTTTAATCGCAGTTTTTTATTTGCGTCTAAATAAATATCTCCTGTTGTACTATATTTTGGTACTACATATTTATCAATGGATGATATTAATTTATTTTCATTTACAGCATCATAACGAATTGTATCATTATCTATGTTTAATTCAATGCCGTTTTGCGTTCTCTTGAGATGTTTATCATATAACTTTAACCATAATTTACCTGTACTGTCTTTCATGAAGTCATCTGCGTTATAATCTAACCTTAATCGTTGTTTATCATCTAATTTTATACAGTTAAAATCATCTATCATAGCATGCATATCCATACATAATTGATTATTCACGAATTTCAGGTTACAAGAGGCTAATGCGATCGTGACTTTATTGTCGGAATTTCTTGTCAATCCAGGCCCTATATTCAACCATAAAGTAGAATTATAATCTGTAATAAAATCGCTATTATAATTTAATTTTAATTTATCATTTCCATCCACTATAATCGTACCATTAGGGTTTCCTGATCCATCTATTGATATAATTGATTTTGGGTTAATTTGAATTTTATTTTTATCAATATCTAATACACCACTATTTGATATCGTAAATTTATCTGAATACTGCGATTTATGTAAAATAAATTTAAGATTTTTATTAATATACAGAACATTATCAATAAAATGAAAGTCTGTTAATGAAAATTTAACTTGGTTTTTATCATCATTGTTATCTGAGATTACGCCGTCGTATTTTCCCATCTATATTATATATTATAATAATTGGAAAAATATTAACCATAATAATGGTATAGGCATTACATAAAACATATGATAAATAACATAAAATATTGTTTGATGGTTCATGAATTATATTATATATTAGAATGTTATTGGATCGTGGTCTATATCGTACCATTTACACAAGACATGATGGTGTAATAAACTATTACGTGTTGTCATTCTATGATTTTTGTATAATAAAAAAGAAGCGATACATCCATTTAATCCCGCTTTTCCCTGGGGGTTGATATCACCGAAGGTCATTTGAGTAGAAACGACACGTGAAACGGCTGAGAATACGCCTATTTTTTACCATTACAATATACATATGATGTTTCACTTGGAGTATTCCAATGAACACTCAAAGTTATCCATTTATTTGTTAAACCAGCAAGTGCTTTTATTTGATAATCTGCTATTGGTGTTCGCCCGTTTGTAACATTTTGTCCTATAACAGACATGTCATTTACCGTACTTGATATAATTAAATCTCCATGATGCGAAAACGAGATAAATTTGTGAAAGCCCATGGAGTCGTGGCCCATTAAGCCGTTAGACGTCCAATACGATGTCGAAAAACTGTTATTTTTATATACAATAAAAACATTCACTATATCTTCCTCACCTGCGCTCACGTTTAAATTAATATCACTAAGCATTCTTTGAGTCCCATTAAATTCGATATAATAACGTTTGTTATTTCTATTTATTTTAGTACATAAAGACGGTTGTAAATTATATGTGGTTTGCTCAGAATGGTCTTGTGATAAGCTTTGATCGAACAATTTACTAACATTTCGAAGACTATCGAAAGTTACTTCATGTGAATTTGCTGTATCTATCTTATAAAATGCAGTAGCACGTTGATAGTACTCCCAAAATAATGTTTCAGGAATTTGATATCTAATATAGATTTGTAAGCATTTCATATTAACAGCAAATGACAAATTAGTTGTGTTATCATTTATACAAACAGTTTTTAAATTATCAATTCTTCTATTTTTCATATCGATATCTTCGTTTTTTTATGAAACTCATCAGAATGATGAAGTATATTTGACCCATCTAAACGACCCATTATATATATAATTAATTATAATTATTGAAAAAATTTATAATCAAATTTTGATTAAATTCTAAATCCACCAAACTAAATTCTTTTATAATTTGATAAAAAGACATACCGTGAAATGTATGATAAATGAAATATAAGCAATAATAACCACACGACTTCGATGAATAACTCTGTAATTGGCTACTATTATATATATATTTATAATTTTTGCTAATTATTTGAGGCGGTTTTAATCCATATGAGTCGAAATATTCGATACGATTATGATAATAATAAAAAGCAGTCCAATGTGTACCGTTTGTAGGTGAATTATAATCATCTAAATTTATAATATAAAAATGATTTGGTTTAATCATATTAGTTGTTAATTGATCTTTTGCAAAAACGCCTGCAAAATTCTTTATGCCCATGTGATCAATCCATTTTTGTAAATATGTATTACTTGTTGAAGTATCTTTAAACTTTAAAATAGGGTATTCAGGAGAGGTACGTGCTTGAATGGATTGTTTTTTGAGTCCCCGAAGATTATACCTTGACCTTTTTTTGATCTTTTTTTTTAATCCATAACCCTTAGATTCTACAATTTAAGTATCATTAAAAGGAGGTGGGTTAAATAATTCCCATTCATTTAATGCTTCGCCTTCTTTTATAAGTGGTTGTTGATTTTGTGGAATTGGTATTTTCTTACGATGTGTTTTATAAGAATTCACATCATATGGTCGATTATGTAAGCCTCTTCCTGTTAATGTCTTAATAACCATCGGTATGCCTAGGGATGCAAGCAAACTCATGAGAAACCCGCCTGATTGTCCGTTTCCGGTCATCATTACTTCATCGAATTTAGTTTTTTGGCTTTTATTCATTTTCCTTAATTCATTCTCAATTACTGCAAGTGCTTTTGTAATATCCCCTGTTTTTCCATCTATTCCTTTTCCACTGAATAGGCTATCAATACCTAAACTACCTAGGGCGCTGGCAACGCCTGTAGCAAGCCCGGGAAGAATGGTTTTTGTTAAAACAGGCGCTGCTTTACTTACAACTTTTGTTAAAGGCCCTATTAAACTAGATAATAAACTTCCGCCATCCTGTTTCATAGCACGAAAATGTGTATCATTAAAACTAATAACTACTGGTTTACCTTTCATTATTTTATTATATTGTCTATCATTCACATATATTCTATCACCTGTTTGTTCATTAGCTAATACAACTTTTAAACTTGTTTTTTCACGATTTTGATATGCTCGACGTAATTTGTTCTTTTGAAATTCAGTTAATTTGACATAAATTAATTTCATCTATTATATTATATTATAGATTAATTGAATTATTTTATAATTTCGCTTTTACCATTTATTAATGAGATCTTATATTGGTCTTCATAAAGTAATAACGAATATACAGTATACTCGTTCCCAGGGTCACTATTTAAAATATACTTGAATTCGATCTTACAGTAACTATCACGTAACGTATCACTCAGGTTATTTTTTAAATCGAAATAAAGAATCATGAATCTTGACTTATACAATTCATAATCAATAAACGTGCTTTCCCTTTTATTCTTGTTAGTTAAATATTTTAGCAATTCATTATATGCTTCAATATCTTTTGTTACACAGTTAAATGGTGTTATCGGTATATGGCGATAATCGTTTATAACTACAGATGCGTTTATAATTTTATAGTCATGGGTGTCGATTTTAAATGCATCGTTGTCCTGTGAATTTCTATTAGCTGTATCTGAAAACCAAATGAATAATTCTCGTGGTTTACTACATGTTTCGTATAATATGATATTTTTTTCTCTATTTTTCAAGCTTGTTTGAGTATTAATCGACTCTCTATAAAACTTGATAGTTTGTGGGGTTGATAAGAATTTTGTGTATAATAGTTTATTGGCAGCGTTTAAGGATAATTTTTCATAACAAAGAAAAATGTTGTTCATTGTTATTTTTCCTTCTGCAAGACCCCCTGTCTTATATAATAATATAGAATCACTTTCGATATCGACCGTTATCTCAACTTTTGTTGGAGGTAAAAGGGTGTTTCTCATGCTTTGGAAGAATTCCATAGAGTTTAACGGAATAATCAAGTCCAATGTATTTCTAGTAAGATTCATTCGTTTATGAAACGCAGAGTTATATGTATCGTTATCACCTTCTACCGCTTTGGTTGTACCATCTATCTTGTATTTTTCTATATCAATTGTTTCAATTAAATCAGGATAAATAAAACAACGTTTACCTGCTGTATTTATATATTCATTAGATAATTCCATTAGATTTTTTGTTACCATAGCATAATTAGTATCGTTCACATAATTTTTTTTTAAACTTTCATATGTATATATCTGTTACTTACAATAATACACCTCACATATAAATAATAATAATAATAATAATAATAATAACAATAATAATAATACATTTCTTTAAAGTTGGCTAAAAATAAATAGTTTTAAAACTAATACAGGCCAACTGATCTTCTTATTTACAATGCTATGCACAAATTATACAACAGCATGTGGATCCCGTCCAATCTTTGATTCTGTTTTTAAACTGTCTGTCATTTTTGGCAGATTTAATCATGTCAGGGAGTGTGTTCCATAGCATGCTTACTCTAAATCTCAGAGAATTTAATCCGTACCTTACTGTTTTCGTACTTGGTAGTTGGACGAGATCCTTTATTCTAAGATTGTAATTTGTGGGCCTACGCTCGAAGAGATCCCACAGAAAGGAGGGATTTTTTGAGGTTAAGCATTTGTATGCCTCCAAAAGTAATGCTTGTAAATTTCTAGTATGTATCGTATGCTCACCTCTCTCTGCAGAAGCTCTTCAAAGGTAGACCCATAGTCGTCCAATAGCACTCTCAGGGCGCGTTTATGAATTCTATTAATTTCATTGTTCAATGATTTTCCACTAAACATCCAGATTAGCGGACAATAATTAAAGTTTGATAGTACAAACGAATTATATAGCATGACATTTTTTTCGTATTCAAGGTTTGGAGCAATTCTAGAAAAAGCCCTGACTTTTTTTGAAGCTTTTTTGCAGATTGATTGTACATGCTGGTTGAAGTTTAGCATAGAGTCAATTGTCACACCCAATAGCTTTATGCTATCCGTCATCTGGACCACGATGCCATTTATATCAATACACAATTTAATGTCGTCTTTTAGGCCTATGAACATTAGTTGGAATGTTTCTGGGTTTGCAACCATTTCGTTGTTTTTATACCAGCGAATTGCAGCTTTCATGTCACTTTCGATGTTTGAGGCAACGGAATCTAGGTTTTGCCCACATGCATATATTGTATTATCGTCTGCATAATTGCATACCTGAGAGTGCTGTATCTCACAGAAGAAGTCATTTATGAAAAGGTTAAATAGGAAGGGTCCTAGAACAGACCCCTGTGGAACGCCAGCTTTGATTTCCTGCCATGCACTAAAACAAGTGCCTATTTTTACTCTTTGCCTTCTTCCAACAAGGTAACTATGCATAAGTTTTAGACTGTCTATGCTGACACCGTAAGCCTCCATCTTGGCTAAAAGCAGGTCATGGGGTAGACAGTCATATGCTTTTGATAGGTCCATCAACACCATACCGCATACACCTGATTGGTCGATATGCATACGGATTGTCTCAGTGACTCTAAGTAGAGCATGTTGAGTACTATGTCTATTTCTAAATCCGCATATAATGTTTGCTAGTTGAGGTTCCATAAACTGTTCCATTTGCTTTTTTAGGAGGCGCTCAAATACTTTTGAGAATGCTGATAGTACACTGATAGGTCGATAGTTACTTAGTTAGTTACTTAGGAATATAATCTTGGTTTGATCCGATTCTAAAAATGTATTTTTTCGGTTGCGATGAATCAACAGGGGGTTGAATTACTAGATCACATTTTTCTGTGTTTGCTCTATAATCAAAATTCATCTCTTATATTATATATTATAATAATTCATTGAATTTCTTTGAAATATCACTAATTGTATCATTTTTATCTATATCTGTTTTATATATTTTCTTTAATTCCTTTTCTATAATATCGCCTTTATTTGGTACCACTGTATTTGTCTGTTCAATTATTGGTTCAATCTTTTTATCTTTATCTGATGAATTAAAAAGTTTATCAGCTAAAACTTGACCTGTTTTTTTACCTAATGGCTCAGCAACACTTTTTACACCAGATTCGATGGCGCTTGTGGCTATCTTTTTAGCAGATTCACTTGCTAGTTTTTTACTTGCTGAATTAAACATGCTTTTAAAAACATCACTTAAACCATCGCCATAAGTATCTCTCATTTTTTCTCTCCTAAAAGATCTATTCATCTTATATTATATTATATAATTATTTAAAATGATCGTATGAATAATGTCATTGAAACAGGGTCTTGTAAGTCGATGTATCGACCGAGTGAGTCCTTAATTTCAATTCTGAACCGTTTTATTAAGTAATTATTCATTTTATGATATTTTAAGTTTTGTGGATTAATTGGTATATCGTAACCAATCCTAGGATTATTTGTTGAAAAAGTGTATAAAACGTCACTGTTTAAATCCCCATTGTAAAAAGTATCATTCAATAGGCTACAGTGAATCACAATTTTGTCTATAGAATTAGTAATATCGGGGGTGTCAGGGCTATAAGTTGATGTTGTAATTATCGCCGTTGATGATTTAAAACCAATTAACTGCGCAAACAATGTGTTTGAACGAAAATCTACTTGAAAGTTTTCTTCTAATTCCAGGAAAATCTTTATAAGAGCACTAACATAATACAGTTGTATTCCTGTTTTAGAATCTTTTTGCGATTCTAAAAAATTGGTTAAATAGTTAGAGATATCTGAGTACGTGTAGTTACCGTCACTGAACGTTATAGTTTTCCATGTAGTACCATTATCAGCGGAATATCTCATTGTGTTATTATTAAATTTCATAGCATTTATATTATCCCATGTATAGTTTAAATTCATAGACTCAAGACTAAGATAATTTTCATTCGTGTTTGGTAACAACATCCCGTCGCCTGATACCTCCACAGTAAAATCGGAATGCGTTCCATGAATCGTGTTAGGGCTCATTTGTGTTGTATCGATATATAAAGTAATATCCATTATATTATATTATATTACATTAAATGTTTTTTAATAAATTTATGATATTGATCACGTGTTATATGTCGATTTGATCTTAAATAATCAACAATGTTATAAACTCGATTATAAACATTCTCATTACCTTGGCTTGCTTTTAACATAGGTGTTAATGTTTTTAAATCTTTATATATATCATCCACATTTTTATTTCCAACATCAGATGCTTGATTTGTTAAATGAGCAAGCTCATCTAATATGTTTTTGTTGTCATTGCCAGCTGAAATTGTACCGCGTAACAAATTAATACGCTTTCTTCGATCATCGTCGTTTAAAATAATATTAGAAGAACCTAATAATTTGGTTTTTTCATTTCTTTTTCTAACCATTCCTGATAAAACCATCATGTCGTTTAAAATTTGTAGACTTAATTTGCTATATTTCTTTTTCTTATTAATTCGGCCTTTAGTCAATAATTCTACAGTATCTTTATCTCCTTGGTTTTTATATAAAATATCGTCATTTAATCTTGCCTCTACATAGTAATTATTATAAAGCTTATCCATGTTTATCAGTAGTTTATCATTATATTTTGAATTAACAATTTTATGACCATTTCTTTTCTTAATACCTTGACATTTTATAGCAGTAGTATTAGTTTGTTGTAAATATTCAGGTGTATTTTCAACCTCTTTCTTTGATCTTTTTTCTATCTCTTCTTTTAATTTTTTTTTGTATTTTTTTAAACTATTTGAATATGATAACAATGTATCGTTTTTACGATTACCACCAACAGTGGCTAAACTATTACTTAATGATAATAATTCCTGTGATTTTAATAAATTATTTAATTCTTCATCAGTTGTATTTGATAAGTTATTTAAATCTATCAATTGTATTTTACTATAAATAGGCTCTGTTTCATTACTATTAGGTTTTTTCCTATCATATAAATAAACTTTTTTTCCCTTAATTAAATCGTTAATAAAATTTCGTTCTATACTATTATCAAAATCCTTCATAATATTTTCTTTTTCTGTAGATGGTTCCTCAATTATTGTTTTATCATCATGAGTTAATGGCTCTTGTACCGTCTGTTGTGTATATAACGGCAAAACATCTGTTTAGTTTTTTTATTAATTCATCACTTTTATCTGTCTTTTTTTCAATTCTATCAATTAATTCTTTATTAGAGTCTGTTATAGGTTTAAATAACCTAGCATTCTCAAATGCCTGATCAATCTTGTTATTTTCATATGCCTTTTTAGCATCTACAATATTATTCAGTGTTTCGTCAGACATTAATTGTAATTTAACAAGATTTTTATATTCTTCTAATTTCATTATAATATATATTATAATAATTACATAATATGTATTTATATGGTGATATAAATACATATGTTGCAATTAAATAACGAGATAAATAGATATGATGTATTTATTTTATATCATTTCTTCATAATTTTTATTGATCATATAATGTCCATAAGCATATGTCATTGTCGGGTTGTATAGATAACGTTTGTCAGTGTAAGCCATTAATGTTTTATGGTCTGTGTATGAATATATTTTATGATTTTTAGCTTTTATTGTATAAAATTCCGATGTGATTAATTCATTATTAAAAACAGCATTTTTTAATGTCTCGAAACTAATATCATTTTTAAGACCTTTATATTTAACCTCATCACAATCTATTTTATAACCATATACTTTACTTTTTAAAGAAACAGCCTCAACTATTTGTGATTTTTTTGCGCACTCATCTTTCAATAACCCCATTTTGTATTTTCCTGGTTTATAATATTTGAATTTATCATCATAACATGACATATCAAAAATATCCATTTCACTCATATCTTTATAAACATCATCAGTTTTAATATGACATAAATACGAGTCTGTGTCATAATACATTAATGATATATTTACTTTATATCGATTTTTAAGTTTATACCAGTTATCATAAAATAATATCTTAGATAAATCTAAAATGGTTGATCCTATATATGCCGGCGTATCTAATTTAATACACTGCTTTTCGATATTTATTAAACAACTGCTTTTATTTATAATTTCGTAGTCTTTGAATCTGTCGTTACTTACAGCCCTTGATACTTTTTCACAATCATCATCATTAAATATTTTTATATTACTTGAATATTTTTGCTTGTTAAGCAATGTTCGACCAAATGTTGAATTTATTAATAATTTGTAAATACGTTTATCATTTTCATTTGTACTTTCTATTCGATTTTTATGATTGTATTCAATATAATCTTTCATATATTTCGCCTGTTTAAATCGTATTATATAATTGATATGTTGAATCTTGAAACCAGGAAATTTCAAATAAAATTGCAATGTGAGATAATGCAATGTATAATCTTTTTTTTCATTAAAGTTTAACATTAATTTTTCTGTAGAAATAAAAGGCTTATTATTTTGTTTTAATATATCTATTTGATAATCACTAATGTCTTTCTTAAATGTTTTATGTTTACAAGGGAATATCGGTAGATCGTTGTAATAATCGTGAAATTTTAAATCGATCGCACTAATGTCTATATTTAAAATATAACCATACACGTTGTTTATATCGTGATCCCATATATTAAAATCACGTATTTCTTCATTAGTTAAAAAACTAAATTCATCATAAGGCAAAGGATAAGACCTCATAACATGGCTATACATCGAATTTATATCGTAATGTATGATATATGATGATTCTTGTGAAGGATCGTAGTTTTTCATATACTTATTATTCGCAATTGCGTATCTTGTGCTGCCAATATCGCAGAGCCCGCCGTGGCACATGGATTGAAAAGCATTATAAATTTTCCAATTATCTAATATTCTTATTTGCACTGGATTCCATTGTTTTAAAGTCTCCCAAGTTAACGAATTTATACTATAATGGCTAAATAATTCAGTTTCATATTTGTCCATAAATAACGATCTATATGATTCCATTATATCAGACATCAATCTAACGTCCTTTTCAAGGTAATAGTCAGAATATTCTCCTAACGTATTGAAGTTTGAATAATAAAATTTACGATATTTTTCATATGTCTGCTTATCCACGTTATCAAAATATTCAATATCAGGGAACGTAGATTCATTATATTTTGAAAAATCGTCAATATAACGAAATGGAAAAATGTCTTTTTTTACGAAATCATACCCATATTTATTAACCATATTACGTGTATAATTTATATCTTCATTTTTTAAGTTATTAGATAACTCTCTTAATGACGACAATATAAATTCATGTGAGTCAAAAATTTTGATATTATTTTGTATTCCCACATGGAAAATCGACGACGAATTATTTCCAAGTAAATTGATATTTGAATCCTTAAAATGAACATTCAATTGTTCGATAATATAATAAATGTCGTAGCCTTTTAAGTAATGAAACACAATATATAATGTGTTGTCTGTTTTAATTTTTCCATTACACGACTGGCAAACTGTTGCAATAAAATCATCAATTTAAATGATTATGATGTTGCACGCGCCTAATTTCTTTATCAAATTTTACACAACAAAACTCACATTGTTTAATCTTATAATGTTTTTTCAATTGTTCATCTGTTAACACAGGTAGGGCATAAAATTTCTTTTTGCATTCTTTGATATGATTTAAAACGTTTTTTACCTCGTTTAAAAAATGATCTATTACAGACACTTTGCTATTACCACGATATAATTTAAATCGATTAAAAACCGTTCTCTCGCGACAAACAAGATTATAACAATACGAAGACAATTTATGTTCGCGTTTATCAGGGTGTTTTTCATCTTTTTTTGTAATTTGTAATATTGATTCAAAGTCACAATACATCACAAATGGCAAGTGAATGGTATGTTTAAGATTAAATGGTTTTAAATACATGTTTATTGGACATTTTAATAATTTATTATTGACTATTGCCATGTTTTCAGGTAGAATGTCAGGATTTTTCTTATAATTGCATTTATGATTCATCGACATAAATGTTTTCTTAGAACTAAAATGTTTTAAACAAGATTTGCATATTTTCGTACCATCGTATGTTGTTGTGTTTTTTAACAAACGATTTAAACATTTAATATAAACGTAATGATACTTCTTTTTAGTCTCATTAGATATAACTAGTAAATTCATACAATTTTCATACTCACTTTTACTATGATATATTGGTACAATATCATGTTTTTTACCTTCTTTATACTCGAAAATGTTTATTCTTATTTGATTCTGTTCTTCAATCTTTTTAACTGTATAAAATGTGTTAAATGGTATTGGAAATTCAATGTCTTCATAATTTAAATTTATCATCGTATCTCCATAAATAAAAGCCTTTGATCCATGAAGCCGTTCAGGATTTTGAATTTTTTTATAATTATTTAATTTATATCTTTCGTGTAATAAATGGCAATATAAAAAGCATTTATCATCATATAAGTTTTTGATATTTATGCAACTTTTAGTGTGAATTATTTTTGCAGGGAGTGGTATAAACCCATTCACAAAGACATGTTTTATTTTCACAACATTCATTTTTTCGTACTCAAATCTACAAAACTAGATGGCACGATTTGAGTAGCTTCCGTTGTCTCTTTCGTATCCATCTTTTTTGTGAATCTACCTATTCGACTATTAATATCAACCATAGATTGACGAAGAAAATAATCAACATCTTCAGGATTTCGCAAAATAATATACATTGTTTGAAATATCGGAAATATTTTTTTTTTATCATGGATTGAAACCATAACAATCTTCACTATAGTATTACATTTTATAATACCTTGTTTTTCAATTTCCTTTTTTAAAACTTCTTTTTTGTATGGCCACGAAAAATTCAATTGGTCTTCACATGTTAATGTACGGACATCGTCGTCTAAAATACTTAACAAAGTGATATTATATAACGATAATAATTTCTCTATAGAATAATTTTCTAATTTAATAACATCTTCCATTGGATATCTTAAATGATGTTCAACATCATCAAATAAGAAATTATCTTCAAGTAATTCTTCATCATCAACAATTTCTTCTTCCTCCTCATTATCCATATAATATTGCAATATCATGTCATTTAACTTATTTTGTTTTGTTGATGTTGGCTTTTTATAATAAGATTTAAGTTCATCAATTATATTTTTCTCTATTTTACTAAATTTAGTAATATCAGTATTTTCGAGACTATTTAATGCAAAGAAATGAATCTGCGATTTGTCTCTTTTTTTGTTGAGTAAAATATCTTTATAATTTTTAGTAAAATTTTCAAATTGATTATTCATATATAATATATATATATATAAATTTTTTTAAGTCTTTTTTTATTTTTTAATTTTTGTTTTTTGTAATTCTTGTTCATAAAAATTACCAGTAATATATCTATATTTTCCATTCTCTAAAATTTCTTTTATTTTATATGTAACAGGTAATGTTGGATTTATTTTATAAATTAAATAATTTTCATCACTCCATCTTTTATCATATCCCTTTTGAAAATGTTTTTTTAATCGACTTATTCTGACACGATCATTTACTTTAAATTTAGCTTTTTTATTTTGTAAATATCTTTCTCTTCTCCGTTTATTATAAAGATTATAATACACTAATCCTTCGTTTCTTGCTTACTTGCTTCGACTGGACTCATTTTTATACTACTATGATAAGAATTATTATATTGATCCACTATTTTCTGTATATCATCGATATAACGATAATTATTATTAATTGTAAAAAGCGAACTTAATTTATTCATGAGTGTTTGATTAAACCGTTCTATCATTATTGCCTTAAGTTCTGATTGTGTTGTATATCGAAAAATTTTAAGTCGTTTTAATGTATTTTCGAAAAATTTATTAAAAACTCACCTCCATTATCAGTCCACAGCCTAACAGGTTTTCTACCTGACTTTTTAATAATATCCTCAAACACGTCAGAGATTGTTTGTTTATCTTTATTTTTCGTCACTCTCGCCCATGCATAACGGCAAAATAAATCCATCACTGTTAAAATATATTTATAGCCATTATTTTGTTTAACATATTCTCTTCATTTTAAAATAATTAAATCAGCTGTCCAAATTGAATCGATTGCAGGACTATAAACCATTCTTCTTTGATATTTATAGATAGCTCTTTTATGAACCTCCTTCGCGTATTGTTTTCGATCATCATCTATTTTCGTGTCGTTTTTTTTTGACTCCTAAACCTAATTGTTGTTTTTTATTAATTATGGTTCGAGCTAACATTGCCATTTTATTCATATCTTTATATGGCATCTCATCAATAGATTTTACCATCTCTCGATCACAATCACCCTTATTTTGTGGATTAACAGAATAACAAATATCATGTTTCATCGCGATTTCATCTAATTTATTTTTCGGCTCTACATGTATTTGCCGTATATCGCCTGTGTTTTCACCATATGATACCTGTGATTCAAGTGGATTATAAGGGCCTAAGTACTTGTAATTACCTGGTGTCCATCCTGATTTAGGCCTTGGTATTTTACCAATCAGTTTATGAATATCGAAACCTGAACCAGTATTTTTAACAAACATATATTTTTGTGTATTACATATTTTACAATTACCACATAATGCCATCCTGTTATTTTTTGTTAATATATTTTCTATATCTTATGTCTTTTTTTTCTGTTCACATCTCATACAATAGACATCCATTATATTATCACTTATAATTGTTTCTTAATACACATATATTTCGTTCTACCGCAATTTTGATATTTCCCTGTAATTGCATTACGATTGTTCTTAGTTTTAACAACCATTTCGTCTAACGTTGGTTTTTTTTTACACTTCACACAATATATATCACTCATATATATATTATTATATTTTTTCATCAAAATTTTTATAATATCTATCCTGATCTTTAACGACGAATAAAAAATCGTGTTTATGTTCCTCGCCTTTCAAGTTTTTAAATGCGTTTTCATCTACGAAATTCTCACGCAAAATCATTTTCTTACATCGTTTTGTTTTAGGATGATATAAAACCATATAATTAGAATTAAGTCTTATAGCTTGTTCAACGTCTGTATAACATTGTGATAAAAATATACTCGAAATATTTTCTGTCTACCGAATATAAAATGATCAATGATTTTTTTTGACACACTTTTTGATACTGTCATTAAATCATCAAAGATTACTAATTTTTTACAATCATTATTATAACTATCAGAATATGGTATTTTTGTTATATCATCTTCTAATACCATAAAATCATATCCTAATTTTTCTTTCATCTTATCTGAAATTGATTTTAAATATTGTATTTTATCCTGTTGAATATTCCTACCATAATAATAAATAATATCTGGCTTGTTAAAAAATTTACATGACAGAATCATATACATAACTAGGTTCGTTTTTCCACGCGAACTGTCCCCTATAATAAGCAACCTGAATGGCCATTTTAAAATATAACCATTTTCGCATTCTTTTTTATTTAAGTCTAAATTAGGTATCTTTATTGTTATATTTTATATTACATTATAAAATATAATAATACATGACTAACCATTTTATGTGGTTATATTATAACAAACAATAAATTAATTTTAAATATGTTTAATAATCCCATGGACAACCATTTTCATGAGCATATATTAAACAATCTAAATGACCATTTTGAGCTGCTAACTCACATATATAATATTCTAAAGGACAATTATTTTCAAGAGCATATTTAAAACATTCTAAAACATTCTAATTTGCCATTTTTGGCTGCAACAACTGATGTTGTAGAATTCCATGGACACCCATTTTCATGAGCATATTTTAAACAATCTAGATGACCATTAATAGCCGCTTGTGTGCATGTTTCTTCATCCCAAGGACATCCAATTTCATGAGCAAATTTTAATACTTCTAAATTTCCATTACCTGCAGCAATTTCACATATGTTACTTATTTCTTGAGATAAATTATAAATTGTTTTTAAACTTTCAAAATCGCATATTTCTACACATAATTGAATATCGTCATAAATTTTTTTCATCTCTTATATATAAGTATAGTTTTATATTTATATACATAACACATAAAACCCAAAGAATGTTACCATCCATCCAACCATCCATAAATCACAAGCAAAATAAAACAGCACGAAAATGATGCATAATGATGTAACAAGTCTTTGTGATTAATCTATAACACTATAAATATAGGTTATTTGAGCTTCAAATTAAATTTTGCCACCAATTAGTAAGGCCATTTAGTAAGGCCATTTAGTAAGGCCATTTAGTAATGCCCATTTAGTAATGTTATTTACTAAGGCCATAAAATTATTTACCAATAAATAATGCTATAGAAAAATGGCTAGTTTATTAAAACCGTCAAAGGTTTGCTGAGAAAGCTGTTTAGCTTGACGTTAAAAAGCTCTTCGGGATCTCAGCTTTTTTTTCTAACTCCGGCTTAAGTCAAGGTTTAACTTTGTCAAAAACCTAACGGTTTTTAACTTCGTTAAACCATGCCTTAAGCCTTCGTAATTGTCTGCAGCCATAAATGTAATTATTCTAAGATGCATAATTATATTTTAACGAGTAAATGGAAATATGCTCTAGTAAGTGTACTATTGAACAACGTCTTACGCCGATTTTCTAAAACCACTTGTGCTCTAATATTTCACATCCGCCCATTTAATGATCCCATAAATTATGATCCATTATTGGAGTCGGGATTAATATCAATAAATTATGTTTCATTATTGGAGTCGGGATAATTTACCAAGGAGAGATTTTATCAAAAATTTCTATCTTTATTTTCCATTGTATTTAATCAATTTTCAAAATATAATCCAATACATTAATCCAACATTTATTCTATGGGGTCATTCAATTAGTACGTACTATTATAATACTAGTTTTATTTTTATCTTTGATTTCGTCATGTTCAGTAACGTTGGTTCTCTGTTCCTATGTGTTCCGTTTTTTGTTGCCCCGTCATCATAATTCTAAGTGTTGCATCATCATCATCTCCCACTGTCACTGTCATCATGTTGCTTTACTTGTCTGTGACGTATTGTCTAATCTTAGTGTACTGTCGTTTGTTGTGTTGTGTTACCATGCCATTGCATTGCCCCCTTAGTCCGTCATATGTTATAATTATTTTGTTACGTCATGTGTGTTAATATAAATAAGGCATTTAATGTTCTGTGTAGTCAGTCGTTATGTGAAGTCGTCGTTAGCAGTTGTTGTCGTGGAGTTACAGTCAAAGTCGTCGGTTATGTTAAGATTTGTCTCGTTGCCATTTTGGACTTTATTGCTGTTCTGGAATTCGTTGGATAATTAGAGACATTTATCGTTAACAGGAACTTTTTGTATTTTTGTGACTCATTCCTTTTACATTTGTATCCCGTAAAATCGAGTGATTTTACAGTACGCTCTAAATTGGCTAAAATTTGACCCCACCCTCCCCCCTCGTACGCACACGTACGCTTGATACTCACCCCCCTTTTTGCGTACGTACTCTTGGTTGTTTGACCCCCCCCCCCCCCATCTCTAACAGAATGTTTCTAGGCATCTAAAACCACGGAGAAAGACTTTTTAAGCTTTCACGAGACATTAAAATGATCACTTAAATGTATTTCATGAAAAATCTGTAGTGCTGTTCAAACAAATGGCCACATAGGGTATAATATGGCGTCACAATGGCCTGGTAGTTTGACGGAACCCGAGAGGGCTAGGTAATATGGGGCTTTCAAGTATACATATCTCATCGCATGTTTCCTATCTGGCACGCTAGGCAACGGCGAAAAACTGGGTGTTCAGCCTTGTAAATGCCACTAGTAAATGCCGCTATTACAATGGGAAAAATATCGCTAGGTTTCAGTTTATTCAAAATTCCTAGTGGTCACATTGTCGGATTCGGCCTGAGGGCTGTAAGCTTGACACCCCTGTACTAGAAGTAATTTCACCTGAATACGTACTTCATTAATTAATTGTTGCAGGATGTATGCAAAAAGCTACTAATTTTTTGCTTTGCGTACGTACTTCATGTGTCAACCCCCCCTCCCCCCTTGTACGCATTCGTACGCATTTGATTGACCCCCCTCCCCCTTCTTGCGTACGTACTAAATGAATGACCCCTATTTTATTTATACCACTCCTTTTACAACCATTCAATCTTATTATTTTATAATACCATTCTATCATTCTATTATAAAATTCCATCCAATCATTATATTATAAAAATGAATTCAATCATTCTATTAAAAAATCCATTCAATCCTTCTATAATACAAAATCATTCTATCATTCTATTATAAAAAATCCATTCCATCATTCTATTATAAAATTCCATTCTCTCATTCTATTATAAAATTCCATTCTCTCATTCTATTATAAAATTCCAATTTCTCATTCTATTATAAAATTCCAATTTCTCATTCTATTATAAAATTCCATTCTCTCATTACCATTCATTTTTTTCTCCCATCATCCAATTACCACATTCCATTACACAATTCTATTATACCATTCTATAAAACCATTCTATTTATAAACATTATAAATTACCATTATAAATTACCATTTTTTAATTACATCATCAACACCCTTAATATAATCAACTCACTTAAAACCATCAACTACTCCAATACCCCTCTCTACCCAACTTTACCCTAATTTTGCACCAGTTATTTTTGTTATCATTATATATAATGTATTTCTTGCACTTTTGCTGAATACATCTAATTATAATCATCCTTAGACTAGAAAGTAGTGAAATCTTGAAAATTCTACTTTTTAAGTCGGGCACGTAGCCAAGGGGGGCTAGGGAGTTCTGAAGTCCCAGAGTTCTGAAGTTTGACTCAGTGCATCTACTGGGGCAGTCCAGAAGGGAGAAATCTGAAAAATTTTCTGTCGCGTCGGACCCAACCATGGTGGGTCCTTGTACGCCAAAAAGGAGGCACTGAGCCATCTCAAACTCGCTCTAGGTCACTTAGTAGATTGGTAGTCGCCATGACTGGAGTAGATGTACATAAATGGTGCATTCTAACATTTTTTCACTTATCTTCGAATTCATCCCATTAGGCTCACTCGCAAACAGATACCGACCAGGTGATATTTCTGCTTTGGGTGGAGTTAAAAGCGCGCCTCAAAGAAAACAACCAGAGACTGTCACCTTGCCTATCTCTCGTATGAAAGGAAGATTCTAATAGAAGAAATAAAATCTAGCATATATTTTACTCCATAGAAGTATAAGCGGCGAGAGCTTGGAGCCTAATTTCTTCGTCCATTCTGTTGATTCTTTCCTCGTGGAGAATAGCCAGTGATATTATACAGGTTCTTACACATATTTTTGTTTGTTTGTTTCGGGGGGGGGGGGGTGCAATGTATCACGTTATGAGATAAAACAGCTGTTCAATACATCTCGAAATACAATCTCAGAAATTATTGGAAGACCTGTCCGCCCTGCCCCAGCACTGCTTAAAAGGGAATGATGTTTAGTCAAAGTTGCTTTGTTTCTCATCCATCAGGCATGACACCTTTGGAGTATGGAGGACTTCAACTGGGAACATTTTTCATGAAACTTCTTGGTCTCAAGGTTGCTTTTAATTGGAGATTTTTTGTGGATCCACCATTGAGCACTATACTAATCAGCAAAATTTAGCTTAGCAGATGCCTTCCTGGGCCAGTCCAGAAGGGTGAAATTTGAAAAAAATATCGTTCGCGTTGGACCCAACCATATGGGTCCTCCTACGTCACAAAAGGAGGCATTGAACCTTTCCACAACTCGCTCTAGGTCACTTAGTAGATTGGTAGTCGCCATGACTGGAGTAGCTGTCCGCCCTCTCTCCTGAAAATCCCCCTTCTCTACGGCCTCTTCTGAGCTTGAATAATATCCCAAGCTGTATTTCTTGAAGAAGAAGTGCCTTTTTATGTTGACTGGACCCCTGCCCTCGAAAATTGCTAGTTGCGCGCCTGGTACTACAATCTTGGATACAATATAATGAGACTACCAACCCAACATTAAGTAGACCTATCAATTCCTTAACTACAGCTTGATACAACACTACTTGACCCCCTCTCCCCCTTTAGATCAATGTTGAATGGTAGGGAAGCCACTCTATACCATTTGGTCAACATTTAGTTAGGGGGGAGGGGAAAATGTGAAAGCAATGCCAGTCTGTAGGAAAACTTCAGTTTGTCTCATAATTTTTCTCCAAGATTGTGGATTTGGGGGGCACAGATGTAGAAGTTAAGTTAGAATTCTTTCGGGGGGGGGCGTTACTTGTTATACATAAGTATATGCCAAAATAGTGGTTTTCATAGGCTTTCTAATGAAAAGTGGGGGTCTGGGGGCCTGCCCCCAGAAAAATTTCTCAAAGTAACGCCCTCCAGAACGTCGAAAAACGCCCTTTTGCAGAATAGAATGTAGCAGTTTCTCATCATTGATTGTCATGCTAAGATGGAAAAACTGGCTCCTTTGCACTCTTTTTTATACCAACCAGTAAAGTTGAGGTTAAGGCTGGCTGTTCTTAGTTTTTTCTAAATATTTGAGGCTAAATTGGTCATAAAATTTGTTCTTAAATTTTTGAGGTGTGGACAATTTAGACATTAAACAATATGCAAGACAAAATTTTGAAGCCTATGAAACAGGTATTATTTTTACGAGGAAATGACATTTCATGTTAATACATTATTGGACAGTGTATGCATCTTTGTGCAAAAATACATTTTACGATAGTACTTCAGCCTCAATTTGTTCTTTACTTGTTCTTAATTTCCCAACAATTTTGAGGCTGTTAGTCTTATAAAATTGTTCTTATAAAAAAGGAGTGAACCTAGTTTCATCGAAATTTGAAGATTTAAAACGACAAAGGAAAAGCTAAACCATCTTTTCTCTTTGGTACTATGTGCATGTACACCAATGATAGAGGAAAAACTATCTCTTACCAACACATTGCAGAAAAGACATTTCTCACCCTCAGATATCTGGCATGGGCTACATGGAATGCACTCAAAAGGAACAACGCCCTATTTCCTAAAAGGGTTGCCATCTACACAAGCAGAAACTCTTAGATACTCTTACAACACTCGTGTCGTCATTGAAAAAAGGGTAACAGTTTGTCGTACAACAAAATCAAGATATCTGCATGTCATATATCTGTGTTATGGTGCTTCTAGGTTAAAAAATTATTAAAAAGTACTGTATAGTATACTTCTATATACAACCTTGGTGAATTATTGGGGGGAGCAAAGCCCCCCTGACCCCCTAGTGTCTACGGGCCTGAGCAGATGCGTTTTTGAGGACAAAAGTGAACAACAATTGACAGCCACGAAGCCAGAGTTGAAAACATGTGGGGGGGGGGGGGGGGACAATGACAAAAGACGAGCCAAACCCGAACATTACGTAACGCTAAATTTTCAGTTTTTGAGACCCCCTCCCCCTCTAGTTACGCTCCACAGCATGACCCTCCATATAGATTAAACAGTAGCGTGTAATACTGTTAATTTTATATAGTATAGATTTTGGTGATTTACACCATACGTTCGATATGGAACTATCGTCGGGCGATTAGGCCGGATACCAAGTGGCTTGAAGAAGCACTTGTATCTGTTTAGGACGCTATTTGTATCTTATTAGTAGTATTTCGGACTCTCAGTGTTCGAAGGAAACTGAGGAGTGCCGCTTTGTATTGTTTGTTTTCGTACAGCGTCAGAGGCTCCAAGGAATATGAGCCAACAGAATCACGATAGGTCCCAGGAAATGATAATTATATCGTTAAGTGAATTACGCTAAGGTAGCATCCCTATTATGTCAACTGTCTGTAGAGGTAAATTTAGATTTGTGTCGATATTGAATATAAAGTGTAACCGATGTCATCACATGTCAATAGCACCATATGTGTTAGTAGTGTTTAAATAGAGTTGCAGCGTTCAGATTAGAGGATTCGCTCAGGTCAATGGCAGGGACGTCAAGTCACCTCGCCGAACCAGTGGCCACTGTAAAGAGCAAACGAAGTTACATAGAAAGTAAAGTTTAAGTATGTGTATTTCTATGGCTCTGTTCTCTACTACCAACGACAGCACCATGCCCAAGACAAGACGAGAGTATGCAATGCATTAAAAACGAGTACCCTTTTACAAGCGTAACAAATAAAAGTATCATTTTCTCCCCCTAAAGGTGTTATGTAATGAGTGAGTTGCCCCTTTGTGCTTAGTATCGAGACAGCTTGAAAATATATATTTTCTCTCCCTTAAAAAAGTTTTTTATAACACGGCTGTAAAATTGAGTTTTTAAATCTTAAATGTTGAAATATAAATTAAGGTAACAAGATAAGCTTAATGTCTTATTTTTCACGGAATGATTTAAAAGCTTGACTGTAAATGTAACAATGTGTGCAGTAGAGCCCAATCATCTTCTCAACTTGAAAGAGAGTTTTCGATTTTTAGAGTCCCAGACTTTTACAAAGTCATCAAACTCAAGTGACATCAACGTTGTTCTTTCAAAATGAAGGAATGTGAGATTAGACTCTCGCTTTGTAGCTTGCCGTCTTCGTTGAGGAGCATCTACCTTGGTCAGTGCTGAAAATAAGCATTCGACGCGAGCTGAGGCATACCCAGCAGTTGCAGCGACTCGATATAGCATTGTAAGGACTGGTGCACAGTCAATGTGGGCTTTCACCATAAATGCACAAACTTTATTTAGATCAACCTTTTTGTGATTTTCGTGTAAGAATACCCCTTTGTCGTATTCTTTCAGCAATATGCGTCGATAAACACGACATTCTGCATCCAGATCAACTATACCTAATGTCTCAGACAAAAATCTTCTCTTCACCGTGGGTATAGTCATCTCATATTGGAACAAGGGTTCCAAGTCATTCTGTAAAATTATTCGATTTTACGGGATGCAAATATAAAAGGAATGTGTCACAAAAATACAAACGGTTCCTGTTAACGATAAAATGTCTCTAATTATCCAACGAATTCCAGAACAGCAATAAAGTCCAAAATGGCAACGCGACAAATCTTAACACAACCGACGACTTTGACTGTAACTTCAACTCACGACAACTGTTAACGACGACTTCACATAACGACTGACTACACAGAACATTAAATGCTTTATTTATATTAACACACATGACGTAACAAAATAATTATAACATATGACGGAACTAAGGGGGCAATGCAATGGCATGGTAACACAACACAACAAACAACAGTGTACTAAGATTAGACAGTACGTCACAGACAAGTAAAGCAACATGATGACAGTAACAGTGGGAGATGATGATGATGCAACACTTAGAATTATGATGACAGGGCAACAAAAACGGAACACATAGGAACAGAGAACCAACGTTACTTAACATGACGAAATCAAAGATAAAAATAAAACTAGTATTATAACATAACTCCCTCCTTCAAAATCAAGCCTCCTGGCTTGAAAAATCAAAAGAGAGCAATGGTAACAAATAAAAAAAAAAAAGTACAACACACGAACGGACCATACTACAACTCAAAACATTCAATTGCTAAGTTACACCCTGAATATGTCTCTGGATAGACTGCTGAGCTTGATTTGGGCGTTCAGAAAATGAGTAAAAATGTTCCCTTTTCCATCTTTCTTCGCACCTAGCTCCAGTCGGCTCATTCTTCATTTCAGGAACATTGGGCTTTTCCATTGGTGGACAATGAGGGTACTTTCCAAGTAAATCTGTTTGCATTTGCAGGTCATCCGCTCGGAAGGGCGTTGTGTTTGAGAGCTCCAGAGCACGAATTACCCCCTGGAGCTCTTTCAATAATGTCTCAACATCCCTCCCGAGCGACTCGATATCAATAGTGCCTTTAAAGGGCGATGCTGGCGGGGGCACGTTTTGGACTTGATTATGAGGACAGGAATACATTCTGTCCCAACAGTATTTAGCAACGTGCCCCACCTTGAGGCAACAGTAACAGATAGGTCTCCCATCCTCTGCCCTGTAAATGTTCGTACGATTGATGAAGGGGTTCCGCTTTTCATTTTCCGCAGTCTGCATTCGATTAGCCATGGCATCAACAACTGAACATAAAATTTCCAGCATAATGTTCTTCATTTCTGGTACAGACGTCATGTTCTCCATCTGAAGGTACGAGCAAGTCTATCCCGGGTCACGGACACCAATGTAAAATTATTCGATTTTACGGGATGCAAATATAAAAGGAATGTGTCACAAAAATACAAACGGTTCCTGTTAACGATAAAATGTCTCTAATTATCCAACGAATTCCAGAACAGCAATAAAGTCCAAAATGGCAACGCGACAAATCTTAACACAACCGACGACTTTGACTGTAACTTCAACTCACGACAACTGTTAACGACGACTTCACATAACGACTGACTACACAGAACATTAAATGCTTTATTTATATTAACACACATGACGTAACAAAATAATTATAACATATGACGGAACTAAGGGGGCAATGCAATGGCATGGTAACACAACACAACAAACAACAGTGTACTAAGATTAGACAGTACGTCACAGACAAGTAAAGCAACATGATGACAGTAACAGTGGGAGATGATGATGATGCAACACTTAGAATTATGATGACAGGGCAACAAAAACGGAACACATAGGAACAGAGAACCAACGTTACTTAACATGACGAAATCAAAGATAAAAATAAAACTAGTATTATAACAATTCAAATTCAAAAAGTTTGGAGAGGAAGGTAAAAGACATCCCATTGCATTCCACACTTTGTTTTCTTCTGACGAAAATCGACGATCAAATTCTCTTTCCATACGGTCGATACAGTTTGTTACGCATATGGAAGTCATACCTGTCATTTGGCAGTAATGTGTGATGCGCAGTGTTCGCAGTCAAAGCGCGCATATAAGGACGCACACTCAAATTCTTTCCAAAACTGGAAATATGCCTTATTTGTTGTTATCCTCGTTTGCGCTTTCACTGCATAACCATATTTGATTTGCAGTCCATTTAATAGAGATTACTTTGATATAAATATTATTATACTAGTCCGTAGAAAAGTGTCGTCTTTTTTCATTTTGTTTTTGCAAGCTCATAGCCAAATGTTGAATAGATTTATATGCGGATCGAATTTGCGGATCGGTGAAGTTACGGAATACCTCGGTTACACGAAATTAGTTACCGATACGAGGCCATAACCACCGAAAGCACAGGAGTTACAAAATTCTCGTTCGAATGGTGTTTCAGGCCTGACTTACACGATACCGGATTCATTTTAACACCGGATTGCTTCCACACCATCTAGGTCTGTTTTGATTACAATTACACGACGCCGGAGCAATGTCAACCCACTTTGCGATCTCGGTTACACGGCACCGCGTGGTTGGGAGCTGCGAAGGCAAATTGCATTGTTTTCTTTCGCGCTAGCTAAAAGTAGTTGAGTCAGTTGAGAAGATAGCGAAGTTATGGCGAAGGCTTGTTCGCTGAGATCGACTGAGAAGCAGTTGTTTGAATGGACAACTTCTGAAGTAGAACTGCTGTTGGAAACAGTGAAAAGCTTCACATTGCCCTACTTTTTTCCAAAATCGTCTCTATGCCTTTCTATTTCCATTTCTGACTTTCCTGCTTTGCGAGGCAGACATGATATGTTTCAGGCCCGTCGGAACCGGGGGGACTGGGGGGGCTTCAGCTCCCCCAATATTTTGCAACTATTTGCTCTTTAAATTTTCGAGAAAATATTGCAAGGCCATACCATAAATTCGCAAAAATATTAACCAGTTCAGTTACAAGTTATCCCTTTCAATCATTTATTGCGTGTTCAAAGAACCAATGTATACTTGATCAGGAACGTTAAACAGCATGAGCGAAGAAAGTGAAATCTTGATAACTGAATGTTATGCGAAGGTGCTTGATGGCGTCAGGGTCTGACTTTTATGTTCCATCAACCTTAAGACACTTCATTATCGATAGTATTGTTTGGTAATTTGATTATTTGGTAAGCAGATTTTTGGACAATTTTCGAGCAGAGATTTATGTATTAAAGGTAATGTAGCACACAAAAGTACACAAGCATAGGTGGTTGAAAAAGAGTGTTAAGAGGATCGTTAAATTTTGTTTTGGCAGTGCTTATGATTTCTTAAGTTGATTGCTGGCGTGCATTGCACGGAGACAGCAGGAAAGTTTTGCTGTCAATGACTGCAAAGTATTCCGTTAGCTTTTTCAGCCACAGGTAATATTAGTAGATGACTGCAAATACATAAATTCCAGCCAATTTAGAACTTCCATTTCAAAAATTGTCTTAATTCCGTAAATAGTAATTCAGCCATTAAAAATGGCAATTTGTATAGCCAGGTTGCTTTCCAGCAATCTAAAGGGCGTGGTCGAACAAAAATTCTCCGGGAGTCCAGTGCAGTTTGCTTTATTCACAGCCCCCCCAATATCAATTTCGTTCCGACGGGCCTGTGTTTCATAATTCTTTGTTTCCTTCTTATGTAGTAGTTGGAAGAAAGATGAAACAACAAAAAATTTTGCTGGAAAATTGAGGCCAATGATACTACTGAGCCAAGAAGTGCCTCAAAAATGAGTTTGTAATCCATATTGCGTTCAGTTCTCAAGCCTTCAAGCAATAATCAGTGCATTCCACTCGAAGAACTGAGAACTTTGGCGCCAACCTCAAAACTATGGAATGGATTTTCTCAAAGGGAGGCTATGGTGTGAGAGCGCATCGGATTCCTGCAGTTATACGACACCGAAGAGTGGAGTGGAGTGGCACCACCTCACCTTCCAAGCGGATTGATATCACTCCACGAATGTGGATCGGCACCACACCGGATTGCTATGGTGTCGTGTAACTACACCCCCCTATCCGATGTCAAAAGTAATCCGGTGTGACACTAATCCGGTATCGTGTAACTGGGGCCTAAGTTAAGGTGAAGTGTGTGAAAAAAGTTCCGTCTTTTTAGCGTTGAAGTTGAAGGGGAATGATTTCTATGTTGAACTTTTGCAAAGTGACACTCGCTCGCGCTGTTGGTGTTTTTTTCCAACTTGGATTTTGTGGGAATGAATAATGATGAAGGATCGTCTTCAAGGGATGGCCGAGGAAGATTTACGTATCGGAATGCCGATGAACCTCAATTTTTCATCCAAGAAATTAACCAGTAACTACTCTATTGATCACTTATCCTCTGCTACTTGAATTTAGCAACGGCTTCACTAACATTATTGGACTCTGATGGAAAATTACATGTGCTTGTTAATTTTGTAGCTCTTATCGGGTCAGTTCAAAAATACGTCATGCCTTGGGAGGTGTACATCGAATGACGGGTTGTTACAGCTTTTTAGGGCGAGGAGCTGTTGAAAAACCGCGAAGTCACGCTCCAATTATCTGAGCATGTTATTTTTGTCAATTCTTGTTTTTCTTCAGAAATATATTTCTGAAAAATGAAGTTCATATAGCTTTTTGGATATGCGTGCTGCAAAAGATGCACACACTTGCTGGTTTTTGTGCATATGCTCTTTGGAATAGCTAAAAATTTGCCCCAGTCATTGTTATCACGTATTGTGACATAACAGTGGAAGGGGGTTGCATTTCTGGTTGTTTTGTGATACTGCATTATAATGGTAAGGGAGGAATCAAAATCCTTCTAGATTCGCATGACTTATTTTTTGAATGCTCCCTCTCCTGAAGCTCACTTTTTGTAAATTCGTGGAAAATGGATAGATCAATTACTATCATAATTATGGTGCATTTTGTCATTTTCTCTGTTATTTGTCTCAGTTCTCTTGGCCCTTCTTGTGTCCCTTTCATGGACATGTGTAAGCCTCACTGTCCTAAATAGCACACACACTGATTCCTTTATTTCAAAACTGTCATGTATTGTAATTTGGGCCCTGGCATATTGTACTACCAGAATAAGCCTTAGAATGAGCCAGCACTGGTTTTATTCCATTTTTATCTTGCTAAAGTGAAAACTCTGCTTTTTTCTGTAAGTCAAGTGTCAGTAATAGACTACCTGCAATAGCAGAGTTTGAACCTGTGTTGTTTGAAAATTTAGACATAAAATTTTGCATGTCTTTCATAGATTATTCCTTATTGTCAAATCTAGTAACCATTATCTTAGGTATTTGATGTTCAGAATCTCTATGGAAAGAAAGAGACAATCAAAAAATATTGATTATGCAACAATAGTTGAAATTGTGCAAGAAATTTTCAAAGAAGCTAAATTAGATGTTATTTCAACTGAAAGAATAGTAAGTTGTATAAGGAAGAAAATACATCAGCTGTTATCAATAGGAGTAAAACAAAAGAAATCTGGAGGGCGACAGTATGGAGTCTTTTTGGACAGGCTTAAGGCCTCAACACCTTATAAATTGAAAGTATATGTACATGAAACAGACAAGTTTAAGCTATTGAAAAGGAATGAAGAGCTTGCCATGGAAAAGCAAAGCCTTGAGCAAGAGCTAAAAGTGTCTCGTGATCTAATGGAAAAGCTGCAAGACGACCTAGACAATGCAAACGAATCTGCAGGCTGTTGGAAGAAAAGATTCAAAAGCATTGTTAGACAGCAAATAAGGCAAACAAGAGAGAGAAAGAGGCTTAAAAGGAAAGGTTATAGTGAATACTCAGAGAGAAGCAAATATAGAATTAAAAATGAGATAAAGGAAGAATGCCAGTCAGCCTTAAATTTTCTTGGCTTATTTGACCTAGTGCCATATCAAGTGAAATTTTATGACCCCATAGGGGAAATATTTGATTCTTTTTCATTAATTGATGAAGAGGAGTTCAACCATAACTTTTTGGGTCAAGATGAAATGGATAGTGAAAATAGTGATCAGTTGGATGAAATTAATATGTTACTCTATGTGAAGGATAAATTTAACATTTCAAATACAGCTTGGCAGGAGCTTTCTATAATTTCTGGAGGCCTACCATCTGCATATAGCTTGAAAAAACGGATTGATTCCTTAAATAAACATTGGCAGATTTCCTCCACACCTGGTGATTCAGTTGGTGTTCAAGTGAAGATTGAGGATAGCCTCAAGGACCAAGCCAAAAGACTACTAGAAGAAAATAAGATTGAGCCAAATGAGACTCTTCAGATAAAATTAAGTGGAGATGGAACAAGAATAGGCAAAAGGTTGCAATTGTTCAATTTTACCTACTCAATCATCAATGAGGGAAAGTGTGCTGCAACTGAGAAAGGAAACTATATTCTTGCAATAGTGAGGACAAAGGATGATTATAGAGGTATAAGAGATTCCCTCAAAGATATAATACAGGAGGTTGCAAGTCTATCATATGTAATAGTTGCAGATAACACCTTGAATTTGGAATTCTTTCTTGGGGGTGACTGGAAGTGTTTAGCAACAGTCTGTGGAATTGGTCCAGCCAACCAGAATTTTGCTTGTATATGGTGCCTCTGCCCAAAGTCTTTAAGACATGATACATCAAAATTGTGGCCACTCAATGATGTGCCATCAAATGGTTCAAGAACAATTGAATCAATACAGAAAGATTCAAAAGGTAGGAAGAACAATTGTCAAAATGAACCACTTTTTGCCTGCATAAAGATGGATCATGTCATAATAGACACTTTACATCTATTTCTCAGGATCTGTGATGTACTGATTGAAAATCTCATCATAGAGTTGAGAAGGGCAGATGCTATAGAAAATAGAGTCTCGCGTGGTACTGTCAATTTGACGAAATGTCCTCACATGGAAAGGTACATGCATTTTCTTAATTCCTTGAACATCCCATTTACTTGGTCAGTTAATCGGGATACAGGCAAGTTGCAATACAGAGACCTAACAGGGCCTGAGAAAATGCAAGTGATTGAAAACATTAACATAAAAGAATTACTCCCATCTTATAATGATGCTGAGACAGTTCAATCTGTTTGGAAGAAATTCCTCCTCCTCTATACTAACATGCGACAAACATTTCATAAACATGAGGAAATAGATGCATTTTCTCAATCTGTTTGCACATGGATTCAAGATTTCTTGAGCATTTATCAGACCATAGATGTCACACCCTATATGCATGCTTTTTGCTGTCATGTTCCACAGTTTCTAAGGCTCTATGGAAACATTGAATATTTTAACCAGCAAGGTCTTGAAAAGTACAATGACCAGGCCTCTAAGGACTATTTTAGGTCCACAAATCACAGAAACAGGGAGGCCCTTAATCAACTGTTTCTGAAGAAACACAGAATACAGTTTTTTGAGGCAAGAGGAGCAGAAAGAGTTAAAGGTAGTTACTGCTGCAGAAACTGTGGAGAGATGGGGCATTCTTTTAAGAAGTGCACCAACAAATGCACAACATGTGGGGTAGCTGTTTGCCTTACACATCTTTTCAAGGTTGATGGAAAATGGAAGAAAGGCTGTAAATAAATCCTATAAGCTGAACTTCCATGTGACTACATAAACAGATTTTCATTCCTTACTTTATGCATGCAATTTACGTTCTGTTTTCAAAAAGCTTCTTAACTACCCTTTGTATACTATTGAAAAATTTCTATGTCTTTGTTTATGGTGAAAATGCAAAATACTACTGTAAAAATAACTCCTTGTATTTGGCAGCATTTCCAGTTCCCCTTACAAAGCTAAAAACAAACAAAAGTTCTTGTTCATATTTATATGGGAGAAATCTATCACCAACTGGTATAAAGTCATCGAGTGGAGGCCTCCTATGAATCCAAAAACAGACAGTTCCGTCAACAACATAACCAAAATCCCCGAAATGATTTTTAACTCTAACATTCCATCTCCTCCCAAGTAAACTATCAAGCTCTTCATTTTGAAAACATTTGCGTTTGCTTAATCTGGTACCATCATCAGGGGTACCAATGGTTGAGAAAAAATTTTCATAAACATCTGGATCGATAATCATCTCAATTCTGCCTTCTGGATCATTTCTCCTTCCAGACCCAAGTTGTCTTTTAATATGAAGACACAATGATGCACAGAATTTGTTGCATCGCTCAGCTAATGTAGACTCGCGTTGTACAGGCAGCCTTTCATATTTTGCTATCGGAAATTCTTCGTCTTCAGCAATGGCTTTCCATTCATCAAATTTCTCTTCATATCCAATAAAATGCACCTTTATACGCTTAGATGTAGAGTCAATTTCTTTAATTTCAATATCATACAAATTTGTATCAGCTTCTACCTTTCTGTTGGATACTTTTTGAATAGTTATCGACTCAGAACTTGCTTCAGAGCCGAAGCGCTCAACTGGCCTGCGACTACGCTGAGATTTGCGAATGGAAGCCATTGCTGAAAATAAGAACAGCCGTGGGGTGCGCAGTTCATGCGCACCAGTTCAAGTTTTTACTTAGTCGCTGGAGTTGTGACACAAGGTAACAACAATAAGTTTCATATGCAGCTGATCGCAAATTGTTTGTATCGCGGTTAGGCAATAAACATGTAATCACGCTATCATGCAAACGGGAGGAGAGGCTAGTGGTTCGAGATGACTGAGAGGAACACTGCACTGAAACAAAAGTAAAGTATACTGTTGAGGTTCAAAGACTTACTAATTCAGTAATGTACTTGTTTTAGTTGAACATATCATAGTGTACAAGTTGTAATGCGATGGTATTCGATATACAGGTATAGAGGTAGCAAACTTAAATGATATCCGTTTTACACTACCCAGGGCTTCGGTAGAATCCTTTGCTATTGATAGAACTTTATTTTAGAATGCAGGCTGTGGGGCCACCATTGGCGCAAATTGCTTTCATTATTATTCCCGCAACCCGCTTTCATCGCCAAATCGTGCAAAGTACTAGTCTTCCAATGATTGGGGGGGGGGGGCTTTACGAGTTAGCCTGCCCGAAAAGGTGTCTTGGAAATAAATTTAGAAGCAACATGAGGCAATTACATGGAAGTTTTGATGATACTAATGATAACAACAGTTTACCTCCTTTCCCTTTCTCTATAATTTCCTGAATCTTAGCGTCACTGTATTTTTCTCGTGTTTCTTTACTCGTCTCACGGATCGCGGCTATCGACAACACTGCTGAATTTAAGTTTTCTTTCGATGATTGGAGGGTTTTGTTTGCAATATCACACAACTTTAGCACATCCAAGATAAAATTGGTGAGGAAAAAGAACTCATCAGCAACAGTTTCTGTCCAAAACCCTACAGCTGTTGCACGGATAGTACTATCCAGCTCTTTATTTTTTGATGCAAAATTCAGCGTTTTGACGATATCTCCGTAGTTATCATCAATTGCTTTGCATGCAGCCAAATGTCCAGACCATCTTGTTTCTATCAACCTCTTAAGCTTACCTCCTGAATACTCTTCCTTTATAGGAGCCAATTTGAAGAATTTGTACAAGCCAGACACGACACCAAAGTATTCCTTTAATTCAGGAATATTTTTCATTACATTTTCTACAACAAGGTGCAGCCTATGACAAAAAGAATGGATGTATCATACAGTTCTTTGACAAAATTGGCTAATCAAAGCTTCCAATCCTCCTCGCTTCTCCTGAAATCACACTAGCTCCGTCAAAAGCTTGTGATACAAGCCCATCAAACTAATGGCACAGTCTTCCAAAGTCTCTCGCACAAATGCGAATATGTCTTTAGCAGATCGACCTGATTCACCAACATTAAGTGCTTTTTCTTCAATTTCCCCTGTCTTCAAAGAAAGAAATCGAGCAACAACGCCCTGAATCTCTTCTCTGGTGAAAGGATTTGCTAAGGGACCATTCATTATTTAGCCAGGGGTTGGTACCGAAGAGAAATTAGTTGGGTGAACAAAATTTTGCACACTAAAAAGGTTGGGTAAAAAAAAATTTCTTTGTATCAAAATGTTGGGTAAACATTTTTCATAGTACAAATCAAAAAAAAAACAGCAAGGCAGTTTGAAAGTCAGTTCTCAGTTATCATCACAGGAATCTCTGACAGAAAGATCCTCTGACATTGAGTCCATTTCATCAATATTAGCTGCAGGAATATCATCATCAGAATTGTATGCCAATCCACCAATCATTTTAAGATATGACATAATGTTTGCACTATCTTTATCTTCTTCACCCAAATACTTTTCAGTGACAGTACAGCTTCCTTTCTTGCCATATGAATTGGGGCAAATTTTGTCAATTTGATCCCATGAGAGATTCTTCCCTGCCAAGAACATTCTTACACTTCTTACAAGTGTAACTCTCTTCTATTTCTTTTCTTTGCTTTTCTGCTCTCTTTGTCTCCTTTGTTTCCTTGCAATATCAAAATCTTTGACCGATGTTTGATCAAATCTCTTTTGAAGAATCTTTACAACATAATGAAGGTTATTCTCATATGCAATAACTTTAGTTTGGAGATCATGCAATGATGTTAAAAAGCCCTGGATTATGTTTGATTCGTTACTGGCCCAGCGTTTGAGCTGCATTTCTTCTTTATCATATAATTGCAAATTTCTTTGCTTCAGGTTATCCAAGAGTTTATCAATTTTTGCATGTGTGCTTGTAACATGTCTTAAGGCTCTATTAGCATGGTTCACATCTTTGATGCTTGGATCTTCTGGTACATTTACATACCTATCCAGCTTGATATTCTCTTTAGGTATTACACCTTGATCATAGAGATGTATGATCTCATCCAAACTTTTGATATCTTGCATAACATCCCATCTAAACTGCCGTTGACCATCAAGATAGTTCTTGAATTGGCTCTGCTTTGAAGAGTAGGCAGCATTGTATATCTCAGCAGTAACAGAGTTGAAGAAGAGCAGCCTGTCTGTTTTAGGGGAAGGATATAAATACTTCTCCCATGCTGGCTTTTCCTCTATAGTGGATGGCTGCAAAAATAACTGTCCTTCTTTCGAAAAACCAATCATTGTCTGCTTTATTTTGCCTCTGTCTTGTGATGATGAGGCAGCAGATGGGCCAGGCTGCTTTAACGGAGCCTTTAGGCCCATCAAACATTTCTTCAGCTTCAAGATGTGGCCTTTCTTTTCCATCCCAATAAGCAAAATCATATCTTCGATTTCCTCATGATCCATTTGCTTCAGTAAGTCAATGTCATCATACCCATTCTGTTTGAGACGCTCAGCATACTCTCGTAAATTTGTTGAACTCAACCAGGAATCAAACCTTTCGTTAACGACGGCCATGTTCACATTAAAGGTGAAGTAATGTTGAATTGAATTGAATTGAATTGAGGAGAGGTGGCCTCTCTATCGACAGTCATGTGGAGATGTGGAGGAGGTTTCTGTGGTGTCTGTGGAGATTACTTGTTTCAAAAATGGCTGCTGGTGTTGCTCACGTGGGAAGGAAACGGGATGATCCTGATGCCTTAAGAGGAAGAAATGACAAGAGAAAAGAATTAATTTCAAACTCCAGATACTCAGAAACGGTATTAAAATCACAGCAGACATGTTCAGTCTTGGAGAACAGAAGGAAGTTGGATAAATTAATCGAAAAGGCAGGAGCGAGAAGAGAAAATCATCGTGACCGGCTTCTTGGCCTACGAGAAGTTTGGGATCAACTGAATGGAGACACAGTTGGTGTTGATGGGAAAGAATGCAATACTTCATTTTTGCAATTCGAAGAAGCTATTGATGTTTTCTATTCATTTTATCGCCATATTCAACGGCCGTATCTTAACACAGATAGGGACAAATTTCTGTATTCATTACTGCACAATGATTGGGGACTTTGCATTTATGTTGTCACACTTCAAGAAACAAACAGTCGTTTGATCGTAATTCGTCCTGACAACTTTGATATGGAGAGGTTTTTGCATTTTGTTTCACTGCCATTTCGTACAAGACTTGTACCAAGGTTGAAATTAGACAAGTGCTTGATACATTCAATTTTGGATACTCTAGGTTCTGAGTGGGACAGGATAGTAGCACGAGTTTTATTGGGTGTTGACAAATCTAGAGAACAGCTTGAAGAGCTTGGCATAAATGATGATGACATTTCAAAGAATATACAGAAGGTAATTTTATTAATGTCGTTGAAATTTTCAAAACATAAATTTATTACGATGCCCTAAGGTAAGAGACAAGGAGGTTTACTTGCACCATTTTGTTTTTGAGACCTGATGGAAAGCGACCCACCTAAAATCAATTCCTTGATGCTTTTCGAAGGTATGGAACAAAAGCAGTATCCCTACTTAAGACATATTTTTTGTTTGATTTTAGGTTCTTGACTGTTGTTAGTTCATTATACCTCTTACTTACTGTTATTCAGAGAGCCTCAAAAGAAAGTTTTTTTACAAAGTATATATTTGGCCAAATTTTTTCAAAGTTTTGATTGACAACATTTACAAACCTCTGATAGAAGAGCGGAAATCCATTGACAGTAGATATCTTTATTTATTTACAAAGGTTCTCTGTGTGGTGGACATGATTGCAGATGCCAAGTCAGCTGCCAAGAAGCAAGTTGAGGATATTCTCAATGAAAACAAGACCAAGCTTGAAGAGCAAATCGCAAGAAAGACTGATTTGATTGCTAGAAAGAAAGGCACATGGCCTGACCATGCTATTACAAAAGAAGAGAATTCAGTGACTGACCTACAGGAAAGAGTCTTGGACATCGACTGCATGCTTTCAAAAAAGTCTACTTCTCACATTCAAAAATTTAAGCAAATGCAAAAGCGTAAAGCCAGCCAAATAATTGAAGAAACACGTTGTAAGAAAAGAAAATTAACAAATCAGGGGGCACCAAGGAAGCTGGATAGTGATACAGAAGAGTTCCTTGCTAAGGCAGTAGAAGATAAAGCAACCTATCACGGAAGGAGGCATGATCTGGTAATGTACACAAATAGGCGTGTAAAATCTAGAGACTTGCTTAATATTGCAAACTATAGGCTTTTAAAGCAAGGTAAGCAAATGATCAAGTCAGCGACAACAGTATACAACCGTTGCAAACCAAGAAACAAAAGATCATATCAAGCTTCAAAGCATATCGGCAAGGGTTTAATGTGTTTTCAAAAGCCTCCAAAGGCTGAGGACAAGGACAATGAAAACACTCACTATCAGCGGGCACATGTTAAAAATGTGAAAATGGCAATGTTTTCAGAGGATGCTGGCAGTGTAAAATACTTTTCTTTGCTCCATAGCCTTGATGATAAGCATATTTACGCCCCGGAACAGGAGAAGGATTTGGGGGTGCCAGGAACACCAGAATACTTACCCTAGCAGATGTTGAAAAGGCAAAGAAATTACCAAAATATGATTGGCCTGAAAAATTAGTCTACCAAACACCAGCATCGCATAGGATCATGACGAAAGAAAGTAGCAAAGATGACAGTGGACATGAAAAATTGATCAACAACCACGACTCGCATTTTGTCTTTATAAGACCAAAATCAATCGTTGGCTCATCGGGAACTGTTTGGGCCAGTGAACTAGTTAGATTGTGGCACAACAACCCCAAAGTGTTTGAAATTGATGAAGTTGTTTCAAAAAATCCTTCTTATTCTGATGAATTTTCTTCAGTCTGTGCTGTCTTGCATGATTTTTCCTTCCAATATCAGGACATGACTGTTGAGGAAGACATTGGAAAGCTGACAGGTGATCTGTCCGCAGAGCAAATTTCAGCAGTGCTAAGCTATGAAAAAATGCGCATTGACAGAGTTATCAATGCTCTAAAACAAGTAAAAGATCAAAGAATTAAAGAGCAAATAAAGTTTGAGCAACATGAAGAGATTATTTTTGAAACAAGATTGAGTCCTCTGATAGATGAAATTGTGAATAAAGCTGAAAACAGTACAGAATGTGATGCAAAACAAACAAAGAATCTCAGTATTGAGTTGAGATCTTCCTGTGATAAATTGATAGACATGCTAAATGAGCTTCAACTACCTCAAGTAAGACCAAGAATTGCTTATTTAACTGACGCTGGACCAGGTGTTGGAGTATCAAACTTTGAAGTGCGTTTCAGAGATGCAGAGCTTGCAAGAATGTGGAATTCCGACTACAGAGTGCGAGTGCATAGATCCAGAGGTGATAGCGGTCAGGGTGAAGCAGAACGTACAAACTCAGCCATTGGAGATTCTGTTGTTGATGGTGCCACAATCGAATGGGAAGTTTACAAGAGGTATGAAGGAATGAGTCAGGATGAAATCCAGAAAATGTCCCTTTCTGAATTTGAGAAATACGAAAGAGATAGAATGTGTCGAAATGCATGGGAAGTTGCGAAGGAGCTAGTTAATAGGATCGACGGAGCTCCAGTTCTTGGGGAGTACATTAATTGCCAGTTGTCTGAACAACCCAAGAAACTATTCTTTTTCAACAAAGAAGGCTTAGAGGCCCATCAGCATGGAACAGCAGAAAAGAAGAAAACAATCCCTGGTTCAGGCTATATACAAAAGATCACTCAGTTCATGGATTCTCATTATGAGTATGGTCAGCTATTTATGGAATACATAAAATTTGCCTGCAAAAAGGAAGGAGAAGCCTGCGATTTCTGCTCAATACATGATTGGGTTGGTCCTCCAGCTGACAGGGTGCCGCAACCAGTACCAGATATCGAGAATCCAGGGCATTTCCTGAATGTTTTCAAGACACCAAACAAAGATCGATTTCCTGATGATTGGCAGCCTAGAGCCTGCTTGGCAGCATTATACAAAGAAGGGAACATTTCATTAAATGAACATGAGACCATAGAAAAGACAGCCAAGAAATTGAATATTGAAATCTGCCATGCTGTTTCTTGTCTTGAACATTTGCGCTCTCTAGATATTGGTAAGAGTAGAAGGGTAGGAGACAAAGACACCAAGAGACAGCAAAGAAATGACATGAAATATGAGGATTATGATTGGATGCAGCTTGTAATCTCTGGAAAAATTAGCAAACTGTACGTCTTTGAGCTTGACAGATATTTGGATAAATTCAAACTCAATAAAAAGTGCAAGAAGGCAGATAAAATAAAGTCTATTACTGTTAATGTGCTACGAAATATGCCAGTGGAGGAACATCAACTGAAGAATTACGAAAATGATGAGAAGAGCGACTCTGATGGAGCTGATGAGGAAACTGACAGTGAGTTTGATGACGATGAAAGTGATTTGGTTTTCCATGACTTAGATGAAGAGGAAATAAATGCAGATGAGGCAGATGTGCCATTGATTCGAAGAAATAGATATGGGAGACTTGTAGGAACATGGAGACTAGCATATTCCTGAAAACTAGAAAACCACTATGTCCAGAGTTTTATGTAAATTATGACATAACTGCCTTTTTTCTTGAGCTAAGTGTTTCCACTTTCAAGAAAACTTCCTTAAAATCAGGAAATTTGGGCATTTTAAGGAAATTTTTGGGACAAGACAAATTCAAGGAAATCTAAGGAATTATGAATATGTTGATGAAAACAGAATTCTCTCAACAAAAATCACTTTTTAGCAGATGTGATTTTGATTACAAACTGATACCTAACGAATCAATTCATGACTTCTGGCTGAATTTCATAACAATACTGTTGTGTGTGATACATAATTATGACACTGAGTGTCATTTGTACTTAAAACACTGTCCAAACTAATCCCTGTCCAGATTATACCCCTATTTAGAGTATTTCTATAGTTTTATCATACCTGATCAAATAGCAGGGGTGGTGCCAGGGGGCTAGGAAAGGCTCCAGGTTGGTCCGGAATTGGTCCGTGCCCAGAGAATACTATGGCCCGTTGCCATTCCTTCAAATCTAAGGAAATCTAAGGAAATTCTAGGTTCACAGAAAGGAAATCTAGTGTGCACTCTGTGGAAACACTGCTTGAGCTCCAAACCATTTGCAGCACTCCTAAGATGCAAAAATATTCTGCCTAATCTCAATAGAAAAATAGAATCTTCTGGAAGAATTGTTAAAGTTGCAGTTGGGTAAGCATTTTTTTACATGTCATAATTGTTTGGGGTTGGGTAAAAAATTTTTTTCATATTCTAGCAGTTGGGTAAAAGATATTTCCACTATCAAATTTATTTCTCTTCGGTACCAGCCCCTGGCTAAATAATGAACGGTCCCTAAGCATGCTGCATCCACTTGCCATGCAAATAGCTTTTCAGCTTGGAGGATAAGGAAGCGAGGGATGCAGCAAGCTTGACTTTGGGTAGTATTGCGCACAAGTTTGATAATAAAAACAGAAAGTGGTTGGAGGCAATCTTTCACGTTATTAGGTATCTGATGTCCCATCTACCATTATCGTAAAAATCTCAGAGTTTTTGACACGAGAAGCATGAACATTCCTAACCATATTAGTCATGACCTGAATAATCTCATTTTGAATGTCAGATGATAAATACTTGGCATTGCTTGGAATTTTCTTGGCAAGGGCTCCAATTTCTGGTTGGAGTGTAAACACTAGATTATTAATAGTATCCAAAAAAGACCACCAGAAAGGCCTTCACTGAAATCAAGATTCTCATCATCACCTCTTAATGGCAGACCCTCAGCAGCTAGATACCTAATAACGTGAAAGATTACCTCCAACCACTTTCTGTTTTCATTATCAGACTTGTGCGCAATACTATCCAAAGTCAAGCTTGCTGCATCCCTCGCTTCCTTATCCTCCAAGCTGAAAAGCTATTTGCATGGCAAGTGGATGCAGAATGCTTAGCAAATCCTTTCAGCTTCCTTCGATTTTTGGGACATTTATGCAATGTGCCAATAAGATTCCATCCGTCCAACGCATGCTTCCAATCATTAAATCCCTCTTCTGTGAAGGTTGTTGAACTTTGGTTAACTCCGAAGACACGACAAGGAAAACAGGATGCTGTATCTCTTTCCGTCGAATATTCAAGCCATGGTCGACCTTTGTACCAGTTGCTGTTAAATGATCTTGCCACAGACCCGGCGACTGAAGTTGCTGGATATTTCTTCAAGAGTGGCTGGCTTGGAGTACAGGTGTTGAGATCACTTGCAGATGACATTGGTGCCGAAGATGCATTTTCCCGATCAAGTGATCCAAATGCAGAAAGAGTAGCTTCAACTGAATTGCTTGGGATCGAAGGTGGCAGAGGATTTGATGACTCCTTTGGAACAATGGTGATATTTTCAACAGTTCTTCCACTCTTGCTAATTGGGGCTTTTGTCTCATCAACTAAAATGGAGCTGGGGCGTTTTCTTGCTTTAGTTTGAAAGAAATCGATGATATTTCTTGATGTCGACATGTCCCTATACGCAACTTCAAAAGTCAATTTCTACTACGACAATGAACTCTGAAACTTGTCTAGAAAAGAATACATGATGCAGGGGGTCAACAGCACGTGGCTCACGAGTCACATTGTAACCCACCATGTTGTATAGCGTCTCAAAATGGTTTGAGACTTCTGGTATATACGGTTTAACTTGGTAGTTTATCAACTTAAGGCTATGGGCCATACACCCCGTCGATACTTTCCTTGTGAATATTGTTCAACTTGTCTCGTCATAGGAAAAAATAAGTAACATTTGCTGAAAGGTTTCCTTCCGCTTTGTGCGCAGGTCATATATTACACCATTTCTTCGTACGGAAAAAGCAACATTTTCGCTTCTCTCAGAACTATGCGGCACTTAATCAAAAAATGAGAGGTGGATTTGCCCATTTCACTTTATTATCAACATTTTGATATAACTTTCATGATGTTTGGCAAAAGCTCTTTGGCATATTATTTAACTGTAAAACTCTTACCAGCGGCTTTCCCCACTGTTTTGGCCTATTGACTTCCCATACTTTTTGGTAAATGAAGAAATAACAAGATTTTCTATCAAACTTGTATACAAATCGAGAAAATGACAGGTGGATCTGAATAGACTTATTATCAAGTAATATCGTGGTATAAATTACAACAAAACATTTTGAGGATTTCTGGCATATAATTTTTGTTTTTTCTCGAGAGTAAAAGTTTTATGAGTAATGCGCACCCCTCTGCGAAGCATTCTTACTGCGCAGACCTTAGTCTTGGATGTTTACTCCGTTACGAATCACATAGGCCTAGGCATCTTTTGCTATGCTGTATGCTTCCGCTTGATCCGGTGGCATCATGTGTCTTCTGGCTATTGAGTTTCCTATAGCATAAGAAAAATAGCCGTGACCCTGCAGAAGAATGCTACCATTACATTCCTTGATACTAGTTGTCTTATGTCAAATTTTTACTGTCTTCTTTTTGGACAAAAAGCATATATTTAGTGGGCGGGCAAGGGCGGGCAAAATTTTTCGACTGGGGGGGCACTGCCCCCCCATGCCCCCCTGGCTTCGTGCCTGACAATTGATAGATGTCCGTTTCTGTCTGCAAACTGAGTAGTTTGAACAGAGAAGATAATCAGAGTAATGTAAACGCAAGGGAGTCGAAATGTGTTGAAAAGCGGTGGGGCCTGGATGTGTTCCGAATTCTGATTGTGTATGTTGGCTAAAGCATCTGTAGTAGAGATTATTTTGATATATAGAGTTTCGATTTAAAATTCCACATTTGCTAGAACTATCGTAGGGCGATTAGGCCAGATATCAAGCGTCTTGTAAAAGCACTTGTATCTAATTTTAGTACGGTACAGTTGTCGTATTATTGTTGTTTGTAGTTGGACTCTCAGTGCTTGAAAAAGGCTGAAGAGTGCCATTTCTTGTTTGGTGTTGTGTAATGTCAGAGGCCCCATAGGATATGAGGCAACAGAATCACGTTAGTTCTCAGATTATAGATAGAATTCTTATTTGTTTATCGTTGAGTTATGACGCATGTAATTTTGTTTAAGACCTAAGTGTTAAGAGGTATCGTAGATTTGTATTAGTGAATCACTATTGTAGTATTCATTATGTTGCTGAGTAATCACCGTCTTTTACTTCCATTATTTAGATTCCGGGTTAAGATTGCTTCCTAATGTCGTCGCACCAATTATTGCAATACCTGTGTATATACCAGCTAAATACGTAGAGAGTAGGAAGAGAGGGTTCAACGGCAGGGACGCAAGTCACCTCGCGGAACCACGTATATATAGTTATTTAGTCAAATTTGCAGTTTATTAAAGATCACATCTACTATTGTAATACTGCCAGTTTGATTGATAGATTTCTGTTAAAATATTTGGGTAGGTTTTATATAAAACTAACACCTTGTATACTAGGCCGATGAAAGAGTGACTTGCCAAAGCACTCGTGTCTACATTCGTATTCTATATTTAGCGTTGCTTCTCGCACTTGGACTCTCTGTACTTGGGACAGACTGAGAAGTGCCACTGGGCGTTTATTGTATTAGATGTTTCGTCGAGGCTCCATGGGGTAGAACCAGTACTATTGCTAGTTATAATCTTAAGTTAGTTTACGAGATTAGGCTAGGACGCATATGTAATGATTATTATGACTATTATGATTATTATGATTATTATGATTATTAAACCTTTAATTTTGTCTTGTTTTTGCCATCTTCTTTTTTTTCAACCTTACTTCTTTCGTCTTTCTCTTCAGTATTTATTCGTTCTGTTATTGTATGTTACTATAATACTATTGTTCTATTTTTTTTATGCAGACATGCCAATTATACATTGCCTGTTAATTAGTGAGATGTATAGTTGTAACTTTTAAATTTTTGATGAATGAAATGAAGTTTTAAAAAAAATTAATGTATGTAGATTGTTTGACTGTGTTCTGGTTGTCTCTGTTAGATCCATCGTTATTATTTGCTTATGTCAATGTTATATTTAGAATGATTAGATGTGAGTCAGTTCTGAGGGGTATCGACTGAAGAACAGAAGCGTATCTGTATGTCTCACTTTGCTGTACCCACGTAAACGTAACACATATATCAATAATAGTATTTCACAGCATAAAGTTTAAGATTACGTATTTTTGCCATTGCACTATGCGCAGATATAGCCTTGTCATCATTCCGTTCAGGGAATTTTGTAAGGAAATTTGACTAGTGGGCCAAGGCCATATGAGGGCCCGCTCCCTCGCGACCAGAGCCCATAAACCACCTGACTCCTAGGCCACAAAAGCTACAAAAATGAATACCACCAGAATAAAAATTCAATAAAACTTTAATAATATGTTTAAAGCTTAAAAAAGTTTTAAACCTGAATTGTCCACAAAATGCCCTATCAAAGACAACCAGAGTCACTCGAAAAGAACTTTTTAATAAATTCTCTCTCTCGATAGATTTCAGCAGTTGGCTCTTTATTACGTCTGTCTTTGCTCTTCAAAAATTCATAAACTGCAGGTCTTGGATCAAAATATGAAGTCCCTGTGCCATTGAGAGGAACATGCATGTAACTGTTAATTGACTCTGGTTTTAGAGATGCTCTACTGGATGTTTTTATGTTATTATAGCGGGAGACAGCTCTCTCTGTTGCCATGCTATGTGGTGTCAAGGTAAGGAAGCAAGCAAGGAATCTTCTGAGCATACCACAGCTTGCCTCTGTCATTTTTCTTAGCTTCAATGCATAGAATGTTCCTGCATCTTCTATCTGGCCATAGCCTTGAATTTGGCTTAGGTTTGTCCATGACATGCAGACATCAGAAACAAACTCTTCAACCTTGTCTTCTCCAAACATCTGGCTAACAAGATCTCTGCTGGCATTTATCATCTGGGCTGCTGAACTTGCATCCATTATCTTCTTCAAATTGTTGATCGTTTCATCTTCCTCAATATTCATGCGCTGGTCAAGAAAGTTTATTGCCGATTGAAAAATTTCAACCCTGATCGGAGCATCTTCTCTGCGTAGTGCGGTGACAAAACCATGAGCCTGGCTGGTTTTTCTGATATTTTTTTCTGCACTGCATTCTTCACCTGGGTGTAAATTCTTCAGGTATTTTTCTTCCTGCCCACCAGGCACTGGCATCTCTTTCATGACATTCAGGTTGACAATTGCTGCATCCCTCGCTGTTAAAACATCCAGTATAATGAGGTCCGACTTTCGAAATATTTTCTGCAAATTCTTGAAAATTTTGCACAGATCATGCATAACAGTAGTCAACCACACTTGCTGTGTGCCATTACCCCATTTCCCAAGAAATCCTTTCGCAGATGAGCTTTCTTTTCTGTCTGAATTTATGGTTCCATCTGTCATTTTTGTCCAAAGCTTTCTTGCAGCTTCTAGGTTATTCAAGATAGCTTTTAGTAGATTCAAAGTGTGCTCTGCAAATCTGACCTCAAAATGCTTTGGAAAAGCAAGAACCTGATCATGTTCTTTGTGCAGCAGCTTTGTGCGACGTGGAGATGAGCGAAAGAATGTCGATAGGGCAAGAACATCAGCCATCCAGATATGGAGTTCAGGGACCTCAGATTGAACAGATTCAAAGGCCAAATCTGAACGATGACAAACACACCACGCTGTCAAAATGTCCCTGCCAATATGTTGTTTAAGTAAGGTCCATAATCCTGCGTTTTTCCCTGTGTTTGCCTTTTCTCCATCAGTGGTGACTCCAACAAGCTTCTCTGTCTCCACACAAGCACTTTTCAAGCACGAAATAAATGAATCGAGAAGTCCTTCAGCTCCTCCTAAATCACTGTTGGCAATGCCAAGAAAAACGGTCTTGACACTCACTTCGTTTGTTAGGACTAACCTTGCTGTTATAAATTTAGAATCAACCTGCTGCTTGTCAGCACTTCCATCAATTTGAACAGAGAAGCACAGACAATCTTTTAATACATTAGAAGTTTTTTTAATCTCTTGCTTAGCAACAATGTCTCTCATTGCTGCATAGGTTACTGGATCTCTATAATGGTATACAGAGCTTGGTTGATTAAAAGGAACAAAATCTGCATCCTATCCTTCTGTCTCAAAGTTATGCAGTAAAGCATTGCTATGTTCAGTTGCCAAAGACCTTGATGGCCAGCTTCTTGCACTGAGTGTCTCCACTCTACAATCATTATAAACATCAACAGCCAGTCGTAAAAGAAATTCTAATGTTTGTGTTTTCCATTGTTTTGTCACGTGTTAGTACAAGCACAGCAAGCTAGCTGATTTGTATTGATTGTAATTAGAAATTGAGAAGAGTGTTGATTGTAATATTGCGAACTGATGAATAAAAAATCAGAGTTGGAATATATCGATGTAAGACGGTTGTGTTTATTGTTGGCCTATCTGCAGAACCCACAAAACGTTACAAATTGGTGACAGGAACAGATATGGCCTCCAATGTCTTACCCGAACGATTTGCATCCGGTGACTTCTCTTCGTGGCATCGCCATTTTTCGAGATGTGCTTTAGCAAACACGTGGTCTGAAGAGACACAGCTAGTCAAGCTCCCTGCGTTTCTTCAAGGCCCAGCCGCCTCATATTATGACTCATTGGCTGCCGCAGACAAAACTACCTGGGAAGCCCTGACATCAAGTTTAAAACGATATTTTTCCCCTGCTGTCGAGCAGGAGAATTTTTACCGTGAATTTGAGGACAGTCGCCTACGCCCTGGTGAGGATCCCAATTTGTTCCTATGGCGGTTGAAAGAACTGTTACGAAATGCCGAGCCTGATCTAACTCCCAGCGCATTCGATGCTTTACTCCGCCGTCAGTTTATGCGGGGAATACCTAATGATCTACGCCTTAAAATCTTAGAAGCGGATCCGACTCCCACACTGAAAACCATGCTCGAGTTTTCGCAACGGTTCCGTGCTCTTCGTGTTATTTCGGCTGAGCCTGCATCCTGTGCCACTGCTGTCGACATTCCCACTTCGGCATCTGACGTCCTACCGCAACAAGAGCAACTGGAACGTCAACAACAACAGATAGAACATCAGCAGCAAAAGCTTGATGCCCTCCATGATGCGTTGCAAACAATTGCTGCAGGTCAAGCTAATTTGGTTGCTGCCATTTCTAATAACGGAGTGCGCAACAGCGAAGGCTATGGGCCTCAGCGGCCCTCAACCGTTCGTTGTTTTCTACGCCATAATGAAGGTCACATTGTCCGAAGCTGTCCGAAAAGACGCGAGGTACCTCGATGCAATACCTGTCATGGATGGGGACACTTGGCAGAAAACTGTGCAAATAATACGAGTCATTATTTGAATAGTAAGTCTTCTTTAAACTTCAAGGGGGTGTCTCGCTAAAGGGTTGGCGCGATGAACACCCCTCCGTATTTTGTGTTGGGAATGCTTCTGATATTGAACCCCAATTTTTACGCCAACCTTTTGTTTTCTGCAAATTTTTTGGTGGCTCTCAGCTTTCAGCCTTACTTGATACTGGATCAATGAGATCCCTGTTGTCCCAAGAAGCCTTCAGGCAAATTGTAGCATCTCACCCGCCAGATGCTCCGCCTATTGTTAGAAGCACTTCCAATACTTGTGTTTCTGTTACTGGGGAAGCTTTGAACTCTTTGGGGTCAACTGTAATCCCGCTATGTTTTCCCGGTAGTACCTTTATTTATGATTGCGATTTTTTGATTTGTGACAATATGTTAGAACCTTTACAATGTATTTTAGGCTGGGACTTCATTCGTGCTAACAATTTACAATTAATTGTCTTAGATGCATCTTACTTTCTTGTGGGGCCCCATGGTAGTACTCCATTAACTCCAGTATCCACGCCTTTAGGCCCACATTCCCAGCAAAGGTCTACTACAGCCTCTACCCTATCCAATCTAGACTCTTCCACAAAGCTCACACAGTCATCTAGTCAAGGACCAGTAGCTGTTGTACTTCCTAGCAATCTTACTCTTCCATCTAGAACGGAATGCATTATCCAGGGCCTTGTTCCTAAAAGCTATGCCAATCAACTAGGATTGGTATGTAATTTAGGTGATTCATTAGGCACACAATTTTGCACTGCTCATACCATAAGTCATGCAGTCCAACGGAAACTTCCTGTTAGAATAATGAATGTCTCAAATTCACCAGTTGAGCTTCATGCAGGTGAAAAAGTTGCTTTCTTCTCGCCAGTATTTGAAGAGCCCTCAGCAACCCATCTAGCCCCAGATATCTGTTGCGGAATTATGAATTTTTCAGAATGTATAGCTTCTGAGTTAGCATCTGCTATTAGTCCTAACCTAAATGAGCTTGATAGAGAGAAACTTCTGCAAACCTTGCTTTCTTTTCCGGATGTTTTTCAAAGTAGTCTTGGTCATACACCTGTCGTTGAACATAGGATAGACACTGGGGATTCTACCCCTATTCGACAATATCCACGTAGATTACCATATCACTATCGTGCAGAGGTTGATAGGCAGGTGAATGAAATGCTGTCTCAAGGGGTAGTTCAGCCCAGCAACAGCCCTTGGGCTTCCCCAATTGTACTTGTGAAGAAAAAGGATGGCACGTACAGGTTTTGTGTTGATTATCGCAAGTTAAACCATGTAACAAAACCTGATGCTCATCCACTGCCTAGGGTCGATGACCTTCTTGATGCTCTCAATGGCTACAAAATGTTTAGCACTCTTGATTTGCGTAATGGCTACTGGCAAGTCAGTATGTCAGAAGAAGATAAGGAAAAAACCGCTTTTATTACACCAAGTGGCCTCTTCGAGTTCAATAGGATGCCATTTGGCCTCTCTAACGCTCCTGCTACATTTTCAAGAGCAATTGGAATTGTGCTATCTGGTCTTACTTACGAACAGTGTCTGTGTTATTTTGATGACGTAATCGTCTTTTCAAAGGATATTGATCAGCACTGTCAACGTTTACAAGCTGTTCTTACTAGATTCAGAGAACAAAACCTGCGAGTAAAAGCCACTAAGTGTTCATTTGGTGCTGACAGGGTCTTATATTTAGGCCACATGATTTCCAGTGAGGGGATTCACACAGATCCTTCAAAAATTAAAGCTGTCCAAAATCTTCAGTCACCAAGAAACTTAGACCAATTACGAACGTTTCTAGGGTTGACTGGATATTATCGCAAGTTTATTCCAGATTTCGCTACCATAGCTACGCCACTTACTGAGCTAACTCAAAAGTCTGCAAAATTTGTATGGTTAGATAAACATCAACAAGCATTTTTATCCCTTAAAAGCTATTTATGTTCAGCACCAATTTTAGCCTATCCACAATTTACGAAACCTTTCATTGTGCAAACGGATGCTTCAGACGTAGGGTTGGGGGCTATATTAGCTCAGATCGATGAGGAAGGGAAAGAGCGGGTTATAGCTTATGCAAGCCGTACTCTGTCTCGACGGGAACGTAACTACTCTGCTATAGAGAAGGAGGCCTTGGGCGTTGTTTTCGCTGTCCAGCATTTTCGGGTCTACCTATTAGGTCATAAATTTTGCGTTGTCACTGACAACAGTGCACTACGCTGGTTGCACTCAGTTGAACCTAAGGGGCGTATAGCCAGATGGATCATGACACTTCAAGAGTACAGTTTTACCATTAAACAAAGGCCTGGGTCCGTAAATCAGAATGCTGACGCTCTTTCGCGCCTGAGCCATCCTATAGGTAGCATAGAAGAGACAGATACTAACCATTTGAGCTGTTTGGTTAGCCTTCTACCAGACACAAACCTTTCTGATGTCCAGCGTAGTGATCCAAATATTTGTAAGGTAGTTGAAATGAAACAATTAGGCTTTCCAAAACCTCCTCTTTTCGTATGGAAAGATAACCATTACCTGCGTTCTCTCTGGAATTGCTGGGATGAGTTATACGTCAGCAATGGTCTACTGTTAAGATCAATTACCCGTCATAAAAGGCTACCCAGGAATTTACTTGTCCTCCCCCAAAGCCTTATTAGCAATGTCATGAAAAATCTACACTGCAGTCCATCTGGTGGACATATGGGAGTAACACGTACTGTTTTGAGAGCAAAAGATCGTTTCTTTAGGCCAAAGATGCAAGAAACCATTCAGAATTTTATTCGAGCTTGCCCCGAATGCAGCAAAAGTAAGCCTAATACGCTGCAAACAAGGGCACCTATGCAATCAATCTCAATTAGTGAACCTTTCGTCTTCTGGGCCCTAGACTATATGGAGCCTTTAAGAGAAACGTCTAAGGGTAACAGACATATTCTTGTCCTTATGGATCACTTCACCAAATGGTGTGAAGCTTTCCCTACCAAGGACCAAAAAGCGTCAACTGTAGCCTCTATTCTGGTATCACGAGTATTTTCACGGTTTGGGCCATCTACCATACTCCACTCCGACCAAGGGCGGAATTTTGATAGTTTACTAATGCACGAAATTTACGATCAAATGGGTATTAAGAAAACTCGCACTACCGCCTATCACCCACAATGTGATGGATTAGTAGAAAGACAGAATCGGACCATTCAGGAAATAATTTCCAGTTTTGTTAATGACCATAGTAACAATTGGGATGATGTTTTAGATCAAGCAGTGTTTGCTTACAACACTAGCATCCATGAGTCTACTGGTCTCTCTCCCTATGAGATGGTTTTTGGAAGGGAGGCCCGTATGCCCATAGAGGTAGAATTAGGTGTTCCATTGCATAATCCATCCAGCCAATCTGAATATAGTCAGTTAATCAGAAAGGCAATTCAGAAGAAAAATGATATTGCACGCAACAAGTTAAGCATTGTTAGGGATAAACAAGCCAAAAGATATGATAGTAAGAATACTAGGATGTGGAAGCCCTTTGAAGTAGGACAGACTGTGTGGCTTTGGCGTCCAAAACATTGGAAATTTGGTAGTAGGTGGGTTGGGCCATATAAAATAGCTGGTCGGCAGGGGGTCAATTATACATTAAAGCTTAGAGAGGGAAAGACTCTAGTTGCTCACCATAACCAACTTAAGGTTGACCTAGTACCATTGGAACTGGGGTTACCTATCCATCCAGCAGCTGAAACACCAGGAATCTCAGTTAAGAGTATGATATCCCACCATCTGAAGCACCCATCCAAGTTAGAAACCAGCTTGCCGGTCCCAGGCCTCATCGCCTCCGCCAAGTTATCAATCCTCCCGTCCGCTATGGAGAATTTTTAGCTCATTAGTAATTAACATAATTAGATTTTTGTAGGGAGGGGAAGGTGTCACGTGTTAGTACAAGCACAGCAAGCTAGCTGATTTGTATTGATTGTAATTAGAAATTGAGAAGAGTGTTGATTGTAATATTGCGAAATGACGAATAAAAATCAGAGTTGGAATATATCGATGTAAGACGGTTGTGTTTATTGTTGGCCTATCTGCAGAACCCACAAAACGTTACAGTTTCATTACTTTGACCCAAGGATGACTGTCTGATGAGAGACTCCATGCTTCTTCAAGTTTTTGCAATCTTAATGCTTCATTGTGAGCAGAGGAAAGCAAATGATCAACAAGTAAACGCAGTCTGTCTTTCCCATCAACCCGGACTCCACTGGCAACTGGTATTCGCCCATTAGTGGCATACCTTTTCACTTCAAGTTCATACTTGCTGCAAAGTAAACAGGTGACAACTGGACGTCGTCTTTTTTGTCCTCTCTGATCTTTCCTACCTAATTCCAGGCAAGATTCAGCTAAAAGCAGCCAATTCAAGTCTAATTTTTTCCCTTTGTACCAACCAACATCTGTGGAATCGATTTTGGACCCGGCAGTGTCTGGTTTCGAAATTTCAGCGTTATCAAGGCCTTCTATGTCTGCATGACTATGATCACTATTGGAATCATCAATGACATCGTTTTTCTCAGTATTAAGAGAATCTTCGTTGACCTTTTCATCATCTTCCATTGAATCAATAAAACAGTCAGAAGCTTCAAACACCTCAGCAACTGGCACTGCAGTTGATGACTTTTGACCGCTCGTTGATCCGCCATCAATAGGACTGGCAGTCTTAGGCCGACTGCTGGTGCTTGATTTGGTAAATCCGAACGAAGAGAGTAACGACGTTTGGCCACTTGCAGTGGCAGCCTCTGTCAATTCATTCTTTTTCTTTTCCAGACGTTTCTCGTGACCGCTCTTTGCTTTTCTTTTCATTTCCAAAGTGGATTTCTAACCGTCAAAATTTTGACCTTTCTTCTCTGATTTTCAGAACGCACAACACAGTCTAAAATGACCATGACAACACAAAACAACAACAAGAACCAGCAACCATAGCAACACTAATCAGCAACGGGCCTCGCTTTCTGTGCTTAATCTAACTGTCACAATATGACTGACACTGACTGAAAGACCGATTTTTCACTATTTACTGTATTCTTTGAAAAAAAAATTGTGAAAAAGGCCCAAACTAGTGGGCCAAAGGCCTTAAATTTTGCTTTTTTACTGGGCTGGGAAAAGGGCCCACTGGGCCAATGGCCCAGTAGTTACAGTGTTAAAAAATGCCCTGATTCCGTTAGATTACCTACATGACCGAGCATTACAAAACATCCTTATCTATTGTTTCGGGAAGTCTAGAAAGAGCCAGGATTACGCAATGCTTCTTTTGAACTGAAATCCGCATCTTATTCATTAGTTGGTTGGCAGTAAAACTGCTGACACAACAGTAGGTATTAAGGAGTATATATAGCCCCTCAAACTCAAAACTCAAAACTCAAACTCAATTTTTTTTCAACATAAAATTAGTTAATTATAATAAATGGATATGAAGAGAAAATTTAAATTTTAGGTTGATGGATACATGGAAAAAACTTAGGGTAAGCTATCGAGCCATGTATCCAGATTGACGTATTTACTCTAAAATTGCAACAACAAATAAGTTTGAATTGCAACAACAACAGTAAGATATAGAAATAAATGAGAACAAAAATGAGAAAAAATAAATAAATCTAAAACTGGAGTAAAATCAAGTAGATAGTAAAAATATAAATAAATTATTATTACAATGATGTAAAATAAATATAATGACGATAATTGAGTTCGAATATAAAATGCAAACAGAAAATAATCATAAAGTAATCAAGTTCACAAATTATCAGGAGTTGTTCATTAGGAAGTGTTTCATCTGCTTAACAAAATGATGTTTGTTATTGTTATTTGTTATTCAGAATTAATTTCCACTCTCCTTGCTTTTCTTTTGTCATTGTCTACTTCTGCAGTTTGTAGATGCTGAAGGTACTCTTCACAATACTTTCATATCAATAATTTATTTATCACAGATTTCCGGCAACTTCTCCCCTTCAAATGCAATTATACCTTTACTATGGAAAAGCTGTTTTAATTTTTTTTCTGGATCAACAATCATCTATACTCCTCTCTACACCATAGAGCTGTTTGTATAGTAGACACATGGCAAAAATGATACGCAGGTAACTAGAGAATGAAGAGATAATATCCTACACTTCTAAATCTTCTTTCTATATAATGATTTAATGGCCCATCTTTCCAGTATGGAATAATTTGTGGCCCAATATTTCCCCTCAAAAGTTCTGGTGACCTTGTTCAGTCTCTTCCGCCCCAAGGTCTGCTCCTTACTTTATGACAACTCCCTTATATCTAACTAAGAAAAACAAATCTTTGCACCCATACTCAAAGTTAGAAGTATGCAGGGAACCAATTTTCTGCCAAGGTCTATTTTATGAAATACTGTAAGACGGCATATTTAAGTGGCATAAAAGACCATTGACATTCCTGATGGAGAAATAATTAACAAACTAGAGTCGTTAACAAACTAGAGTTCCTCAGGGAAGGCATGCATGATATATGAAAACTTGTACCTGGCCTGTTGTTTATATTGCAGAGTCTTCAAGTTTGGAATACGTGAAATTGATATTTGCTTTATCCAACCTGAAGCTTTCCTGCTACTTTCCAAGTTCTCTTTCACTTGGTGCTCTTCAGAGTTTTTGTTGCTCAAGTGGTACTTCTATCTGCAAACACCCTATCACGCATTTTTCTTACAGTATTTCGTTGAAGTTAAGAGTACGGCCCTCGCACCGGTAGCCAGCACTGCTAGTAGCCAAGAATATTCTGTGCCGGATTTGGAGATGAACGGAACTGTTGTTGCATTCCTCTTGATCGAGTTTGAAAGAAATCCCGTCAGATTCGAGCACTAGTAGAACTTCATGATCATTGGATGGTGCCAACTATTCACAAATCCACTAGTGCTCCCGCCAAAAGTGAGCATTAGTGTCAATCAAGTTTTCAAAGCCCATCCGTATGAAAGTCCAGTAGAGAGTTTCCGAAACACTACGCAGTGACCTACTACGCCTCAGGGGAGACTAGGTCCCAGCGCGTTTTCGGGGATTCCTCCGATTGCTGTGGTGTAGTGGGTAGTTTCAATACTTGCGACTGGCCTATTTCAAGTCGTAGTGATATACAAGATTTCAAGGTACGTAATATACATTATTTCTTATCATACTGATATCATTATTCCATTCTGTCACCTATTATGCTAACAAGTTGTAACTAACTGCTGATATTTGTTGTCTTGTCTTAAAAGAGCACCTTCGACAAGGCGAATAGAGAAGATGGCCTCGACCAGCACCTCCGAAACAACAGTTGAAGCCCACAAAAGAATACAGACGTTTGTATTTTAGTGACATTACCAGACAAAATTAACATGTACTTATTTGGATATTTTGGATGAACCCAATCGACCTTGAGGAGTGCTGAGAGTATCTAAGTCGGCTTCGGCATATTCGTATGAAGGGGCAAAGTTTTGTTTCATTTATATGTAATATCCTCATGAAAATACCAGTTTTGCTAACCACAGAGTCGTATTTACTTCTATAAATTCTTCATCACGGATTTGCCATCATGGTAAATCGAGGTAGGTATATTTTAACTCCATCCTCGTGTTTATTTAATTCGGCGCCATTGATGAGGTGTATGGTGGCCCACTGCACTCACCTTAAAAATGCAGTGTGAATTTTAGTTTCAATGTGAAAAATAAATAAATGTCAGTTTTGCATACAACTTCCATTGATTTTGAATTCTAATTTAACTATTAACTTTCAATTTTGAATTAACTTGCAATTCTGATTTAATTTGTAACTTTAAAAGTTGAAATTCAAATCATGAGAGTAGCGGACCAGAGCACTCAAATTTCCAAAACGAGGCAAGAGAAAGGCGCGATGTAAACGTGTGTGAGATTGCTGATTGTAGTAGATCATGTCGAACAACAAGAAGCTAACATGGGAAGAATACGAAAAGAAAATTGCAGGCCAACGAACAAGAGGAAAGTCTAATGTCAAAAAGGTTAGTAAAGCCAGTGCTTCTCCATCTTGCATAATGGTGCAAAGAATGAGTTCGGAACCGACTGGACGAAGTAAAAAGTATGAGCCACTGGAGACAAGAGAGTTTGTAGACTTCTCTAATTTTGATGAACTGACAATAGGCAACATCAAGATGGCATGCGAGTCTCATTATAATGCTCCCCGTGGCTCTTGTGATGTGCTCTTGAGCGACCGTGGACCCTCCTGCTTCTTAACAGAACATATACAGCACAAAAAGTCGTACTTGGTTAGGTTCATCAATCCAGACGATGGCGTAATGAGGAAACAGCCAAAATTAATGCCGCAAATGGTAGGATCTTCATTAGGAAACAGAAGTGAATTCGAAAAGCCACAGAAAAGACGCCATACCTCCTCATTTTCTCAGAGCCAGTCACAAGTTCCTGAATCTACCTTTCCAAAGTCAGTATCTATAGGTGACATACTGAAAGCAGGAAAACTGGTGAAGCCTCCAGATACAAGGGAAGTAAAACTCACTCTTGAAACATTTGATGTTTCTGAGTCGTCTTGGATAAAGAGTGGTACAAAGATTTACAGCATGGAGAAAAGCAAATTTTCTGAGGGTGGATTTAGAGAAGCATACATGGCAACATCTGAAGAAAATGAGAAATGGGTAATCAAAGTATATAAGGAGGGTACAGTAGAGGTGATAAAAGATTCCCTGGATATGTCTCCTGAAGATCATACCAGAAAACAGGTGCAGATGCATATTGTGGCAAAAGCAATTGCATTAAAACTCGCGAAGAAAGCTCCTTCTTCCTATGGTAAAGTGTTTGAATACCACTCTATTTACTTCTCAAAAATAGAAGAAACACCTGTCACTATTGAGAAATATGTACCTGGGAATTTTACAAAGTATATTAACAACACTGGTGAATGTGGTAGACCAAATAACTCAGATGACAATGAAATTTACCAGAAAGCTGAGAGTCTTTCCCACTTTTCATACCATGAAAGTGTCAATGAGCTTATGCTATTGGACTTACAGGGATGCTGCTATCAACTATATGGTCCAGAAATTGCCACAACTACTCTCACAGATGTTGATGATACAGATAATAAAGAGACATTTTTCTGTGCTGGAAATCTTACAACATATGCTATTGATAATTTTTTTGCAAAACATTCTTGTAATAAATTCTGTAAACTACTTGGCCTCCCTAAAAAGACTGAATAAGCTCTTCTGATTTGTAAAGCCCTGCTCAAACTTATCACAAATGTTAGCTAACATGATAGGGTAGTTAGACTACTTTCCTAGGTCATAGAATACACTTATAAATGAAGTTCAATAGAAATGAAAAACTAATTCTTGTTATAGATTTGTTGTGCCAAATATTTGATCTGTTTGACAACTCTATTGATTATTTCGCCTAATATTAAATTTTTCCTCATTGTTCTCTGTGCCTCCTCCATAGCATCTCAAATACTGCTCTTATGATTGGAAGATTCAACAGATGTTTGACATAATATTATGTGATTCTTATGAGTAGGCAGTCAAAAATAATGAACATTTGACTAACTATTTGTAAAATTTTTGATGAAATATTACATAATTTTGACAATGGCTCAAGTCTATACCTATTTCATTGTTAGCACTAATGATGTCATCACAAAAATTTCATTCTATTCATACTTTCAGTGTCCTAGAGGGGGTAGTTAACGTTCTTTGAGTGAGGTCTTTAGAAACTCAAATGCATGAGCAACATTTTCACTCTCAATTTCACTTGCATTACAAATGATAGACTCCAAGTCTTCTCTAAGTTCTGCATCAAGATAATCCACTGGTGCTTCAAGGACACCAGACAACTCAGCAACTTCAAGGATATCTTCTCGTTTCAATGAAAATCCCCCTTTGATTGCATTGTAGTTTTCTGGGAAGCTGTACATATGATTGGGAATTCCAGTTGGAAGAGCAAATACTTTTTGCTGCCTTATCCTATGTGTATTCCATAACCTCATAAATATCTCACATTCCCTTTGTATAACAGGAATAAATACAAATGCTAGTAGCGTCCTGTCAACTAGATTATGGGGGTCATAAACTTTCCTGTTAAGGACATCTAATAGCTGCAACTTGAAGTACTTTTCCATTCGTTCATGCAAATCCCTCCACCACCTTTCAATTTTATTTGTAGTAGAGGGGCCATACAACACAAAGTCTGTTCCATCAGCTTCTGGTCTCTGCTTATTTATCAGAAAAGCATGCACTGTTGCAAGTTTGCCTGTCTCTGTTCCTCTGTCTATGCGTATATAAACAGGCATTCTTTCTGACTCATGAAGGTGCTTTATATATCTCTGACCAACAATGCTTGGGTCTGAGTTTGACTCCCAAACAAAAATATAAAGGATTTTTCTTGAAAATGTATCTAGTGCACCATAAATAGCAACAGGAAAAGTCAAATTTTGAAAGCCCATGAGCTTGTCATGGCCATCTAAAGACAGCACACAGTCAGCACCATCTGATACAAAGGGCTTCTTTTTTTTCTGGCCTTAAACTTAAGTGCTTTCTCTTCGATCCCTTCAGGGTCAACATCATGAAGTACACTTAAGACAAGATGCCAAGGAACTTTTATGTCATATTCAGTTCTCAATTTTTGATTAAGAGCTCTATATCCAAGCAGTCGTCCAGGTCCTGCAACTTCCCTCTTGACTGCGACAACAACTGGTTCGATATCTAAAGCTCTGTCAATATACTTTATACCAAAGTGGTCTAGTCGCCTTGCAAGAGTTGAAATGCTCCATTTATACATTGGAAAATCACGGCGAACGAAATCCAAAATTTCCTTGCGTCTGAGATTTTGCTGCACATACTTCAGCAAATCATCTCTCATCTTCAAATCATACTTCCACTCATCAGAGCTCATTTTCCAAAGTAAACGTCTTTCTTCTGCTTGATAACATAAAAATCTCTCACAACATCAAATGTTAGGCTGGCTACACAAAGAACATCGTTCGCTTGCCTCTTTTTGGACATTTGAGTGCGCTGGTCCGCTGCTCTCATGATTTGAATTTCAACTTTTAAAGTTACAAATTAAATCAGAATTAATAGTTAAATTAGAATTCAAAATCAATTGAAGTTGTATTGTAATACTGCTAGTTTGTTTGGTAGATTTTTGCTAGACTGTTTGGATAGATTTTATATACAACTAACACCTTGTTAACTAGGCCGAAGACAGAGTGGCTTGCGAAAGCACTCGTGTCTACATTCGTATTCTACATTTAGTGTTGTTTATCGCACTTGGACTCTCAGTGCTTGGGAAAGACTGAGGAGTGCCATTTGGCGTTTATTGTTTTTCGTCGAGGCTCCATGGGGTAGAGCCAGTATTATTGCTAGTTTTAAGGTTAAGTTAGTTTACGAGATTAGGTTAGGACGCATATATCAATAATAGTATTTTATAGCATCGAGTTTAGGATTCAGTATTATTGCCATTGCACTATGCTTAAATATAGCCTTGTCATCATTCCGTTAGATTAGCTACATGACCGAGCATTACACAGCATTCTTATCTATTGTCTAAGGAAGTCTAGAAAGAGCCAGGATTACGCAATGCTTCTTTTGGATTGAAATCTGCATCGTAATCATTAGTTGGTTAGCAGCAAAACTGCTGACACAACATTAGGTGTTAATAAGTATATATAGCCCTCGCGCATTAAGTTAGAGAGGAAAGAGTTGGAAGAAAGAGTTGGAGAAAGAGTTGGAACAGAGTTGGAACAGAGTTGAATAGAGTTGGGAATAGAGTTACAGTTAGAAATGAGATGAGTACAACTTAGAGCCAATGGCGAGGACGCATGTCACTCAGCCGAGCCATGTATATAGATAGACATTAGTTTAAATAGTTGTAATAAATATGGTATACCAAAGCTGATTACTCTCTGGACATGATTCTGATTCGACAATGACTTAAAGACCGCTCGCAGCCATCACAGAAGATCACATCGCCTTAGCTCAACATCTACAGTAGAGTTTGGTCCACAACGAGAATAATAATCATCATCACAATTCCAAATCATTTCGTTCACATTCAAACATTTTGTTTTTCATTTTTACATTTCACAATGGTGACAGGAGTGGGATAATGAAAAGGTGCTTGCAAAAGACCGCTTATCCACAAACCACGATTTTTCGTTCGATCAAGACATTGGTTTGGAATTTTCTTGGACCAAAGGCGACGACCAACCGGATCATGAGTCCAACCGGACGCACACCCTTGAAAGGTAAAGAACATTCCATTCTTTGGTTAGAAGACAAGAAAGATAATTTTTTTCGACAGACGTAAGGCGACTAACACTGGCAGTGATGTTACAGAGTTTGCACACCCTTAAAAGCGTCAAGTGAGAACATTATCTTCGTGTATTTAATTATTGTATTTGCGTCAATTTTAGTGTGTCATTAATCTATTACCTTTGTAGTTGTATTATGTATGTTCAGAAATAAGATTCGAATCGAGGACGATTCTTTATTTTGGATAGGGAGGTATGTAATACTGCTAGTTTGTTTGGTAGATTTTTGCTAGACTGTTTGGATAGATTTTATATACAACTAACACCTTGTTAACTAGGCCGAAGACAGAGTGGCTTGCGAAAGCACTCGTGTCTACATTCGTATTCTACATTTAGTGTTGTTTATCGCACTTGGACTCTCAGTGCTTGGGAAAGACTGAGGAGTGCCATTTGGCGTTTATTGTTTTTCGTCGAGGCTCCATGGGGTAGAGCCAGTATTATTGCTAGTTTTAAGGTTAAGTTAGTTTACGAGATTAGGTTAGGACGCATATATCAATAATAGTATTTTATAGCATCGAGTTTAGGATTCAGTATTATTGCCATTGCACTATGCTTAAATATAGCCTTGTCATCATTCCGTTAGATTAGCTACATGACCGAGCATTACACAGCATTCTTATCTATTGTCTAAGGAAGTCTAGAAAGAGCCAGGATTACGCAATGCTTCTTTTGGATTGAAATCTGCATCGTAATCATTAGTTGGTTAGCAGCAAAACTGCTGACACAACATTAGGTGTTAATAAGTATATATAGCCCTCGCGCATTAAGTTAGAGAGGAAAGAGTTGGAAGAAAGAGTTGGAGAAAGAGTTGGAACAGAGTTGGAACAGAGTTGAATAGAGTTGGGAATAGAGTTACAGTTAGAAATGAGATGAGTACAACTTAGAGCCAATGGCGAGGACGCATGTCACTCAGCCGAGCCATGTATATAGATAGACATTAGTTTAAATAGTTGTAATAAATATGGTATACCAAAGCTGATTACTCTCTGGACATGATTCTGATTCGACAATGACTTAAAGACCGCTCGCAGCCATCACAGAAGATCACATCGCCTTAGCTCAACATCTACAGTAGAGTTTGGTCCACAACGAGAATAATAATCATCATCACAATTCCAAATCATTTCGTTCACATTCAAACATTTTGTTTTTCATTTTTACATTTCACAGTATGCAAAACTGACATTTATTTATTTTTCACATTGAAACTAAAATTCACACTGCAATTTTAAGGTGAGTGCAGTGGGCCACCATAGAGGTGTCTTCGTGCTTCGGAAAGTAGTTTTTGCTCCTGAGCTGCTACACCTCAGACCAAGTAGTACTCAGTCTCCCACTGAGGCGTAGTAGCTCGCCACGTAGTGTTTCGGAAACTCTCTAGTATACCAAAGATGACTACGCTCTGGAGATGATTCTGATTCGACGATAACTTAAAGACGGCTCGCAGCCATCACAGAAGGTCACGTCGTCTTAGTTCAACATCTAAAGTACAGTTTGGTCCTCAATGACAATAATAATAATAATCATCCATCATCACAATTCCAATAATTTCGTTCTCTCATTTATTTTTACATTTTACACTATTACTAACTCTTTCACTCTCGGATATATCTCTAGATGTAACAAAGACCGCTCGCGCATTTCAAGAACAATTATTCGGTTCGCCTTGCAGCACAAGACGTCCAAACATCCGTTCAGGTTACGCATTATTTTCAAGGACTATGAGCAAGTGAAAATGGTCTTCTATATTGCCTTCCTCTGTAAAAATGAGTAAAATGAATGAAACATATTGTCTTATGTAAAATAGGCGGATGGGCCAGCGCCCCCGGTTTCGATGCCCATTGAACATAGCCTCAAACACATGTCATTACATTACAAAAACGTATTGATTTTTCAAAGCTCTATAAAATTTTGCTATAAATGCATGTTGTAAAATATTTTTGACAAAACAGATTTGTCTAGGTCCACTCCCTCCTCAAGTACCCTAGCTAATTGAATCTCCCAGAAACTTGCAATCCTCCTTAAGGTGGTTCCACAACAAAAAATCTAGATTGAGCTTCAATTTTTGGTATTTTGTTTTTTCTTTTTAAATGGAGCCTAAAGCAATGAAGAATCGGTGAGAACACGTTGAGACCGTGTAGATTGCAAATTTTTGTAGAAATCTTCGCTTTTTTATCAACTGGTGTAAGAAATTATCCATAGCAACGCCCTAGCAACACAAATGATTTCTTTTTCCAGCTATGTACTACCACGTACTCTGCTAAAATCATTGTTCTTAGTCAAAGGTCCATTCCTTTTTCAGTAGCCTCACAATTGCTCTCTATTCCCGCCTCTTCTTCATGATGAACTTTCAAAACAAAATTTTCTTCGCACAACATTGTCTGTATAGTTAGCAAAAGTTCGCTACAACACTTTAATTTTCATAGAGTTCTTATCCTTGGGACTATGGGTTCAAAGAAAACTAAAAGGGGATCTCGCTCATCTGCTTTCAAGAGAAGGTGTTTTCAAGGAAATAGGCACACTAAAATGACTAGAGTGAATGAAGATGTCGATAGTTTACCTAGGCCAATAGGACCAACTCAACCAAACGAGCAGGGAGAAACCACCCAAGGAGATCACCCTGAAGTGGAAGGAACACTTCCATGTAAAAAGCGAAAGCTTGCCATTCACGATGCAAGAAATGATTTGGATAATGAAGATGGCAACAATTATTTTGTATTGATAAATATGAGCATCCTAATGAATTTGATATCCTCCCTTGGAAAATGCCCGGAATGTGGCTCTACTGTTGAAGTCATTGATTTGCTAAAATTAAGAATGGGTTTTGCAAATAAAATATTGGTGAGATGTGCTTCTTGTTGTTGGGAACAAAGTACATTTCTGTCAGAACAGTGTTCACCAACCACTGGTCGTGGCAGAAATTTTTTTGAGGTAAATGTAAGGACTGTGATAGCCTTCCGTGAAATCGGTAAAGGACATCAGGCAATTCAGAGCTTTTCAAGATGCATGAACATGAAGGGTATCTCAGAGAATGCATATGGAAATCTAAATCAGGAGCTTTATAATGCCTATGAAAATGCAGCAGATGCATCAAAAGCAAAAGCAGCCTTTGAAATTAAGCAGTCTGGTGTGAAAGAACTGGACGGTAAGCACCTGTGCCAATGCTCACTAGATGGATCATGGCAGAAACGTGGTCATGCATCTTTGAATGGTGTGGTAACAGCAATATCTTCTGGCAAGTGTTTGGATACTGCTGTGTTTGCAAAGAATTGCAAATCTTGTCAGGTATGGCAGTCAAGGAAGGGAACACAAGAATATGAAAACTGGCTTGCTGATCATGTCTGCAAAATTAATCACAAAAAGTCATCTGGAGCCATGGAAGCTACTGGAGCAGTTGACATATTTTGCACATCCGCTGAAAAGTATGGACTGATTTATGAGGACTATATAGGAGATGGAGATACAACTTCATTTAAGGAAGTTGTTAATGCAAAACCCTATGACAAATATGGCATCATTCCAAAGAAACTTGAATGTGTTGGACACATCCAGAAGCGTCTTGGAAATCGCTTGAGAGCTCTTAGAAAATCTTATCAGAACTCCAAAACCCCATTGTCTGGAAGAGGTAAATTAACTGACAAGGTTATTAATTCTTTGCAGAATTACTTTGGTTTGGCAATTAGACAGAATAGAGGCAAGTTATATCCAATGAAGAAGGCTGTTGGGGCTGTTCTGTGGCATTCAACAGACTTTGCAGATGAAAGATATCAACATCGGTTTTGTCCACCAGGGCCTAGTTCTTGGTGCAAATGGAAAAGAAACCAAGGTGATAGTACAAAGAAATACAAACAGACAATAGCCATTCCAATCTGGATTCATGAATTGCTCAAACCAATTTTTACTGAACTAAGCAATGATGAATTGCTCAAAAAATGTTTACATGGGAAAACCCAAAATGCAAATGAAGCCTTAAATAACATTATTTGGACAAAATGTCCAAAAAATATATATGTTGAAAAGGATGTTTTGGAATTGGGTGTAAATTCAGCTGTGCTTGAATTTAATGAAGGACCTTCAGGGATTCATAGTGTTCTGAACCATTTCAGTATCAAATCTGGCATTTTCACAAAGAAAGCATCTGCTGAAAAGCTAAAAGTTAGAGTGAGAGGCATTGATAAGAAAGAATCTGAAGCTGTAAGGAGAAGGAGAAAGCAACTCAGAAGCATTAGGAAAGGATACCTTGACAAGGAGAGGGAAGAAGAGGGTGGAGAATCCTATGTTTCTGGAGCCTATTAGAAACTTTTTGTTTGTCAACTTTCTTCACCCGATTTCTCAAAATCACATATTTCAAGGCAATACAGATTTTCATGTAAGATATTTTCATGTTGGCATGGTCTATTGCCTTGAAACTTGGCAGTTGTAATCCATAGATGTTACCTGAGGGCCAGAACTAGAATTTTTTCATTACCTCTTCTCAGTCATATGATATGCATTGTTTTAAGTAAATGGCTGTACCTAGAATTTGTAGAAATGCTCTAAATTGCTTGTAGAATATTTGTTAGATGCAATTTTTACAAAATTCTAGTTCTGTCCCTCAAGGAAGCTGTCTTGCAATTGCTGTAAAAGTTTGAGCTAGATCCAACTTCCCATTCCTGAATTATGCTGCATGAAAATATACTGGAGTTAAGATTATGATTATGATGATGACGTCATCATATTTGCATAAATTGGAAATATTATTTTAGAAGTTTTAGCATGAAGCTCTCTGTGAAAGAAAACCTAACTAGGTTTTCATGTACCATGAGCAGGGCAAAAGTTTTGTTATTTGGTGAGGAACCACCTTAAGCCGAACCCCCCGTCAGATATATACCAAAGAATACATTCTGTATCCAGGAACTTGTGTGATGTGTGATGACGACACGACAATGCGGAACTTTCCTGGACGGGGGTAAAAGTTGACGTGTCAATAAAGAAGGCTTACTAACAGCACAGTCGTTATCGATCACTACATAACTGAGATGTATAGCAATACTAGCGATGGACTTTACCATGAAGCATATTTCTGATCTTGAAACTATTGAACTTGATTTTGATTCTGATGAGGTTAGTTTAATTTTCCAGTTTTCCACATCGTATTTGCTTCATGTTCAGTCATGTTCATACATTTCATATTGTCTAAAGTGCTGCAGATGAAACTGATAGTTCTGTTAATTGTTTGGGAAGGCAATGTCACAGTACGCTTAGTAGTATATTAAGGGCTAATAACTCATAGCCCAAAATACCGTTATATGGTGTTTCCAATCTGGAATTGAGCAGGGGCGAATCTAGAACTGGAATTTGGGGGCCATCAGATTCATTTCATTGTCTTCTCATGAGGGAGTTTCGTAGCACTGTTTTTTGCATAGGAAATACCTTGCCCCCCGGCCACCCCTGGATCCGCCCCTGGAATTGAGGGTGGCCACTGCATGGATATGTGATTAAAGAGATTATGCAGAAAACAAATATGCAACTGGTATACTGGCTTAAACATGTTGGGCGCAGATCTGTGACGTACAAAAATGGCGCATTGAAAGATTATACTGCACGTCAGGGCACTTTTTCATTGTAGTTTGGTGGACCAGTTCTGTATGGATGGAAAGATGGAAAGGTTTGACCCGCTATTGATTTGACTTCCGGCGGATGTGCAGTATGGTGGCTCACTGCACTCACCTTCCAAATACAGTGTGAATTTTAATTTCGTCGTGAAAAAATAAATAAATTTCATTGTGCATGCAACTTTCGTTGATTTCAAATTCTAATTTAATTAGAAACTTTCAATTTTGATTTACCTTTCAATTCTGATTTAACTTGTAACTTTAAAAGTCGAAATTCAAATCAAGAAAGTAGCGGACCAGCGCACCCTAATTTCCAAGACGAGGCAAATGAAAGGCGCGAAGTAAATGTGTCGGAGGTTGCTGATTGTAGTAGATCATGTCGAAGAACAGGAAGCTGACATGGGAAGAATACGAAAAGAAAATTGCAGGCCAACGGACAAGAGGAAAGTCTAATGTCAAAAAGGTTAGTAAAGCTAGTGCTTCTCCATCTTGCATAATGTGAAAGAATGAGTTCGGAACCGACTGGAAGAAGTAATACGTATGAGCCACTGGAGACAAGAGAGTTTGTAGACTTCTCAAATTTTGAAGAACATACAATAGACAACATCAAGTTGGCGTGCGTGTCTCATTATAATGCTCCCCATGGCTCTTGTGATATGCCCTTGAGCGACCATGGACCCTCCTGCTTCTTAACAGAACAGGTACAGCACAAAAAGTCGTACTTGGTTAGGTTCATCAATCCAGACGATGGCAAACTGAGGAAACAGCCAAAATTAATGTCTGAAATGGTAGGATCTTCATTAAGGAACAGAAGTAAATTCGAAAAGCCACAGAAAAGACGCCATACCTCCTCACTTTCTCTTAGCCAGTCCCAAAGTCCTGAATCTACCTTTCCAAAGTCAGTATCTATAGGTGACGTGCTGAAAATAAAACTAATGGTGAAGCCTCCAGATACAAGGGGAGTAAAAATCACTCTTGAAACATTTCATATTTCTGAGTCATCTTGGATAAAGAGTGGTACAAAGATTTACAACATAGAGAAAAGCAAATTTTCTGAGGGTGGATTTAGAGAAGCATATATGGCAAAATCTGAAGAAAATGAGAAATGGATAATCAAAGTATATAAGGAGGGTACAGTAGAGGTGATAAAGATTCCCTGGATATGTCTCCTGAAGATCATACCAGAAAACAGGCGCAGATGCATATTGTGGCAAAAGCAATTGCATTAAAACTTGCCAAGAAAGCTCCTTCTTCCTGTGGTAAATTGTTTGAATACTGTATTAATTGCAAATGAAAAATAATAATTCTCTACTTCGCACAATTGAACACGCCAACTCCCCTCTAATCCTATTCCTCCTACCGATATCCTCAAGTACCTGCTAGAAACACGTGAAACTCATACATGACAGTCTAAAGTACTTGCTAGAGACACGTGACATTCATACGAAAATCACGTGCCCCTAATATTATACATGTGTTCTACAGTTAAATGTCACAAAGTTCTCAGCATACTACAAATACCAAACAATTTACCTCTTAACAATAGAAGAAATACCTGTCACTGTTGAGAAATATGTACCTGGGAATTTTACAAAGTATATTTACAACACTGGTGAATGTGGTAGACCAAATAACTCATATGACAATGAAATTTACCAGAAAGCTGAGAGTCATTCCCACTTTTCATACTATGAAAATGTCAATGAGCTTATGCTATTTGACTTACAGGGATGCTGCTATCAACTATATGGTCCAGAAATTGCCACAACTACTCTCACAGATGTTAATGATACAGATAATAAAGAGACATTTTTATGTGCTGGAAATCTTGCGGCATATGCTGTTGATAATTTTTTTGAAAAGCATTCTTGTAATAAATTCTGTCAACTACTTGGCCTCCCTAAAAAGACTGATTAAGCACTTCTGATTTGTAAAGCCCTGTTCAAACTGATCACAAATGGTTGTTGACATGATAGGCTAGTTAAACCACCTTGCTAGGTCTTACAGCACACTTTTTGATTATGTTTGATGAAGTTTAATAGAAATCAAACCTAATTCTTGTTATGGAATGTTTTACCAAATGCTTGACCTGTTTGACAAATCTATTGATTATTTCACCTAATATTAAATCTTTTCCTATTGTTTTCTGTGCCTGTTCCATAGCATCTCAAATACTTCTCTTATGATTGGAAGATTCAATAGATGTTTGGCATAATATTATGTGATTCTTATGAGTAGGCAGTCAGAAATAATGAACATTTCACTTACTAGCGGTAAAATGTTTGATGAAACACTAGATAATTTTGACAATGGCTTAAGTCTATACCTATTTCATAGTTATCATTAATGATGTCACCACAAAAATCTCATTCTATGCCTACTTTCAGTGTCATAAAGGGGGGTAGTCAATGTTCTTTGAGTGTGGTCTTTAGACACTCAAATGCATGAGCAACATTTTCACTCTCAGTTTCACTTGAATTACAAATGATAGACTCCAAGTCTTCTCTAACTTCTACATCAAGATAGTCCACTGATGCTTCAAGGACACCAGACAACTCAGCAACTTCACAAATGTCTTCTCTTTTCAATGAAAACCCCTGTTGATTGCATTGTAGTTTTCTGGGAAGCTTTAGGTACATATGATTGGGAATTCCAGTTGGAAGAGCAAATACTTTTTGCTGCCTTATCCTATGTGTATTCCATAACCTCATAAATATCTCACATTCCCTTTGTATAACAGGATTAAATACAAATGCCATTAGCTTCCTGTCAACTAGATTATATGGGGGTCGTAAACTTTCCTGTTAAGGAGATCTAATAGTTGCAAGTTGAAGAACTTTTCCATTTGTTCATGCAACTCCCTTCAACACCTTTTAATATTATTTGTTGTAGGGGGGCCATACAACTCAAAGTCTGGTCCATCAGCTTCTGGTCTCTACTTATTTATCAGAAAAGCATACACTGTTGTAAGTTTGCCTGTCTCTGTCCCTCTGTCTATGCGTATATAAGCAGACATTCTTTCTGACTCTTGGAGGTACTTTATATATCTCTGACCAACAATTTTCGGGTCTGAGTTTGACTCCCAAACCAAACTATAAAGAATTCTTCTTGAAAATGTACCTAGTGCACTATAAATGGCAACAGGAATAGTCAAATTTTGAAAGTCTATGTGCTTGTCATGGCCATCTATAGACAGCATACAGTCAGCACCATCTGTTACAAAGGACTGTTTTCTTTCTGGCCTTAAACTTAAGTGCTTTCTCTTCTATCCCTTTAGGGTGAACTTCATGAAGTACACTTAAGACAAGATGCCTAGGAACTTTTATGTCATATTCAGTTCTCAATTTTTGATTAAGAGCTCTATATCCAAGCAGTCGTCCAGGTCCTACAACTTCCCTCTTGACAGTGATAACAACTGGTTTGATACCTAAAGCTCTGTCAATATATTTTATACCAAGGTGGTCTAGTCTCCTTGCAAGAGTTCAAGTGCTCCATTTATACATCGGAAAATCACTGCGAACGAAATCCAAAATTTCCTTGCGTCGGAGATTTTGCTGCACATACTTCAGCAAATCATCTCTCATCTTCAAATCATACTTCCACTCATCAGGCCTCATTTTCCAAAGTAATCATCTGTCTTCTGCTTCATAAAAATAAAAATCATAAATAACATCAACATAATAATCGTTCACTAACTCAAATGTTATGCTGACAAGCCATTAGGTACAGCGCGTCACCGATCGACCTCCAGTTTACGGTCAGTTTGCAGTCAGTTTACGGTAAAATTCCGGAATGGCCTAAGAATTTCACTGGATTATTTCTTGCTGGTTTGTCGAATATCAACTGCAAACTTCAACACAGAATGTATAAATAAGCAGTATAGCATTCGCTTTATATGAATATGTGCTTTTCAACGTGTTTCAATGCGATGTTTAGGTCGACATTTTCTTTGTTGCCATGTCCTACTGCGAGCCGCGTCAACGTTTCTACGGCCTAATACGAGTACTGTATCAGTTTAGTCGCCGAGCTAATTTTGAAGTATGCGTTAATATAATTTGATTTTCTCTTCATATATTTAGAGCAGGGGTGGCCAACCTTTCAGAGATCAAGAGCCACAGTTTTTTCATGTGTAGCTGCAAAGAGCCATATCAGACACACAGACAAACATGCATGAAAATCATCTGTATATTTTTACTGATAGCATATATTAGCTTCGTGTTAAGTATTTGAATGCTATATTGTAAAGTAAATGTGTGGCGCCTAGTAAAATAGCATTCACTGAAGGGCCACCTTCCTTAAATGAAATGAAAATCCCATCCTTTCCTCAACTAAGTCCACAAACAAAAATATAATAATTTACAATAGCGGTTTTCTTTTACTATGTATGTTGCTTAGTGGGATTTCTGACATTCCTTGTCTTGAACAATCTTCTTCAAGTTTGGCTTGTATTTTGTAGTTGCAACTCTAAGCAATTCCTTCACATGAGTGTCAGTCAGAACAGATCGATGCTTTGATTTCACATGCTTCAGGGTTGAAAACACAGACTCACACACGTATGTTCACCCGAACATTGACAGTATCTTAAGCGCAGCCCGTTTGACATTTGGGTATTTTTCTAATGGGACCATTCTCCAAAACTCAATAGTCCCCACCCTTAAAGCAGGCTTCAGTTGGACCTCCTCATAAAGATCAATCATTTCCAACTCAGCTGCAGCCTCATCTGTGACTAGCGGGGCTTTCAAACAGTCCTGCTCTGCATTAAATGGGTCAACGAGGAAAGTAATCTGTGGCCTTTTCAGTTGTAAGTCATGAAATCGGGTCATGAAGCTATTGTGCAGGTGTTCAACCAGTGTTGCATATCTGGCTCTTTGATTATTCAGGGTGGCACTGGTGACTTGCCCACTGGCTTTCAGCAGATTGGGAAAATGCGTTAATTGGCCCTTTTCAAAGTGCTCCTTGAACACCTTCAGTTGGTTGATAAATGCAAGCACACTTTGCACCAGGTCCGACAGCATTTTAAACTTACCCTGCAGTGTCAGATTCAGCCTGTCCAAGTGACATAGCATGTCGACCAAAAAGCCCAGATCCATAACCCACTCGGGGTCCGCAATTTCGGGATAGTACTTGGCCTTCTCGTCCATGAAGAGTTTCACGGCATCCAAAAGCTCAAAGAAGCGAGAGAGTACCTTGCTTTTTGACAGCCACCTCACAGTGCAGTGCAGGGGCAGATCACCTGGAAGTCCTTGGTCCAACTCAGTGATGAGATTCCTGAACTGCCTGTGGTTAAGCGCATGTGTACGGATGTAGTTGACGATTTCCATCACAGGCTTCATGACGCTGTCTAAATTCAATGATTTAGACACGAGTTGTCCATGGATGATGCAATGGAAATCCCAGAACTCGGGAAATGTTTGGTCAGCTTTGCACAGGCCTAACAGTCCATTCACAGATCCGACCATGGCTGGCGCTCCATCCGTGGCAATTGCAGTTAGTTTTGGTATGGGAAGATTTGCTTTTGCAAATGCAGCCATCATTGATGCTTTCACATCTATGCCACGGGTTCTATCTTTCAATGGCACAATGTCAAGGAGATCTTCTTTGATAACACAATCACTGGACACAGGTCGTGCAAATATTGCCAATTGAGGCTTGTCTTGTATGTCACAACTCTCATCCAATGCGACACTAAAATATTCACATGCTTGAAGGTCAGAATGCAACTGTGACTCAATAACCATGCTTATGTCTGATACTCTGCGTTCAACAGTGTGGCGGGACAGTTGGAGGTCTGATACCATTCGTTTTAGTTTGCTATTTTCAGGGGATAAGATATCAACAGCGTCACTGAGGCATTTTTTAACGAACTCCCCTTCATCGTATGGGTTTTTAGCCTTCGCAATGTTCCAAGCCAGTTGATATGATGCAAGCGTTGCGATCTCTGACTGCTTGGTAAATTTTTGGAAAAGCTGTATTTGCTTTTCTGCCTGACTTTTCAAAGTGAATAACTTGTGCTGACGAAGTTCAGTACCTTTTGGAAATTCCTGGTCCATGGAAGCATGAAGTGAGCTGAAGTGACGTTGAATATTTGAAGCTTTAAAATGCGCTAATGATCCCTGACATATAAGACAGAATGGCTTGCCATTACGCTCAATAAAAAAATATGAATTCTCCCACTCTGGTAAAAACGTCCTGTGCTCATCTTCATATTTTCGTTTTGCTGTCCTTCTTCTCCCTGCCATTTTGGGAGCGACCTTGATACAAATTATTTACTATTCAAATGAACTACTCTATTTTCATCTCACGTACAAGTGGGATTGAAAACCTCTCAAGACGGGTTTAATTATCATCACCTTCAGAAAGCATTTGGCTTCTCAAATTTCCTGTTGCTACAGAATGTGAATTGCTTCAAGTTGTTTTTAGCCAATCAACTGCATCCATTGCAATTGCCTACCACAGACTGTTCTGTTCTGAACAGCATGAAAATTGAGAAGCCATAATTGTTTAAATGTGCTTTGAAATTGGTTGTAGATGCCGGCCTTTAAGAGCCACAAAAAGCCAGGCGAAGAGCCGCGGGTTGGCCACACCTGATTTAGAGACTACATATGTGGAATGATGGCATTTCAGTTTTGTAGAATTCTGATAACTTTTGCGGGGGGAAATCCTCCTTTGAAAAACGCGTATTTTACCGCTCCTCCGATCCTATACCGGTTTAGTCGCCCAGCTAATTTTGAAGTACGCGTTAATATAATTTGATTTTCTCTTCATATATTTAGAGATTACATATGTGGAATGATGGCATTTCAGTTTTGTAGAATTCTGATAACTTTTCGGGGGGGGGGAATCCTCCTTTGAGCAAACGCGTATTTTACCGCTCCTCCGATCCTATACCGGTTTCGTCGCCCAGCTAATTTTGAAGTACGCGTTAATATAACTTTATTTTCTCTTCATATATTAACAGACTACATATGTGGAATGATGGCACTTCAGTTTTTGAACAATTCTGATAACTTTTCGGGGGGGAAATTCTCCTTTGACAAACGCGTATGTTACCGCTCCTCCGATCCTATGCCGGTTTAGTCGCCCAGCTAATTTTGAAGTACGCGTTAATATAATTTGATGTTCTCTTCATATGTTTAGAGACTACATATTTGGAATGATGACATTTCAGTTTATGAAGAATTCTGATAACTTTATCGGGGGGAAATCCTCCTTTGAAAAATGCGCACGTTACCGCTCCTCCGATCCTATACCGGTTTAGTTGCCCAGCTAATTTTGAAGTACGCGTTAATATAATTTGATGTTCTCTTCATATGTTTAGAGAGTACATATTTGGAATGATGGCATTTCAGTTTTGTAGAATTCTGACAACATTTCGGGGGGAAATCCTCCTTTGACAAACGCGTATGTTACCGCTCCTCCGATCCTATACCGGTTTAGTCGCCCAGCTACTTTTGAAGTACGCGTTAATATAACTTTATTTTCTCTTCATATATTAACAGACTACATATGTGGAATGATGGCATTTCAGTTTTGTAGAATTCTGATAACTTTGTCGGGGGGAAGTCCTCCTTTGAAAATTCGCAGTTTACCGCTCCTCCGATCCTATACCGGTTTAGTTGCCCAGCTAATTTTAAAAATACCTGAATATAATTTGACTGTCTCCTTATGTCCTTAGAGAGTACATGTGTGGGAAGCTGGCATTTCAGATTTGAGGAAGTCTGATAGCTTGTCATGGGTGAACCGTCCTTTGAAAAACGCGTATTTTGGTGAAAACTAAACCCAGCGGAAATGCACAGCCTAACAATACCGGTGTAAACAGAAAAGTGAATTGAAACGCTAACTCGAGCTAAAACTTTTCTAGGAAGGCTTGGAACATATCCTTTAGTTATAGATATGTATATCGTAAAAATATCTTTAAACTAACACATGTGAGGAGATTTCAGACAAATCATCAGGACTCAAACCCACTGGCTAAGTTGCCCATCTAAATTAAAAGTAGGCATTGAAATAACTGGAATTTTTCGTAACGTTTGTAGAGAGTTCATCTGTGGGCAGCTGGCATTTCATTTTTACGAATTGTGACTTGTCGGGGGTGGGGGCTCTCCTTTGAAAAACGCGTATTATAGTGAAAACTAGGCATTCCCATTTCCACTTTAGATAGAGATTTGTCACTCAAGCGATGTCTGTAGAAAGTCTCAATATAGGGAAAGAGCAGGTGTGGATCCAGAGTAAATTCTGACATTCACAAAATCCTCACCGTTAGAAAAGACCACCACGCCCATATGACCACGCCCTACATTTCACCCCATTAAAACTTCAACAACTCAAAATTTTTCCTATATATTTTACCTTTTTTCTCTCAAAATAAACTTGCATTGTAAAGATAAACTATCACTGCTAGTATGATTTAGATAGGCTTTTAACTCATAATAAGTCAATACACAAAAAACCACACCTTCAAAAAAAAGGTGAAACCAAATTGATGATGAAATTTTCAATTCACAATGTTGTTTAAATAATACATTGTTTTCCTGCCATACAAGTCCAGCCACACATATCAAAATTATCAATGTATCAAAAGTGTGTACATAAATGGAAAAAGTAACTTACTGTAGGCCACTGAGGCCAATGAATAAAAACTACTAAGTGCCTGCCTACAACCCATTTGAGCTATCAAATCTCATGCTTTGGATATACTGACCAGGGGCGGATCCAGCAGAAATTCTGACTGCCGCACAAGGGTGTGGCACAATAGGGCGTGGTTACAATAGGGCGTGGTTAAAGGAGTGGAAAAGGAAAAGAAGTGAGGTCACAGAGATATAAAGATGGTACTGGTAGGGATGGGCGAGAGGAAATCATGATCAGTTTCCTTGCAGATATATAAAGCACGCAGCAAAATCAGCACATAATGAAACCTGGAATTTATACCAAAAAGCGCTTGCTTAAATACAAAAAGGAACAAAGCATGCAAACAAAATGCCGAAAAACTCTTTCTACTACTTGTACTCAAAACTTCTTGTATGTAGACATAAAAAGCTGTGATTATTTTGTTGTACGGTGTTTCTTTCGATGAAGTATTAAAGTCTTCATGTACTGACAGACTCCTTATCCCAAGGCAATATTCCAGTCCAATATTATCCTAAGTGTCCTCATAGGAGCATTATAAAATGGACTGCCGCACAGTAATATGATCCATCAAGTATTACCTGGGAGCCTACTTTGATGTTTGGTTAAAGCGCATGCTATCAGTTCATATCAAAACTTAGTTATGTGGGCCAGTGAATGCTGTTCGTTTATACCAAGTAAGACAAAGAAGAAATAAAATTGCATGGATTATTTTGCTAAAGCAGCAACTTACTAATTCTGTTTCTTCTACAAGCCACTTTCCATCTATCCAGTAGCACTTTAAACAGGCTCAAAGTTCCCCATCATGGAACTTCAACGTTCTCTGGCATATCCTTTTGTCACTTTTACATTCCCTTTGCTGCTGACGAATTTTATAACATGATCCATCGAAATTGTTTGAGTAACTTCCATAGTGAAGATCTGTATCACCAACAGACTATTCATGATGATGATCTATTAAGCAGCAGCCCTCGAATTGTCAAAATATAGAGAGGAGTATTATGAAGCAATGAGAACACACTCCAAAGAATATACATATCCCAGACGGGAGGATAGCATGTTAGACTATCAAGGAAATAAGAGAGAAGACAGTATCTATCTGATGATCATGCCGCCACTTTCAAAGATTATTTTATGAAGTCAACGAGTATATACCTCCAAGACCGTTCCAAGAATGGATACTAAGAGACTATTCCAAAGTGAAAATGATATTCTTGTATAACCTCTCTGAACCTCATTCTATCAGCTCTGATGTTCCTCAGGACTCTGTTATCTAGCCAGTTTTATTCATCCTCTTCATAAATGACCTACTTTCTTCTACATCTTCCAGTATTTACTCTTTTGCCGATGATACTTATCTAAGTTCATATTTTTCATCTAATTCACCAAATCTTTCCCACTCCAATGTCTCATCCTATCGTAACACCTCAGCTTCACTTCTCACAAATGACTTGTCAACCATAGAGATGTGGGGTAATAATAACCGTGTTAAGTTTAATCATGGAAAGACGACACAGGTTGTTATTTCACGTAAACATCAATGAGATTTCCCCCCTGTATTCATGAGTGGCCATGAACTGGGCATTTCATCTTCTTTCACTCAGCTTGGTCTTTCAGTGTCATCTAATCTCTCTTGGAAAACCCACATCCATTCCATTGCTAAACATGCATCTCAGAAACTAGGGTTCCTCTCTAGAGCACGTGGCTTTTTCTCTCCTTCTCAGCTGCTGACTATATACAAATCTCAGATTCCTCCTTCTCTAGAGTACTGCTCCCATGTTTGGGGTGGTGCTCCCAGAACTTCCCTACATCTTCTTGACAAAGTCCAGTCCAAAGCCATCCGTCTCATAGATAATCCAAGTCTCACCAAATCTCTCAAATCTCTCTCTCATCGTCGTCTGGTTGCAGATATGTCAATTTTCTATCGATTTTTTGATGGACATTGCTCACTAGAAATCAAGAGTATTTTTCCTGATCCCCTGAGGCATTTTCGACCAACAAGAAGGTCTACTCAATCAGGCCTTTTTCAAGTCATACTATCCAATCCACGAACTCTTTCCCACATATCTTCTTTCATTCCAAGAACCTGTTAACTTTGAAACACTTTACCTTCCACTTCCTTTCCTGAATACTGCAACTTAACTTGCTTCAAATCTAACATCAACAAACTGGATCTCATCTCCCTATCTAATTAACTTTCCTTTCTCTTTCTTCCTTTGTCAGGGCTTTGTTATAGGCTCTATTGGCCTTTCCCTGGCATTGCTTACTAACAAATAAAATAATAACCTAGGTGATCATACAACGCCACCTAATGTCTATCATGAAGATCTTTCCAACAATGGATATTGGAAACTATTTAAAACGAAGGTGATATTCTTGTGTAACCTGGATGATCAAATAACGACAATGAATGGATATTCCACAACCGATGGTACAAAAAATGGTATGAAAAATAGCTTGACGACATGTACTTCAATACTGTTCAGATGTAGCTGATTCATCATCTTCATGAAAAGCAGTATCAGAATTAAGAATATTATTCAATTTGAGCTTTCTTTGATGTTTTCTTGAATACAGTTTTATGACTGAATCTAAATCTATTTTTATATCCCTTTGTGAATGTATGATTCCGAGTCCATTAAGTCGGTCTTGAGACATATTACTACGCAGGTATGTTTTTAATATACGTATTGTTGATGCCGATCTTTCACACGTGCAACTGGTGACTGGTAGTACTGCAAGAATTTTAAGAACAGTGTATATGTTCGGGAAAGAGACAGGATTGATAAGCTTCATTGTTTTTGATAGTGTGTCAGGTGCAGTTTCAGCTGGACAATCTCTCCAGGCAGATTCCCAGTTGTCAAATTCGTGAGAAAGTGATGAAATGTTGGGCATGTCATTTACGTACTGCTTACAAAAGTTGAATAATGCACGCTTCCATGGTTTATCAATCCTTTGAACTTTTATCCTTCCGGAAGAAGTAAACAAATCAGCTGCATTACTGCTGTGGTCTTTGGTGACATCAACCTCCAAATTTGTCAGCTCATTGTGCTGCCTTTTATGACCAGTGGTGTTGTACTGTTGTTTCATGACTGCAGGAACAATTGATATGCAGTTGTATGCTACTAAATGCTCATCTGAAAATCGTGATGATAGCTCATTTAAAATATGATCTAGAAAGGGAATGGCAATATTTCTTTTATAATAATCTACGGCGTTGGTCGCTGGAATGTTGCTTCTATTAATCTGTGTGGAAACAATTCTGGGGAAGCACACAGCAGCACCGATATTTTCAGCGATAGACGATGCTTCTTCAAACCAAACATTGTGATATTGGTCTATCAGGTTTCTGACTGTGGTAAGGGATCTTTTCATTATATTTATTTCGCTTAAGCCTTTTATTATATCAATATGTGCACCTTGTAGCTGGATTGTTGCTGATCGAGTATATCCAAGGCAGTTTTTCAGGATTACGAGGGTTATTATAAAATCAAAGTTTCGAAGTAGTGAGAGGAACCCATAGGCATCAGATGCACTGTTGCTCCATTCATTGTCAACATTCTCTGACATGACAGTAACAGCTGCCACAACAGCTGGGTACATCTCTAGGAACCTGCAGATTCCGTCAATTCGTAATACCCAACGTGTTTGACAAACATCTATCAATTTTGTGTGCTTGTACCCAGGCATGACACTGTGCACCATCTCATCAAGAAGAAGTTGTTTCTTCGTAGAGTAAGTGAATAAATTAGCTACCTGTCTCATCTTTTCCATTGCATTTTTTACCTTCTGAATAGAGCAGGAGGAAGCGACACAAAGATTTAGTCTATGGGAAAAACAGTGTGTGTATAGAGCTTTACTATTTATCTCAGCAATCCGAGCAGCAACACCAGCATATTTTCCAGCCATGTTGCCTGCACCATCATAACACTGACCTCTACAATTCTGTACATCAAGCTTCAGCTCATTTGTGATACAGTTAACTATTTTTGTAGCTAGTGCCTTTCCAGATGTACCAGTATCACAGTGTATGAATTTAACAAATCTCTCTTGTATTTCCCCCTCTGGGTCAACATACCGCAAAACTAAAGGCATCTGTTCTTTATTTGAACAGTCAGCCACTTCATCAGCAAGTATAGAGAAAAATCGGCCTTGCTTTATTTCATCCACAATCTTATTCGTGACAATCTCCGCAGAACAACATATGAGTTCATTTTGAGTCGTCTTTGAGCGATATGTAGCATTTTTTGGTGCTGTTCTAAAATGCTCTTCAAGTATTTTATCTCCACTATCAACCCTGAAGTCAAGTAGTGCTTGAAAATTGCCGCAATCTGCTGTACCATAATAACTTGAGTCATCCCTATGGCCACGTAAAGGAATATTCTGCCTGGCACATAATATGACTGTTTTTAGTATCGGTAACAACTTTTTCTTATTCTTCTCAACAGCATCATCTATTAACTTACTACAAATATAATTCACTGGCTTTATGTCCTCTTTCATTACATTCAAAAAAGTGTTCATTGTCAAAAGAGATGTCTTATGGACTTCAGATCTCTCTTCATGCTGCTTAAACCTTGTTATTGCACCTGACCAATCAGTGTAAGGAGAACTAAGTAGCCTTTGAAGCTTTGAAGAGTTTGGGCCAATTCTTCTTCCAAATAAGACACAAGGGAGGCAAAAAGCACCATCTAATTTACATGAATAAACCAGCCAAGGAAATAATGTCAGCCAAGAAAAGTTGAATTTTCTATTTTTTCCACAAACTAGTTTGCTTGGAAAGAGAAAGGTTTCATATGGCCTCCAAATGTTACATATAACATCATACTTCTTTTGGGCATCCAACATAAAGCCAGTTTCATAGAAATTTCCAATGTCATATTCAGAAACTGGTGAAGGTGTAACAGCTACTTCACTGCTAATTATGGAAAATGAGTCTTCTTTAGTGGAGTTTCCAAGATATAACTCTCTCTTAGCATGACCTGCTGGTAGTTCTGGTGATGGAAAGCTGCAAGCATGAGATTGATGAGGTAATGGCATTGATAGAGGAGGGAATGGTATTTTGGATTGTTTTCTACATGATAGAGGGGCTTTTGGAATTTGCCCCAGATGTAAAGTTCTTTCAGTAATAACAAAAAGTGGCATGACATGATCAGGCAGACAAATTTGGCAAACATCTATAGATGTTCTCTCCTGATTGCACCAGAAAAGATTTATTGATTCAGAATGTTTGCAGTTTCTGGGAGAAATACTTGTATTAAAGATGTCAAAGGGAAGGTGACTGATTTGAGGATCACTGTTTTCAGGACAAAAAGAACTTATCTTCAGATTCAAGACATTGCAAAGAGCCAACATACAAACAAATGGACTCCACTTCCCATCCTGACAATTTTCGAGAGCCACCACTTTGCATAATTGCATGTAATCAGGATTATCAGATGACATTCCATTAGATATAGCAAACAGAGTCTGCAATAATGATTTAGAAGGGTCCTTTTCCAACCAGGGCATCAAATATGGACAGCATGCATAATAATCAGCATTTAGAAACAACTCTGCAGATGTAAGAGCCCTCAATATTGGGGAAAGATCTTCATTTCCACTTACTGCAACTGATGCTGCATTATATAAGCTATTTCCATTACCAGAAATCCTATAAAAAAATTTACAAAACTCCTATAAGATAGCCCTTCTTCCCTTTCTACATAGAAGCTATTTTTGAAGCAATGAGATCTAAGTATTTACATAACAGTCCAAGACTGTCCTTTTATCCTGGTCCTATCTATAGAACTGAACTATTCCATACTTAGTACATTCTTTATGTACAAGGCCATGATTATAACTCACATTAATGAATAAGCAAGTGGCTGAAATGAGAGAAGTATCCCCATGTCTTTTCACAAAGTCAAGTTCTCAACTTCATCAACTGTAAAACTAAAAAATAATGCAAAATGCCATATTGTTGCTTCCAGAGTAGTAACGCACTTCGATAACTTGCCATGGGCCTATGTACATTGTCAGACACTGTGATATGCAGAAGAATGAAGATATTGCCTATCTACCACTGTAAATACAGGTGTAACAAAGTAAGAGAGCTGTTCACCTTGCGAAAAAAAGAGTTTGGTCCTTTGCCTGTCCAATACGTGCAGATTGACTGTGGAATGGGAAAGATATGGCTCCAGTCTTGTCATTATCTAGTGAATTGACAACATTTGTTCCCACAGGCATGAAGGGCCTGAGACGTGCTAAATGATTTGTCAAAATAGCTTGTAGCTTCTCGCAAGCACCACCTACAATTTCCGACTTAACTATAGTGAGAATATCCATTTCTACTTTGATCGTACTTCTCTTGTATTCGCGCCAACAGAAATGCACAACAAGAGCAACACTAGGGACTGCCTCTATTGTGCGGTGAAACTAACAATGGTGCAGCAGAAACTAACAATTGTTGCGGATTACACGTGATTTCATTTCAGAATTATGCCCCTTTGTCTCATATGTCAGATCTATTGTACTAAATTGAAATCAATTGTGCGGCATCTCAAATTCTAAACAATGGTTCGTGCAGCACATCAAACAAGCGATGCTGCACAAAAGATTCTACTGCATCACAATATCTTACTATTGTCTCTTACTGCAGCACAATAGAATTTTGACAGGTAGCGATGCACACACAATAGATGAAGAGCCAAATATGGAATGCTCCATTCCTGCTCAGCACAAGCACATAGGTGAAAGCGAGACCAAGTACGGGGGTACACAAAGACCCTCTGTTAACTGCGACTAACGACGGGGGTGTAATAAAGATAGTAAGAGTCATCAGCAGACTTTGACTGCCTTACGTAAGGCTTGTGCAGCAGCCTGGATCCGCCCCTGCTGACCATCATGGTTTGAACACACTAGATCTGGCAAGCAGAGGCAAAAGAAATGTAAATTGCCAATGGATTACTTTATACTCATGTGCCTTTTCAAGAATTGGTACATGGATTGATGTTTCTATATTACTGTTCTTCTCTAATATAGCAAAGCCTCTATAAGTACTTACATGTAATCATCCACTTTCAGCAATATGTTATTCTATTCTTCAAAGATTCAGAAGAAATCTCACCTTCACAGTTCAATAATTTCATGAAATCATGTAATGATTCTACATAAAGCCTTACTGATCAATTTGGCTCAGCTCTACTGTTAATCAGAATATATTGACATAGAGGACAAAAGGAAACTGTCCACAGTGTTCAGAATTTGGTAATGAGAGAATTTTGAAACCCAATTGAACAAACACATGTGCATGTCTCCACCCATTCAGCAAATTGGCAAATCAAACTTGCAGCTGGGCATGACTTTTGGTCACCCATGCTTCAGAGAAACTCAACATCTATCCCAATATTTCAACATATAATCCATCTGCAATTTAATTTTGTTCATTTGACTCAATATACCTATCACAATTTAGGCAACAACTTCTAGTAAAGTCTTTAGCAGTTTAAGGATTTTGGAAATTGCACTTGGTTATGTGTTGTGATTTGAGGCATTGACAAGACAGTCTAGTCTAAGAAACATTCAATTCAGGTTTGTATTTGGGTATATCCAATTAAGGTATAACTTGAACTATATGATTTGGTTTTAGAGATATCAGTTTTATGGGAGGCAGTCCTCAAGCAGACAAAGGCAATTGAGTAGTTATTTTGCAGTATGTTGCTGCTTGGAAAAATAGGTACACTACAATAAAAGCTTAAGGGATCACTGTAGTGTAAAAGGGAAAAAGAGATGTCATTGATAATCCTAAGATAACAAATACAGAAAAAGGAGGCAACAATCTTCCAATATAAAATTTCTGCATGTTTGATTTGTCAGAAATTGTGCATAATTTTTTAGCTATTACTACCAATGCATCACCTGCACTACACTAAGGGTAAGCCCTCTTAATGATAATTTTTGAGAGGCTACTTGTTTCATCACTGATGCTAGACAGGTGAAGTGGATATATGGTGCATATCACTCTAGATAGGGGTAACTAAGAACAAAGCTGCATAAGATCCTATGCATTATATATATGCATCATATGCATTATCAAGCTGCATAAGATCCTAAATGAAGAACTGACACTTAATGGTTTTGATTTAATTGACAATGATAATATTTATTTTTCTAATCTAGCCCAGGATGGTTTGCACCTTAATGAGGGTGGCACTAGGAAATATGCTAGCAATCTAAGTAAATTTATGAGGTATTGCTAGGGTAGTCATTGCTCTAATGTAAATGACAGTAACAAGCCTAGGCCTATACGGAAGAGAAATGGTCTTAAGATAGCGTTTCTTAATATAGTATCATTGCGGAAACACAGACACGAACTCAGTATATTGCTTCATGATAATGAAATTGATGTAATTGGTCTATGTGAGACTAGGCTAGACGAAAAAGTCGGAGATTCTGATGTTTCGATTGCAGGGTACAAAATATTTAGGAACGACCGAAATTTGAATGGAGGAGGTGTTGCTTTATACGTAAAAGAGAGTTTTCCCGAGCCCTCTGTTAAATTGAAAAGTGACTCCCTTGAGCTCCTTGTTCTGGAAATTGCACCAAAGAATAGTAAATCTTTCTTTTTGGCATGCTGGTATCGACCCCCAACATCTGGGGTTGATATCCAAGCATTCGAGAATTTAAGAAACGAATTGAAAAATCTCGATCACACTGAGAAAGAAATAATTCTTGTTGGAGATACTAACTGCGACTTCAAATGCAACGGAAATAGTAATGCTAACAAGCTCAAATTTATCTACTCAGAATTTCAGCTTGAGCAGCTAATTAAGACATATACGAGAGTTGCAGCGACTGACACTGATGACAATGATCCCAAAGTTAGTAAAACGCTTATTGACCATTTCTCTACCAATAGGCCGAATTACATTCTTAATGTTAATATAATAGAAACTGGAATGGTTGATCACTACATGATTTACGGTATAAGGAAGGTAAATGCATCGAGACTAAATTCCTCCAAAAAGCAGAGGCTGGCTGAAACTCGTAGCTTAAAAAGGTATAATAAAGCCTTGTTTCAGCAAGATCTGCAAGAAATTGACTGGGATTGTCTTCTTACACCCCTAGCCGATGAACCAAGTAAGATGGTAACAACATTCCAGGGGATCTTTGAATCGCTTTTAAACGTGCATGCCCCCCTTAAAGCCAAAAAGCTACGGAATGAATTTGCCCCCTGGCTCACTTCATCGGTCAGAGACCTTATGACTAAAAGGGATAGAATGAAGAAGGCAGCTACGAACAATCCTCACCTCTGGCCAAATTATAAAGGACTACGTAATCAATGCACTTATGCGATACGAAAGGCAATTCAGGATCATTATCATGGATTAATTGAAGGAACCAAAGATGATCCTAAGAAAATGTGGAAAGCTATTAACAGGGTGTTGAATAAGGACTCGACAGGTAAATATATTTCCAGTCTAAATGTAAATGGTAAAGTAGTGACTGGAGAGGGTGAAATCGCTGAGGCTTTGAATCGGCATTTTGTTTCTGTTGGTCCAAAGCTTGCAGAAAAAATAAAGGCGACACCAAGTGACAACCCACTTAACCACATCAAACCGAATGATTTAGGTACTTTGATCTTAAAACCAGTAACTAACTCTCAGGTCCTGAAGAGCTTAAAACAACTCAAAAATGGCAAAGCATGTGGGCCTGATAAAATACCTACAACCTTGGTAAAAGATGCCGCTAATTTCATTTCACACCCATTGACTCTTATTTACAATTCTTCAATTAAAAATGGAATATTCCCCGATCTTTGGAAAATAGCTAGAGTCGCCGCAATATTCAAGTCTGGGATAAGATGCGATAGCAATAACTACAGACCTATCTCAGTGCTTTCAATTTTCTCAAGAGTATTGGAAAAAATTGTGCACGATCAGTTACATGAGTTTCTCAAGGCAAATGGCATCTTAACTAATAACCAATATGCATTTCGGAAACTCTTTTCCACGATCATGTCTTTGATAAATAGTACTGAGCACTGGCTTGAAAATGCGGATAGTCGGAAGCTGAATATGACAGTATTTCTGGACCTGAAAAAAGCCTTTGATACGGTTGATCACAAAATATTGATAGATAAATTGTTCAAATATGGTATCAAAGGAAAAGAAAGAGAATGGTTCAAGTCATACTTAACTGGACGACAGCAGTTTTGTTCCGTAAATGGTCAAAGGTCAAAGACCGAGGAAGTTCTGTGTGGTATTCCTCAGGGGTCATGCTTAGGTCCCCTTCTTTTCATTGTGTACCTCAATGACTTTGAGGGTTGCTTGGAGTTCTCAAAAGCAAACATGTATGCTGATGATACACACACAACAATTGCATCTAATGACATAGAAGAGCTCGTACGCATGACAAAGAAAGAGCTGTTAAATATCAGTGACTGGTTGAGGGTAAATAAACTAAGTGCAAACCCGAAAAAAACTGAATTTATGGTTATTGGTCATCAACGAAGAATAAATGAAATTGACGACCTCCCTCCACTCGAACTCAACGATTCCGAAATAAAACGTGTGGAAAAAACCAAGTCTCTAGGTGTCATTATCGATGAAGGGCTGAAATGGAAGGATCAATATAAATCACTGACAGGAAAGTTAGCAGGTGGTTTATCATCTTTAAAAAAACTTAAAGATGTTCTTCCACAATCAAAATTATGTGATGTATATCACGCTCTCTTTGAGAGTCACCTACGCTACGGAAACGTAGTATGGGGTAGCATCTCTTCATCTGAACTCCAAGCACTTCAACGTCTCCAAAACAGAGCCTTATCAATTATGGAGCGCGCAAGATTTAAGGACCCGTGGCCTAAAAAATGGTTAAGCGTTAAGAATCTTATTCGCTTTGATCGCTGTGTTATGGTATATAAGATTGTAAACAAACAATGCCCTGAAAGCCTGTGGAATATGTTCCAACAGAGATGCTCTATATCACATTATAATACGAGGAATTATAGGGATCTCCATATTCCCAATCTAAACCTTGAATTCACTAAAAAAGGGTTTCATTACTCGGGCATTAAGGTTTGGAACGATATTCCAGTTAATATCAGAGAACTGTCATCCCTGCACCTATTTAAAATTCATCTGAAAAGGCATTTGATGAGCCTTGATAATTAATTCAAGCCCCCTCAAGAACGACTCCCTGGAAGATCAGATTAATTAATTAATATTTTATATTCTTAGTTTTAGATTTTTACGTTGTATTTTACTGAAGGGATATCGTTGTTTGAATGAATTATATATATATATATAAGCTGCAAGTACTAGTGTTGGGACTTTTCGTTATCTAATAGTATTTTCCACTGAAACTGCCCACTACAAGTTCTTGATAAGCAAATCTGACATATTTAAAGTTCAATCTTACACATTTGAACGCTGTTTAACAACTTCAACGAAAGCCAGACAACCGAAACGTACCAGACTGTACTGCAAAAGCGATTGTGCATACATGACACATACGATCGATAACTATAAAAATAGTAGTTAAATCCGTTAATTTAGCTGAGTGAGTTACACAAATGGCATACCACTTTCAGATACTAATATCACATATTTTATAAATAAAACATAAGTACTAGACATCTTGCAGAATCAACAGGGATCTTCACGTTCTGCTCCCATGCACCTAGGCCCTCAGTAGATCATGCAATACCTGCCTCCTGGAAAACTTCAAGAAGTTGCCAATCTTACCCCAGTTCTCCATACACAATGATGGTAGTTAAGCATCTATCAAAATCTCTATGATAACCAGAATTTCTTTATATAAACGTATCTCTCGTATAATTATTAGCTAATTTACTTGTCAGGTAGGCTAGATCTCACTCGCCTGCATTGCCATTGTATCACGTGTATATGGTGTTCCTATGGCCCATTCCTTGGAGTACAAGTGCCATTGTACCAGCCCACGCCTCCTTCGTATCAACATTCGCAACTCGCAACGTCCTTAATTATAACTTATGGGGTATCTAACATCGTTTAAGGTAACTGCATATTGGAGTCATATTACGCTGTGAGGCCGCATACCCTCTATTACAATCCCGGCGACCAAGATTCGCAAGAATCTTCTTCCCCATTTCATTTCATTTTTTCATTTCATTTTTACATATTTTGGGAGGGTGGCCCTTGAGCATAGCTGATTTTCGAGGGACCCTCCATTAAAAGAATATAAAATTACAATCTAATACAATAAAATACTTATAATAATTGTAGAACAAAGTAGAAATAAAAATTAAATATCAAAATAGTTCTAAGAAAGTCAATTCTTGTAATTATAATCAGAGGAAAAGAAAAACTGACGATTTAAAATTACTTTAGGAGGGATTTATTTATTTGAATTATTATTGAATTATTTATTTGAAGACACGTAATGATCTTGTTTCTTTGCACTCAGTTGAGAGGCTATTCCACATCTTGGCACCTCTGTATGAGAAGCTTTTCTGCCCCGCAGTTGATTTTCTCAAAGGAAGCCTTAAATCAGTGGTAGTGTTTCGAAGATTGCGCTCAGAAAGCTGTGAATTTTTAGTAAACATATTAAGCATGTATTGTGGTCCAAAATCATTGAGAGATTTAAAAACCATCATTTTCGTTTCATTGGCAATAAGTTCTACAATGGTTTTCCATTCAAGCTTTTGTAACAAAGGCTTACTGGGAGCATCATAACTGCTGTTCGTCACAATTCTTGCGGCTTGGTTTTGCAGCTTTTGTAGTTGGTTAAGATCTGTTCCAGACGGAACAGCAGTAACGAAAATGCGGTTCTACAATACCTGTGTAGAGTGTTTTCAATGTGTCTTGGGGAAGGAAATTTCTAGTATATTTCAAAAAGCCAACAGCTCTGGAAACTTTGGTGGATATAGCCTTTATGTGATCCTTCCACTCGAGAGAGCTATCAATATTGACACCGAGGTACCTAGTATTCGTAACAGTATCAAGTTCCACACCTTTAATTTTCAAATGAAGATCTTGGCTTTGGTTCTGCAAGGCTTTGTACTTTTGCTTGGTGGAAATTAACATTGCACGAGTTTTTACCACATTCAAAGAAAGCTTGTTTCCCTCTAGCCACTTTTCTAGCCTGTAGAGGTCTCTGTTAATAGCCTCATTCAACTGAGTGATATCATGAGAGTGGTAACAAATACTAGTGTCATCAGCATACATGGAAGTATTCGAATTAGTTATAGCTATTGGTAATCGGCTGTCCAGGGCAGCTTAACTTCATAGTGGTCATCAAAATGCAATATCATCACTGAACTGAACCTATATGGACTCTTCTTTATGGGAAATTTCAAGGGATTCTAAATCCCAAAGTCATGAAAGTTGTTTATCGGTGGCTACGGCGGACTTAATATCTAAGACCCATAGTGTATGAGCTTGAGCAAGAGTGAACTGCAGAGGCGCTATCTACATTGCAAGAGTGAACTGACATTTCTTTGTCATTTGTTGCATGATAATCCTCCACAGGTAACCACTTTACATAGGGATACTCAGAAACTGCGAAATCAATGAGCTACAAGGACATGTCACATGACCATTACGTAACCTTGATACTGATTGGTTCAAACCACTTGGAGGGCAAAAGAAATTTGGTTTGAACAGGGCCTAAAAAGTGCAGAAATGGTGTTGGCTTGTGCTATTTGTGGATTCTGTGCAAAGCTAGGTTGTGGCATAAAGTTCCATCGTCTTCCTTTGAGGAACCCAACAGCTTTGACAAAGCTACTTCCTTTGCTAAGTATCTACAGGAGAGATATTCCAATATCCAAGTACACCAGAATTTGTAGCCAGCATTTCGATGGAAGGAGTAAGAAAAGGCAAGTAAGCAGAACTAAGCCAGGTAGATGTTTGCAAAAAAGTGGAAATAATATTGAAATATTGGTGCAGGAATATTCTCACAAAGTCTTCCAGTGCATAGCACTGTGAAGCGATGTGTTTACATGCTTTAGGCCCCATCCCAGCGGCGCACTCGCATTTAGCAGATTGTATATCTGCTGTTGGAACTCCTATTCTTGCCATCAATGAATAGATTTTATCTTTACGCATTTCTGGCAGACAGGATGAAATTATTATCAGTGTTCGGAACCCTGCTTTTAAACGAATATCCTGCACATGCCCGGCTTTAAACATTTGGAAAGACCATTCTCGGAGAGACTTGAAGTCTTGCTTTAATTTGCTGTCTGCAGAGACAGCTTCTATAAAGTAATTCAATACTTGTGACATAGAAAAATTTTGCAAAGTCGGAAATATCGAAGGAGATTTGTAAATGTCCTGTAGCTTCAGGTAAGTGGCATTTGCCTGAGATGCCATCGCTATTATTTATAGTTTTTGCTCGCGCTTTGCCCTCCAGTGGATTTGAGCCAATCAAAATTAAGGTTACGTAATGGTCATGTGACATGTCCTAGTATCTTATAGGCTTTTTGATGTTGGCGTTGCGGAGTACATTCGCAAAATTTGAAAGAACTTCGCAAAATGCTTGGCAACTGACAAGTAAACATTCGCAACTGCCTAGATACCGATAAAGGCTTGTCTCACGGTAGAAAGCAAAATTGCTTCGCAGAGGCAAACACATAAGAAACTATTTACGCAAAGTAACGAGCAAAATCACGGATTGAGGAGCCATAATTGGACTATCGTTGCAATAAGTTTTACCTATTCTTTTAATTTTCTTATCAATTGTCATTTTCTTGTATGAAAAAAGTTTTCTGAACATCTGACATTCGCATCTGCGAATGTTGCGCATGTCTGGATCCGCCACTGGGATAGAGACAACACCAATTATCCATGGCAAAAAGAAAGTGTGCTACCTTCATAAATACTACTACCATTTCATGAATTACGCTGTCTGTTGTCAAGAGTTTCGTCTAAAAAAGCCTTTTTAGCGACACAGCATTACACAGTGTACTTTGTAGTTGCTCTAAGTTTTTTAACAAGTTGCGTACAGTTCGCGTTAAAGGAAATACGCTATGATTTTTTGTAAGTCTTTACGAAAATGTTTACCTCACTCATTTAATCCATTCTTGGCCTACAAAGTTCATCCCAGAAAACAGTGTGGCAGTGGCCCTTTATACCGTATATTCTGCTAGTGGCTTGCTCATAATTTTCTACAAACTTCTTCATCCAAAATATGTTGATAGTTCTACTAGTTAGCAGAAATTCCTAGGAGAGAGCGGTCTGCAGCGTATGATCATCCCATGGCGGGGATATAAAGCGAAAATACACGCTTTTTTACAAGGAACCACTTTATAAGGAACCTACATGTAGAAGGCCGAAATATTTAAAGAATTTATACTACTAAAGGAAAAATCCCTAAGGAACTTTTCATATTCACTTTCCGAGTGCTGTACTCAGATGCAAGTGACGATCACATTACATTGGATGATGTCAATGGAATATACATGATACTTCTTGATTGAAATTATGCTTTTGCATATATAGAACTTATTTCCTGTCGCGTTTGTGCTTTTGAGGTTGAGTTCTAGCCATAATTAAAGGTAGAATTGAGAATTTCAATGCTTTTCTAGATTCTGTGCCATTTTGAGGCACTCTATGTGCAGTGAAAATTAAGGAACAATTAAGGAACGTTCAGTACTAGAATTTAATAAAAAGAGGTCCGAAAATAAGGAACTTTTAGAACTAGGTCTTTAGCTAGGTTCCTTATAAAAAAAAGCTTGTACTCCAGTGATCTCTACAATCTTGAAGATTGGATATTAGGACAATTTCAGAATCAAATATTTCATTAGAAGCGTTTCAAAATATATCCCACATTGGATGAGTAACTGCCATCCCTTCAAAAGCATTGTTATACTGTTAATTTTAGATACTATAGATTTTGGTGATTTACACCATACGTTCGATATGGAACTATCGTCGGACGATTAGGCCGGATACCAAGTGGCTTGAAGAAGCACTTGTATCTGTTTAGTATCAAAAGATGACAAATCATGTTGTGATTCGCAACTTCCCGGTTGTATACGATCATGTGATCACTCATATGACTGTGGTTCTTTTACTATGATTGACAGATTCGCTTTTGCTTTTTGCTGATGTTTATGTTATCGAATGGTCCTTACTGATTCATATATTTCGCTTGCTGTTGTATGGTTATATCGTGTTATTTGGTCTACTCTTTACTCTGAATACAACATTTTCTAATAGGTTATGGGCCCAGAGGCTCGTGAGTAGAATCAAATTGTTGGTTCTTTTATGAAATCGCGATTACGCATTTTGAAATCTCAGTCTTATTTATAAACGTGTGTTATGATGGCGACGGGAGAAGACATTGGATTCAAGGTAGAAAAACTTACAGACGATAATTATCATACATGGAAGGTCCAGATGAAAATGCAACTGATTGGTAAAAATTTGTGGGAAATTGTTACTGGCGATGAAGTTTTAGATGCTCAGGCTACAGTTCAAGATCGACAGAAACACAAGAGACGAGAAAATCAAGCCCTCGCTTTGATTTGTTTGTCCGTTTCCACTGAAAACCAAATTTATGTTCGTTCTGCTATCACAGCGAGCGATGCCTGGAACAGTTTGGAACAGCATTTTGAAAAGAAATCTTTGGCTCATAAGATATTTTATCGTAGAAAGTTGTATGCTGCCAAGATGGAAAAGGGGACTACTATGATTGATCATGTAAATCATATTAAGACGTTGGCAGAGCATTTAGATGCAGTGGGAGATCCCATAATGGAAAAGGATCTGGTCATAATATTAATCAGTAGTTTACCAGATGAATACGCGTATTTGATAACTGCTTTAGAAACTATTGCAGAAGATCGTTTGACTTGGGATTACGTGCGGTATCGTGTTGTTCACGAATATGAGAAAACTCACAACCAAAGTCATAACGGAAGTCCAACTGTGACGGAACCGAAGAATGAAGACACCTTATTGACAAGCAAAGCGCAATACCAAAGAAAACCTGTCAACACAAGATCTGGAAAGTGTTTTTATTGCGGTAAGAAAGGACATATTGCGAAAAATTGTTACAAAAAGAAAGCTGATCAAAAATCATCATGTGCTGAGTCAGGTAATAACATTGGAGAAAAATTAAGAGCTGAAAATGAAGATGAAATCGCATTAACCGTGTGCCCAACTGCGGGCCAACTAGAGGCAAATGAGTGGTGCATTGATTCTGGAGCATCTAAACACATGACTCCAAACAAACGCCTGATGTTCAATTTTACTACATTTAAAACGCCACTGCAAGTTAAACTAGCTGACAATCATTACGTTTTTGCATATGGTGAAGGAGACCTTCGTTTTCCTGTATTTGATGGTGCTAAAAGGTATGATTTGTTTCTTCAAGGTGTACTCTACGTTCCTCGAATCAAGAAGCAACTGTTATCCATTCCAACGATGGTAAATAGAGGGGCAGAAATTCATTTCAAGGACAATACCTCTAGTGTTATATTAGACGATAAGGTAATGCATATTGGTCGCAAAGACGGATTATTGTACAAGTTGAATACTGAAGAAATAGCAGCTGCATTTTTAAGTTCCACACATGGCAGTAATGATTCGATCAAGTTGTGGCATTCAAGGTTTGCTCACCTCGGTTATGACAATCTTAAATTGCTTTCGAATAAATGTATGGTAACGGGGTTGAATTTGAACGCAAAAGAAACATTTGACCGTAATTGTGATGGATGTGCTGAAGGTAAACAGCATCGAATGCCGTTTCCAAAGAAGTCTGAACACAGAGCAGCTGATCTACTGGAATTGATACACAGTGACATTGGATGCATAAATATCGATTCAGTGGGAGGTTCAAAATATTGCGTCATCTTTATTGATGATTATTCTCGTTTCACCACAGTGTATTTCTTGAAAAAGAAAAGTGAGCTTCTGCAGAAATTTAAAGAGTTTGTTGCTGCTGTAGAAAACCATACTGGTAAAAGGATTAAAATCATTCGCACAGATAATGGAGGAGAGTATGTCTCTAACAAGTTCAAGCAATTTTGCATTGATCGTGGTATTAAAAGAGAGGTGACAATACCAATGATGCCACAGCAAAATGGGGTTAGTGAAAGGATGAATCGTACAATCATAGAAAGTGCGAGATCTATGCTTCATCACGCAAAACTACCTTCGTATTTCTGGGCAGAAGCAGTGAATACTGCAGTGTATATTAGAAACAGATGTCCAACAGTGGCATTGGATGGTACAACGCCATATGAGCATTGGTTCGGAAGAAGGCCAGATGTAAGCAATTTCAGAGTTTTTGGATGTTGTACACATGTTCATATTCCTGATCAAAAACGAGGCAAGTTAGACAAGAAATCTAAGAAGTGCATGTTTGTTGGTTATTTAGATGGTAGTAAAGGATACAAGCTGTATGACATCGAAAGAAAAGTAATGATCAGAAGTCGCGATGTGAGTTTCTTGGAGTATGAATTTGAGCATCTTTCAACAGAATCTCAAGATCAAGATGATTTTAAACAACTATTTGATTTTGGCGATGCAATAAATAAGTTTGGACTTTGTGATAAAGAAACTGAAAGTATCATTGAGGATGATGAATTAGAAAGTCAGTGTCAACAAGATGTAAGAAGGTCTACAAGAATGAGAACAGCTCCATATAGACCTGGGACTGTAACTGGGGAATGGTGGAATGGTGAAAACCTTGACTTCACCGGAATAACATCCACCGATGATGATGAACCAAGTAATTTCAATGAAGCTATCAGCAGCAGACATTCTTTACAATGGAAAGACGCAATTAAGAGTGAATTTGAGTCTTTAAAGAAGAATGACACTTGGGAATTGGTTCACTTACCTAAAGGTAAAAATCTAGTTGGAAATAAATGGGTTTTCAAAATCAAAAGAAATGCTGATAACACTATTAATCGTTTTAAGGCTCTACTTGTGGCTCAAGGCTTTTCTCAGAAGGAAGGTTCTGATTACCATGAAGTTTTTGCACCAGTTGCAAGATACAACTCTATTCGCACTATCCTGTCATTGGTGAATATATTGAACCTTGACTTACACCAAATGGACGTCAAGACTGCATTTTTAAATGGTAAACTTCAGGAGGAAATTTATATGGCTCAACCTGAAGGATGTATTGATGAAAGCAATCCTGAATTAGTTTGCAAATTTAATAAAAGCCTTTATGGTTTGAAGCAAGCAGCCTATTGCTGGAACATTGAAATCGACACCTTTTTGAAGCAATCAGGATATAAACAAAGCGCAGCTGATTCTTGTATATACACCAAAGTACAACCAAGAAAGGATGGTGAGTCTTCATTCATAATATTGGCTTTATATGTGGATGATATATTGATATCATCAAATGATTCTCAGATGTTAGAAGTAGAAAAGAAGTCGTTGTCACGAAGGTTCGAAATGGAAGATTTAGGAGATGCCAAATATTGCCTTGGTATGCTGATTGAACGTGATAGGGATAATAAGAGATTATTCATAAGTCAAAAGTCAGACTTGGAAAATATTCTAAAGAGGTTTGGAATGTTCGAATCTAAACCTGTTGCTACTCCAATGGAAGTTGGAAAAGTTTTCCAGAAGTTATCAGAAGACGAAGAGCAATTTGATATTAGGAAATATCAAGCAGCCATTGGATCCTTAAATTATGCCATGATAGCAACAAGGCCAGATATCTGTTCTGCAGTCGGTATTTTGAGTCAATTTATGTCAAAGCCGTCTAAAGAACATTGGCAAGGTATAAAGAGGATCATGCGGTACATTAGCGGTACTTTAGACTATTGTCTTTTATTTCATGCAAATGATTCAGAATTGATGCTATCTGGTTATGCTGATGCCGATTGGGCCAGTGATGTGCAATCCAGAAAATCAACATCAGGGTACATTTTCCAGCTAGCTGGCTCCACAACTCATGGAGAAGTCAAAAGCAATCGGTAGTTGCTTTGTCAACAACCGAAGCAGAGTATGTAAGTTTGAGCTCTGCAAGTCAAGAAGCAATCTGGCTACGTCGTCTGTTGAAAGATTTACTAGTTGATGTTTCAAAACCCACTATAATAAAGGAAGACAATCAAGGAGCAATATGTTTAACAAAGAACACAAAGGGACACTCAAGAGCTAAGCATATAGACATTAAATATCATTTTATTCGTGAAAATGTACAAAACAAAGAGATTGAGCTGAAATACTGTCCAACTGATAAAATGGTTGCAGACATTTTAACAAAAGCTTTACCAAGACAGAGATTTGAGGACTTGCGCTCTTTAATGGGGATTAAGAAGAACGACAATTAAGATATTGCTGTTTTGAAGATGCTCATCAAGTGGGAGTATCAAAAGATGACAAATCATGTTGTGATTCGCAACTTCCCGGTTGTATACGATCATGTGATCACTCATATGACTGTGGTTCTTTTACTATGATTGACGGATTCGCTTTTGCTTATTGCTGATGTTTATGTTATCGAATGGTCCTTACTGATTCATATATTTCGCTTGCTGTTGTATGGTTATATCGTGTTATTTGGTCTACTCTTTACTCTGAATACAACATTTTCTAATATTTAGGACGCTATTTGTCTTATTGGTAGTATTTCGGACTCTCAGTGCTCGAAGGAAACTGAGGAGTGCCGCTTTGTATTGTTTGTTTTCGTATAGCGTCAGAGGCTCCAAGGAATATGAGCCAACAGAATCACGATAGGTCCCAGGAAATGATAATTATATCGTAAAGTGAATTACGCTAAGGTAGCATCCGTATTGTGTCAACTGTCTGTAGAGGTCAAGTTAGATTTGCGTCGATATTGAATATATAGTCTAACCGATGTCATCACATGTCAATAGCACCGTATGTTAAATGAATGAATGAAATAAAGTTGTAGCGTTCAGATTAGAGGATTTCGCTCAGGTTCAATGGCAGGGACGTCAAGTCACCTCGCCGAACCAGTGGCCACTGTAAAGAGCAAACGAAGTTGCATAGAAAGTAAAGTTTAAGTATATGTATTTCTATGGCCCTGTTCTCTACTACCAACGACAGCACCATGCCCAAGACAAGATAAGAGAATGAATTAAAAAAGTACCCTTTTACAGCATTGTTTATGAACAATAAATACTCTCTAAAATATCTATAGCTGCCTTAACATTATACAAGCTGCCTACAGAGGTAGCAAATACTTTCCTGACGGAAGGGTTCATGGGAGTGTTTTCCAGGCCCGGTAGCCCCACTAGGAATTGTGATAACTTATCAAAATTGAAATGCCAGCTTCCCATAGATGTAATCTCTAAAGATACGAAGAGAAAATCAAATTATATCAAAGCGCATTTCAAAATCAGCTGGGGAACTAAACCGGTATGAGATCTGAAGCCTAATCAGTTGTCTGAAGTTTCCTTACATACGCTATTTTTAACCATGAAATTTTCCCCATGAAACACATATCTATAACTGAAAGACATTCGCTGAAACTTCATAGAATGGTTTTAACTCGAATTATCGTGTCGCTTCAAATTCATACTACGGTATTGTTGGGAGGGTCTGAGTCCTGATCATTTGTCTGAAATCTCCTCATATGTGCAGGGCCTTTTTTAACATACAAACTGGGGGGGAGGCAAATGCCCCCCCAGGTCTCAACTTTGCCCCCCGAGTGAAGAGGTTTTTGACCCCAGAAAAATATTCCTTTTGCATAGGTTCTCAGCTATGTTGTCAGGCAACTACTGCTGTCATCATGTTGCAATGAATCGGGCCCTTCGAGTTTCATCGGCTAAAGAATGAACCACAATAACATTTTTGCACAACATTAGGAAACTGTATAATACGCGAACAGTACATTATTGTAACAATTACAAAACTAGAGATTTCATCTTCAAACTTTTTTACATCAAAACCTTAACATGTATGAACATTGTTTCAATATATCACACGTGTCAACCTTATTTCAAATTAGGCTTTTTGTCCTGGTATCACATCCCTTTTTGAGAGTTTGTCCCCCCCTCAGTAAATGTATGTTAAAAAAGGCTATGCACATGTCTTAGTCTAAACATGATATTTTTACGATAAAATACATACCTGTACCTAAAGGATACGCTCCAAACCTTCCTACAAAAGTTTTAACTCGAGTTAACGTGTCAATTCAGTTGTATGTTTACAACTGTATTGTTAGGACGCGCATTTCGGTCGGGCGTAGTTTTCACCAAAATACGCGTTTTTCAAAGGAGGATTTCCCCCCGACAAATTTATCAGAATTCTACAAAACTGAAATGCCATCATTCCACATATGTAGTCTCTAAATATATGAAGAGAAAATCAAATTATATTAACGCGTACTTCAAAATTAGCTAGACGACTACACTAGTATAGGATCGGAGGAGCGGTAACAAGCGCGTTTGTCAAAGGAGGATTCCCCCCGAAATGTTTTCAGACATCTACAAAACTGACATGCCATCATTCCACATACGTAGTCTCTAAATATATGAAGAGAAAATCAAATTATATTAACGCGTACTTCAAAATTAGCTGGGCGACTAAACCGGTATAGGATCGGAGGAGCGGTAACATACGCGTTTGTCAAAGGAGGATTTCCCCCCGAAATGTTTTCAGAATTCTACAAAACTGAAATGCCATCATTCCAAATATGTACTCTCTAAACATATGAAGAGAACATCAAATTATATTAACGCGTACTTCAAAATTAGCTGGGCAACTAAACCGGTATAGGATCGGAGGAGCGGTAAAGTGCGCATTTTTCAAAGGAGGATTTCCCCCCGAAAAGTTATCAGAATTCTTCATAAACTGAAATGTCATCATTCCAAATATGTAGTCTCTAAACATATGAAGAGAACATCAAATTATATTAACGCGTACTTCAAAATTAGCTGGGCGACTAAACCGGCATAGTGTCGGAAATACCATAACCCCCTGGAAACAAACATTACAGCTGAGACATGTTGCTTTTAATTTTTTCATGTTGTTTTTAATTTGTTCATGTTGCGAGAGGGACGCTTTTCGATTTTGTTGTTTTTTGAGCCATGCTTTTTTGATTCAACGAAAAGAACGCAAATTGTGAGTTTATTGTTGTGTGCATTCTACATGAATCCCAACAAAGTGGCACCCACAGATGGGAGTTGAGTAAGCAATACATGGTAGCGTGGTGAGTTTATTTTTGCGAATTGTTATTTCTTTGCGAGTTTCAAACCGTCGACCTTGCATTAGGCCTAGCCATGGCAGAAATCGACGCGCTTAACAAAAAGATTCATGGAGAAATCAAGTTTCTCAAGTTTATTTCGGAAGAAACGGAGGAGATATTAGATAAAAAGGAACCCAGGGACATGCAAAGGCAACTAAGTGTGTACGAAACTAAATTGGAGGAATATCAAAGTCTAAAAATGTAAATTTTAGAGCTGAAAATAGAGAATGATGAGAAAACAGATGAAGTGAAGGCATGGAGGTCACAAATAGATGATAATTTGAAAGAATTCAAGCCCTTCATTGAAAAATTGAAGAAACAGCTAGGAATCACACAAAAGAAATCCGGACAACAAACAGGAGAATCCGGTCGTGCTATTCAAGTTAAGTTACCAAAATTGGAAATTACTAAGTTCAAAGGAACGCACATAGATTGGTTCCGCTTTTGGATCCAATTTGAAGCAGAAATTGACAAACAAAGTATCGACCCTATAACAAAGTTCAACTATCTGAAGGAATTTCTTGATCCCAAGGCACGTTTACTGATCGAAAATCTTATGCATAACAGTGAAGGTTACGCGAGAGCAAAACAAATTTTGAAGGCCAAATTTGGAAAACCCACTGAAGTGGTCAACGCCCATATTGAAATGGTTATGAATCCACCCCACATTAAGGGGGTAAACGTTGCAAGAATTCACGACTTTCTGAATAAACTCCTCCCTAGTATTCAAGCTCTGGAATCTATGGGTAAATTGCAAGAGATTACTGGGTATGCTAGGATGACCCTAAATAAGTTGGAAGAAATTAGAGCAGATCTAATCAGGCTAGATGACGATTGGCAAGAATGGGGGTTCCCTAAACTTGTGGAGGCGTTAACCAAATGGGCAGAGAGAAACCCAATACATCACGAAGTAAGAGAGAAAATTTTCACAGCTACTCAAGGAACATATCAGAAAAGGCAGTGTGTTTATTGTGGCAATTCCAGTCACAAGTCAGCTGATTGCAAAAAGGTCGAAAGGGTGAGTGAACGTAGAAATATACTTCGAGAGAAAAGGTTGTGTTTCAACTGCACGGGATCTGGGCACAGAGCTTCTTCGTGTGAGAGTAAAGGAAGTTGTCGCAATTGCAGAGGGAAACACCACACATCAGTTTGTGACAAAGCGCAAAGAGAACCAGAGATGCTTTTAACAACAGGAGAGCACAATGTTGTCTACCCAGTGGTTATCATGAAAGTTGAAGGGGTAACATGTCGTGCATTACTAGACACTGGAGCTGGTAGCTCATACATATCCAATAGGCTTGTAGAGGTTATTAAGAAGAAGCCATTCAAAGAAGAAAGTAGACAGATAGACATGATGCTGACAAGTGTGACGAAAAGAATAGAAGTCTATAACGTTGAAATAAAGAATCTGAAGGGCACTTACAGTCTAAGAATCAATTTGAACAAGGTGGATAGAAGAGAGCTGCTTAAAGTTCCAAACCCAAATTATGAAAGGCTGATTGCAGAATACTCACATTTAAAAGGAGTTCACATGGATGAAAGAGATCAGAAGGAAGACCTACCTATCCATGTCATCATAGGAGCCAGTGATTTTGCAAAGATCAAAACCCCAACAAGGCCAAGGATAGGAAAAGAAGGAGAGCCAATCGCTGAGTTGACTAATTTTGGTTGGATAATAATGTCACCTGGTCGTGAATCAGTTTCAACAAACGCTCTTCTCACAAGAACAAAGGAAGCTGAGTTCGAAATATTATGGTCTCTTGACGTTTTAGGCCTTGAGGAAAGGGGGGAGGAGAATACTGTTCATCAAGTCTTTAAAGAACAGCTAGAGCGAAGTCCAGAAGGCTGGTATGAAACTGGGTTGATTTGGAAGAAAGGGGCTCCGGAATTACCTAACAACGAAATAGGAAGCAAAGCAAGACTTCAAAATCTGGTAGGGAGATTAGAGAAACAGCCGGAGCTCTTTCAAAAATATGAAGAAATCATTAATGAACAAGAAGAACAGGGTATAATTGAGAGAGTAATAGAGACACCCTGCATACAAAAGGGAAAGGAATTCTATTTGCCACATAGAGCAGTTGTGAGAGAGGGAGTAGAGAGCACAAAAGTACGCATCGTTTACGATGCATCTGCAAGAGCAAATGGAAATTCTCCTTCTCTTAATGATTGCTTGGAGACAGGTCCACCTTTACAAAACCATATTTGGGACATATTGAGTAGAAATAGAATGCAACCATGGACAGCAAGTGGAGACATAAAACAAGCCTTTTTACAAATTCGAATTCGGGAGTCAGATCGAGATGTGTTAAGATTCCATTGGCCGAAAGAAAGAGACATGGCAGACTTGGAAGTGTACAGATTCTCCAGAGTACTATTTGGGCTCAACCAATCACCATTCATACTCGGTGCAACTTTGGATAAACACCTCAGTGACTATGTAGACAAGTTTCCAGATGAAGTGAGAGAGATCAAAAGAAGCTTATTTGTTGATGATGTGATATTGGGAGGAGGTTCATTAGATGAAGTGAAACATCTTAAGAAAACAGCAGAGGATATTTTTGGCGAAGCTCAATTCAAGCTGCACAAATGGCATACAAATTGCAATGAGATTGTTCAAGCACAGTCGGTAGATGAAGATGCAGACACAGAAAATAGCTTTGCAAAACATCAGCTTGGAGTAGCAAACTGTGAAACGAGGATTTTAGGGGTAAGTTGGAACACAGTGGAAGATACTATCAGTACTGTATTCAACTTAAAGGACAGTGAGATAACAAAGAGGGGAGTTTTGCAGGCGCTAGCATCTATATATGATCCTTTAGGAATAGCTGCCCCAATTACACTGATTGGAAAGTCGATATTTAGAGTGATTTGTGAAGAGCAACGGAAGTGGGATTCAGAGTTGTCAGAAGCATTAAAAAGGAAATGGTTGAGATGGACTAAATCCTTACCCGAGAAAGTAACAGTGCCTCGAAGTATTCCAAACAGAGAAGATGCCATAAGAAAGATAGAGCTTCATACATTCGCAGATGCAAGTTTCACAGGAGTAGCAGCTGTTGTTTATGCACATGTTGTCTCAGAGAAAGGAAGTCAACAAGGGTTACTGACAGCAAAGGCTCGAATATCAAAAAAGGGTCTCACAATCCCGAGATTAGAGCTAATTTCAGCTCATATGGCCGCTAATCTAGTGGAAAATGTAAAGAGAGCGCTGTTGGGATACCCTGTCACTGCAGTAATTGGATGGCTTGATAGTTTGGTTGCCTTGCATTGGATAAAGGGTGGCAACAAATACAAGCAGTTTGTAAGCAACCGGGTAGCAAAAATCAAGGAAAAGGATTATATTCAGTGGCGACATGTTCCCACCTTAGAAAATCCTGCAGATATTGCCAGTAGAGGCTGCCTTCCTGGCAAACTTACAGATAGCTGGTTTAAGGGGCCAGAGTAGATGAAGGAAGAAAGGCTATGGCCACCTAACATAGCAACAAAGGATACAGAGGAGACAGAAAGCGAAGCAAAGATAGCAAAGTTGACATGTAGAACAGCAGTAGAAGAGGATGACTCGTTAGATCACGTACTTGAGAAATTCAAATTTAAAAGGTGTATAAGAATTACTGCACTGGTGAGAAGATTCATTGCAAACTGCAAAATCAAAAGAAATGAGCGAATACGAGGTCCAGTAACTACAGATGAATTCAACAGAGCACAGGATAAGTGGATATTGAGAATTCAAAGGAGACATGAGAGATCAGAGAAATTTGAGGAAGAGCTAAAGAGCTTAGGATTGAAGAAAAATGAGAAAGGTATCTATGTTTGCCATGGAAGAATTCAAGGAGAGAAACCAATTTTTCTACCAAGTTCCACCTTGTACACAGAAAAGGTAATTGCACATGCTCATCGTTACACATTGTGTGGAGGCGTCGGTCTAACAATGGCCAAAGTAAGAGAGATGTTCTGGGTACCGCGATTAAGACAAATGACAAAGAAAGTAATTAAGAGCTGTTATTCATGCAAAAGGTTTCACGTGACACCTTACAATGTACCAAAGCCAGGTCTATTGCCAAAAGATAGAACGGAGGGAAACAGACCATTTGAAGTAGTAGGCGTGGACTTTGCGGGTCCTATCAAGTACGTAGCAAGGAAGAAGACAGAAGGAAAGGCCTATATCGTGATGTTTGCATGCAGTTTAACAAGAGCCGTATACATAGAACTGCTTCAAGATTCTACAGTTAGCTCATTCATGTCAGTATTAAGAGAGTTTATAGCAAGGAGAGGCAGGCCAAGAGTCATTTACTCCGATAACGCCCAAAGCTTCAAAGCAGCAGCAAGCTTGATAAAATCTGCAATGAGAGATGAGAAGTTACATGAGTTCTTAACTGATCTGTCTATATCTTGGCGGTTTAATGTGAGCAAGGCACCTTGGTGGGGTGGACAGTTTGAACGTATAATTGGAATAACCAAAGGTGCTATGTACAAGGTTCTTGGAAGGGCAAATATGAAATTTAATGAGTTGAAGGAAATTCTATTAGATGTTGAAATGACAATGAACAATAGACCACTCAGCTATGTGGAAGATGATTTGCAATTACCAGTTTTAACGCCAAATATGATGTTAATAAGTGACAGAAACGCATTATTGGAAGCGAATGTTCATGAGATCAAGGAAAGAGACTTACGAACGAGAGCGAAGTATCTTAATAAATGCAGAGACAATCTGTGGAAACGATGGAAGACAGAGTACATTAGATCGTTAAGAGAAAGGCATAATATGAAAGCTAAAGATAAAGACCAGCAGATTAAAATCGGACAAGTCGTTATGATTCATGGAGAGGAAAAGAACAGAGGGGTTTGGAAGATTGGTGTGGTGGAACAGTTGATTCAAGGACGAGATGGAATAGTCAGAGCAGCCAGGTTGAGAACAGGGAAGAACAAGATAGAACGAGCGTTGCAAATGTTGTATCCTTTAGAATTACAATGTGACATACATTCTGAACAGGAGCTGAACCCACAAGCTAGAGAATTTAGGCCACAGAGAAGAGCCGCAGACATAGCAAAGGAGTCTGTCGCAGAAACTTTCAGATATGAAGGTGATTAAAGGATCCCTCATTGATGTTTGACGCCTATTCGGCTCAAACAGGGGGAGTATGTCGGAAATACCATAACCCCCTGGAAACAAACATTACAGCTGAGACATGTTGCTTTTAATTTTTTCATGTTGTTTTTAATTTGTTCATGTTGCGAGAGGGACGCTTTTCGATTTTGTTGTTTTTTGAGCCATGCTTTTTTGATTCAACGAAAAGAACGCAAATTGTGAGTTTATTGTTGTGTGCATTCTACATGAATCCCAACAATAGGATTGGAGGAGCCCTAAAATACACGTTTTTCAAAAGAGGATTTCCCCCCGAAAAGTTATCAGACTTGTTCAAAAACTGAAGTGCCATCATTCCACATATGTAGTCTGTTAATATATGAAGAGAAAATCAAATTATATTAACGCGTACTTCAAATTAGCTGGGCGACTAAACCGGTATAGGATCGGAGGAGCAGTAATATACGCGTTTGTCAAAGGAGGATTTCCCCTCTGTGCCAAATGCACAAAGAAAGAATCTGTGTCTTAGTTGTGGGCCTAAGAATGTGATAAAAACGTCCTGCCCTCATTCGTTCCTTCTCCTATCCTCTCGCTCTACCAACGACAACAACCTAAATCTCAATGCATAAATTAATTAACATATGTCAATCAAATATAGCGTCCTCATCGCAACAAAACAAATACCTGTGAATATAAAGATTTCGGACACTACTCCCCACCTTAATCATTGCAATGATTAACTATGAAACAATTTTAAATCAAGAATAAGAACTACGTAATGTACGCAACAAGTCTGCGTCTAGCGCAGCTTGTCTTCTTGGAGGTCTATTATGTCTACCGGATTCTCGTGACTGGGGTCTAGACCTTGGTCTGACCTGTACGTTGTCCTGTGAACTTTCCGCGGTCTTGACTTGTCGCTCATTTCCTGCCTGATCTTTAGGTTCTGAAACTTCCAAAGGAAATAGTGTCTGAAGTGGGCGCTCGATAACATTTGAAATACCTTTATTAGATATCACTTTCAATTTTGCCCCTCGTACAAAACCATCTTGTTCAGCAATTAATGACAAAACTTTTCCCATCTTCCAACGAGATGGTGGAAGGTTTTCTTCATGAATAATTACAGCGTCTCCAACAGAAATGAAATTCTCTCCTACCTTTCGACTGAATGAATTTCGATGATATTCTCGCAAACCTCGTAAATATTCGTGTCTCCAGCGTTTCCAATAATGTTGTAGGAGTTTAGCAATGTGCTTCATTCTTCTCGAAAACAGCGAATGCGAATTTGAATTGTCCGCTAACCTGCGATCTGGAATGTCTGGTAAATTTAATACTCTGCGACCCAAGACTAAATGAGAAGGCGTAAGTGACTCCCCTGAATCATCTTCAGAAATATAAGTTAATGGTCGCGAATTAAGAGTTGCTTCAATTTCTATAACGATAGTAGTTAATTCATCCATAGTTAGACAAGCGTTTCTCAAGATTTTTTTCAAAGGTCTTTTAACTTCTCTCACCATACGCTCGTACATCCCTCCCCACCATGGGGCTCTAGCTAATATGAATCTCCAAGTAATCAAACGCTCCGACAAGAACTCATGAACCTTTGCGTTTCGAAATAGTTCGTAGAGTTTCTTAAGAATAAGGTTCGCTTTTTTAAACGTTTTAGCGTTATCCGATAGAAGTAAAAGTGGAATTCCCCTTCTGGATATAAATCTTCGTAAACAAAGAATAAAAGAATCTGCAGTCAAGTCCGGTACAACTTCGAGGTGAATGGCTCGCGTAACACAGCATGAAAACAAAGCGATATTGGCCTTCGTAGTAAGATTATTCCCTTCTTGTTTAGCAAATAAAGGGCCAGCAAAATCTACCCCGACATTGCAGAATGCAGGCACTTGTTCAGTTCTAAATTCATGCAAGTCCGATATAGGGGGCAGCTTATAATGATTACCCTCAAATCGTTTGCAAATCCTACAGTGTCTAATGATCTTTTTGATAAGCTGACGTCCCTTTATAATTCAAAATTTCTCTCTTACCTGAGTTAATGTGTCTGTCACTCCACCGTGTTTTACAACTGAATGTGAGCGTAGAATGATCAGCCTGGTCAATAGGTGATCCCTTGGCAGCAACGCTGGATATTTTTTTTCGAATTCCATGGGAGAATTTCCTAATCTTCCCTTGCACCGAATTATTCCACCAAAATCTCGAAATAAACCAAGATTCTTTTCCCATGAACTGTACTTAGCATCAGATATAAATTCTTTCTGTATTTCCACAATCCATAATCTTTCAGCGTAATTTGTTTCCTCGACTGATACCAATTGATGTGGATCTATGTCATCATTATTCAGAGAATTGCCTGTAGACTTTTCTCTCTTTTCTTTCCATTTTGTAATGAACCGTAGAACTATAGCTGTCACCCTGAAGAGCTTCAAACTTGAACTGAATCTGTCAATTGATATGATCGCCAAAAGATTTCTTTGTTTTTCAGCATTATTATTATTATCCTACAGAGATCAACGTATGGAATCACTCTTGTTTTACCTTCCACAAAATTTACTCAATGCCAAACAGTCATTAGAAATGCTCTTAAAACCTCTCCCAATCCTGACATCAATTCTCTATGGGCAACGACCAGCAAGGGCTCAAACATTCAATATGATCAATACAAGACTACAAAGCAGGTTCTCTCTGCCATCCAAAGGGACCACGAGAATCGCATCACCCATGAATTAACATCTCAAGGTTTCATCATGTCTTCCATCCTTAAACTCCCCAATCATAAAACTCGTGGTCTATGGTCAACTGTGCAACAGAATATGCCAAAAAATATTTTCAATTTCATGATTAAGTATCTTAATAATACTTTAGCAACTCGCAAGAACCTTTTTAAATGGTCTCTTTCCGATTCCTCATCTTGCTCCTTTTGTCTTCATCCAGAAACACTTCAGCATGTTGTATCAAGTTGCAGGTCTTATCTAGAGGATGGCAGGTACACCTGGCGTCACAATTCTGTTTTACTGTCCATTGCTAAATCATTTTCTTCTATACAGCATTGCCTCGTATATGCTGATCTCCCTTTTTTCCCATCACCTTCTCTTATCACTGTTGATTCTCTTCGGCCCGATCTTGCCTTGATTGCTCCAGATAATTCTCTTTATGTCTTAGAATTAACGGTTGGATTTGAAACAAACATAGAAATGAATAGTAATCGCAAAGCTACTAAATATAGGCCTCTTTTTCTCGACCTAAAACCACGATATCGTGAGATCAACTTCGTAAATATTTCTATGGGCGCTCTTGGCATTCTTGAGTCTTCATCTGATTCCTTGTTACATACAAATGATGAAAGAGTTAGGCATCGACAATAGTACACAAAAAGTAATCATTAAGAAGATCATGAACATTGCAGTGAGGTGCACGTACTATGTATTTTGCAAAAGAAACAAGGCGTGGACAAACCCCGAACTATTAAACTTTTAATTTTGTCTTGTTTTTGCCGTCTTCTTTTTTTTCAGCCTTACTTCTTTCGTCTTTCTCTTCAGTATTTATTCGTTCTGTTATTGTATGTTACTTTAATATTATTGTTCTATTTTTTTTATGCAGACATGCTAATTATACATTGCCTGTTAATTAGTGAGATGTATAGTTGTAACTTTTAAAGTTTTGATGAATGAAATGAAGTTTAAAAAATTAAAAATATTTAAGGAGGGTTGCCCTTCAGCTACAGCTGCTTTTCAAGGAGCCCTCCATTTAAATACAATACATGTTTTGAAAAATAAATTTGAAAAAAGCCTAATTACAATGTCTACTACCTAAAAGCGATATACCGTTATATAAAATATTATTTACAAAATTATTAAAGATACAACGATAAAAGTACAAAAAATATATTGGTAAAAAAAATAATAATTTCAAGCTATATACAATTCATGCATCATGCATCAAAGATTTTTTAAAGGAGGCAAGGTTAGGTGCTAGCTTCGATTCTGTTGGTAGGCTGTTCCACATTTTCGAGCCCTTGTAGGAGAAGCCTTCTGCCCATTAGAGGAATTCCTCTTTGGCAGCTTGAGATCTGTGGCAGTATTCCGTAGATTATACGTGGCCTCAGAATAGTTTGCAACCAACATGTCGAAGAGGTACTGAGGGGCAAGCCCATTTCTAGCTTTGTAGACAAGTACTTGCGTTTCATATTGGATAAGTTCTTCGATCGTTTTCCAACCTAGGCCCATGATTAAAGGGTTGCTAGGAGCATCAAAATTGCTTCCAGTTATTATTCTGGCTGCGCGATTCTGAAGCTTCTGTAGTTGCTGTAATTCAGTATGTCCACAGACACCCCAGACTGCGCAACAGTAGCGAAAATGTGGATCAACCAAACCAGTGTAAGATTTTTAAGTGACTCAAAAGGTAAAAACCTTTTGGCATACCTTATCAGTCCAAGAGATCGAGAAATCTTTTTCGATACTTCTTGAATGTGATTCTTCCAGTCAAGAGTATTGTCAATATGGACTCCTAGATACTTAGTGCATTGAACAACATCGAGATCATTATGCCTTATATGCAGATTTAATTGCTCAGCTTGATTTTTCAAGATTGCAAGCTTCCGTTTAGTAGAAATTACCATGGAGTGCGTTTTAGCAACGTTAAGAGAAAGCTTGTTTCCCCGCAACCATTTATCAAGAGCTAGAAGGTCCTGGTTTAATGCCCTGTTTAACTGGGACATACTATGATTTTGTAGACTTAGGCTAGTGTCATCAGCATACATGTAAACCTTAGCGTTATTAGTGATTTTAGGAAGGTCATTGATATAAAGTAAAAATAATAATGGGCCAAGACACGAGCCTTGAGGGACACCTATATCTATATTTTGAACTTTAGAATCCACACCATTAACCCTTGTAAACTGGGAGCGATTAGAGAGGTACGACTTAAACCACATTAGCTCCGAAGAGTGGATACCGTAGTGAGCAAGCTTTTGCACTAGGATTTTGTGATCAACTGTGTCAAAAGCTTTTTTCAAATCAACAAATATAACCACAACATGTTTTCCCACATCTAAGCTGCTGTACCAATCATTAGTACATTTCAAAAGAGCAGTGGCTGTTGAGTGAAGTGATCTGAATCCAGATTGACTTGGAGCTAAGAGATCATTCGAGTTTAAATACTCATAAAGTTGGTTGTACACTAATTTTTCAAAGAGCCTTGAAACGACTGGGAGGACTGATATTGGCCTATAGTTTTCTTTGGCGCTTTTATCTCCATCTTTGAAAATAGGAATAACTCTAGCAATTTTCCAAAGAGAAGGAAACTCCCTATCCTCTAAGGACTTGTTAAACATGTACGCTAGCGAGTTGACGATGTAAGGCAAGGCAAGTTTCAGAAAATAACTAGAGATATTGTCGTTTCCAAAGCCCTTAGATGTTTTTATTTTACCAATGGCATCCCTAATATTTTGTTCGTTAATCTTTGTAAATTTCATCGTTTTATTGCCTTCATTTATCCTTTAGTTACCAACTAAAATGGGGTTTGGAGATGGATCAATTTTATCAGCTAACTCTTTGCCAATAGTGCAAAAGTAATCGTTCATCTTGTTTGAGATTTCATTTTTCTCATGGATTTCAATGTCTCCTACACTAAGAGATGTGATGTTGGTTGATTTGCTGCGCTTATTGAGAAGTGCGTTAGTTGTCTTCCAAGTTTCTTTCATATTACCTTTGCACTCAATAATCTTGTTAGTGAAATATTGCCTTTGTAGTGTGAAATTAAGGTTGTTTACTTTATTACGGGCTGTTTTATATCTACCCATAATGGCTGGAGATTTGTGTTTAATAGCAGCTTTTTTAAGTCTATCCCTGGATTTCATCAAGGACTTAAGCTCATTCGTAATCCATGGAGAATTCTTATCAGAAACCCTAATCTCTCTTATTGGAACATGCTTTTCAATAATAGCAGAAAATACGGATGACCATTCTCTAATGACAACATTTATGTCACTAGATTTAGTAACAACATTCTCCCAGCAGATTCTTGAAACATCGGCTAAAAAAGCCTCTTGGTTAAATTTTTTCATACTTCTAGTTTTAATCATCTTATGGCTCCCACCAACGGCAGCGTTGAGTTTCCGTTTGCAAAAGACCATGTAATGGTCGCTCAACGCTACTTTATGTACCCCCGAATCTAAAACATTGTCCGTGCAAGTCGTAGCTATATGGTCAATGAGTGTAGATGTTGATAATGTAACCCTAGATGGTTCTTTAATAATCTGTTTAAGACTGAACAGCTGGTATAAATTAAGTAAATGCCTGGAATTGCTATCCGACGAAAGTCCCTCCAATTCCTGGGATAGATCGCAGTTTATATCACCCATAAGAATGATTTCCTTGCCCTCTTTATCAAGATATGAAAGAACTCTTTCTGATTTTTGAAAGGTGCAAACTGGATCGTTTGGGGGCCTATACCTGGCAACAAAGAGAAAAGATTTGCATTTTAGTGGTTGGATTTCAATGCAGAGTAACTCAATATTTTCAACAGGGATATCTTTTCTGAGTAGGAACTTAAGGTTATCTATGACATATATGGAGATCCCGCCACCACAGCGAGATCTATCAAGGCGCAGCTGCTTATACCCAGTGATGTCTGTAATTTGATGTTCGATTGAGTAATCTATCTTAGTCTCGTTTAATGCTAATATATCTAATCCCATACTGTTCACTAGAATTTTAACTTCGTCCAAGTGACTTCTTAGCCCATTAACATTCAGGGATGCCATCATTAAACCCTTTTTAGATTTAGTTATACTATTAAATATGTTATTGGTTTTTTGACCAAGGGAATTCAGTTTAGAATGGCTAGCACCAACCTGCGCTCCTCTAGTGTGCTTGTCACCCGCTAAACGAGTGAGCATGAAGATTGCTTGCAAACAAATGATATCCCTCAGGGGTAAGATGCATTCCCCATTTATCTATATGTTTGAATGCAATGTTAGAATTGTTAAGGAAGTCCCAACCATTTGAAAAGCAGTTACGCTCCAGCGCAGCATTAGACTCAACGATGTATAGATTTTTCGGTGTGTCATACTTCTGTAGGAGAATCGAGGATACAATTATTCGAACGTTGGGGTTGACCTCCTTGAGCCTTTTACATGCCATAGTAATGTTTTCTACAACCTTTTCTTGACTAATGCCTGTACTAATGTCATTACTGCCCACGTGTATAACAACTTCATCAACATTTGGTAAGATACTATTGACTGATCCCCTATGTTTCAAAATGAGTTGACCACTTAGTAGACCTCCGATACCTTTAGCAATAAAACAGTTGGCGAGAAAATTCGATTCGCCAACTCGTCGAACATGAGAGTCTCCTAGAAGGAGAATCTTCTTTGAAGCATTAGATTTACTATTATTTTCGTAGCTTTTGTCATCTTGCTTCGGATTAATTTTCCTGGTAACACTGCGGATGTTACTACTTTTGGATGCCACTTGGGAGCCTTTGGAGGAATGAGAGTTGCTTTTTTTGCTTCTGCTGTTCCTTTTGTTCTTGCCACTATTGTTCCATTCGCCATGGTATATTTGATTGTTGGCGTTAACATCAATATTCCTGTTATTGTTGACATTGTACTTGTGGTTTTTGTTTTTAATATTTGTTGTCTTCTTGTTATAAGATGTTTGATCTCGTTCTTTTTTTGCACTGTTGGGATTTATTTTGGTGTTTAATTCTGATTTATGTCTAAGATATTGCTGATGTTTGCGAGCTTGGACTTCTTTTAATTGAGTGGCTACGTCTTGCTGTATTTTATCTTTTTTAATGTTCGAGTGGGCGATAGGATCAATAGGGTGTATCTTTGTGCTTGGAATTTGTTCGTATTGTATGTTTGTTTGTTTGTTCGAGTTGGTATTAATCAGCTCCAATTGGGTATTCAACTTTAATCTCAGGTCACAGTTTTCTTTAAGGAGCCTTTCGTTTTTAGAACCCAATTCATCAATCTTTAATTGGAGGCCCCTTATATCGTCTGTCAGCTACCCACGATATTTAAAAATACCATGAAGTCTTTTTTCTCGATAGGGCTGTTTTGTCCATTGAATTGTAGTTCAGCACGCGGGTTTTTGCATAAGACAACAAGTTGATTGTTTCCACTTTCTCTCCAGATTTCATTTCTTTGATTCCATCTTCTGTCGGTTGTAAACTTTTAGGTTGTTCAGGCAAAAATTTACTAGACTGTACTGGCCAGTTTGGTCCTTCCCACCATAACGTGTTTCTCTCTAACTTGTGCAAATATGCTCCTCTAGATGCGATATCGGCTGGGTTGTCAACTCCGGGTAAATGCTTCCACATGTCTCTAGAAGTTAAGCTTCTGATTTTATTCACCCTGTTATCCACAAACTGCTTCATTTCCTTGTCTGTATGAATCCAGTATAAGGTGTTTGGACTGTCAGTCCAGCAATGCTTTTCGTTTATTTTGATGCATGTTTCCAAAGATCTCGAGACATTGTCCATTAATTTCGATAAAACTTCAGCGGCGGTAAGCTCCAGCCTTGGGATAGAAATTTTCTTTAGCGGCGCAACTCTTGATTTCCCAGTGATTAATACAGATGAAGTTCCGATTGTTGTTGAATAAACAGCATAAATGCATGCGCCCATGGCTTTCGTCGATGCGTCTGCAAATCCATGTAACTCACAAGAATCAATAATTTCTTGGGCATTGACAAATATTAACGATTTATAATTACTGAATCTGTGTCCCTTAAATCATTAAGCCATTTAGTCCAAATTCTTTTATGTTCTGCACTCAGTTCATCGTCCCAGTTCACTTTTAGACAACACAAATCCTGAAACAGCAATTTCGCTTTCAACGTACTTGGCGAAATAACCCCCAGTGCGTCAAATATGGTTGCCGTTGTCTTCAAAACTGTTCTCTTTGTGGGCTCCGAAGCAAGTCCGATCTCAGCAATATTTCCGAATTTCAACGCAAAACTGTCCGTTTCCTTATTCCAGTTGAGACCAAGTACTTTCTGTTCCGTTTGAGTTTCGATTTCATCAAACTTTCCGACTGATGTCTTTGCATACGACAAATCGTCCATTTGAATTTGATTCTGAGCACCAGACTTAGGTAAAGAGCTGTCTTTCGATACTGACTTCAACGATGATAATAACTCCGATGAGTTACTGTTCCATTTTCGAAGATTAAAGTTTCCTTCAGCATATCGTTTCTTTGCGTTCAAACACAAATTGATTCCTTCTTTTACAGTGTTTACACCGGTCGATAAATCATCGCAATAAAACGAATTAAGCATTAATTTAACAAATTCCGTGTCAGTATTTTCATACATCTTGACATGATGCTGAAGGATAGAATTCATAATAAAATGGCTGCAACATAATCCAAAAGGAACTGAACAAAATCGATACACTACGATTTCTGAGTCATTTTCATCCACATTTCTCAACCATAAAAATCGCAAATAGTCCCGATGATTTTCATCAACTCCAATAGCCAAGAATGCTTTTTCTACGTCCGCGATGATTGCAATAGGCCGTAGTCTAAATCTTAGCAGAACTGAATATAATTGTTCCGTTAAGGATGGACCAGTATGCAGAGTGTCATTCAAACAAACTCCTTGCGATTTACTAGAAGCATCGAATACCATCCTAATTTTCGTGGTTAATGCGTCTTTACGGGTGACAATTTGCCCTGGTAGATAATGAACTAGTCCTGGTTCGACTGGTTTATTTACCTCTACTTCTTCGATTACTCCTTTTTCCAGTTGTTCTTTCACAATAGAATCGCACTCTTTCAAGACTTTTGGTTCTTTCCTTAGTCGCTTCACTGTACTGTCCAGTCTGCGAACGGTGTTCACGTAATTGTCCGGTAAGACTGGTGAGTTTTCACGAAAAGGTAAGCTAACAGAATACCTTTCGTCCGAGAATGAAATGTTCTTTGTAAAACTCTCAACGACCGTTTCTTTATCTCGTATTCCGATACTTTCAAAGTCCCAGAACTTTTCCAACTGATTTCCAATTTCAATTTCAACAGATTTGCAATCTACTTTCAGTAGATATGTGTTTGTTTCTTCCATATCAGATAATCTTGTCCGCTTACGGACACCTTGTCCGGATAACACCCAACCCAACAGCGTATTCATTGCAATCGGTCCTCTTTGATTTTCTGGGATTTGGACTTCACCAGTAAAAAATTTAGCACTCGAATCGCAACCAATTGAAATATCAACTTCACTGCTAGTTTCTGCTTTTGCGTCGTCCGCAAGCTGCAGGCCAGCTAAGCGTGGAAATTCATCCCGGGTAGTTTCAATATCTTGACCTACTAGAGGTGTACAGATGAATGGTACCGCCAATGTGTCGATCTCTAGAGATTTCTTCTGACTGTTTTCGAGCCAGTTGTCTTGAATTCCAATGTGTACGCTCTCCAAAATTTCGGTTTTTCCGTCGCTGTTTCCAAATGTTTTAATTGTAACCTGCTCTTTTGCAATTATTGGTAGATCCAAATATCGACGTACTCTCTCTGAAACATAGCTTCGCTGACTGCCTGAATCAAAAATTAACCTTGCCACGATCCTTCTCTGCGGATTAACGGGGTTGTAGATTATTGCTTGTGCAGTTTGAAGTAGAATTGATTTTGCAAAATTCACATGCAGATTTGAAACTTCTTTGGTCTCCAAAGACTTTTCCTGAGCTTGCTGTGCATCTTTTGAACTTCTGCTATTCTTTTCACAAAGACTAATATGATGACTTCTATGACAAGCATTGCATCTATACCTTGATTCGCATTTTCCTGCAATATGTCCCTTTCTTAGACAAATAAAGCAACGCCCTTCTTTCCTTAACTGTGCTAGTCGTGCAGAACGATCAGAAACGATGTGAAAATCTATAGAGTTATGATTACCTTTACAGTATGTGCAGAAAGTCCCGCTTCGACAAGGAGTTCCTCTGCAATTCGATTATTCTCTGCATCATTAAAAAGGGCAGATGCGGTCGGCAAAAGTTTGTTTTGCGGTTTTTTGACTGTTGCTGCAGGATTTACACTTTTCAAACAGCGTTCCCGTGCTTCCAACTCCGTTCTTAGTATTTCCAATAATTTAGTAAGGCTCCAGTCCTCTCCTCCAATTTTTCGGCTTATTTCGATTTGAATTTGAAGAGGTAACTTTGGTTGCAAAACCGGAATGAGCAAGGACCCATATTTTTCGCTTTCTACCCCCAAAGACTCCAAGCCTCTGACGTTTGCTTCTATTATGTCATACAGTTCTCTCAATTTTCTTACATCGTTGGTTTCTGTACAGGACGGCAATGTCATAAGGGCATCCATATGACTAGCGATAACGATTTGTTTTTGCCCGTACCTGTTCTTCAAGATTGTGACGGCCTTTTTGTAGTTTCCTACTCGAACAGGCAATCCTGCTACAGCTAGAGCAGCGTCACCCTTAAGCAAACCAATTAAGTACTGAAATTTGTTGATTTCAGCTACATCATCGTTTTGATGAACAGCAGAAGAGAAACCACCCCAGAAAATCTGCCATTCTCTCGGTTCCCCCGTAAACTCTTTCAACTTCAGAGGTTGAAGTTTTACGTTCGGTCCATTTCGTCTGTTCGATAATGTAGACCTAGATATTTCCGATTGACTTTCATCAAGTACGAAGTCAATTTCTATAATTGTCAAATTAATTTTATCTCGAAATGTACTTGCCTCCGTAAGCTCGTCGTTGATTTCTAACACCTCTATATTATCCATGATAGCATTAGCAAGTTCCGCAAGATTCTCCAATCTTTCCAAAAGAGAGTGTTTCTTCAGTTTTAACTTGTTGTAGTCATCCACATTAAATTCTTTCAATATTTCATTCGCTTCAACTTGGATCTTTTCCGCGTATGCTCGTGTTGACTCCCGTATCGCCCTCAGTCTTTCTAATTCATGAGCCATTTCTTATCAATTTATTCCGTTCGATATCCAACTTATACTCGAAATCCGGCTCGGTGGACCACTTTGTGCCACATGCAGAAAGAAAGAATCTGTGTCTTAGTTGTGGGCCTAAGAATTCGATAAAAACGTCCTGCCCTCATTCGTTCCTTCTCCTATCCTCTCGCTCTACCAATGACAACAACCTAAATCTCAATGCATAAATTAATTAACATATGTCAATCAAATATAGCGTCCTCATCGCAACAATACAAATACCTGTGAATATAAAGATTTCGGACACCACCGAAAAGGTATCAGAATTCTACAAAATCTGAAACTCCATCATTCCAAACATGTAATTTCTGAACATATGAAGAGAACATCAAATTATATTAACGCGTACTTCAAAATTAGCTGGGCGACTAAACCGGTATAGGATCGGAGTAGCCCTAAAATACACGTTTTTCAAAAGAGGATTTCCCCCCGAAAAGTTATCAGACTTGTTCAAAAACTGAAGTGCCATCATTCCACATATGTAGTCTCTAAATATATGAAGAGAAAATCAAATTATATTAGCGCGTATTTCAAAATTAGCTGGGCGACTAAACCAGTATATTATCTGAGAGGCACTAAAATGCGCGTTTGTCAAAGGAGGAGTTCCCCCCGAAACGTTGTCAGACTTCTATAAAACTGAAATGCCATCATTCCACATATGTAGTCTCTAAATATATGAAGAGAAAATCAAATTATATTAACGCGTACTTCAAAATTAGCTGGGCGACTAAACCGGTATAGGATCGGAGGAGCGGTAACATACGCGTTTGTCAAAGGAGGATTTCCCCCCGAAAAGGTATCAGAATTCTACAAAATCTGAAATGCCATCATTCCAAATATGTAGTCTCTGAACATATGAAGAGAACATCAAATTATATTAACGCGTACTTCAAAATTAGCTGGGCGACTAAACCAGTATAGGATCAGAGAAGCGGTAAATTACGCGTTTTTCAAAGGAGGATTCCCCCCCGAAATGTTGTCAGAATTCTACAAAACTGAAATGCCATCATTCCACATATGTACTCTCTAAACATATGAAGAGAACATCAAATTATATTAACGCGTACTTCAAAATTAGCTGGACAACTACACCGGAATAGGATCAGAGAAGCCTGTTCGGAAAACATTGCTCATTTTTCTTCAAGATTGCCCAATGTAAAAGGTGTCCCAAAGAATCGATATTATAAAATCACCGCGCGAATAATTCAAGAATAAGTGAACAGATATATATTTACAATAATGTACAATTGATGTAGTCCAGTTCAATGCTTCCTCGAAGCGAACAGTCCTATACTCTTTTCACGACTCACGACAGTAATAACGTTATATTCTAGCTGCTTACTGAAGTTAACATCTAGATCTCTCGTCAACTCCCCTCTCTCTTCTCTCAATTCTCCTCTTGTCTCCCTCGAAACGTCTCTTGTCACGTGCTCAACTACTCTTTTCACAACACACTCCGGCCCGCGCAAAAGATTGGCTTGCCAATCATTTCAGTAATGTTACAAATACATAGTAATCATGCATAATTCTCCATTAGTTCCTTTACTTCCTCATCTGCAATAAATTGTATCTCCGGTTCAGATTTATCTGCAACCTGACTCTGGGGATTCTCAGCAATATCCTCTGTATCTATATCTTCTTCGATCTCTACAGGATATAGTCTCGCTAACGGTCTTCTGATCGTACTGTGTCTATGCCCAGCCTTGTTGACTCTAACAACTGCACTTCGAATTTCTCCATCACTACTGGGCAATAACTTTTCAATACGTCCTAAGCTCCATCTCTGTCGTGGTATTTTATCTTCAAAAATTGTTATGACATCTCCTATATTAACTGGTCTTCCTTTCTTTGGCTTCTTGAATCTCTGATGCTCTCTTAACTCTGTAAGGTATTCTCTTCTAAATCTATTTCGAAAATGATCTAATACATTTCTCAAATGATTTGCTCGCTTTCTGAACTCTGTTGTCTCTGGATCTCGCTTAGAAGTTCTCATTACATCGTCAATTGGGCTTGGCCGATCTAAAATCCGCCTACCAATCATCAAGTGTGATGGTGTAAGAATCTCCCCCAGCTCCTCGCTACTATAAGTCAAAGGGCGTGAGTTTATTACACCCTCTATCTCTGTCAAAACTGTACAAAATTCCTCGAATGTGAGTTTTGCATTCCTCAATGTTTTACGTAAACATCTCTTCACTGATCGCATTAATCTTTCAAAAAATCCTCCGCTCCAAGGACATGACTCTACATTAAAGTCCCATCTTACTCCATTCCTCCGCAAATAAGTACGTATATTTTTGTCTTTAAACGTTTTACCATTGTCACTTATAACATAATTAGGCACACCTCTTCTGGCCTAGAATCTGCTCAAACCGTTCACTAGACTAAATCCTGTTAAATCGGGAACAAGTTCGAGATGTACTCCACGTGTACTAGTGCATGTTATTAGCAATATATATGCTTTGTGTGTCTCATTATCATTTCCATATATATTTTTTACATAAACTGGTCCCGCATAGTCTATTCCAATTTTTAAAAACGCGTGATCGTCACTTAATCTGAATTTAGGCAAAGGGGGTGGCTGAGGAGTTTGATAACTCTTCCCCTCATAACGCGCACAAGTCTGACATTTGGCAATACTCTTACGGACATATTGTCTACCACGAACTATCCAAAATTTCGACCTCAATTGGGCCAACGTTTCTGTGGCTCCATCGTGCTTAACGAACTCGTGTGGATCCAAAACTAATAGCTTCGCCAAATGCGTATCTCTTGGTATCAATACTGGAAATCTCGTCTCAAAAGGCAATGATGCCTTGTCTAATCTCCCCTTGCATCTCAACAGTCCATTTTTATCCTCAAACAAAGCCAAATTCCACTGTAAATTCTTATAATTTGCGCTATTTCTCAATACGGATTGCTCAGCTTTTATCAACGTGTTTAACGCAGCGTCTGTTTCCTCAGTACTTAAATCACCTGTCAACGGTTCCTTCTTTTTAATTTTCGCCATCAAATTGTAGACAAATCTCAACATGAATCCAACTACTCGTAAAAGCTTATGCAAATTGCTGTATCTTGTGATGTCCATCAATGAATAAATATTGCCATCCTTTTGCGCGTTAATCCTTAATACGTTAGTACTTTCACATTCATAATCGCTAGTCTTTCTTTCAGCTATGTCGATATCATCAATATTGTCATTATTTTGGAAGTTCTCATGGTTAGGCCAAAAGGAAGGGAGCTTTTTCAAAAATGTAGGACCTTCCCACCACAATTTTGATTCTTTCAATTTCGATGCTTGGATTCCCCTAGATGCTAGGTCCGCGGGGTTTTCTTCCGTTAGGCAGTATTTCCATTTCTGTGGGGGAACAAGTGTCCTTATTTCACTAGCGCGGTTTTGAACATATGTTTTGTGCATCTTCTCAGTTTTCGATATCCAAAACAGTGCGATTTGAGAGTCTGACCAACATATTATGTCTTTTATATCAATGTTCTCTGCAATAGACTTCTCAACATATGAAATTAACCGAGCTAAAATAAGTGCGGCCGACAATTCTAATTTCGGTATAGTCTGACCGTTAATTGGTGCAACCTTTGTTTTTGCAGCAACTAGTGAAACAACTGATTCTCCTGTTTTCATCCTGTAAACAATATAAACACAAGACCCATAGGCCTTCATAGAGGCGTCAGAAAATCCATGCAGTTCTACAGAATCTATCAGCTCTCGCGAGTCAAAACGTGACAAATAATATCTGTTAATTTCCATACTTTTTGTAGCTTTCAAATCAGACATCGTTTTCTCAAAACTCTCCTTTATAGTATCTTTTATAGGCATACCCCAGTTACATTTCTCTTTACAAAGTTGCTGAAACAAAATCTTTAGATTGATAGTTATAGGACTCAAGATACCTAACGGATCAAATATCTTTGCTGTTGAACTCAGAATAGATCTCTTTGTAACGTTTTCCAAGGTTACATCTCTCAAAATTTCCTCGAAATCAAACTTTTAACGGTCCTCTGTTTTGTCCCAAATTAGTCCTATCACCTTTTCATCACCCTGATCTTGTTCATATAGTCGGGAAGTTGATGGTTGTTCGAATTTATCTGATTCAATATTATTTTCAACTCTCGTTATTCGTTCAGATAAGGTTTCAACGTTTGACTCTAATTTTCTCAGATTCAACCCTGCATCTCTGAAACAGTTCTTTAAGCTACTATATTGGTTAAAAGCCTCTTCCTCACTAGCATAACTTGATACAAAGTCATCACAGTACAGGGATTTAATTACGTTATTTACAAATTCACCATTTTCCTCTCTGTATTTCTCTAAATGGTGTCGAATTGCTGCATTTAGCAAATACGGACTGCAGATAGCTCCAAACATAACACGGGTGAAACGATAAATTTCAGTTTTAGGTTCTGCGCTCTCTACGTTATCAACCCATAAGAACCGTAAAAAGTTTATCTGTTCTGGGTTAATGGAAATGTTCAAAAAAGCTTTCTCTATATCTGAAATTAATCCAACTCTGTTTAAACGAAAACGCAATAAAATATCCATTAAGTTAGGCAACAATGATGGCCCTGCATGCATACAGTCATTCAAACTTGGCCCTTCCGGGGGTCTTTGCTGAGGCATCAAATACTCCTCTAACTTTCGTTGTCTCTTTATTCTCTCTAATTACAGCCTTATGAGGTAGATAGCAAACTTTTCCAACCTCAACAATTTCATTCTCATCAACCTTTCCAATTACTCCACTCTCTAATTGGCTGTCAATTACTTTCTGATACTCTACAGCAAGTGAAGGGTTATTTTTCAGCCTTTTTATTAAGTAATTCAATCTCATTTTAGATAAAGAGTAATTATCCGGCAGGGTAGGATGCTCATCTTTAAAAGGCATCTTTACTTTATATCTCCCATTCTCAAATTTAATTTCTGCTTCAAATTCATCTTCTATTGCAATGTCTCTATCACAACCTATATTTTCAGTCTCCCACAATTTGTGTAACTCATTCACAATTGGATCTACCTCTTTAATAGTTTCAGCATCAACTCGGAAACAATGAGAATGTTGGCTACTATTCACTCCTTCAACAGGGCCTGAAACAACCCATCCTAGCTTAGTTTTCATGGCTACAGGGCCAGTGCCATTACCTCTCAATATACCATCTTCAACAAGCAACCAAAAAAAATCTGAACCTACCAGTAAGTCCACTGGTTTGTCTATATTCAATTCATCTCCCAGTGTATAATCTGCTAACTGAATATCTCTCAAGTGCTCGTACCTTTCGACAGCTATGGTCATAACTTGGTTGGTAATCGGCGAACAAATATTCGAAACAACATAGGCATTTATGTATATCTCCATACCGTCTAATGACTTTACCGCGATTTGAACAATTTCACACTCTTGAGTACGTGGAGTTTCGCTTCCAAATGTTTTAATAAGGAGTCGATCTTACCCAACAACTTTCAAGTTTAACGATCTCTTAACTCGCTCATTAATGTATGTTTTCTGGCTACCAGAATAAAAAATAATCCGAATATTTTCTGTCTTACCTCCTACTCCAGGGGCACTAACATCGGCTCGTGTGGTCTGCAGCAAAACAGAATTTCTTCCGGAAATGTGCATATTAGTGGTTGTTTGCGTTTCAACATCTTCGTTGGAATAGGCGTTTGCGCGCATCTCTCCTCGGTGCTGTACACTTTCTCCTCTTTTTGCATAAGAATCACAAAGCGTTTTGTGATACCGTCCCTATCAATTCACTTGTTTTGATAATGTTTTAAACGAAGCATTCGAATGCTTGAGCGTGAACGGTACTAACAAAGAAAGGAAATAAAACTAGATGCTTGTAAACAACTTAATTTTCTATAAAATTAAAAAACGGGGGTCCTAATAAGGTCCAGGGGTTGGAAAAAATCGAAAAATTAATAAGCAGGGGGGGGGAGTTTATTTTGCACCTGAGACTAAGGTGCTACTGTGCAAGTGCGATGTTAAGATTGGCGTGGCTATACAACTGCGTGAGTTGGTTGCGTAGCACAGACAAATAAAAGAACTGACAAAAGTAACGTACGATCTTGAAATACACTATCTTTGAATCTTTTCTGTAAATCAAGTTAACAAACATAAGCGAGGTTCCATCAGCGTTTCAGCATAAGGTGCTATCTATTACTTAATTAACTAGATCCGATAATGTTCCCCTTTGATTCGTCTCTTCGGCTAACTCGTCTTGATGCTCGGCTTCACAGGTTCGTCACTTCAGCTAAATCGTCTTGATGCGCGGCATCACAGGTTCATCCTTCACAGTTCGGCTCAATTCTCGACTGACTTAAACTAACAAATCTAATCTACAAATACTGGAATAGAACATTTATACAAAACTGTCTATCATAGGAAGAAAAATACAAGTGCATAAACTAGTAGAAGACAATAAAAAGTTATTCGCGTTATTCCACGTCCAGGTAGGCACACACATTACCTTTCGCCAAATAAGGCACAAGTCTGACCATGACCCAAGTAGCTGTTCGATCCCTTTATACGCTATCCTCAATGTACTACGTAATGTTTACCCGCAAAAACAACCATTGACGTAAATAGGAAACAAAGGGGGAACGTCCGTATCACAACAGCAAGATGATATCTATCCCGGGTCCAGGGCTGGTTTGTGTGAAGTGATATTACATGCAAATCTTGGCATGTAAGTTAGCCCGATACCCGAGACAACTTGGCTTGGTGAAACGGGATATCTCGGATGCAGGGTCAAAAAGCTTTCATGTAATATTATAGCTGAATTCTCATGTGATTATAGGATAAGTCGAGACATCCCGACCCCCGGGACAATACTTGGCACGTAATCAGGCCCTAACTCAGAATGTGCCTTACTTCCATACAAACAACAGAATATACTTTTTTCTACCCAAGATAAGATTTATCATTCAGAGAAAATACCTTCCAGGCAATAAAATGCAGACAACATGCAGCCAAACGTTTTACAACCTTCTGTGATTAGGGGTCATACGTATATGACGTCGTCCGGTTGGGGGAGGGGGTACTGTCAATACTCGATGTTTCATGACGTATTCTTAGAGGAGGAGGGGGGTGATTTCCTCTTATCGACGTCGTCACAAGAATTCTCAAAATTTATGCAAAGTCTTTTTTGTGCTTAAAGAATTCCTTTCAGTAAACAAAATACCCGTAGTAACAATGTCACATTAGCAACCTCATGCCCTCTGACCACCTTCCTTAATCTATCACCAAATGAATATGATGCAATAGATTTACCGAAAATAATTGCTACGCAAGCGTTTCCCTTCTCTGGAAAAGTTTGTAATCATACAATAATCATTTGGGATAGAACAAAGTCAATACTAGATTCGAGTTTGAGGCGGTGTTCTCTCTGTTTTTTATGACTCAATTTAGCAAACATTGTGAATTGTTCTTATTGACGAATCAACCCATCATTCTGTTGCTTTGCTTGGCGTGCAGGGATTTTCTTTCCACTGTTTCCGGTGGATAATACGATTCATTACAGAAACTTTATTGTCACTTATCAAAAGGCTTACTGTTCATCTGGTTCAAAAGACAAGATACTAAGAGCTGGTCAAAGGGAACGGAACAAAGTAAAATCGTTGTCTAGTAATGTCTACAACGACCAATTGGCTAAACTGACGGCAATGCCAACGAAACTCAAGGCAAATTTGAGGCAAATGTGGGCAAATACTGAGGTCAAGAATTTGATGCAAAATTCCTTCAATCCCCAAAGAAATTCTGAAGCATAGGGTTCTTCACAATATGGCCCAGAAGAATAAACGACAAGGAACAACACAAACTACGATTTTGTAAGGCAGTGCAAAAAACAAGATTCATGAGTAAAATTTAGTAAGTTCTCTCTACCTTCTCAAGTGCTGGAGTCTCTGTCTCAACAAAACAGTTTAATACAACGAGGTTAAAATAAAATTGCATATGTCCTTGAGTTCTTCTAGGGGTTTTACAGCACTCTCCCCCTATTTGAATTGACTTAGGAGTCAAATATACGTACTCAAGTTATTGTTCATCTTCATCGTTAGCGATTTCTCTGATAATCGCTGTTGCATCTGTAGTGAAACGTAAACACTGTACACTTAGGCCATGTCATACTCAATGCCAAGTTTCTTCTTTCATTCATTCGCATTCTTGAATCATACACCTGGGACATCACCGTACGTCACTCCTGTCAGCAAACACCTGGTCATTCCTCTTCTGTTGTTCTCTACGCAATCATCACACCATGCGCCAATTCAACAATAAACTAACAAGCACCTAACCCTTCCTGTACGTAACTCATGTTTATTTCGGTTGTTAAATGTTTCTGTGTATATCCATGTTATCTGTAATGTAAATTCAGTCAGAGTAGAGTCAGAGTACCGTCAACAACATCGTCTCCTCTCTCTGCCTCCGTGTTCTCAGCACGTTAAATAATGATACTCGCCATCAACGTTCCAACGAAGGATGTCACAGAACGAATATCTGCAGCTTATAGGACCCACCAACACACATTCCTATACATCCATTGCTGATTGTCTTTTCGGTTTAAACTCTTTTGCGTTTGGATTTAGGCCATTTTTGTTTTTAACTTCACAGTGTAGTTCCAGTGGATAGAGGTGCTGTATAGGTCTTTCTAGGTGCGATTTTCCCGCCCTTAGTCTCGGACGACACCGTCTCTACCAGGAATAAGACGTTCTATAATCCCAATTTTCTGCAAGCCTCTGTTTTTCTCTCCCCCCTTTATCATAACTACATCACATGGGTCCACTTTTATATCCTTTGCTTTATGAATCAAGTTGTGCTTTTCTCTTAAAGCCTTTAAACATTCCGAATTAAATCTTTTCCATAGTATTTCTTTACAACGACGGATGTACCTTTCACACTTTCTCAATTCAATGTTTTCAATGTTCACTAAGTCCTTATCGAGTAGGTACATTTTTTCCCATAAACCATTACACTCGGTGTTAATGTTGGAAGCTGAATATCATCTTCACAGTAGCAAAGTGGGCGATTGTTTGGTATAATCTGAATGTCAAGCAAAACACTATGCAGTTCTTTGAACGTCAGCTTTGCTCCTTGTGTGACTTTGTAGAGAGCCGTCTTTACTAGACCAACAAGGCGCTCAAACATACCTCCCCACCAAGGAGCTCTACTTAAGTTAAGCTGCCAAATCAATTCATGTTGTGCTAAATATCATTAAACCTTTCGTTCTGTATAATTTTGCGAAGCTATCTTGCAGTTGCAACAAACCTGTTTCCAATATCTGAGATCACCTTTTGTGGGAGGCCCCTGCAAGCGATAAATCTCTTGAAACTACCCAAAAATTCTTCACATGTGATATCAGGCAATAATTCCAAATGTAAAGCTCACGTCAAGCTACATGTATAAAGTATGATATAGGACTTCCCTTCTCGTTTTGCTGCTTGTTTATAATAAACTGGGCCTGCAAAATCCACCCCAATTACTTGAAAGGGTGCTTCTGCTTCAGTGCGTTCTTTGGGCAAATTCCCTATTGGTGGCTTGGCAAATGCCCTAGCTTGAAGACGTTAGCAGCCATGGCACTTTCTGATTGTCTGTTTTGAAAGCTGTTGTAATTTTGGTATCCATTTTTTTTCACGGATCTTTCACATTGTCAGTCCTACGCCACCGTGGAGTTTGGACATGGGCATCTTCAACAACCTTTTCACTCACAGTGTGTTTTCTTGGGATGTAAATCGGAAACTGTCCTTGAAGACGTCCTCTACACTCATACAGCCTCTCTTTATTCAATTGAAGATTCAATCTTTGTTGGCCCTCTTTAATGTCATCTTTCTCCTTGCAGTCTTGTTGAGCTATGGTTAACCAGAATTTCTTCTACTCATTGGTTTTTATGGTTCTCAGTGGCCATGCAGTTATCTGATTCTTTTTAACTCTACAATTGTTTACTAATCTAACAATCCAAGCTGTAACACGAATTGCTTTCCAAAATGTCAGTTTGTTGAACATGTGATCTAGTTGATCCATCTTTCTACTTACTGCCAGCTTCATTATATCTTTAATGATTTGTGATTCAAATTCAAATTCCTTTGTTGCATCTGTCATAATATCTGTAGGCCAGTCTGTAGAATCAGAGAACCAGCAAGGTCCTTTTTCCAATGATCATCAAGCTGTTTAGGTACTGCCCCGCAACTTCCAAAATCTGCTGAATTTTCATCAGTAGGCACATGTCTCCAAGTAAGTTGTTTTTCATTAATTTTGTTGACGCGGTTGTTCACAAACTATTTGTATTTTCCTTTTCCATGGCTCCAGTGTAGCGCAACTGATGAGTCTGTCCAGCCAAATTTCCCTGTTATTGGATACTTCTTTAAGGCTTTGGACACATTCTTGACTAGATTACTTGTCATGTGACTGGCTACGAGCTCAAGCCTTGCAATTGACAAGTCTCTTTTTGACAATATTGACTTGGCAGTCAGGAAACCTTGTTTAGTTATTTCCCCTTGATGTATGACCAAGTAAACAGCAGAACAGCAACCAGTTAAACTTGCGTCACCAATACCATGAATTTCTATTGAGGTTACTGGTCTTTCTACTTCAGTAAGGCTTCTTGGTATTAAAATTTCTTTAGGTAAAGCTCCTAACCATTTTTCCCATTTTGTTCTTAAGTCACTTGGCAAACCTCTGTCCCAACCTAGCTTTCTGTCACAGCTCTTACGGAAAATGCTCTGTCCAGTAAGCAATACTGGAGATGATATACCAAGTGGATCATATATGCTTGCAATTATACTTAGTACTTCCCTCTTGGTTGGTTCAGATAGCTCACTTTCTATCCTTGCAATAGGAAATGTGACAGATATCGTATCTTCTTGCTTATTCCATGACACGCCTAGCAACTTTGTTTCATGCGGATTAATACCGAAACTCTCTTTTGCATATGTAGAGTGAGTTCTGTCTGTATTCTCAGAAGTCTCTAATTCAGGAACATTTGAGTGCCACATATGTAAACTAAACCCACCGGCTCTGAAAATAGTAATGGCCTTTTCTTTATAATCTGCAGTTTGCTGTACGCTTTGCCCACATAGGTGTATGTCATCTACGTATGTCCCGCCTCTTATCTCTTTTACAGCATCCTTATACTATGGTTTGGCCTCATACTTTCTGAAATGTTCATTCAACGTTCCCCCCTAAGAGAAATGGACTTGGGCCTAGACCGAATAGTGCTGGAGCTGCTCTAAGTATGACAGGATTCTTGTAATCTAAGTTGTCAATCCAGAAAAACCTCAATGCGTCCCTTTCTGTTTCCCTGATTATAGTCTGAAGAAAAGCTTGGCGTATATCACCCCCTAACACAATTGGACTTACTCTTATTCTCAATAGAATATAATGGATCATTTGCTGAAGAGGAGGTCCAATGTCCTAGCATTTATTAAGAGATGGCACGCCTTGTCCATTGTTTACAGATGCGTCGTAAACTATGCGAACTTTGGTAGACTCTGCCTTTTCTCTGACTACTGTTTTATGTGGGATATAATGTTCTGGCTTGATGGCTATTTCAGGAGCTCTTTCATTTAGCTGTTCTTGAATTATAGCATGATAAGCTGCAAAAAGATCTGGTTGTTTCTGAAGTCCCTTTATAGGGTTTTGAAATCTATTACTTGTCAATTGATGGTTTGAAGGAAGTCTTTCTTTGTATCCAGCTTTCCAAGGGAGTGTGGTTTCATATCTACCATCCTCACGTTGTATGAGGTATTCTTTGAATTCTTCATGTACACTCACTTGGTCCCCCTCAGGGTGATCTGACAGGCCTAACAAATCTAAACTACACAACTGCATGTAGTCTTCTTGCACACTTCTTGTAAGCATCATTGGAGCAGAATCTAACTCTTGTCCTTGAGACATAAGGATCCATCCAAACCTTGTTTTTTCTGCTACAGGTTCATCATCATTTCCCATTCTTGCGCTTGAATCCGTCTTTATTCTAGGGAAGTCACTAGCTTCAAGAATTAGATGTATAAGTAGTTTTGCCTTAATGTCCTCTTCGTCCTTTTTTACATATTGTAGGTTGGGCAAAGTCAGCAGCACGTGTCTATCGACTTCGAAACTTTGGAAGCTATCTTGAACTGTTCGTTTATATCAGAGATTTGTACATTGTATATATCAATCACTTCTGTTGTTGATTGCATCATCATCTCTATCCTTTTATAATCTTGTCTGATTGGTTTTCGTTTTATTAATTCTAACATACCACTTGATGCATATGAGTTTCCAGACCCTGTTTAAATTAAGGCTCTACAATTTATGCCTTCCACTTTCACTATGACAACGGGATAGACAACTTTGCTTTCATTTATGGTAAGGAGCTTGTTTGCAGCTTTGTCACAAATTGAAGTGTGATGTTTCTTATGACAAATTTGACAATCTGTTCTGCTGTTACATTCATTGGCTCGGTGTGACTTGCCTGTAAAGTTAAAACAAAACCTTTTGTTGCTTAATATTTTTCTTCTATCGTCAATTGAGGTTACTTTCATGCAATCAGATGATTTATGATCAGTTGTGTCACAATACGCACACGACCTGGGTTTCCATTGCTGTTGTTTGCTCCTAGAAGAGAAATTCCTTTCTCTTTTGAGAGATTTCATGTGTGCATTTTCTGCCTGTCATCATTCTCTTTCATTGGATCTCAATGGATTTCTTTCAGTCCACAAGTGCAAAGCTTGAAGTAGCTCCGTAAATCCCCATTTTTGCCACCCAGGGTCTGTTCTGGTAAGATCTGACTTTATTCCACCTAGCTTGTCTAAAGTCATTCTACCATTGCCAGCTACACTGCTTGGTTTTCCCATGGTCTCTAATGCTTGCATATGCCCAAGACAGGTTTCGTAGAATTCATGAATTTTGGCTTTAGATGAATCATGAATATGTGGCAATGATAGAATTTGTGTCACATGAGCATTGATCACTTCGTTTTCCTCGCCGTATTTTTGAAATAGAAATTCCTTAGCTTTTTCATATCCCTCTAAAGAGCATGGCAATTTTTCAATCATTGCTCGTACTATAGGAATAAGTAGCTCCCTCAAATATGCAAATTTGGCTTCACTTGTGACATCAGTTTTGTCTATTTGACTTTCAAACAAACTCCAAAATCTCGTCCAGTCTAAGTAAATGACTTGAAGTTTAGATATTTCTAGTTTTGGCAATCTCGTTTGGCTTGTTTGTTTTTCTGCAAGTTGCAGTTTCTTCTTTTCTAACGCCAGATCGAATTCCTCTCTTCTAAGTCTTCTTGTATGCTGCCTCTTCTTCTCTATGTAGATTCTTAACTTTCATTTCATCACTCTTTATGCTATCAATTAATTTGGACATAGATACTTTCACTGGCTTCAGCTTAACTTCAATTTTGTCTGTCCGTTTATCAATTTCGTCTTCTTTCTCGTCAGCGTCTAACTTTAGACGTTGAATTTCTTGAATGATATTTTGAGCTTCATTTGTTTGGGTTTTCAATAAAGAGTATTGTCTACTCATTTGCTCTCTGTCTCCGCTTTCCGCGAATCTGTTTGAACTCCTGTCAAAATACGCTATTTTCTTGATTATCCCGTTCAATTCTCCCTCTTTAGATCGAATTCTTGATTCGATTTCAGGACTATGATCCATTGTTTCTTCGCTATCAGTTCCCCTGTCTGAATTAATCATGATGTTTCTTCTGAGTTAACCAGCTATATCACCAATGCCCACTTACATATGGCCTAACTGTCCCGTCGGAGGTGTCACTTTGTCGAGAATTTAATGCAAAATTCCTTCAATCCCCAAAGAAATTCTTAAGCATAGGATTCTCCACAATATGACCCAGATGAATAAGCAACAAGGAACAACACAAAACTGCGATTTTGTAAGACAATTCAAAAAGTAAGATTCATGAGTAAAATTCAGTAAGTTCTCTCTACCTTCTCAGGTGCTGGAGTCTGTCTCAACAAAACAGTTTAATAAAACGAGGTTAAAATAAAATTGCATATGTCCTTGAGTTCTTCTAGGGGTTTTGCAACACTGCTTCTGATAAAAAATTTGTCATGTTAGAAGGTAAGTTAAGCAAGTTACCACAGAAAATGTACAACTCTCATTCTCCAACTTCCCCTTCTAGTATCACATCCGTGCATGTTGGCAAGGCTTCGGTCAGCCCGCAAACTTTCTTCGGACACCACGTCAATACTTGCTGAATCAGCATCAGAGACGGAAAGAGCACGCCAGAATGCTCATGAAACACCGGCTCAGAAGAAAAGAAGTCAGGAAATAACCCATCTTGCATCCAAGATTGTTTCTCTAGTGAGCTTCAAAGAATCTGATTTTGCTACAGACCTAAATTTGAAAGAACTAAATTCTGCAAAGAAGTCATTGAAAGCTGGCATGTTGATGCTTAATTTATATTTGCACCAAGACCGCAGATCATGGATATGAGTTCTTGCTCTGGTGCAAAATGTGTTTGCGTCATTTCTATGGACGACAAAGCCAAAGCTCCAATTGGTGTTACTGCAGCAACAAAGCAAGCCCCACTTATGATGCATGTTTCCTACGAAGTTCGTCTTCCAGATCATGACTTTGTGAAAGCGACAAAATACAAACTAAATCCGTCAGTATACGCTGGCTGCGAGATTCGATCTTGCTCTGCTTAAGCTGAACCTAATGTTTCATGTTGGGGGCCAACATACATTGCTGTGCGGAGTAGCAGGCACAAATATTCCGCCGCATACACTCATGGCCAAGATCTTCGAAAACTGATTCATCTGGCAGAGTATGTAAGCATTGTGACAGAGAAGGAAGGTTTCATAATACCAATTGGAGTTCTCCTTTGTGATGGTGGTCTAGATGAAAACCCAAGATTTCGTAGAAACCTGGATGCTGCCATTCACAACTTCAAGATATTTGACCTTGATGCATTGCTCATCTGCACACTTGCTCCAGGAATGTCTGCATACTATCACGTGGAACAGCGAATGGTCCCTCTCAGCAAAGCAATCTCTGGTGTTCTTCTTCCACGTGACACCTGTGGCTCACATTTAGATTCTTCGAGACGAACCACAGAATTTGAATTGGAAAAATGCAATTTCCAAGTTGCCGGAGAAATCTTATTAGAAATTTGGGGCGGATTAATGCTTGACGACTTTCCTGTATTTTGCGAGTATATCAAGATGCCTCTCTCAAATCAGCCCCAGTTGATGAGAAGTGGGTTGCAGGCCACTGCTGGATCTCTCAATATTTCTTGTAGATTGTGAAATGATCTGATATTGCATGTTGTGGCGAGTTGCGCACGAATTGGTCCATTGTTTTCCCAAACCGTTTTTCCCTTCTCCTCTGCCATTATGCCTATCATCTGTTGGTCCGATTGTTCCCTGTGCCAGTGACATCAAGACATATGATCGGTTCGCCAATTTGTAGAAGACCATTGCCCTGAGCAATTTGGTTCCAGGAAAGCAGACAAGAAATCTGTCATATGGCACAATTTGTCCCAGCAGTGCAGGAACCGTTCAAAGCCGCACCTGTGCTGGCTACTACCCTAGCTGATAACTTGAAAGTTTGTTTTCTTTCCGCTTTACATACAATACTTGCATGAAATGGGGGGGGGGGGGGGCTTATCAGAATTCGATGTCTTTGATCACTAGAAAAGGGGGGAGCTTCTTGAGACGACGTTGTTCGATTAGGGGAGGGAGGGGTAGAAAATTGTCCAAATATTGATAACGTCATAAATATATGGTCCCATACTTTTTGCTCGGCGGAATGGACTTCATATTCCACATGAAGCTATGCCCAGTCGTTTCCTAATACAATCCTAGACTTTTGTAATAGTCTGAGCACTAGTGAGGACTACTGGGTCCGTAAAATATCTTGATTTTAAGCATCAAAATCCATCAGCTTGGTTGTAGACATGATTGACACTGTAGCTCATTCCTCACTCCTTCGAAAACATGATTGACGCTAGTGCTAAAGTCTGGCAGCACCATTGGTGGGGATTGAAAACTTCATTGAAACTCAATCACTGCCAAAAGTCCTTGGAACAAAGATTGAATAATGAAATTTATTTGACAATAGTAAATTTTCGGTTAAATTTGACAGCTACTGATCCCCTCCCCCCTTAAGACAATGCTGAGGTAGAAGCTTAGTAGCTAGAACGTTATTTGAGAGTAATTTGACGTGTCTGCTGCGAGTACCCCCTGAGTAATTCAACATTGTTCTGAGGGGGGAGAGGGGAAGTTTGCTGTATGAGCCAAAAAGTAATGTAAGTGTTCCAACACTTGTGGCAGTGATTCCTTGTGCCACTTTGGCGGGGTCACTAGTAGATTTTTGAACAGTTAGCATCATCCAATGATGATGAAGTTCCACTAGTGCTCAATTGTGGCGGGAGCACTAGTGGATTTTGAAAACATGATTGAAACTATTGCTTAAGTATGGCAGCAACTCTGGTGGGCTTTCAAAAGTTGATTGACACTAGTGCTCTTTTTGGCCGGAGCACTAATGGATTTTGAAAACATGATTGAAACTATTGCTAAAGTATGTCAGCAACACTGGTGGGCTTTCAAAAGTTGATCGACACTAGTGCTCTTTTTGGCGGGAGCTCTAGTGGATGTTTGAATCGTAGGCATCATCCAATGATAATGAAGCTCCACTAGTTCTCGAATCTGACGGGATTTCTTCAAACTCGAACAAGAGGAATATGACAGTAGTTCATCTCCAAATCGGCACATAATAGTCTGTGCTTACGGTGCAAGCGCCGCACTACTATCTTGAACGAAGTACTGTGACAAAATTGCTTAATGGCGTGTTGAGCACCAAGTGAAAGAGAGCTTGGAAAGTAGCATGAAAACTTAAGTTTAGATAAAGCAAATGTCAATTTCATGTATTCCAAACTTGAAGACTCTACAATATAAACAATAAGCAAGGTACAAGTTTTCATATAGCATGCATGCCTTCTCTGATGAACTCTAATTTGCTAACGACGTGAGTTTCTAAAGTGATGAGTTATGGCCTATGATCAAACGAAGGACTGTTTACGTTCTGCAATACTTTTCAATGGGTACTCTAGGGTGCAAACTAGTTGTCTATTTAGGACCAAGGATAAGTGTGTATATGTATAACAGGTGCTTGGGGACTTTTATAATATAAAATGCGCTAGAAGATAATTTCTCTATCAGGAATGTCAATGGTCTTTTATGCCACTTCAAATGTGTTTTATAACATAGGCCTTGGCGGACATGGGGTTCTCTGTGTACATCGAACTTTGGGTATGGGTACAAAGATTTATTTTGTCTTCAATTTGACATAAGGTTTTGCGATAATGACGGCGCCCAGTCAAATTTTGACCACAACCTCTTCTAGACACAAGCTACAATCAGACTTTTTCCTGCATCCGCCTCTGTTCTAGTGTCAATAATTAGTAGAGAGCAGACTTCACTCGTGCACATGGTCAGAGTTGTCCCATTTACAAACTAAATGCATTTGATTACATCTGTAATGGACAAAGTGCCGACAGAAAGGAAGACATTCTGTGAAACCGAAACCTGAAAATATGTGAACAAACAGTGAACAAATATGTCTCAGTAAGACCTATTTGAAATGCTTCCGATTTTATACTTTTCAGCTTAGCAATGTCAACAGCTATGTTTGTGACTATCCCAAAGTGCTTTTCATCACGTAGTAACCAGGATAAAGCAACTGGAAGCATATTAGCAATGATAGCCTGATACAACTATTTAGCTCATTTGCCAAGTTAAAGATTTTATTCTACTTTGTGCATTCAGTATAGAAATGTTCATGTATCTAATTTTCTTTTATGAACATTTTCTATATTATTATATGGATTTCTTTCCTGTATTCTAAAGCAATGGTAAATTTTGAGCCTTCCACTAGAGGTAGTATTCCACCCTTATGCCACAGGATGAGATTCTGAGCCACCATCATGTAACTAGAATTGGCATAAGGAGAAAGTCCCATTCATTCATAGAAATATTTCTCTGCTAGTGAAAACTCTAATCCGTTGTTGGCACAAGAGTATCAAATAATGCCTAATAAGATCTCTCATTGCACTTGTTATATGATGATCCAGGAAGCTAAAATCTGTAAGTATACTTTTGCTTACTTCAGATCAGTTCTATAGCAAGCTGAGCTGAATTGGGGGGGGGGGAAGGAGGGTGGGGTAGTGCATAGATGTAGAAGTCAAGTATCCAATGAGTTACAATGAGACCTCACTGAAATATTGGGTTCATTGGCCTTACCCAACCCTCCTGCTGTCCACTGGCCAAGTCAGACAATACTATATCTCAGGTTGCATTTTAGCCGAATAACTGAGTCCACTCAATGATTCATATAAATTCATTCACAAGTTCTGCAAACACAATATCATAGGGCTCTTAAGTTGTCATTCATTTTGCTAGCAAATGATTTAGGTTCCTTTGATTTGCATAGAAGGTTGTGGTGTCAAGATTGTCTTGTTGCCTTTGAGGGCACTAGCAACAGGTTATGGAACCAAGAAAATGTGCAAAACTTAACCATATATGAGATTGCAGGTATCTAAGTAAGCTTTTAGTATTAGAGACTCAAAGACCAGCGTTATCCGATTATTGGTCAATGCAGTTAGCCACAGAGTGAGGTTAGATTTTTATATAATAACCAACTTAGTTCATACGACGTTTTACTTTCAAAGTCTGGAAGGTGTACTATGCGTGTTTTCCGACTAAACTTTCTGTGCATTGAAATTTTCAAAACTCTGAACAAACTAAACCCTTGCTTCATGCAAGACATTTTCAAAGTGAAATCTTCTAGTTACTCATTAAGAGGAACCAACAATTTACAACATTATAGACCAAATCAAGTCACCTTTGGTTCAAATAGCCTCCTATCCCTAGGCCCACAAGTGTGGAATGGACTGCCAAATGATATGAAGTCGGCAGAAAATCTAAATATGTTTACAAAAATGCTAAAAAAGTGGGAGGGCCCTAACTGTAAATGCAGCGTATGTAAATGTATATATAGAAATTAGTATCTTTTCATTTAGACTGCAAATAAAATTCAAAAAATATTTTTTTCTTTATTTATGATTACCTAGTTATCGATTTAGATTAGTTTACGTGTATATATATATGTATATTTGTAAACTAGAAATAAAATCGATGTAAAATAATTTAGCACACAGACACACAGGTTGTTTTGTTTCAAAAGACAACAGCTGGTTGTATATTTTCCATGTGGATTATTAGTTGAATCAAACTTACATAGAAAAAGAGGAGACTACATTGCTAACTGATATTCAACTTGTGGAAAAACAGCATTTAAAAAATTAAATAAAATATATATATGGCCAGAATATATATGTGATCTGGCTGAGTCAAAACAATCAAAGTATTCATTATGCTCTATCAATGGTATCAATCTTTGTGAACGATGATCTCACCTGAAGACTTGTGGAGATAGAGCTTTTTCAGTGTGTGCGACTAAACTTTGGAACTCTCTTCCATCAGAAGTTAGAACTTCGGAAACTGTTTATCTTTTTAAAAAGTGCCTTAGAACACAATTTTTAAACTTGCTTTTACTACTTCATAACATATTTTAGATACTTGTAGCTACTCTGGACATTGGACAGTAGATATTGTAAAGCGCCAAAGATATATAAGCTTTTTGTTTGTATTCGCAGTATAAAAATTCAAATTCATTGGTATAACTATTATTATTATAGTCCATCACAATTGATTAAAAGTGCACTTGATTATCATCATGTCCCTGAAATGATTCAACACCTAGTTACCAATCTTTACATAGACTTTAATTCCTATATAATTTCTGACCACTTTTCTACTCCAGCTACTCCTTCTAAACGTGGAGTGCTTCAAGGGGATTGCCTTAGTCCCCTATTATTCAATCTATGCTTGAACACATTTATACAATTCGTTAAGCAAGAAAAATACAACCAACTGGGGTTTTCACCTCATAATGGTAACGACCGCTTGTTCCACCCAGTTCACTGGTTCCAATTCGCTGATGACGCTGCTGTTATTACTACCAATGAGCGTGAAAATCAATTGTTGTTAAACTGTTTCTCACGGTGGTGTCAATAGGCCTGTATGCTAATCCGTGTTGACAAATGCACCACTTTCGGGATAAAAAAGTTTTCTACTTGTTCACTTCAATTTCAGCCAAAGCTTTTGATCAACTCTAAAGTCGTACCTCCTGTTAAAAATGGTGAATCCTTTAAATACCTTGGACGTTTCTTCAACTTTGATATGGATAACAAGGACCACAAAGAAACTCTTAAATCTTTGCTTCAATCTATGTTAAGAACAGTGGACTCCCTGCATGTTCATCCTAGGAATAAACTAGCTTAGTACTGATAGCCCGCTAAACGCGGGCTCCCCTTACTCAGTTCAAAAGGTGCAGATTAGCCTTGGAAAGACTAACGCAGTGCCCCCATGAAAGTTGCATGGTCTGCATTTTCGATGAGCAACTATCAAAAAAGGTCGCATAGGATTACGAGAAGGTGACGTCATGGACCTCTGTGATGGAGCACGTGACCTTCGGCAGTGCATTGTGCAAATGGAAGAAAATTGCGAGAAAAAATTGTGCAAGAAATGCTCGAATACCTGCGCTAGGCTACGGGGCTGTACAGGAAAAGGTTGAAAGTCAAGAAGCCCCGTAGCCTAGCGCAGGTATTCGAGCATTTCTTGCACAATTTTTTCTCGCAATTTTCTTCCATTTGCACAATGCACTGCCGAAGGTCACGTGCTCCATCACAGAGGTCCATGACGTCACCTTCTCGTAATCCTATGCGACCTTTTTTGATAGTTGCTCATCGAAAATGCAGACCATGCAACTTTCATGGGGGCACTGCGTTAGTCTTTCCAAGGCTAATCTGCACCTTTTGAACTGAGTAAGGGGAGCCCGCGTTTAGCGGGCTATCAGTACTAAGCTAGTCTACTGTATATGAAATATGCACATAATCCTTCAAAATGTTCTTTACAGTGAGGCATTAATGAACAACGTCATGTATTGTCTCATGCATACTTCAATTCTAATTTAGAGTATCTTGTAAAATCTAGTGGTATAATTGTAACAGTGTATAACATATACTGTATAGTCGATCAAATGACAGGTATGACTACTACTATGATCTGTGGGGTGATCGCAAATCTTGCCCAAAGGGTTACACAATTATGTCTGAACTATAAACCTGTCATATGGTCGCATCTAGTAATCATTTGTTAACTGGTATATTAGCCTTATTTAGCCATTAAATTAGGTTGTATAGAATTCTAATACCTCAGAAGACTCCATAGTCTTACTTCATAAAAATAAAAGAATACTGCTATGTATAGGAAGCATGTTATAAAATACAAATCATCAACCCGCGTTTCGAACAATAACAGTATTTGGGACGGGAGGTGATAGTAGGGGCTCCAGAGATCAAGTCTACACAATAGGAATGATCATACTATCTAGTAGTAAGTAATCCCTGAAAACTGTATCATCATGTACAGACAGGTCAATAGAATTCAGTAATGACATTTATAACAAATGAGCTGAGAAAGGAGGGCAACTGTTTTCAACAAAGAAACAGTCATATTGAAAAAGAACTATGAAAGTGTTATAAATAAAGTGTACTGGGATTAAGCTACAAACTGTACTGGGAGTAAGGAAGGCATCAGCTACAGGGACTGAGGGTAATATGAGGCGCACTTCACAGTTTTAGAGAGAATGCACGCTATAGTTTCCTCAAAATAATGCAAGGAGAAGGAACGGAAAGAGATGCATCAAAATGCAATAATCTACAGAATAAATTTGATGACGTCCTAGATTTAGCCTACAATAACTACGTTGCAAACATAAAGAGGTATTTAGAAGTTACAAACAACATCTTATCTGTAAACAATGTCAGAGTGGCCTAGCATAGCGACATCCTTTCCTCCAACTGATGCATATAAGCTAAAAGTGAACAGCACTCTAAAAATCTTAGCAATTATTAATCAGTCCAATGGGGTCTACCAAACAGCTTCCTGAACTCTCTGCAGTCTCAAATCTATTATGTAGTTGTTCGGAAACAAAGGATTGAATGTATCTGCAATCGTGAGATGAACTTGGGAATTCCCTCGCATATCTCCTCACAAACTACAGCAGAATAAAGGTTGAGGGATACCAAAACGCTATATGGCTAAAACCCAAGAAACTTAGCAAGTAAAGTACAAAATATTCGGGCATCTTGTAAACGAATGTATCACATAGTTTCCGAGTAATCACACTTGATTTGAAAGACGAAGAACAGCCCCTTTATTGTTGAACTGTGAGGGGGCCTACAAACCCTTCTGAGTTATAGTAGGGACACACAACGAAAAACCTCATACAAAAAAGCACGTAAAGAGCTAAAGAAATAAGATAAAACAATTTCAGTACTCTTCTGGTTGATATTTTATTACGGCTTACTTTATTCTCCTCAAACTAAAACTGGAACTTCACATCATGCGAAAACAAACCAAATCGAAATCTTCCCGAATGTTATCCCATGTCAGGTAACGAAGTGTAAAGAGTGAGCGAAATACACAGCAATATACCACAAAATACAACATGAAATATCTTCTACATGGTTTATCACAACATACGGCAAAAGCACTATGATGTAGCAGAGAGAATCGAACTGCTCGGAAGACCTTTCATGGTGATATCACCCTCAAGCAAAAGTATCACAATCTCGCTGAAAACATGGAAATACTGTATATAGCTTAAAAGTGAAGAAAAACACTGATAATCAGCGAAGTAGCTACAGGCAAGCAACAACAAACCTTTGGAATGAAAATAGCCACTCAACTGCCAAAGAGAGAGCGAAATTTTCCACGAATTCCAACAACATCCTCTACAAGTGCGATCTCACGTTGTAATGAGAGCAGGTTATGGTTGAGGACGAAAACAATGAAGAACAAAAGACGACACAGCCCAAAAAATTGCCAGATAGAAAGTGGAATATCTCAGTGAAGAAAAATTATGAAAAATAAAGCAAAACGTAATAGTGGCATTCAGACCAGGCGGGAACAAATGGCCAAGTTTGGGGGCATTCCGACCAAGATCCTAGGAGGAGTTCGTATTACCCTGTGGATGACGGTCCTTTTGATGTAAACAATAGGCGAGCTCATTTGCATTTTAGGGATCTTAGTATATAGAGATTACTTCTGTACCATCGCTACATTCTTTCCAAAATCTCCTGGCATTTTACAGTTACAGATTTAGGTAAAACTTGGATTTCTGAAAACTTGGATAACATTGTCTCAAAATTTACCCGTCAATGGCTTGAGCTTCCCATTTCTGCCACTTTAAGCTCTATTATTCTCTCTTCCAAGAAGTTTGGTCTAGCGTTTCAATTGCCTTCGGTTAAATTTCAACAATGCGAAACAGTCCTCTGGTCTTCATTGAAATCTTCTAAGGACGAATCCATAGTAAAGCTATGGAAAAATACCAACTGAGGAACCAACATCCAATACGACGTTTATAACAATACAAAGCAAATTTTGAAATCGATTCACACTGAACATATGGAAAGACTGAAAACCGAGTTACCATCACAAGGATTTATTATCTCATTCCTTCTTGTTCATTCTTTAAAAAATCTCAATTCTCTTTGGTCTCGAGCACAAAGTAAGGCCTAGGTCAAACGTCGCTCTTTTCATGCGCCGAACCTAATACCATTTAGCTCGACAGAAGAGCGACTCAAGTGCAAGTTTGATTCAGACGTCGATCCGAATGTGTCGCTCCCAATCCAAATGTCAACATGGCTCAACAACACAACAACAAAACGGTATTTTCCAAAAATGGCGCCAGTAGACTTAAGCAGAATTCTCTTACTGAAAAAAATTATTCTTGAAAAGCGCAGGCGTCGCAAGTTGTTAGAGAAAGGAATTGCATATGTGTTGCTTCATCGAAGAATGATGATGAAGGCTATTCTTGTTGCTACTGCGTTTCTGGTTGCGGAAAAAAACATGAAAGTTTACCGCCGATCATGCAAACGCTTGGTGAGAAACAGAAAATGGTGGGATTTGGTTTGGAACACATACAGCGATGAACGTTTCAAAAAAACCTTACGTGTATCAAGAGCAACCTTTGACTACATACTATCAAGAATTCGGCACAAACTACAAAGACAGACGTTATGTGAAGAACCAATCTCTCCCGAATTTCGTTTAGGAATCTGCCTTTATCGTCTTGGAAGGGGGGACTATTTCTATAGCATTGCTGAAATGGCGGGACTTGGACCTTCAACAGTTTGCACAATTGTCCATGAAGTTAATGAGGCCATTGTTTCTTGTCTATGGGAAGAATGCATTACTGCCCATTTCCCGACAAATGAAGACCAGCTGAACAATAAGATACTTGACATGGAAAAATTCTGGCAATTTCCCTTTAGCTGGGCTGCTATTGATGGATGCCACATTCCCATAAAGTGCCCTGCTGGTGGACAAGAGTCTGCCAAAGAATACCACAATTTTAAGAACTTTTATTCTATTGTTCTAATGGCCATGGTGGATGCTAAATATCGGTTTGTGTGGGGCAGCTGTGGCTTCCCTGGCAACTCACATGACTCAGTTATTCTTCAGTCAACCTCTGTTTGGTCAAAATTAAGGAATGGCAACTTCTGCCCAGAATTTTCCCAAGCAGAAGATAATTTAATGATTCCACCTCTTATTCTTGGTGACTCTGCCTTCCCATTTGAGAAGTTTGTAATGAAGCCATTTACAAATGCTGTGCTGTCTAAAGAACAGAGGTATTTTAATTACCGACTGAGTCGTGCCCGAATGATAGTGGAAGGAGCATATGGTCAACTTAAAGGGAGATGGAGATTACTATTGAAAAAATCTGAAGGCAATCTTTACCAAAGCAAAATGGCAACTCTGTCTTGCATGGTGCTGCACAATATTTGCCTTGATAGAGGTGATACTACAATTGCCAAATTGGATGTAACAATTGATCCAGTAACCAACCAGAAGAGAGACAGAGATACAATTCGAGATCTTCTACTCATGAAATCAAGAAACACTACAACTGATAAAAGAGGAATTGGAGCATGTGAAATAAGACATACTATCATGAAGAAACTTTGGAGTGAACTACAGAATTGAAAGTAACAACATTCTGATCGTGTGTTGGATTTTATGGCAATTGAAAATATGTTCTAAAATTTCCACTGTTTTCTTTGTCACTTTCCACATCGTGTTGCAAAATTTTGCTGTATATTCCTCGCTGTTGTTCTTGTTGATTATGGTAATTTTGATGAAAATTTTGACTATGTGACTGACTCTGGAATTGAGAATTTGATGTATGGCTCATCAATAACTGAAACAGTTGCAGTTCATGTCGCCTTGACTTCTCTGCCTCCTCCTTGGCATATTCCAAAAATTCACTCATTGGATTTTTTTCTTCCATTTTTCTCACTATTCCAAGAAGCTCATTTAATTGATCTTCTTTTTGTTTCTTCTTGGAAGAAGTCACCGTAGGAACAAAGAAACTGGTTGACCTGGTTGGGCTTTCAGGTGAACCTTCATTTAATTCCTGAGAAAAACTAGTAGCCATTGGTTCAATTGCTTGCTCTGGCTTACATGAATCTCTTGTTTTAACTAGAGCAAACAATTGGTTAAACCACAGGCCATATCCATTTTCCTCCTGAAAACTCTTTATTTCAGTTGCAGTTTTCATAGTCAGTGCAACCTTTTTGCACTCAGCCACTGCCTTTTTAAATTTTGTTCTTAGCTGGGTCACAGTGAATGAGCATTCCTCATCTCTTTCAGCTGCACAAATTCTGAGTTTGTCTAGGACCCTCTGGTAAACTTCAGTGTTCTTTTGATTTCTGGAATTTGTAAAAATAAGTTTTCTCTTGAAATAATCATTGTTGACAATAATGTCAACAAGATCATTCAAGAGAGTATCTGGCCACTGAGCCTTTCTTCCAGGTTTCTTCTTGATTTGTTTCTTGGGAAGCACAGATAATAGCTCTTCACCACCATCATTGCCATCTTCATGCTTACCCTCACTGTACCCAGCAAATTTAAACACCATCTCTTCTTCTCTTTCTTCACTGCAATGCAAGTTCAAAGTTTGTAATATGAAAATAGCTTTAAGAAGACTATTTTTAAAAATAGTAAAGCTATAAACCTTGAGGATAGGAGCCTTAAAAAGTAAATACTAAGAAAAGTTCATAGCTATAAGTGGTGCAAATATGACCAGCAATTCGGTGACATCCTCACACCACCAATCTAAAAGAAATGCTCCTCTAAATGAAAAACACTTTTGGCCATTTGCTTACTTCTTAATGGATAGCTTAAAATCTGTCTCAGTATTACAGAGGTTCCTTAAGCAGAGATTTGAGTTTTAACCGTCGGCATCAAAGTATAAAAAAAATCAATAAGATAATAACTTATCACACAAACCTTATCGGTAAGATGTCTCGTTGTACTTCTCTGGATGGAGCTTCTCCTAATGACGCCGGGGAGGCTTCATGGGTATGGCTCCTGGTGGGAGTTTTCTCTGAGCAATTTTCGCAATAGCCTACACTTCTTCCTGGCTTCCAACCTCGAACATTTTCATCTATCTCAGGGGCACAGCAAATACTGCATATTGGAAAGCCACATATTATGCAAATATATTTTGTATTTCTGAAACAAACTGAACAGTAGTCGATAGATCTTACGTATGACGCCATTTTGTTACCAATATTGTCTGTCTTCCTCCAATTTTCTGTTTTGGCGCCAGTGCTGAGCACGTTGTACCTCGTTTGGAATCAAAATAATTAAAAAGTAATTTATGCAATAGATTCGGCGCATGAGAAGATCGACGTTTGACCTGAGGTCGCTCCAACGTCGCATAATGCGACTCCCCCTATCGCTCCGAACAGATTCTGTCGCTCCTAATCCATTCTGCTGCACTCAATTAAGTCAAACGTCGCTCTTCTCATGTACCTAATTCAACTACTTGGTTCGGCGCATGATAAGAGCGACGTTTGACCTGGGCCTAAGCTACCTGCCAATATCTTCAATTTCACTATCAAATATCTTAATAATACACTCGCTACTAGAAAGAACCTTTTTTTGTGGGGCCTCTCAAACACTTCTGACTGTTCCTTCCGTCTTCAGCCTGAATCACTTCTCCATATTGTAGCGGGCTGTAAATCATATCTAGACCAGGGTCGTTTTACTTGGCGACACAATTCGGCTCTACGTTTTATAGCTCAAACTTTCCAATCAGTAAATTCATCTAAGTTATACGCGGATCTTCCTAGCTACCTGTCTTCTTGCATTATTACGGGAGACAGTCTTCGGCCTGATATGCTTCTTTCCACCGCTGACAACCGCTTATATATCATTGAATTAACCGTGGGCTTTGAGACAAATCTAAGCAACAATACTCGTCGAAAAGAACTCAAATATCGTTCCCTCCTAACAGATCTCAGCAGTGACTATCATACAATAGAATTTGTTAATCTTTCCATGAGCTGCTTTGGTATATTTGGTCAGTCATCAGACTCTTTTCTTAAAATGTGCACTGAATTAGGCTTTGATAATCATCATCTCAATTTCATTGTTTCCAAGCTATCTACTATTATCATCCGAACAACATATTATATATTCTGTATGAGAAACAAATCCTGGTGCAACCCAGAGCTTCTCAGTTATTGAATATACAGTTAATACTTTTAATAACTTCTTTCTTTACTGTTCTACATATTGTATGCTTTTTCATTTTTATCTTTTTGTTTTTGTTTGTTTGTTCTATTACCTAGTATTGTAGTATTGTAAGCCAGCCAAATACAGATTACCTGTTAGCGAGATTTGTATTTGTAGACTTAAATATCATATGAGATGAAGTTTGAAAAAAATATATACTTAGAACAGTAGCAGAGCAGACTTCTACTGAAACATAGCATTGACTGTGAATATATCAAAGTCAATACAACAATTGCCTTGAATCACTGGTAAGAGGGAACCTGATGTTTATTCCAAAATCATTCAGATATTTTGTTGAAATTTTTGCACTCCTGTCCATTTCAAGACTACTGTTAATGGCAAATGGTTGATTATGTTTTATTTCAGACTTGCTATGGTATGTAAATAATAAACATGACACACTTTAGCAACGTAGATGCACTCCCCTCCTATCCTTCCTTTAAATTCCTGAGGTTTCAACTGCGCTAACAATTAACAGGGTGGATCCAGCTTGAAACGCAACTGTTGCAATGTGCGTGGCCCTGAAAAACCGGGATCACACCCTTACAATATTTGTACATTACCTTCTGATACATGGAATACATGACACTGCATGATTCTACTAAGTATGTCATTCGATATGAAATCAACACACTAAAAAACTTTAACCTCTCAGATTTAGTGAATATTTGGGACACATATTAGTATCAGTGAGATATGAGGTTTATCAAATGTTTAGCTTCATCAGTCTTCCGGTGTCCAAATATGGATGTTTCTATTCCACCCTTTTTTATTGCAGTCTCACAGCCCCCCTTTCAATAAAATAGCAATATTTTATCTTCAAAACACTCTATCATCGCAAATGAGGTATCATTATGAACAAAATTTTCCGCTCTTCTCACTTAAAAAGTTTTTGACTAAATATGTCTTAAGACAGGGAAGCCAATTGAACAACATGATCTTTTTCCTCCATTCTCCCTGGGGCTTTGCCTCAAAGTCCTGCACAACATAAGACTTTTTCAGATAATTGGATCATAAATTATTTGTGGTTGAAAAATTGGGATTTAAAAGGATTCCAGAGTACTTGCTTTGTGAACATTGGCTTCAATCACTCAAGTTTTACCATCAGTCCCAATTGTTTTATATCCAACATCTGAGCTACAGAATTTGTAAGCAGTATTGTTCTCATATCATTTAGGTATACTCATTCTGAAGAGAAGCCCTCACTCAATTAACGGTAGCCATACTTTAAAGACTTATGAAACTTCAGATAAGGTATAATGCTTACACAACATCACTGTTGAAGGAGTGTTTTATGCCAAAGATTCAATAGCTATCACTGAAGGAATGAGAGTTGCAAGAATTGGCTATATGATAAGAAATTCGCTGAGAAACTGCTTTTGTCAAATTTTGTAAAGCACTTGGCTGACGCGCGAAGGATTGTGCAAAGTTTCTTATAATAATGAGTATTGTAGTCATCATGAGATATTGTGCACAAACTCGTTAAATGATCCTCACCAGTTTCCAACAGCCAAGTGACTAGCAGGACACTATAATATGGACAACAAGCAATTAATATTGAAGTAACTGTACTATGTATGCGGCTATTTGTAGTCAACTGGCAATGATCATTGACTGCCCACACCTCTTTCTTCAAAAGTTTCGTTTGTTATGAAATTTCAATACAAACAGTGTTAGCAAATTTCAAATTACCTTGGTCCCATCATGAAATTAGCACACAATCATCAGAAAACATGGAGTGGAGAAGAGAGTCATGGAATGGGAGGAAATAAATGGCTATATTACATGTTGTTACGGTGGAAGATTGCGGTTGGCATATGTTCTTCAGACAATGCAGGCGTCAGATGAAATACAAGTCAGTTTCCTACAACCGCACGGACCATCCCGATCATTTTCCTTTCCAAGCAGAAGAGACCAGCTCATCATCTTCAGTTCACATGCACTCACTAGTGTGAGTCTAACAAGAGCTACTGGTCGGACAAACAGTTTGACTAATGATGAAACTAAGAAGTCAAGTGATGCGTTCCTAAACCAACTAAATTCAAATAAGTGTCGAACTTGTACTAATTGCATTCTCCATAGGAAATTTAATGCTTATGATATGTGAGCTAACAACTTTTGTAGTTGATAACAAAAAGCAGAAAGCAAACAGACAGACATCTAGACATTTCTTGAATGGAGGAACATGATACAACATGATATATAAGGATATATAAGCTGTCTTGTGTAGCATAGCGTTCAAATCTTGATTGGTTGGCAGAATTAATTCTCATCACCTTTTCCACAATTTCGTAAACAAACAGCTCTCGTAGCTACATTAGGCCAATTTCACGTGTTTTAGAGCATTTTTACCACCCATACAAAAAGAGCTCTGCATTTTCCTGAATGATCAAGCTTACACATCGGATTATACGTGTTCATGGAACCAGCATCGGATCTCTTGGTTTTGACACTTTCTCATGCAACGCAAAGCTAAGTGTACAAAGTTAGCACTGAATTTCATTGCAAATGCGACTTTCTTTGTCTATAAAACACACCTAAATAGTAACGATGAAACTTTTAACAGTCTGATAAAGTGCTAATTCCGATTATCTTTTATACATTAGGTTTATACAGCAGTAACATTTCCCGAAAAAAATCTAAGAAGAGTGGCTAGTGTCCTATGATTTCATAGGAAGCAATTGTTAGAGAAACCAGGATAAAATATATTCGGCATTGGTACTCCATCAAACTGTGAATTCTTTAAAGGAAGAAACTGTCGTGAAAAGTCGCGAATGATTTGAATTTTTTGCGTGTAAACTGTCGCTGGAATTAACTGTGGCGAATTGCTGGATAAGTAAAATATGTTGGTTTCTTCTTGCCACGAAAGCCGAATCTTAAACAAAGCCAAATAAAACTTTACGAGAATTAAAAATGTGTGAGCTCACGGATACTTTAAACCAGAATATTTGCAATCAAGAAAGGATATCACAATCTGAATCTGATTACAAGAGTCGGTTAGGAAGAAAAATGAAGCTTTTAAAATCACCAAAAAAAAATTGTAACGATACACGCTTTTTTATAAGTAGATCTGGGTCCAGGTTCAGCTTGGCGTTTGTTATTTCTCAGGTTTTCTTATTTGTCCAGAGTACATTGGAGAAAGTGATATTATTGCCGTTGAACTAGTTCTGTGGTGTCACCATCGAAGAAGCAGTGATTTCATTTTTACCTTGATCAAATGGATCGATATCATTGTAAGGATCAATGGTGCTACACTAGAAGCCGCTTACTCCTTTTTGAAGAGCACCAGTTATCCCTGCTGCCTTCCAACCCGCCAAAATGATCTGTTTCCCGTCCTCAGAAGAGAGAAAGTGGTTTCATTGTGCTAAGTTTGGACTTGATTTGTATTTGGTCAACAGGGTTTAAAGCGTCCAATTCCTCGTGCAATTTGGAAGCAAACCAGTCATTGAACTTTTCACAGATGAATCCTTTCATCCATTTATTGACAGTTAAATCTAGCACCTGGAAATCGGCTGTTATGTTGTTAGGCACATACTCAATAAAAATATTGTTTTCCCGCAATAAAGAAGTTACCTCGTCTGTTTTTTAGCCACGGAAAACATCCCAAATTAACAATGCGGACTGGTTGGGATTCTTGATTTTGGCACGTTCTTCTTTAGTATAGGGAAAAACTGTCTTCCTGGTGCCTGATCACTTCCTCCGTATTACTGTGATGCTTGAGATTTCTTCTTAAGCTGAAACAATTAGGAAATTGGATTTTGGGAAATGAATGCCTTTGTTTTCCCCTTGTAAATGATTTGAAACAGCAAAATGTCCCCATCACATATAACAGTTAATGCCCATGTAATGGTATGTTTGTCATTACCGCCAGCGATCCAAACTTGCTTTGATCCATCAGGAGCCATTGAGAGTCGTCCAACCTGTACACATTTTGATGGAGTCTGGTCACTGTTCAGTATAAGTGCCGGTGAAATGTGGTGCTTTTCAGCAATATTTGCAACGCGGTAATGGTGTTGTACACCTGCCTCTTTCTTTGCACTCTCCGGAATTTCGACTTTGGCTGTAGTGCCAGCCCGTCTCCGAAAACTAGATCTTTGCCAAAAACTTTTTGCCCAAGTGTCCGTCACGACTATATTTTTCAGTGATTGGTCTTCACATCTATTGATCAGAACTTGAGCTGTGGTGGTTACTATGGCACGACTCATGTAACCACTTTTGGCATAAAGAGCCATAATGAATCGATAAACCTTGCTGTTGATCTCAAAGCCAAGCAGAAGGGGCCGACCAATAGGCAGTTTTTCAATAATCCCGATGTCTCTCTCGGCGCTGACCTCTTGGTTAAACCGCTTGACAAAACCGCATACAGTTTTAGTGATATGAAATGCTGCAGGGGTAACCAGCCGTTCTCTCTGAAGGTTGTTGTAGATCTAACGTAGTTGTAGATGTAATGTTGTTATGTAACGTGCAGAGAACACGGAGCCAGAGATAGACGATGTTGAGTTAACGTACTGATCTACTGAATGACTATTCCATATAATTGACATATATACACACATTTAGCTGACGAATCATTACACACGAATTACTAAATAGATACAAAAAGAAGGTGGTGGGCTGAGTAAGTGAAATGGCTAGATGAGGTAAACGAAAGTAAAGGAATGACCTGTGTGATATGATGACAGGGATGATGCAAGGGTGATGCCGAGATGTGAGGTGACAGTGGATGACATGGCAAAAACGGAGAAGACCGGTTGTGAATGAATGATGGACGAAGGCCTAAGTTGAAGGTTTTATTCACGGTGTTTAGGGTCACTACACAGTAGACTCGTTTATGATCTTGTATTTACTTTTGAAAAAAGTAGCAGCTCTTGAAGCACCATGCTCTTTTGCATACTGTGCAATACGAAAACACTCCTCGTCTCTGTATTTGCTTTGGGGTTTTCGTCTTTCACCAACCTTTAAGATTTGAGCGCAGTTTTTGTTGTTGCCTGCAGCACCAATACCAGCTTCTTGTGACAGCGGCAATTCCATATTCTGTATCAAATCAACTACTGCACACAAAATCCTCTCAGACACATCAGCTGAATGATTATTACTAAATGAAGGTAGCAGAGACAGCTCAGTTTCAGGAACTGACGTCTACAAACATAGGACGGGTTGTTTTATTGTTCTTTCTGTTCACGTCAACTCCGCTAAACAGCCAAGGTAACGCGGCTTTTGCAGTTTGGAATCAATAGATTTAATTTGAGTTGAGTTTGTCAAGATGGACAAAGTCGTTAAGTCTGTGACTGCAATACGTGGGTTTCATGTGTATTAAAAGTACTGAACACCTCGAGAGAATCACGTTTTGTCCTGTGTATATGAGTTGAACAACCCATTTGATTTATTTGCAATCAAAACCTTCCTCGGTGAGGTAGGAGCCGACTGGCAGACAGTTGGTCATTTGCCATTGGAACTTTCTCGGATTACAAAGTTTTTGCTCGATCGGGGAGCAGTGGTTACTGCTGAAGTTTCCGGAAGACACTACCAACGATCTGTGTTATTTCAAGGTGGTCTTGAAGTTCCTTGTATTGTAACAGCCAAACTGATTGGAACTAAGAGAAACTAAGAACTTTTGCATCGGTATCTTAATCTTGCCAATGAAATGTACGAGGAACCATCAATGGAAAAGCAGGTGCTTGTAGGCACGTTTTCAAGGATTGAGAAGGAGCTACCGGAGGAGGCCGGACCTGGAGTGAGAAAGGCCAAAATGCATGAAGAAAAATATTGGGCATCAGCCAAAACAGCTAATGGCAGTCGATCGGCGAGTAAACGGCTTTAACCATGTAGTCTGTTTGCAGTAAAAATTACAAAGTATTTGCTTGGAAAATATTGTTGTCCTGAAAGAATATCCACAATGCTAGACGAATCTTTAACGAGTTGCAGTAACACGTGGGGGCAAAATAGAAAAAGATAGGCAAATATTTTTGACTTTCCTCCTCTGAGTGAAATTGTTGACAGAACAATCTTCTAATGAGTCTCCATTTCCAAATCGATTGAAGATAAACGTTCGGTTTGTAAATTCTGCTTGTCCCTAAGTTTAAACTATGCTTGCAGTCAAGACCCCAAAAGAAATTCAGAGCTTCATGGACGCAAAAAATTAACTGCAAAATGCACACAGAATACTTGGTTAAAGCCGTTTACTCGCAAGTAAACATGACGGGCCATTTAGATAAGGCTTCTGTTTGTACTTTCTACCATCTCTGCGCCCTGTCATCATCCTCAACAATCTTCACCTATACTACTTCCGGTAAACAATTGTAATCCTGTCTGTAGATACCAAATTTCTGATACATTATAACTTTTATTACATTGGCCTAGCCACTATATACTTCCCAGTAGAAACCATAAATAGACTCAAAGTTGAGGTCCACATTACGTTGAATTGAATTCCAAACAAAAACGAGCACCGAAAGTGTAATTCGCTTGTTTGTTTGGAATTCAGTTCAATTCGGCATATTTCAGTGTCATCAAATTATGCCAAATTGAGCTGAATTTCAAACAAAAACGAGCACCGACAGTGTAATTTGCATTTCTGTTTGGACTTCAGTTCAATTCGACATATTTCAATGTCGTCAAAATATGCCAAATTTAGTTGAATTCCAAACAATAAAGTGAATTTCAGACAAAAATCCGCATTCTTGAATCGTTGTAAGACTGATTCTGGTTCATTGAATTTTGTCATAGATATACCCCTATAATGAAGAGTTTAGGCTGAAATCGTAAAGAGCGGTAGGAAAAAGTCTTAATTCCAAAAGTGACGCATTTATTAGCCCTTACAATCATATCCACCCATTGGCACCATTTGGTGAAGCAGTTTAAAAGGAGCTGATTTTCACGTTCGCTAGTTGCAACGACCGCTGCATCATCTGCAAATTGGAACCGGTGGATAGGCTTAAAGAGACGATCAGTTGCATCATGAGTAGAGAAACCGTGTTGTTTGTACTTCTCTTGCTTGATGAAGTGAATAAATGTATTGAAGCACATGTTGAAAAGCAGGGGGGTGAGGCAGTCTCCTTGAAGGACGCTTCGGCCATCTGGAATAGCGGGGGAGATAAAGTTATCGGTAATGATGGAAGTTTGAATGTTGTCGTAAAGATAAGATATTAAAGCTTGTATAGTCGGCGGTACATGGTGATGATTAAGAACCGCTTTGATGAGATTGTCGTGTACTTCTCCAGAAGCATTTTTCAGGTCTACGAGAGTTATGACTACTGAGCGTTGTTTTATTCGTACCTTATCAATAATGGATGCCATCATGGAAGTGTGCTCGAGTACCCCTGAAAGTTTTGGAGTAAACCCTTTTTGAATTTCCGATTCAATGAATTTAGTTTTACTAAGAAAGAAAAAAATAGAATCAGGTAGACATGGAGTGAAGACTTTAAGAGGAACAGATTCGAAAGTCATATGTAGGAAGTTTGCAGGATCATCGCTGTAGCGCATTTATTGTGCACCAGAACGGTACAAGCTTTCTTCCATTCAAATGGAACCCGTCCTGATTCCCAAATAATGCGGATAATCTCCGTCAAAAATGTCCTGAGGTATGGGCATCTCTTGAAAAGGATAATGGAGATCTTATCCAATTGACAAGGTGAGCCAGAAGACTTAATTCTACGAATAACTTGAGTGACTTTGGCATAAGAAGGAGGGATTGATCGAAAGAAAAAGAAGATTGGTTGAATGAAGGAATCCAGTGTCGCATGGTAAATTTCTTGTAAGGAAGAAGGACAGAAAACCTTTTGATAAAGAATTGAGTGCAATGATCACGTGAGAAAGAAGGCAGCACTGCTGAAACCAACATTTTTAGCAAAGCCCCGGAAGCTTTTGGATACATACCGATCTTGATTGAAAGTACTGGTGGAAGGGTGGGAAAGATATTGGTTTTTCAGCTTTGAGCGCAGCAAATGAGATACTTATTTGATTCCTTCGAAAGGGGCATCAGTCATCTTAAGTTGCTTTAATGTGTGTTTTTGCGATTTAGTAGTTAGGTGCTTATACTTTTATTAACACTAAATGGAGTAAGGAGGTGAACAAAGTAGCCATGGAATGTTTTTACAAATGTAGGCCATTTGATGAAGAAGGAGAAACTATCAGGGGATATAGGCAAAGAATGTACAGAGAATGGAGAAAAAGGGGAATGCTTGAAGTCGTGCCTATAGTGATAGGAGCTCTTGGATGTATCACCAAAGAGTTTGACAGATGGATTGAAAACTTAGGGATAACATGCAGTGTCGGAGTGACGCAGAAGGCTGCTTTATTGGGAACTGCCAGAATTTTAAGGAAAGTGCTAGAAATATAGGAGATAGCAGATTCTATTGGCCTTTGGTCATTTGTTATGACTCGCTTAATAGTAGAACTGACGGCAATAACAACAGCCTGAACACAATGTTTAATATAGATAATAATAATACTAATCTATTTCCTCGAGACCTTGAAATACCGGGTTAGTCGGTTTCATGGGTGGTAGGGACTCTTAAGCCTTGGTTGACAACCCTCCTAGAGTTGGTGTCTCGATTAAAACACTGGTGGTAGTTCAACCTTAAATTCGCAAGGATCTCCGCCCAGGGTCATAAATTCTGGTTTGGTGACCAGGGCGGCATACCTGGCCTAGTGATGGTGTCACAAAAGCACTAGGAAAGGACAACCCTCTATCAACCATCTCCTTTGTAATGGATCAAACTACAAATGAAATAACGCATCAGGGGGGACCTGAACTGCCTACGGGAAGTGTGATGGTGCCCGAGCCCCCCGGTATAGGAGTTTTTGGCAACACTTCTATTACTGAGGTATCAAAGTTACCTAAGAAGAGCGGAAGTACAAGCAGAACTAATTGGACAAAGGAGCTGAACAAGATTGTAATGAGGTGCTATTTGAAAAGTAACCTAAAGTACGTGGATACCGTAAACGAATGCATAAGATCTGGAATGAAATGGGGTTATTTGAGCTGAGTGAACAAAAGCTGGTGGGACAGGCTCTTGTTGTAAAGACAAATGGGTAGATTTCTGAATTGGAGTTAGAAGAACTAAACAGAGAGATAGAATCAGAAAATAATTGTCAAAGCCATACAGTTACTAATGTGGAAAGTGATGTTGATGGCAGAACAGTCACACAGATTGAAATGATGAACTATGGATTGAACTGGGTGATAGTTGGCTGAATGAAGATATTGGAAATTTCGATTGTCTGGGGTTTGGGGATAGTGGCAATTGGAGTGAAGCTGTAGCAAAAGAAAATATGAAAGCAGATGTTCTTGGAGATGATGACATAAAAGTGTTTGAAATGATGGTAAATGAGCTCAATGGAAATATTTGGAGACCTATGAACCTGAGGTTTGTAGACAGGAAGAAATTGAGGCACGTTACATCCAATGTGGACAAGATTATTCCATATCTGGAGAAGAAAAATTTATCACAATATATTAATATTCTAATAGCAGCAGCAAACGTCGAGAGAAAGATCCTCTTTATTAGGTAGAAGCTGAAATATAGAGGAAAGACAGAGCCTTGGTGGAAAGATGTTTAAATGGTCAAATTATAGAATTAAGGAAGGAAATTAGCAATCTTGAAGCGTTGCAGAGTAAAACGCTGAAAAGTGAAGCCACCAAAAAGAGACTATGGAATAAATATATAATAAAACAAAAAGGTCTTAGGACAGTGATGGAAGAACTAAAACAGCGAGTTACAGCTAAATGTGCAAAGATCAAGAGGTATGAGGGTAGGGTCAATCAATACCAACAAAATAGATTGTATAGTAATAATCAGAAAATGTTCTTTGAACGATTAGAAGGAAAAGAGAGAAGTAATGATATGATTCCTGATGCAATTGGAACTAAAACATTCTGGAAAGAGATTTGGGAGAAAGAAATTAAGCATAATCACAGAGAGTGGATTGAATCTGTTGAAAAAGAAGTTTACGATAAGACATACCAGCAGCATAACTATAGTATTTCTATTGAGTCATTCAGAAAACAGCTGTAGTAAACGTCAAATTGGAAGTCACCAGGTCCAGATGGTGTCCAGAGATATTAGATCAAGAATATAACATCTCTTCACTGTCCTCTTGTAACTATGTTAAATAGCTGCTTACCATCAGGATGTGTCCCGGAATGGTTAGCTAAAGGACTAAAAGTTCTTATAATGAAGGATACAAAGAAAGAACCTGATGTAGTGAACTATAGACCCATTACCTGTTTGTCAATGCTGTGGAAAGTACTCACTGGTGTTTTATACGAAGAGATCTATGATCATCTTGAAGCTAATCACTTATTACCTTTTGAACAGAAAGGATGTCGCAAAAGGTCCCGAGGTACAAAAGATGAACTGCTCATAGACAAATTGATTATTAAGAGCTGCTAGAGGCGACACACTGGACTAGCAATGGGATGGATTGATTACAAGAGGGCCTTTGATATGGTCCCGCATTCATGGGTATTAAAGTGCCTTGATATTTTTCAAGTTGCTGATAACTTCAAGGTTTTACTCACGAATAGCATGACAAATTGGAAGATTGAACTTACTGCAGATGGAGTGTCTGTAGGAGAAGTATAAGTTAAACGAGAAATTTTCCAAGGTGATAGCCTGTCACCACTCGTATTTGTAATAAGCTTAATCCCAATGTCATTTATTCTACGACGAGTCAAGGCTGGTGATGAACTTGGAAAGGAAGAAATGTCTATAAATCACCTACTATATATGGATGATCTGAAGCTTTTTGGTATGAATGAAAAGGAGCTTGGCATGTTAGTCAATACTGTACGTGTTTTTAGCAATGATATCTGCATGCAATATGGTGTGAGCAGATGTGGTGTTCTAGTGATGAAAAGAGGGAAGATGTGCAAATGTAAAGGAAATGAAATTCCATCAGGCGAGCTGATCAAAGAGGTTGATACGGAGGGTGGGCATGTGTACCTTGGTGTATTGGAAGCTTACATCATAAAATACAAAAACATCAAGGATAATCTTAAGAGGGAATATACAAGGAGAGTTAGGAAGATCCTGAAACTTAATAGCAAGAATGTTGTAAATGGAATTAATTGTCGAGCTATTTCAATTCTCAGATACAGTGTAGGGATAATCAAGTGAAATTTAAGTGAAATTAAAGAACTGGATAGGAAAACATGAAAGCTTTTGACAATACACAACATGTTCCATAAAAGAGGGGACATAGACAGACTTTATGTTAAAAGGTCTGAGGGAGGTAGGGGAATGATCAGTGGTTAGGACTGTGTCCTAATAAAGAAGAATAATCTGTAAAAATGCACCATTGAAAGTGATGAGCCAATGCTGAAAGCAGTAGTGAAAGAAGAAGATATTGATCAAGCTAAAACAAAGCAAGAAATTAACCAAGAGTGAATAGAAACTTTGATAATAAAGCTATGCATAGCCTTTTCTTCAAGAAAACTGAATTCAGAGATAAACAGATATGAGATTGGCTAAAGATCGGAAACCTAAGGAAAGCAACAGAGGAGATGTTGATGGCTGCTCAAGAGCAAGCTTTAAGAACTAAATCAACCCAGCACCACATTGATAAGACGGAAGCCAACCCTCTTTGTAGACTTTGTGGGGAACGTGACGATACTGTAGCACATATTGTGCCATAGTGTAAACAACTTGCTCAAAGGCAGTACAAAGAATGAAGACATGATGTTATTGCCAAAGTAATACATTGGGAATTGTGTAAAGTAAACGATTTATCCTATGCAGAGAAGTGATATGGGCATAAGCCAGAGTCTGTGGCAGAAAGTGAGAGGGTAAAAATATTTTGGGACTGCAAGATACAGACGGATAAAGAGCTGAAGCATAATAAACCTTACATTGTAATCCTTGACAAACAAAAGGAACTTGTATGATTATCGATGTTGCCTGCCCATTTGATATTAGGATACAAGAAAAAGAAAAAGAGAAACTCGAGAGATATAATGACTTGAAGTGGGAGCTGATGAGAATAGGGAATTGCAGTAAAGCCAAAGTCATCCCCGTTATCATTGGAGCCCTTGGCACCCTGTCAAAAAGCTTCAAGAACTGGCTGAATGCCATCAGTCCAAACATTACCTTTTGAATTTTACAGAAAGCCTGCCTACTAGGAACTGCAAGAACTCTTCGCTTTGTGCTGCAAATCTGAGGCTACAGGTAGTGGCTTGATATTTACCAAGTATACCAAGCAAACTACATCAACAGCTGTGATGATAATTTATAATAATAATCTATATTTATACAGGATAGCTTGGTCAGCTAAAAAGCTGCTATCAATGAAGGTTCTGTTGGAACTAAAATCTAAAATACTTAAAAAATGAAGTATGTGTAATTACCGGCTTACGAAGTAAAAGTAAAAGCTTAAACTTTCCAGTCAAGTTCATTACATCTTCCTTTGAATATTACGAAAGATCTTTCCTTTTTCAATACATCTGGCAGCTTGTTGAATAATTTTGATCATTGGAAGAGGAATGACTTACGGCCAGCTTCAGTGCGAACCGTTGGAAGAAGAAGACTAGTGCTATTTCCACGAGTATCTTTTTGATATTGAATTACTTTGAAGTATTCATAAAAAATTCCTGGTGCTAGTCCATTTTGGCATTTAAAAACATCGATTACACATTTTCTATTTTTGTAAATAGATTTGAAAAGAAAAACACAACTACAACTAACATACAGATACATTTATCTGTGCCTCTCACAGCAGGAAAAGACTCGAAGTCATCGTGTCCCTGCTATGAGAGACACTTACAATAATATGACATTTTCAATGAAAAAGAAACTGTATATAAAACAAACGTTCAGTAAAGCCTTGGACAATCCAACCAAGCACCCTACCCTTCGTTAGGCAATTTCAAAAAATTTACTAGGGATATAAGGTGTTAAGGAAAAATCGAAAGTGCTCGATCGGTTCGACCAGGGCTTTGGAGAACAAAAACAAAAAAGAAAAAAAAGATAGGCTGCTGTAACTTACTTATGTTGAATATTTATTGAAAACGCCTAGTTTTCTTAATGTACGATATTGTGGCATCGAGAATCATCCTATTGGTAACAGTATCCAATTGTGAACATCCATACAAAAGGAGGCTGCATAAGATTTTAGAGTTCATACCATCAATGTCCAAGGCAGGGATTTCTGAGAGTTGACCGAAGAGATACGCACGTATTAAGTCGAACTTGGGGCAGTGCAGGAGGTAGTGCTCGTTATCCTCCTTTGCAGCACCACAATTACACATTTGGGTTAAGCAGTCGAGCCTGTGCCGAAAGCAATGATCTTTTAGTGCGCTTTCTATTTTCTATATATACTGAGATACTTTTAAATCCCATCCCAATTTTTAAACCACAAATAATTTATGATCCAGTTATTTTTGAAAAATTCAGATATTGTCGTGTGGGACTTAGCGACAAAGCCACAGGGGGAAATGGATGAAAAAGATCATGTTGTCCAATTGGCTTCTCTGTCTTAAGATTTATTTGGTCAAATAACTTTTTAAGTGAAAAGAGCGGAAAATTCTAGTCAAAATGACACATCATTTGCGATGATAGAGTGTTTTGACGATAAAATATTGCTTTTTTATTGTAATGGGGGCTGCCAGATTACAATAAACAGGGTGAAATAGAAACGTTCATATTTTGGGATTCAGAAGACCGATCAAGCTAAAAATGTGCAAAACCTCATATCTTACAACAGAGTGGACTAATCTTCTGATTGGCTGAAATCGTTCGGATTTTCGCCATGTTGATTTGATACAAATTAGCTTCACACCATTAGAAGTCGATGGAGAAACTGCGACCGTAGGGTGCAGGGCCAATTTCCTTCGGGGCATTCACGCGGAACATCGCTCAGCGACATTCAAACTTTGAACTCGATCTGCACACGTTGGGGGAAAAATCTGTCGTCTGGATTATCAATAAGTTACTCTGATCTCGAGAAAACCATGTTTCAAATCAAGCATCATTTTTGGCCTAAGCACGTGCACTAGCTGTCGCTCTTTGGAATCACTGATGGTAATTTTTACTCAAGAAAAGACAGGTACATGTGCTTCAAATAACTGGCTACTTTTATTTCTAATCAAACCTGGACCCATTCAGAGGGTCCCTCATCATCAATTGCAGTAGCCAAGGCAGCCATAATGCCATGAACGACTGAGATGGGTAAGCTATTCATTTTACCGATCAAAACTCTTAAGTATTTTAGGTACTATTCACATCCTGGATATTTTTATCCATTATCCAGGGATGTAGGAAGCATATAAAAAGTGGGGGGCCAAGTCCTAAAAGGGGCACATTACCATGCCCATATTAGGCTTCAAAGGGGCACTTTTGCATAGTTTGCTAAAGTGGGAGCTGTGACACCTCTGGCCTCCCGATTCCAATGTCCCTGCCATTATCCACAGTTGTCTTTGTTTACCAAACAAACAAGTCATCTTATCGAAAAAGTTTACCCACTAGCAATATTTGGGAAAAGGATGCCATTACAAATATGCACATTAGTCTTTGTCTCTTTTTACATACTTCTAAGTCTTACAGCGTACAAGAAATAAAAAACACAAGATACATAAAGATTAGTCATTGTTGTTACAGAAATACGCAGTACCTCATTTTTGCTCTTGCCTCTCTTTGGAATCACTGCTGGTATTTTTTACTCAGGAAAAAACAGGTACAAGTGCTTCAGCTCTTCCATTCAAGCTTTATGGGGATGGGACAAGCAAGCAAGCAGCTTTGCAGCTGATGTGGGCCAGAACTGCACACGAAAATAACTAGTGGCCGTTTTGTGTTAGCGGATCATCCTCTCATTGCGGCTTTTGCTGGCTGCTGAAGACAAGGATATCTCTAGTTATCTTTTCAAAGATTAACATGTACGATTAGACATTTAAAAAGACAGTTAGAAATAGATTTAATTTTGTTAGGCCCCAAGTTTTTTCAGATTGTTTCCGCCGCCCGCGATCTTATTTTCAATAATTTTGGCGGGAAAAATTTGTATTCATCATTCTTGAAGAAACATTGCGCAATGTTTACATTTTTCAACATGGCCCCATTTCAGAATAAATGTTGCAACCATTTTCACGATGTATGAAAGTCTTCAAGTACAGTATTGAAGAATTTTGCGAAAAAGGAGGATTCAAAGAATATACCTATGCTTTTCAGAGAATGAAGGGATAAGGAACTGTAGATATTGGCACAGTGCAGGGCTCGTACAGGTCCTGAATTCCTTGAAAAGTGCTTGAATTTGAAATTTCATTTCAAGGGCACTCGAAACTCCTTGAAAATGGGAATTTTCCCTTGACAATTCATCACACTCCTTGAAATTTATGAATATTTACTGCTTACATCATTCAGAGCAATAGAGAATGCAGGTAGCTTACAGAAGATCGTACAAGTAAACTCATTGCATGCCAAGAAATGTTCCTCTTTCTCAAAATGCAGCTTTTTACTTTTCTATTGTTTCAAAAACGTAGAAAACGTTTCATCTTAGTCTTTGTTTCTTTTTACATACTTCTAAGTCTTACAGCGTACAAGAAATAAAAAACACAAGATACATAAAGATTAGTCATTGTTGTTACAGAAATACACATTACCTCATTTGCTGATCTTTCATTCAAAGTCTCATTAGCCAAAAGTCCATAATTTTTTCGAAATTTTTTTTATTTAGCAATACCTCGAGCTGTAAATTTTAATGCATTGTAAGGCATAGCAGAGAGAGCCGAAAAACACAACCTCATGCATTGCTAATCATAGTTTGTTAATAGTAACTCAAGTATTGTTTGATTACGCAGATGAATCTAAGTTCTGAGTAAAGTTAGCAGTTCTATAGTAGCAAAAGCAATATAGTATTTTTGTTTCTATGAGTATGGGAATTAACAAAATTACAGTGAAATGCAAATTCTATAGTACTTTAGCAGGTTGTTAAGATAGATATGGATATTTTGCGGAAAGCTCAAACACAGAATCCTTGTCAATTTTCTGAATTTTGTATAGCCAACAAAGTGGCTGTATCATTCTTGAGGAGAAATGACTGAAAAGCTAAAATAAGCCTACGTCGCTCATTCACATTACCTTTTCAAAAGCAGCATCCAATTTATCACTTTTTGGTGGCAAAAACTGAGTAAAGGAACACTTTCCCCCGCATTTCATAAGGCAGTCGGAACAAAAGACTGCCAGGGCTCGTGCAGGATTTTGGCTAGCAAATTCAAGGAGTTTTCAAGGACTATTTAAGGACTAAAATAAAAATTTTCAAGTATCTTTAAATTAATATACCTTTGTGGGTATTTCATATCAAATAAATATTACGAATTAATACACATTCCTAGTGTATTTACTTGTAGCCACAAAGGTAGTAATTTAATGTTTGCATTGAATTTGGACTCTGAGATTTATCGAAAACTTGCTTCAAACTCTGGTCCTTGTAAATGAAACAAGACTAACAATCTTCTTTTCTGAACTTGCCAAAGTAATTTTATCTCGCACCGCTATATGGCTGTTTGGTATGTTTTACGTGAACAGGAAACATGATTTTTCCAAAGGTATCGAAATGTGAAGCAGATGAAAAAATACGTATAGTAATAACACTAAACATTTCATAGAGGACGAAAATGGTTGCTAAAGATTGAAAAATTATGCTAGAGACTTCAAAATTGGAGCATTTACGTAATTTGCTGGGCAGTTTGCTTTCTATGGGAAACTTTTAGGTCAGAGTTGCCAAATGTTTACTATATGACTCCATCCTAGAGGCCATGGGAATTTACCTTGATAGACTAGGCTCAGTCTGTTAGACTCCTCTTCGAGTTTCCTGTAGAAGGAATTTGCTGTCTACAAAATAACATGTTGCAGTTTTGTGGCAAAATATCACTCTGGAACAACAAGTACACAATATGACATACATATATATATTCATGGGTATATTGCAACATTCCACTCGGCATTTTGTCTTGTAGGATCACTTTGAGTATATTTTCAAGAATCTCTTGCTATGGGAGTGTGCAATCTGTACACTTCCATAGCAAAAGCATTCGAAGGGACGCCATATGTTGAGATGAAACGTTTTCTACGTTTTTGAAACAATAGAAAAGTAAAAAGCTGCATTTTGAGAAAGAGGAACATTTCTTGGCATGCAATGAGTTTACTTGTACGATCTTCTGTAAGCTACCTGCATTCTCTATTGCTCTGAATGATGTAAGCAGTAAATATTCATAAATTTCAAGGAGTGTGATGAATTGTCAAGGGAAAATTCCCATTTTCAAGGAGTTTCGAGTGCCCTTGAAATGAAATTTCAAATTCAAGCACTTTTCAAGGAATTCAGGACCTGTACGAGCCCTGCACTGTGCCAATATCTACAGTTCCTTATCCCTTCATTCTCTGAAAAGCATAGGTATATTCTTTGAATCCTCCTTTTTCGCAAAATTCTTCAATACTGTACTTGAAGACTTTCATACATCGTGAAAATGGTTGCAACATTTATTCTGAAATGGGGCCATGTTGAAAAATGTAAACATTGCGCAATGTTTCTTCAAGAATGATGAATACAAATTTTTCCCGCCAAAATTATTGAAAATAAGATCGCGGGCGGCGGAAACAATCTGAAAAAACTTGGGGCCTAACAAAATTAAATCTATTTCTAACTGTCTTTTTAAATGTCTAATCGTACATGTTAATCTTTGAAAAGATAACTAGAGATATCCTTGTCTTCAGCAGCCAGCAAAAGCCGCAATGAGAGGATGATCCGCTAACACAAAACGGCCACTAGTTATTTTCGTGTGCAGTTCTGGCCCACATCAGCTGCAAAGCTGCTTGCTTGCTTGTCCCATCCCCATAAAGCTTGAATGGAAGAGCTGAAGCACTTGTACCTGTTTTTTCCTGAGTAAAAAATACCAGCAGTGATTCCAAAGAGAGGCAAGAGCAAAAATGAGGTACTGCGTATTTCTGTAACAACAATGACTAATCTTTATGTATCTTGTGTTTTTTATTTCTTGTACGCTGTAAGACTTAGAAGTATGTAAAAAGAGACAAAGACTAATGTGCATATTTGTAATGGCATCCTTTTCCCAAATATTGCTAGTGGGTAAACTTTTTCGATAAGATGACTTGTTTGTTTGGTAAACAAAGACAACTGTGGATAATGGCAGGGACATTGGAATCGGGAGGCCAGAGGTGTCACAGCTCCCACTTTAGCAAACTATGCAAAAGTGCCCCTTTGAAGCCTAATATGGGCATGGTAATGTGCCCCTTTTAGGACTTGGCCCCCCACTTTTTATATGCTTCCTACATCCCTGGATAATGGATAAAAATATCCAGGATGTGAATAGTACCTAAAATACTTAAGAGTTTTGATCGGTAAAATGAATAGCTTACCCATCTCAGTCGTTCATGGCATTATGGCTGCCTTGGCTACTGCAATTGATGATGAGGGACCCTCTGAATGGGTCCAGGTTTGATTAGAAATAAAAGTAGCCAGTTATTTGAAGCACATGTACCTGTCTTTTCTTGAGTAAAAATTACCATCAGTGATTCCAAAGAGCGACAGCTAGTGCACGTGCTTAGGCCAAAAATGATGCTTGATTTGAAACATGGTTTTCTCGAGATCAGAGTAACTTATTGATAATCCAGACGACAGATTTTTCCCCCAACGTGTGCAGATCGAGTTCAAAGTTTGAATGTCGCTGAGCGATGTTCCGCGTGAATGCCCCGAAGGAAATTGGCCCTGCACCCTACGGTCGCAGTTTCTCCATCGACTTCTAATGGTGTGAAGCTAATTTGTATCAAATCAACATGGCGAAAATCCGAACGATTTCAGCCAATCAGAAGATTATTCCACTCTGTTATATCTCACTGATGTTAATATGTGTTCCAAATTTCCAATAAATCTGAGAGGTTGAGGGTTTTTCGTGTATTGATTTCATATGGAATGACCCAACTTGTGTTTGATTTATCCATTCAACATGAAAGTTCAGAATTTTGAACGATAGAACAAATAGAGTCACTCCTATCTAAAGAGTTTGGAGCCAGGAGTCTTTCAAAGGTTGGACTCTTCAACAATACAAACTATGATTGAGTGCCCATGAAAATAAACAAACAGCCAATCAGTCATGACTTTCCACCAATTACTTTATCAATGATTAGGACTAGGATATAGGGCTTTTTTGCAACTGTGCTAATAGTTGGACATACTTACATTGTTCTAGGCACAAATTCAAATTTAATTTCTGCATAGAGAATTGATCTACTTTTGGAGGCATAATTCGAAAGATTAACTAAAGTGACAGAAAGATTGTCATATGTCAATTGATAAAGAAGGCTTGGAAAACAATAAAAGTGTCTGGAAAGATGCATATTAGAGTTTTTCCATGTAGCCCCAGGAAGAGCCCTTGCCCAATATGTTACGGTGTAAAATATGCAATGATCTCTACACCCGGCTCTGTGTCAAAGCATTCTTTCCCGTGGGGTAAGCCAATAGCAATTTCTATGCATAGTTTTAAATCTAATTTGTAAATATACCTGGCTGGATAAACTGCTTACTTGTCCCGAACGGTCATCTGTGACCCTACGCATTTGGCTAGCAATAAATATGTAGACTATAAGTTCACAGTGCCTAAACACTCACCGCGAGATAGGGGTTTGATATCACTCAAAACATTTGTTCCACCGCATAATGTCAGAAAACAATGTAATTTCTCCTGTGCACATGCCTATTACTGCGCGGCAACTTTCGCACAACTGTCGCAAAAACGTCAGAAAACAATATGGGGTAGTCCGGAGTGATGTGGTGACCGGGGTAATGTGGGTCACTTCTGCTTATATTTGTTCCTCACAACTATGCTCCACATTTGTTTTCACAGATACCATTTTAGATCACGTCAGCAATTCTTTTAGAGCGTAGCCACAGTAGACTCTTTTTTGTTTTCATAACTGACAACAGTGGAGGAAAATCACGTCGAGTATCAGGCAAGTTGCTATAATGTCATAATTTGAACTTCATCTGGAACTATGATCAAATTGCATATGTCTTCAACAAGTGATGGAAACTGAAGAAGAATAGAGCTATTATTTGTGACAATAGATATTTCTGTTAAAAAAGCAAGTTAATTTTTTTAGCCTCTAAGCTACCGGGATAATATGGGCACGCAACTCTGTTAGATGCCTAGCATCGAGGGAAGACAAATTCATGGGTGGTGCCAGGAGTTTTTTGACAGGAGGCTGACTCCTTCCACGATAGGGCTAAAATACTGTTAGCAGGATACCGTAATTGCTAAAAATCTGAAAAAAAGCAGTTTCCACTTTCCAATGGGGGCTGACATACTCCGACTTGGGATCATAGCCCCCAGCCCTCCCCTAACGCCACCTATAATAATAATAATAATGATTTATTTATTTACAGTTGGTAGGCAGATAGTTAATATACATAAACAATTATGTACAAACTAATTAATACCAACTATTTACATGCAAAAAAAGAAAATTACAATATGGATCTACTTATTTACATATATTACAGCTACATTTATCTCCATTCCAGGCTTTTATGCCTTTCTTAAATCTGAATACGTTTTCAACACTCTTTATTGTATCAGGCATGGAATTCCAGAGAATGCTTCCTCGGAACGCCAGAGATTTTATGCCAAAAGATATCGTTTTGGTAGGCGGAATATGTAGTGTGTTTTTGATTCGTAGATCATACGTCAGTTCCCTCTGCACGAAAAATTCTCCCATAAATGATGGGCTTCCTTGATTTAGTGATTTATGTACCTCTGTCATTAATTTCTGTAAGTTTTTCGTGTGGATGGCTATTTCATCGTTCTTGGTGAGGAGGCATTCAAAAGTGGATTCATAATCACCAAGCAGTACCCGTAGTGCTCGTTCATGCACTCGGTTTATCTCCTTGTTACATTTCTTTCCACAGAAAATCCAAATTAAAGGGCAGTAGTTGAAATTTGACAGCAGAAAGGAATTGTATAGTAATTTTGCCTTGTCTAGATCTAGCAAGTTAGCTACCCTAGAAAATGCTTTAATATTTCTATTCACTTTTTGGCACAGGGTTTTGACATGTTGGTGAAATTTGAGACCAGCATCGATTGTAATGCCTAGAAGTTTTACACTAGCAGATGGGCATACAGTAGCTCCATTTATCTCCATGTCCAATTTATCATTACGTTTTGTACCGAGGAGCATCATCTGGAATTTAGATGGATTGGCCACCAGTCTGTTTGATTCAAACCATTCTAGCGCTTGAAATAGATCCTCTTCTAGGTCAATAATAATTCCATCCAAATTAGTGCCACAAGAATAAATGGTATTATCGTCAGCGAAATTGCAAATTTCAGTATTTTGGATGAAATAAATCAAATCATTGACGTAAATGTTGAATAGCAAAGGACCCAGAACAGAACCTTGGGGCACACCTGATACAATATCGAGCCAGTCGGTGAAGGTCGACCCAATTTTGACTCTTTGTTTTCTGCCGGAGAGATAACTATGTATAAATCTGAGGCATTTCATGCCGAAGCCATAGGCCTCTAGCTTTGCTATCAGAAGATCATAAGGTAGACAACCAAAAGCCTTAGACAGATCCATAAGTACCATACCGATGACGCCCCCATCATCCAGGCATTTGCGACATTTTTCAGTTAATCTAAAGAGGGCATGCTGAGCACTGTGCCCCTCTCTGAAGCCACAAAGTAGCCTAGAAATCTTTGACTTTGCAAAAGGAGTCATCTGTTGTGAGATTTGTCTCTCAAATACTTTTGAGAGTGTAGAAAGTACACTTATTGGCCTGAAGTTCTTCTTGTTCGTTCCATCGTCATTTTTGAAGATAGGCGAGACCTCAGCCTTCGATATGTTTCAAACGATATCTTATCTGAATATTTTTTTTTTATTCATGTACATTTAGCGCCCAATAATTATAAGTCACGAGACTAGTCTTGCACTGGTAACTCACTTGAATTTATTTTTAGAATGCCACGCACTTATGCAAAAAAGTGGCATTACAAATAATGATACATCTATCAACCATGCCCTACATATGGTAAAGAATGGAATATCCATCGGGAAAGCAGTGGGGTATTGTGATATTCCAAGGGAGTCATTGAAGCGTTGGTTAACATACCCTGCAAGTAAACACGGTACAGGAAGATGAACAGTCCTGACTCACGAAGAAGAGGAGCAGCTAATTGTAGCACTAGGAACGTGTTCATAATTGGCATGACCTTGTAGAATAGTGGAAATAGTTCAGATGGTCAAAAGGTATTTAGACAGTATGGAAAAAACAACTGCTTTCAAAGACAATCTGCCTTGTGAAGATTGGCTAACTTATTTCAAGCACAGATGGAATGACAGAATAAGATTGAGAAAGCCCGATGTGCTAATAAAAGCCCATGCCCTAAATTTGAATGAGAAAACTCTTGATTCATTTTTCTGTATATACCATACTCTTCTATCAGAGAATGGTTTTGTGGATGAAAATTATTCTTCAGATAGAATCTTCAATGCTAATGAAACAGGACTTTCAATGGACCCTAATAAGAGAAAGTTATATTTTAAGAAACCACTGGCAGGTTCATATATCCTGACTCCAATATCCGGTTAGTTAATGTACACTGTGCTTGTTTGCGGGTCAGCTTCTGGTGTTTACCTCCCACCTCTGATTGTTTATAGAAGCCAGCACCTATATGGATCATCGTGTGAAAATGGACCTGATGATATAAGATACAGTGCTACACCAAGTGGTTGGATGAGTGGTAAAATATTTGAGAATTGGTTTCGTACGACTTGTGTATCCTTTGTTACTGAATTGAAGAAGTATGTTATTCTTTTGTTTGATGGCCACGGCTCACACCTCACTTTTGAGATAATCAGGTTTGCTGTAGATAATTACCTCATAATAATAAACATACATCCTAGCACAGGTTATACACTCCAACCATTAGATGTAGGGGTTTTCAAGCCATTAGAGAACAGATGGAGGAAAATGTTGGAATTGTGAAGAAAATCGGGGGATTGGGGAGAGAGAAGGGAGTACGAGGTAGCGAAGATGGCGGTTTGTATTCATGATTTCTTTTGGCAAAATTATGTTTATCGTATCATATGAGTTTTTATAGTGACAATCTTTCAAAGACGCTGCTAGGAGGAGGCTTTTACTATAACTAGCGACCATGAAGGGACCACCACAGGGATTGCGAAAATGACAAAGGACTTTGGCTTGATTTTCGACGAGATATTTTGAAATGGAATCAACAGAAGGAAAGAAGACCGTGGAGAAGGAAGTGATTAAAATTAATATTTATTGGTAGCAGATAAAGGAAGCTCTGGGACAGAAAGAAGTAGGAAAATTGAACCGATTATGCAATGTTACTGTCACAAACAAGTTTATTTTGTATGATGAATTAATTGAGAAGACAAGTTAGCTGATGATCTATGAAGAGGAACCAATGCGAGTGGCTTTCATTTCAGACACACAATGATCAGGGATGTATATTTTACGTTTTTTCGTTGGTCACATATCTTCACTGCTTAACAACTATTCAGGACCGTTCAACCAAACACTATTCACTGCTAAATCTACAAACTTTATTTTGTAGTTTGAATGTTAGCAGGGTTCTCTAGTCCAGGGCATTTACATGAAATGTTTGGAGAGATAAGCTTCCATGTTTCTACCGCACGATTTTCTGCAAAAGATACGTTGAATCCGGTATTAGGCAGTAATAAAGTCTATCCAACAAAAGGACTATTTTAACCTAAAAATGCGACGACAGTGTCCCCTTGACAGAGGTTATCAATCTTGCTAGGATTAAGCAAGATTGCAGTTGCAACCGGGAGTAGTCTTTCCAGACAAGGGTGCCAAGCAGGATTTTGCAATGACTTTAAGCAAATTTCTCTTTTTTCCAGGACGAGACTTATTAGCAAGGTGCACTATTGCAGAGAATCTTGTGGACTATCATCGATTTTTGGACCAGATAAAGCCTAACACCTTGTTATCAGAGTCCTCTGTGCTTGTACCTTTACCAACAGTAAAATTAGCGAGCATAGGTTCCTAATCTTTGATTGGCTGAGAGCTCTGATCGCATTTAGATTTTCCATACCGTTTTAGCCTATTAGAACGCGCGATTCTATCAACAAATGCCCTTCACAGCTAAATTTAGGCCCATTTTGGCGATTTTTACTACCCCTCGGAAATAAACATCGTGTAAAATGTGTTTTGAGATATTCTAAATTGTTTTTAAAATTTGGTTTTTTAATGAATTTAGCAAAAAAACTACCGTAAGAATAAGCTTAATTTCTTGCAAACATTATCTATAGTGGTATAAAATGGTGCATTATTAAAGTTAATTCGGCCATTAGCTTTATGTATTCTGAGATTAGATCATTGTCAAGACATTTTAATAAGTGTGATTAAACTTATATCTTGTCCTCTTCGCAACTTTATACTTTAAAGCTGTGAAACTACATCACAAACTCTACCTCTGTATTCATATTCACCATAAGTACCGATGTACTTATCCATGCCTCATGTCTCTTATTTACATATAGCTTCGAAAACCTTGTAATTATCTAAGAAACAAAAAGTAGAAATTCGACAACAATGATCATAACAACGATATTCTGATTGGCTAAAACGGTATGGAGAATCTAAATGCGATGAGAGCTCTCAGCCAATCAAAGATTTGGAACCTATGCTGGCTTAGCATAAGACTGCTCATCTTCAACTGCAGATGAGTTAAGAACATTATTATAACTGCTTTTCTCAAGTTTTTCGGCCTTTTTCAGTAACTCATCCGAGATTGAGTTCCATTTCGTGAGATTGAACCCCTCTTTGATTTTTGAAAGCTCATAGACTTCTTCGACAGAACATCCTCCAGTGCTTAGATCGTCAAAATAAAGCGAATTTAATTTTTTTGCACAAACATCTTGTTTTGCACCTTGATACTTCTTAATATGACGAGATAATGTTGCATTTAGCAGACATGGACTACTAGGAAGATCAAGGATAATGGGATAGAAATGGTAAAATATCATTTTTGCATTTGTTGCACTTACATACGAATACCAAATGGAATGTAGTACATCACGATCTGTCTTATTGACAGAAGTAATTAAAAATGCATATTTAATTTGGGCTTTCAACCCAGTCGGATACAACAGAAATCTACTAAGAATATCAACAACTGTCTTCAACAGGCAGGGTCCAGCGTACTGACAGTTGTTTAGCGATATGCGGAATTGTTTGCGGCTGAAGCATCATCAACAATGCATACTTTGGTCGTATCCTTATCTTGTCTAATCACAGGATGGTGATAAACACACGGGCTTTCTCAACAGGATTTTCCTGATCAAGATTAATGCTCTCTACTATTCCTTTCTGCTCCTGTTCTTCTATTATGAGATCACATTCTTTTACTAAGTCAGGTGATCTTTGTAACTTGGAAAGCTGCAACTCTGATATCTTTTTGGCAACTTGATAATTATCGGACAGGGTGCGTAATCGGCTGTCCAGGGTAGCTTAACTTCATAGTGGTCATCAAAATGCAATATCATCACTGAACTGAACCTATATGGACTCTTCTTTATGGGAAATTTCAAGGGATTCTAAATCCCAAAGTCATGAAAGTTGTTTATCGGTGGCTACGGCGGACTTAATATCTAAGACCCATAGTGTATGAGCTTGAGCAAGAGTGAACTGCAGAGGCGCTATCTACATTGCAAGAGTGAGCTGACATTTCTTTGTCATTTGTTGCATGATAATCCTCCACAGGTAACCACTTTAAATAGGGATACTCAGAAACTGCGAAATCAATGAGCTACAAGGACATGTCACATGACCATTACGTAACCTTGATACTGATTGGTTCAAACCACTTGGAGGGCAAAAGAAATTTGGTTTGAACAGGGCCTAAAAAGTGCAGAAATGGTGTTGGCTTGTGCTATCTGTGGATTCTGTGCAAAGCTAGGTTGTGGCATAAAGTTCCATCGTCTTCCTTTGAGGAACCCAACAGCTTTGACAAAGCTACTTCCTTTGCTAAGTATCTACAGGAGAGATATTCCAATATCCAAGTACACCAGAATTTGTAGCCAGCATTTCGATGGAAGGAGTAAGACAAGGCAAGTAAGCAGAACTAAGCCAGGTAGATGTTTGCAAAAAAGTGGAAATAATATTGAAATATTGGTGCAGGAATATTCTCACAAAGTCTTCCAGTGCATAGCACTGTGAAGCGATGTGTTTACATGCTTTAGGCCCCATCCCAGCGGCGCACTCGCATTTAGCAGATTGTATATCTGCTGTTGGAACTCCTATTCTTGCCATCAATGAATAGATTTTATCTTTACGCATTTCTGGCAGACAGGATGAAATTATTATCAGTGTTCGGAACCCTGCTTTTAAACGAATATCCTGCACATGCCCGGCTTTAAACATTTGGAAAGACCATTCTCGGAGAGACTTGAAGTCTTGCTTTAATTTGCTGTCTGCAGAGACAGCTTCTATAAAGTAATTCAATACTTGTGACATAGAAAAATTTTGCAAAGTCGGAAATATCGAAGGAGATTTGTAAATGTCCTGTAGCTTCAGGTAAGTGGCATTTGCCTGAGATGCCATCGCTATTATTTATAGTTTTTGTTCGGGCTTTGCCCTCCAGTGGATTTGAGCCAATCAAAATTAAGGTTACGTAATGGTCATGTGACATGTCCTAGTATCTTATTGCTTGGTTTCTTAAGGGAAAGGGGACGATAATATTAGTACTGTCCCTCATAGGCAACGATAGGCTAGATTACAGGTATTCAAGTTTTGGATATGAGTTCAAAACAAGGATTGTAGATAAATTCAGAGGGCTGTATAATTAAAGCGATACAAAATTGAAAAGGGAACATGAATATAAATAACTACACTAATAAGCCACATAGTCAACAAGTCACGAGATCTCCTCAAAATGTCCAAATGTTTATAATCCTATCGTTTTGGAAGCCCAGATACTCAGATGATCTTTGATAGATAAGATTTCCTGAGAATATCAATTGCTTGGTCCAACATCTTCACCGGAAGAGTTCTTCTTCAGCAAAACAAAACGTCCACATAAACCTGAAGTATATAGCACTCGGCAAACATAAAATTTTTTAAAAAAATGAAATTGAGACTAGGGGTAGCGCTCACTATGTTCCACATGTACTAAACGGACCGTTGGCTTTTACGCTTTGCTTCCTTTCATTAATAGCTATAGATGAACATCAAACCAGACCTACTGAAACCACATGCATCCAATGTTGCAATCACCAATTGGTGATATAAACAGTCGAAAACTTTCGAAAAGTCCGTCAGAACTTCTCTCGCAGTGCCTTCACTGTCTAATGATTTCTCGCAGATTTGAACGAAATTCAGTAGTGCATTCAATACACCTTCGCCTTCTCGACACCCACAAATAGGTGAGAACAAGAAGTACTGAATAATTGTTAAATATTTGTTCTTCATCATTTTTTCATAAAGTTTCCATATTGTTGGCAAAACGGCGATCTGTCAATAGTTCCTTTTCGAAGAGGCTTCCTCTTTCTTGAACAGCTAAATGATGTCACCTGCTTTCAGTTATTCAGGAAAAGTAGTTTTGAATTGTTTGGAATTGTACAAATTTTGAATGACTGCACAAAACATGTGGGAATTCTTTTTAAGAATTTCTGCAGATATAATGTTGATCGGGGAATCCTGATGCAAGTCAAGTTGTCTGATTTAGATGCCAACATCTCCCCTAGTGACCTTTCCAAATTCAAAGTTATCGCAGAACTAGTTATTTCTGTTATTTTTGCATATGCTTTACATAAGATTTTGCATAAGAAAATGTTTCCTAATTTGATTGCATTGCTAATGAGAGATGATTTTGTGTCTGTCCATAAACAAAGTCAGAGTACAGTTGCTAACGACAGAGATCTACAAAGCTAGGTTGAATATTACCCCAGCGCTTATGACAGATTTTCATTGATGATGCCTATCATCTAAGGAGCAAGAGTTTTGCAGATGCCCAAAGCCTGCAAACCTCAAATTGGAACAGAGACTAGTACTTGCTTAGGATGCAATCTGCCATGCACTCTCCTATGACATTAAACAGTCATCGGACATTTGCGTCTTCAAAAAGTGCATAAGAACATATAGACGTGAGAAATGTAATGGCCTGTTGTGCGACGCATTCGTAGCACAGATTTGTTCCTGAACAAATCTGGAACAAGTTGGTATCATTCTTACTAATACTGAAAATATAACTGCATGTATTCTCTATATACTAAGATCCCTATATGATAATTTATGCCAAACCAATCATATTGCTCGAAATTGTACCACGTGACCTGATTACGCGCACACGATCTCCTCCCAGGGCATTCATCCCATGGCCCCCATATTTCTGTCAAGGGTGGCCATTTGGGTCTACTACTTACATAAGAAGAGATCTGATTTTTATCATTTTGTTTTGCCGAGTTATTCCACTTTCCTCTTATCGCCATTACCAGCAATTCTGTTGCTCCTCCCTGCTGGACCGCGTGTTGTCAGTTTTGCGAGCGGTCCTGTAGGACTAAGTAACTGTGTATGTTATCGCGAGGAGACTTTGGTTGCAGTTCCTCCAGGTAAGCCTGCTCTATTTTCCTGAAATGGTTTGATTTATGAATTCCTGTATTTCCTTTGTCCATTTCATCCGTATTCTACAGTTGTGAGCCATTTATTCCCATATCTCTCTACGAGATTCAGCCACCTTCCTTCGGGGTATTACCGCAGCAACAATTCTTCTCCAAGTTGTTCGATTCCATGTACTAAATTACAGTGCTTTTACTGCTAACTTGTGAAAAGATATTCAACATATCTATGACTTTGTATTCGGTGCTAGATTATGGCAGGGTTGTTTGCTTTTCATGCCTATTTAGATGACATGAAATGGCTTGCTTGCTGCTTTCAGTTGGGAATGCTTTGATTAGGACTACCGTATAGTTGCCGTGTGACTTTGAGGATAATTTCGTCGTTCTGCTTCCAGTTTAGTGCTGTTTTCGCCTGATTTCATTTGCCAAGGAATCCTACTTTTCGAGGGTGATATCATCATGACAAATCTTCCCGAGCCATTCGATTCTCTCTGCTAAATCATAGTGCTTTTGCCGGTATGTTGTGATAAACCATATAGAGGGTATTTCATGTTGTATTTTGTGGTATATCATGGTGTATTTTGCTAACTTTTTACGCTTTGTTGCCTGATGGGATAACATTCGGGAAGCTTTCAGTTTGGATTACTTTTGCATGATGTGAAGTTCCAGTTTTACTTTGAGGAAAATAAATTAAGGCATGATAAAATATTGACCAGTAGCGTACTGAAATTGTTTTTTCTAACTTCTAAAGTTTCCCGTGTTTTCTCTGTATGTAGTTGTTCGTTGTGTTATCTATTATAACTCTGAGAGGTTTGTAGCCCCCCCCCCCTTATGGTTTAAGCTATGAAGAGGCTGCTGTTCGTCTTTCATGTCAAGTGTGATTACAAGCAAACTACATGACTTGCTAAGTTTCTTGAGTGTTAGCCATATAGCGTGTTGGTATCCTTCAATCTTCATTCTGGTGTAGTGTCTCTAGAGACACGCGAGGGGATTCCCAAGTTCACCTCACGATCGCAGATACATTTGATCCTTTGTTTCCGAACATCTACATTATAGAATTGTGACTGCAAAGGGTTCTGGAAGTTGTTCGGCAGATTCCTACTGGACTATTTAATAATTGCTGGAATTTTTAGCGTGCTGTTCACTTTCAGTTATGCTAGGCCACTCTGACATTGTTTACAGTTGAGACCGGTCTGGGTTGAGATGTTGTTTGTAGCTTCTACATAGCTCTTTATGTTTGCAACACAGTTATTTTAGGCTAGAGCTAGGATGTTATCCAATTTAGTCTGTGGATTATTGCAGTTTGATACCCTGTCTCTGTTTCTTTTTCTTGCATTAGTTGAGGAAAGTCTCGTGTGCATTCTCTCCAAAATCTTGAGGGGCGTTTCATATTACTCTCAGTCCCCGTAGCTGATGCCTTACTTACATCCAGTACAGTTTGTAGCTGAATCCCAGTACTCTTTATTTACAACACTTTTATATTTCTTTTCACTATGGATCGTAGTGTAACTTTTGAGGAGTCAAATTAGGGGTTCCTGTATCCTGAATGTTTCTTTGCTGGAAAACAGGTGCTATAAATTCCATTAATGATTTCCATAGATCATTCTGTACATGATGATTCAGTTTAAAGCGATTACTTACTATTAGATAGCACGATCATCGCTATTGTGTGGACTTGATTTTTCCGAGCCCCTACCATCAACTCCCCCCACCCCAAAAAGGCTAATCTGTAACCTTTTGAACTGGGGATAGGGGAGCACGCGTTTAGCGGGCTGTCAGTATTAAGCTAGTCTCTATATACTAAGATCCCTATATGATAATTTATGCCAAACCAATCATATTGCTCGAAATTGTACCACGTGACCTGATTACGCGCACACGATCTCCTCCCAGGGCATTCATCCCATGGCCCCCATATTTCTGTCAAGGGTGGCCATTTGGGTCTACTACTTACATAAGAAGAGATCTGATTTTTATCATTTTTTTTGCCGAGTTATTCCACTTTCCTCTTATCGCCATTACCAGCAATTCTGTTGCTCCTCCCTGCTGGACCGCGTGTTGTCAGTTTTGCGAGCGGTCCTGTAGGACTAAGTAACTGTGTATGTTATCGCGAGGAGACTTTGGTTGCAGTTCTTCCAGGTAAGCCTGCTCTATTTTCCTGAAATGGTTTGATTTATGAATTCCTGTATTTCCTTTGTCCATTTCATCCGTATTCTACAGTTGTGAGCCATTTATTCCCATATCTCTCTACGAGATTCAGCCACCTTCCTTCGGGGTATTACCGCAGCGACAATTCTTCTCCAAGTTGTTCGATTCTATGTACTAAATTACAGTGCTTTTACTGCTAACTTGTGAAAAGATATTCAACATATCTATGACTTTGTATTCGGTGCTAGATTATGGCAGGGTTGTTTGCTTTTCATGCCTATTTAGATGACATGGAATGGCTTGCTTGCTGCTTTCAATTGGGAATGCTTTGATTAGGACTACCGTATAGTTGCCGTGTGACTTTGAGGATAATTTCGTCGTTCTGCTTCCAGTTTAGTGCTGTTTTCGCCTGATTTCATTTGCCAAGGAATCCTACTTTTCGAGGGTGATATCATCATGACAAATCTTCCCGAGCCATTCGATTCTCTCTGCTAAATCATAGTGCTTTTGCCGGTATGTTGTGATAAACCATATAGAGGGTATTTCATGTTGTATTTTGTGGTATATCATGGTGTATTTTGCTAACTTTTTACGCATTGTTACCTCATGGGATAACATTCGGGAAGCTTTCAGTTTGGGTTGCTTTTGCACGATGTGAAGTTCCAGTTTTACTTTGAGGAAAATAAATTAAGGCATGATAAAATATTGACCAGTAGCGTACTGAAATTGTTTTTTCTAACTTCTAAAGTTTCCCGTGTTTTTTCTGTATGTGGTTGTTCGTTGTGTTATCTACTATAACTCTGACAGGTTTGTAGCCCTCCCCCTTATAGTTTAAGCTATGAAGAGGCTGCTGTTCGTCTTTCATGTCAGGTGTGATTACAAGCAAACTACGTGACTTGCTAAGTTTCTTGAGTGTTAGCCATAAAACGTAATGGTATCCTTCAATCTTCATTCTGGTGTAGTTTCTCTAGAGACACGCGAGGGGATTCCCAAGTTCACCTCACGATCGCAGATACATTTGATCCTTTGTTTCCGAACATCTACATTATAGAATTGTGACTGCAAAGGGTTCTGGAAGTTGTTCGGCAGATTCCTACTGGACTATTTAATAATTGCTGGAATTTTTAGCGTGCTGTTCACTTTCAGTTATGCTAGGCCACTCTGACATTGTTTACAGTTGAGACCGGTCTGGGTTGAGATGTTGTTTGTAGCTTCTACATAGCTCTTTATGTTTGCAACACAGTTATTTTAGGCTAGAGCTAGGATGTTATCCAATTTAGTCTGTGGATTATTGCAGTTTGATACCCTGTCTCTGTTTCTTTTTCTTGCATTAGTTGAGGAAAGTCTCGTGTGCATTCTCTCCAAAATCTTGAGGGGCGTTTCATATTACTCTCAGTCCCCGTAGCTGATGCCTTACTTACATCCAGTACAGTTTGTAGCTGAATCCCAGTACTCTTTATTTACAACACTTTTATATTTCTTTTCACTATGGATCGTAGTGTAACTTTTGAGGAGTCAAATTAGGGGTTCCTGTATCCTGAATGTTTCTTTGCTGGAAAACAGGTGCTATAAATTCCATTAATGATTTCCATAGATCATTCTGTACATGATGATTCAGTTTAAAGCGATTACTTACTATTAGATAGCACGATCATCGCTATTGTGTGGACTTGATTTTTCCGAGCCCCTACCATCAACTCCCCCCACCCCAAAAAGGCTAATCTGTAACCTTTTGAACTGGGGATAGGGGAGCACGCGTTTAGCGGGCTGTCAGTATTAAGCTAGTCTCTATATACTAAGATCCCTATATGATAATTTATGCCAAACCAATCATATTGCTCGAAATTGTACCACGTGACCTGATTACGCGCACACGATCTCCTCCCAGGGCATTCATCCCATGGCCCCCATATTTCTGTCAAGGGTGGCCATTTGGGTCTACTACTTACATAAGAAGAGATCTGATTTTTATCATTTTTTTTGCCGAGTTATTCCACTTTCCTCTTATCGCCATTACCAGCAATTCTGTTGCTCCTCCCTGCTGGACCGCGTGTTGTCAGTTTTGCGAGCGGTCCTGTAGGACTAAGTAACTGTGTATGTTATCGCGAGGAGACTTTGGTTGCAGTTCTTCCAGGTAAGCCTGCTCTATTTTCCTGAAATGGTTTGATTTATGAATTCCTGTATTTCCTTTGTCCATTTCATCCGTATTCTACAGTTGTGAGCCATTTATTCCCATATCTCTCTACGAGATTCAGCCACCTTCCTTCGGGGTATTACCGCAGCGACAATTCTTCTCCAAGTTGTTCGATTCTATGTACTAAATTACAGTGCTTTTACTGCTAACTTGTGAAAAGATATTCAACATATCTATGACTTTGTATTCGGTGCTAGATTATGGCAGGGTTGTTTGCTTTTCATGCCTATTTAGATGACATGGAATGGCTTGCTTGCTGCTTTCAGTTGGGAATGCTTTGATTAGGACTACCGTATAGTTGCCGTGTGACTTTGAGGATAATTTCGTCGTTCTGCTTCCAGTTTAGTGCTGTTTTCGCCTGATTTCATTTGCCAAGGAATCCTACTTTTCGAGGGTGATATCATCATGACAAATCTTCCCGAGCCATTCGATTCTCTCTGCTAAATCATAGTGCTTTTGCCGGTATGTTGTGATAAACCATATAGAGGGTATTTCATGTTGTATTTTGTGGTATATCATGGTGTATTTTGCTAACTTTTTACGCATTGTTACCTCATGGGATAACATTCGGGAAGCTTTCAGTTTGGGTTGCTTTTGCACGATGTGAAGTTCCAGTTTTACTTTGAGGAAAATAAATTAAGGCATGATAAAATATTGACCAGTAGCGTACTGAAATTGTTTTTTCTAACTTCTAAAGTTTCCCGTGTTTTTTCTGTATGTGGTTGTTCGTTGTGTTATCTACTATAACTCTGACAGGTTTGTAGCCCTCCCCCTTATAGTTTAAGCTATGAAGAGGCTGCTGTTCGTCTTTCATGTCAGGTGTGATTACAAGCAAACTACGTGACTTGCTAAGTTTCTTGAGTGTTAGCCATAAAACGTAATGGTATCCTTCAATCTTCATTCTGGTGTAGTTTCTCTAGAGACACGCGAGGGGATTCCCAAGTTCACCTCACGATCGCAGATACATTTGATCCTTTGTTTCCGAACATCTACATTATAGAATTGTGACTGCAAAGGGTTCTGGAAGTTGTTCGGCAGATTCCTACTGGACTATTTAATAATTGCTGGAATTTTTAGCGTGCTGTTCACTTTCAGTTATGCTAGGCCACTCTGACATTGTTTACAGTTGAGACCGGTCTGGGTTGAGATGTTGTTTGTAGCTTCTACATAGCTCTTTATGTTTGCAACACAGTTATTTTAGGCTAGAGCTAGGATGTTATCCAATTTAGTCTGTGGATTATTGCAGTTTGATACCCTGTCTCTGTTTCTTTTTCTTGCATTAGTTGAGGAAAGTCTCGTGTGCATTCTCTCCAAAATCTTGAGGGGCGTTTCATATTACTCTCAGTCCCCGTAGCTGATGCCTTACTTACTTCCAGTACAGTTTGTAGCTGAATCCCAGTACTCTTTATTTACAACACTTTTATATTTCTTTTCACTATGGATCGTAGTGTAACTTTTGAGGAGTCAAATTAGGGGTTCCTGTATCCTGAATGTTTCTTTGCTGGAAAACAGTTGCTATAAATTCCATTAATGATTTCCATAGATCATTCTGTACATGATGATTCAGTTTAAAGCGATTACTTACTATTAGATAGCACGATCATCGCTATTGTGTGGACTTGATTTTTCCGAGCCCCTACCATCAACTTCCCCCACCCCAAATATGTAATTGAGAATACTGTAATTACTCGAAACCTGATTTGAAGATTAATATTCTATAGGATGTTACTTGTACATAGCAGTATTCTTTTATTTTTATGAAGTAACACTATGGAGTCCTCTGAGCTATTATAATTCGATACAAGCTAATTTAATTGCTAAGTAAAGCTAATATACCAGATAACAAAGGACTACTGGATGCAACCATATTACAGGTTTATGGATCAGATTTAATTGTGTACCTGTATGGAGAAGATTTGTGATCACCCACTAGGTCATAGCCGTAGTCATTCCTGTCAGTTGATAGGCTATTTTTGTATATGTTATACACTGTTACAATTATACTACTAGATTTTCCAACACTCTCTATATTAGAAGTGAAGTATGCAGGAGACAATACTTGATGTAGCTCTTTAATGTCTCACTGTAAAGACCATTTTGAAGAATTATGTGCTTATTTCATATACAGGAGACTAGCTTAATACTGACAGCCCGCTAAATGCGTGCTCCCCTATCCCCAGTTCAAAAGGTTACAGATTAGCCTTGGAAAGACTAACGCTGTGCCGCCATCAAAGCTATATGGTCTGCATTTGTGAGGAGGAAGAATCCACAAAGCTCGCATAGGATCAAGAGAAGGTGACATCATGGGCCTCTGTCATGGAGCACGTGATCTTCGGCCTTGCATTGTGTAAATCGAGAAAACTTATGAGAAAAAATTATGCAAACAATGCTCGGATACCTGCGCTAGGCTACGGGCTACTTGACTTTCATCCTTTTTCTGTACAGCCCCGTAGCCTAGCGCAGGTATCCGAGCATTGTTTGCATAATTTTTTCTCATAAGTTTTCTCGATTTTCACAATGCAAGGCCGAAGATCACGTGCTCCATGACAGAGGCCCATGATGTCACCTTCTCTTGATGCTATGCGAGCTTTGTGGATTCTTCCTCCTCACAAATGCAGACCATATAGCTTTGATGGCGGCACAGCGTTAGTCTTTCCAAGGCTAATCTGTAACCTTTTGAACTGGGGATAGGGGAGCACGCATTTAGCGGGCTGTCAGTATTAAGCTAGTCATAATACTATGATACCTAAGTATGTATATAGACAGACCTGTTTATTGTTACATTAAGTCGACTTTTCTTTGTCCGTATTAGATATTGCATTCAAATGTTTTGTTTCAATAGGCTTAAATTAGCTTTAACTTAGCTATTCGTTGAATCCATACCGGATTTTTAGTTTTCTCTCATTTTCACTTTGATAATAAATTTGGCTGAAAACGGTATAATAGGCGCTTCAAGGGAGAAAAGGGGTTATTCTGAAGAGGACAGGCCTTGACCTGAGGAATACAAAGTATAGTCTTTGAGATCAGAATTATGAGGATTGTTGAAAATGATGAATAGTATTGTCAGATTAAATTGTCGGTTTTATTTGTTTTAGCTCAAGCAGTTAGTTGGAAATGAAGATACCATAATCTGTACAACTGTGGATATAGAAGACCTAGACCAGGTCCGCTGTTTAGGAGCGCCCTTTTTTCCCAAAGGTGAAAGACAACATTGTGTATGTAATGAGATGATTAAAGATAATTCCAATAAATGCAATGCACTAGAAACGCAGAAGAAAGAAATAATTGACCTGAATTATGATATGGATGACACCTTGGGTTGCCCTATGGATGTCAACCCAATTGAGCACGAGGATAAACAAAGCAGCAGTAAGTAATAGTAAATATCTAAAGTTTAAACTGACAATGTGTAGTATAAATTTTAAAGTACTTTGTAGATTGACAATTTTGAAGTTTGACTGTTTTGAAAAGGAACGAAGACTTCCAATTACTATTTACTGAATCATGAGGCAGAATAAAGCCCTTATCAAGTGTAGGTATAAAGTAAGGAATGAATGGATGACGAATGACTATCTGAATAAGTAAATCAGATCGAGGGTTTGTGCAATATTGCTCCACTGATCACAATGATTTATCGCCTCAGTTGGTCTTCCTCTTCTACTTCTGCCATTCACGTTACAGTCCAGTAGTGTAAGCTGTATTGTGCCATGCCTCTTATTGATTCTGAAGAACAACTCCTCATTCAGAACTGCATATGACCATGACATTTTCAACAATATCCTGTAACACCACGTTTGATAATATTTCAATCTTCTATACATGTGCTTTGATATTGACAATACTATATGTCTGCTCCGTATATACAATACGTAACACTGAAGGATGCCTTTTCGTCTATCTAGAAATACCTTTCATGATGTAAGTATTTTGTTCATTCTGCAGAAAATGCTTTTGCTATACTAATACGTCTTTGTATTGGATAAATAGGTTTTTGTTCGTGTTCTTTCCTGTTTCGTTTATTCTGATCTAAACTTGTGGCTTCTTGTCTGCCCTACTGACGATTACGTTTGTTGATATCGTATGCTTTCCTGACGTCCTAGTGCACCTTATATATCAAGTGGAGAGCATTGAAAAACTTAGTTCCGCCAGGGGTTCTGACGAGAAGTTTTATCTGAAACAGGTTGCGTGGAGTTGGTTTCAGAGTAATTGATATGTTGGTAGTTAGTTTTCGCTCTTTTTGAATTCACCTTTTTATTTTCGACAACTGATAAAATGTGAAATTCTCTATTTCACTATTTATTTCATCAGTATTTCCATGCATAACTAAGATAGTCCATTTTCGATCTTCCTAGTACCTATCTCTGTTCTTCCTCAACTGTTTATTCCATATTGTATGAGGATAGGGAAGAGGTTTAGAGGTAGAGGTCGGAAATTTCTAAAAATTTATGAGTGTTTCAACTACTTTTGACAAGCAATGCAGTTATGAAAAGAAGTTTTTGCGTTTATCCTTACAATGAAAGTATTGATTATAAAGTATAAGTATAAACTTTACCATCAGCAACAACTTTGCACATTGTCTCATCTCAAAAATTTAGCACTCGTCACTGTCATTTTATTTATTTTATTTTTTTGGTAATGACTAACATTATTTCTATTCAATTTTTGGATAAATTATTAAGTATATTATGTTTACGTAGAGTTTTTCCTGCTTTTCTGCCCTCGGACTTTTTCTACTCGTAAGTGTTGTGTTGTGGTACTGAGGTAAATTTTGTAATAATCAATCAAAAGAGATCCTCAACAACCCATCAGAAACCTGAACGGGGATGTTATTTGTTTACATTTTGCCTGCCACCCCCTCTAGAAATGGTTAGAATATAGCTGTACAAAAAGGCTGTCGTCAATACATACTTGCTTAGAATTCTTTCAGTTTTTGGTAGCATTTTTGTAAGGCAATAGGCCGTGAATTACTCGCGACCCCTAAACAGTAGCTTCATTAAATTTTCCTAAAGCGACGTTTAGATTTAATTCTTACTAAATTATATGTCAGATAGGTCTAGGCACCCAGGAGAGGTGGTTCTCAACCCCAAAGGAGCTGTTTATAATTCATCATAAATACCCCAAAATTCCTCAATGGAAGCCTTTCTCAATAGTATCGTTGAGTTGAAATTGATTTCCTATTGTAACTGCTGCTTTGTCTTTTCCCACCCCAGAAAACTACAATAGTCGCCAAAAGCCCTTGGGACACTTAGAAGAAACAGATAAAAAACCACTTTCCTCTACGTATTGTCATGGTTACTACAAACATGCACCCCCCTTCCCCCTAGAACAATGTTGGTTCGCTTGTGGGACACTTGAAATTGGCGTGCACGCGAAATTTTCCCATTATCGCAGGTACTTCTCCAGGAAACCAACATTGTTTCAGTGGAGAGGGGGATGAAAGTTCGTTGCAGAATACAAAAAGTTCGAAGTGTCCCAGGACTTTTGGCGAGTATTGTCTGGTATTGATATGCTCATTTCCCGTGACAAAAACCGACGATGAAAGGAGGGCAAAGAAAATTAAAATCCTTCTTTCTTAAAACATAAATTTGTTTCATCGATGGCAGCATCTTTCACAAGAAACTTATTGCTAAGTAAAACGGAATTATAAAGTTGTCATTCGGTGAATTATAATTATTCCATTCGGCGAATTAAACTCCATGTGGCTGCAGTGATTGTAGAATTTGCAATGTCTTTCTGATGTATTCTAACTATCTTTGACAAAGCATCTTTTCGTTATAAGAGTTTATTTATTTCATGTAGTTTTTTCAGCAGGTATTTATCTTTGTAGGGCTGTTTCACATAAATTTGCAAATCATTATCTATTTTTCGGAGGTGGGAGGAACAAAGTTGAAATTGAAATAAGAAGTTAACTTTAAATTGAAGAGGCCATATAGCTAATAGATTAATACTGGAGGTATCAATGTCACTTATTTTGTTCACTCGATTGGTGGAGAAAGCTTATTAACCTACTAGCAGCATACCACCTGTTTCATTCATTCTTTCCTTTGCTTTATTTGACTAATAGTTCTAGAAAATTCTTTTCGCAATAGCTGTTAAAAGGTTATGGTCATGTATATATATATTCATTGTTATAGATTTCGAATTATTTGGTACACATAAAAGCTGTCTAATGTTTACCTTGTCAATTTCCTCTACAAAACCTCGGCATCTAATTTGACTTGAACTTTACGTATTTTGATGCTGAATGGTAGACAACGTTTTCTGTTGTAGCGAGAATACTTAGTGTCCTTTCTTGCTTTATTTGGTCGCAGTGTAACCAAAGTAATTTGCAGTTTCAGAATTCTCATGAGATATAAAAACGAGGATATTGAGAAAGGGTTCCCTTGAGGAATTTTGCGGTATTTATGGTGAATTATGAAGAGTCCTTTTGGTGTTGGGAATCATTTTCCTTGGGTACGTAGCAAACATCTGCATTAGGGGTGGGCGAAAAACTCGATATTTATTTGTTCTTAATGATATTCGAAGATTAGAAGTCCTTCTGGCATGATCAGTAAAGTCTATTCTGATAAACAGGTAGGATAAAAACATGCCTTGCAGCTCTTCATTCTTTCTCATGTTTTCCTAGTTGCAAAGCATCTCTTGGTAGGGTGTAAGTGAGTTCGTGGTTAAGAAAGGTTCTATTTTTCTTTTCTAAAGTGCTGTTTAATTCATAATGTTTTTAAAAGAGCAATAAATCTACTCCAGCCTCTTAGGTTCAGGAACTTTAACCAAACTTAATTGCTGATGCTAAAAGCTTTTAATGGTAGAGCAGGCTGATCCGAAAAGGAACTAACTCATTCTACACGTCCTTGTGTCATGATAAGTTCAATTGATATTTAAAGGGTAATATTTGGGCTAAACACTTATTTCTACCCGCATTCATCCATCAGGAAGTGGATTATAATGAAAAACACAAGTCTGGGGGCTTAGCTGGAAAGACCATGTCTTAATATGCAAATTCTCAAATGTTGGATATAAGACAACAAGTTTTCATTGGATCGTCGATGGGTTGGGCCTTCGAATCTTCAATATCAAGTAGAGACTTGGATTGGATGCTGAGGTTCTAGGGGCGTAACATCTCCCAATCCCCCTAGTTTCAGATCTTGGTTGCAAGTAGTGAAGCAAACATCAAAGCGATTGTTGGGCTCCTAGCAAATACATCAAGTAGTGAACATTGTCATAGATTTGTTGGGATGAGAGCCTCACTCCAGTAGTGATCTATGATTCTGTAAGTTGGAAAAAACAGGTTCCATGCACAAAAAATGCTGCCAGAAGTCTTGGAACACATGATATGATTTACACTACGTAAGACCTATAGAGTTTCCTCCCCGTTGAACTATGCTGCATGAATCAAATATGAGCAGGCCATAAGGCAGTAGTGATGTATGTGTGGAAAGCTACGGGTTTCCGCTATCAAATCAACATTGCGTAGGGGGAGGAAAGGGTTTACATTTTGACTGGTGTCTAGGAATAGCGGAGGGGGTTGGAAATTCATGCAAGCGCATGATTGCTCCAACTACAATTGGCAGGCATTATAGCTAGTTTGTTGAGAGGCTATAATGACTGCTGGTTAAGTCAGATCACTTCGAGTATTCTTAAGAGGTAAGTCTCATTTTTCATCAGTGTGAAAATGTCTAGAAACTGTGGAGGGGGTTAATGTTCTCAGTCCGTTCTTTGAAAATTGATATAAATGATAGTCCAGGCTATTTAATGCACATCGGGGAATCTTGTAATTCCGGCCTAATTTCTCTGTTAGTGCTAACCTCACACGGTGATAGTTATATTGTTTGCTAGCATATGAAGCCATGATAATAATAATAATAATAATAATTCAATTATTTACATTAGGCAGAGGTACATAGGTATGTGGATAGCTAATGTATAAGCTAGTTAAAGCCTACTACTTATAAAAAATATACTTAATACAGTTATAACAATTCATTTATACAAAAAGAAAAGCTAGAATACATATGAGTAAGAGTATAAGATATAAAAAGTACAATAAATTAAGATATGTGATCAGGTACCAATGGTTGACCAGGAATTTGGTTACAACCCTGTTAGGTTAGAGCCAAGATAATCATTTTTAACTGTTTACCTTGTAACCCTTGAGGCGGAAAGTGGTATGAAGAGAGGTCTAATTGTTGTAGAACTGTAGCAATGGTAACACACGTAGATGTTGCCTTTAAGCCTAAGTTTTTCTCTGTTTATTACAGGGAGTATTCATATTCATGACTTTCTTCTGGAATTACTAACTATTGGTGGACATGAAGCATATATTCACTGGAGTGTGAAGGAGAATCGTGAATTCAAAATTGCAAAGCCCCAAAGGATTGCAGCTTTATGGGGAAGTCGTAAATGCCGCAAATTATTATCCGAAGAGAAACTATTGAGAGCATTGCGATATTCTATTAAAAAAGGAAAGATAGAGAAGTTAGATGGTCAATCGATGCTCTTCAGGTTCTTGTAAAATTTTCCACTTCTATTACCATTTATAAATCGTCTTGAAATGTGTTTATCTGTCCAGATAAATATGCACAAACACAGAACTACAATAGTATACCACAGGGTGCGTAGATTCGCATATTAGTCGTATGGTCAATATAAGTAATCAAACAGTTGAATGGGTAGCTACTAAGTAATCCAGAATGACGGCCAGATTTCGGAAATTTTAAGGGATGAGAGGAGAAGTGGCAAGAGGTATGAGTTCAATTTGATTGGGTGCTCACTAATTATTGTGAATTGAAGCCATTGAACCGCAATGGTGTTACGACCAGTTGCCAATAAATAACAAGACAGTACAGCAGGACCTGGGGACTAAATCAAGAACCATCAAGGAGAGGATAAATTTACACCATCAGTTCTCTCAGAGAGTGTAGATTACTCAATATGCCTTTTTTGTCAAAATTTAAGTTTTTGCACTTTATTTAAGTAACTTGATATAGCCATACAGATTATTTGTATCAATCGATCAGTGCTCAAATTTACAGCAACATTTTGGGATAATATGGCAATTAAACATGTGAACTATATTCATCACTTCTAATTGTATCATAAGCATGGTAAATTAGGAAAAGCATTGAATCGTATCCCTAATGTTGTGTTTAATAGTGTGGTACTGTAGAGTATTGAAAATAACATGCAGCATTGTTAGAATAGATAGGACATTCGTGGCCTCAAATACCAAACATCTGCATTAGGGGTGGGCGAAAAACTCGATATTTATTTGTTCTTAATGATATTCGAAGATTAGAAGTCCTTCTGGCATGATCAGTAAAGTCTATTCTGATAAACAGGTAGGATAAAAACATGCCTTGCAGCTCTTCATTCTTTCTCATGTTTTCCTAGTTGCAAAGCATCTCTTGGTAGGGTGTAAGTGAGTTCGTGGTTAAGAAAGGTTCTATTTTTCTTTTCTAAAGTGCTGTTTAATTCATAATGTTTTTAAAAGAGCAATAAATCTACTCCAGCCTCTTAGGTTCAGGAACTTTAACCAAACTTAATTGCTGATGCTAAAAGCTTTTAATGGTAGAGCAGGCTGATCCGAAAAGGAACTAACTCATTCTACACGTCCTTGTGTCATGATAAGTTCAATTGATATTTAAAGGGTAATATTTGGGCTAAACACTTATTTCTACCCGCATTCATCCATCAGGAAGTGGATTATAATGAAAAACACAAGTCTGGGGGCTTAGCTGGAAAGACCATGTCTTAATATGCAAATTCTCAAATGTTGGATATAAGACAACAAGTTTTCATTGGATCGTCGATGGGTTGGGCCTTCGAATCTTCAATATCAAGTAGAGACTTGGATTGGATGCTGAGGTTCTAGGGGCGTAACATCTCCCAATCCCCCTAGTTTCAGATCTTGGTTGCAAGTAGTGAAGCAAACATCAAAGCGATTGTTGGGCTCCTAGCAAATACATCAAGTAGTGAACATTGTCATAGATTTGTTGGGATGAGAGCCTCACTCCAGTAGTGATCTATGATTCTGTAAGTTGGAAAAAACAGGTTCCATGCACAAAAAATGCTGCCAGAAGTCTTGGAACACATGATATGATTTACACTACGTAAGACCTATAGAGTTTCCTCCCCGTTGAACTATGCTGCATGAATCAAATATGAGCAGGCCATAAGGCAGTAGTGATGTATGTGTGGAAAGCTACGGGTTTCCGCTATCAAATCAACATTGCGTAGGGGGAGGAAAGGGTTTACATTTTGACTGGTGTCTAGGAATAGCGGAGGGGGTTGGAAATTCATGCAAGCGCATGATTGCTCCAACTACAATTGGCAGGCATTATAGCTAGTTTGTTGAGAGGCTATAATGACTGCTGGTTAAGTCAGACGTAATAGTCATGATCTCGCAACACTTCACCCCAAAGCTCATGAAACGTCTCACGAAAGGTACTTTGCATAACACTAGTTACTGCTAAGTTCGAGAACTTTTGAAAAGACTCAAGCGTTAATATTCGATCAGTTAATACAATATGTTGACAGAATTTATCAATGATAAGATGGATTTGGTACGGAATGTCGTCTCAATTAGATGCTGTGGAACATTACATATATTTTGAAATATATGTATTGCACTCATAGAGGTTCATGGTACATACCTGGAGGGACCTTTTAACATTTCTTTCCTAGGGTAATCAATCTTTTTGGAATATTTATCATATCTTTTGATGTAGCAGAGCAGTAGCCCCTTCTCTCCTATAAAACAGTATCGATTTATGTCCATCTATCAGGCCTCATGTTAAGCCATGAACTCTGTTACAGAAGAGATTTATTGGCATGTGCCACATTTAGCTTTGTAGTTGGTTACTATGGATTATGTAAGTTCATTTTGAAGATGCGTAAGAGACTATGTTGCACCACAAATGAAATCCAAGTGTGAATCACTATACTCGCAAGTTGTTCATTACCTTAATGACAGATGTTCCCACATTTTCACATCATCATCTTAATTCGTATAGAACCGCTAGTAATCAGTTCGCACATTGTTTTTAATCAGTTTAATTGATCTTCCATTGTACGTTAGATTTACGTTGGTAACGGCAACTTATTGCAATTGGCACAAGCCGCTTATAATTCGTTACAAATACTTATAAGCATCAGTACCACTTTCAGGTCACTTCATAATAGCAATCTGGGTATATTACTTCAATCTTATTCTACTATAACAATATCAATTGATTACTCGATTATGCAACACGAACTAAACTCGAATGTAAGCGCTATTAACAAGTTTATAATTATTCTACATTCAATTGAAGCATTTTCACATTTTACGTTAGACACCTATTATATTTGCACTTTGTGCAATTGCGACGACCGTTTGTTCCTCATACAATAAGATAAAACAATTATTAACAAATTTTGACTTCAGCTTTCATCTTTTGTACGATATATTCAAGGAAAGAAGTTTTCTTAGGTTTCCTCTTCAAGGATGTAGTCACAAGTGTTGATATCAATTTTGCTTTGAGAAGAAAAATATCGAGGAGTCCTTTTAGTATGGGCATAATTGGGTGAGATAATGCATGTCACAGTGATTTGTGGATTTTTATTGTTGCATTTGCTAATAGTAAACGTAAAATAGCGTGGAAATAGTTAAGGATGCTACTCAGAGCTATGAAAGCAAAGCTAAAGGTACATATGCATGGAAAGAGCAAAGATACTACCAGCATACCTCTTGATGTGGCAATCAAGCAGATAAAATATTTTCATCTATAGTCAATGGTAAACTATCGTACAAAAAGTGTGACAATAAGATCTGTATTGAAGATGATTATAAAAGCCACTTTAGCCAATCAGGCGCAATGCCGGTAAAGGAGCTAACTCTATGAAGGATTTAAATCTAGGAAAATCTCGATGACTTCAAGGTATTTACCCATGGAGAAATCTTGTCGATCAAAGCAGACATGTCAAATAGACAAAACAGCCTCCATTCAAATTGGTCAAACTAAATTTACAAAGGCTGTGAGACCCTCATTAGGGACGGTTCACCTATAATGTCTTCACTTTTTCGGCCGTTTTTTTAGACACCCTATAGGAACGTGAGTTGTTGTTTCCTTTAAACTACCCTGTTCGCTTAGTGACATACTTCGTTGATTCGTTGTTGGCGCGTATCATTATTTAGCGAGCAAAGAACACGCTGGAAGAGGAGACAGCGATAATAACTGTGCTCAGATTCTACTCTGACTAACTTTACTTTTCAGATAACATGAATATAAACATTGAATAACGAAAAATAAACATAAATTACGTACAGGAAAGGTTATGCTTTTGTTAGTAGCTTGCTGAATGGATTTGTGTGGCGATGACTGCGTGGAGGCAACAGATGAGGAATGACCAGTTGTGTGATAACAGGAGAAACGCAAGGTGATGTCTAAGGCGTGTGATTCAGGAACGTGAATGAATGAATGAATGAATGAATGAATGAATGAATGAATGAATGAATGAAAGAATGAATGAATGAATGAATAATAATTTTTTTTTGTTAAAACATCTTCATTCTTTCATAACAATTAAATTACAATTGTACACCTCACTAATAAAAGGCAGTGTAGAATTAGCTGTTTCAACATCGGTAGATAATGTATTAACAATAAAACGGAAATGATAGTACTAAAAATGAATAAATAATAATAATGATAATAATAATGAAAAAAAACGTTGAACAAAAAAAAACGTTGAACAAAAACAATAGAGAGTGAAAAAGAACAGGAAAATGAAACAGATAGAAATATAAGTCATTGTTAGAAGTCCATTAAGTCTGGATTAGACCAGTCTTTGTTTCGGCAGCAAAATATATAATAAGTACAGCGAATAGATATGTTCATGATCTTCAAAATTATATGATGTTGAAGGGTCTCTGACATGTCCAAGTCTTTCATCATCTTGACCAGTGAATGACACGAATTATCCAATACTCCTATAGCGCTCATTGAAACATTCACAAAGTGTACCGCATTATATGAAGACGATAGAGAGAGAACAAGGGACTTATATTTATTCAACTTACGGTCACTGTTGACCTTGAGATTACTCTCAAAACCAACCGTAAGTTCAAGGATGTATAAAATATTCTTATGTTTATTATGCAAGATGAGATCCGGTCTAAGTGTATCCCCACTAATCAGGCTTGGTGTTAGAAATGAAGGTAAATCATCATAAGTAGACCATTCAGGCAAATATGAAAAACTTTTTGAAAGACACAAGAGAACTGAATCGTGCCTCCAATTGTATCGTCCATGGTCTAGATAGCTTTTGCAGCTTGATACTATATGCTGCAAAGTTTCATTTTGTAAACAGAAAGAGCAAGATGGTGACTGGGCGAGAGACCATGTATGAAGGTTTTTTTCTAGTAGTCAGAGTGTTATTTAGGTATTTAATAGTAAAATTGAAAATGTTTTTCGGCAACTTTTGCTGAACTCTAGACCACATAGAAGAAGTGTGTGAGAGTGAGTATTTAAGGATGGATGAGATCACAAATCCCTGTGACAGAAGCAGATTGCGAACTCTGTCTTCGTGGTGAGTCTGGATGGCCTTTAGTGCATGCTTAGTACTTCTATATTGATCGTATTGGATATTGGTGTGATGACTTGTTTCATAATAATAATAATAATAATAATAATAATAATATAATAATAATAATAATAATAATAATAATAATGGAAACTTCATTTATTTTCAAATTCTCTACATACAATTATAAACCTAACTATGTCTAGGTAGTTTACAATTGGTCAATACTATCGTTATAATGTAAGAAATTATAAAAAAAAAAAATGAAAACAATAAAAACAACAACAACAATATCTCTAAGCAGCAATAATATAGCTTAATTAAATAAATAGAAGCTCTGGACTTTCCCATTCTTTACCTCGTTTGCAAAACACGTAGTATGTAGATCGTATGGCAATGCTTGTTAATGTCCTTGTAATATAGTTTATATGTTTGTCGTCAAAACCAATCTCTTTGAGCATGATAAGAAAGTCATTAGACTGAAGAGAGAAGACTCCTAAAGTACTAATAGACAGACTGATAAACTTAACACTATCAAGCTGATGTTGTTGGAGTCTTATCAAATCTTCATACTTTTTGGCTTTACGTACAGCATTGGTCAACAGATTAGTTTCAAATCCAACAGTCAATTCCAGAATATAGAGGCATTTTTTAGAGATAGTGAGGAGAAGATCAGGACGAAGAGAATACCCAGAAAGTACTGAAGGGGTAATAAAGCCAGGGAGATCCACATAAAGAACTGAATCAGGGACTGATTTAAAGGAGTTTGCAATAAACTGAAGCATTGAGTTGTGACGCCAAGTGAAGCGGCCGTCATTAAGATATGTGGAGCATCCAGCTACAACGTGAAGAAGAGATTCTGGCTTTAGACAAAAGGAACAATCGGAAGTAGAAGAAAGCCCCCATTTGCAGAGGTTTATCTTAGTCGGGAGGGTATTATTCATGTATTTGATCGTAAAATTAAAAATATTCTTGGGCAAGTGTCCTTGAGCAGAAGACCACATGGAATTAAGTTTAGGAAGTGGGTTCTAAAGACTGTTATAGCCGGGGTGGCTAAGGAAGATGAGCACCTTATGCCTAAAAAATGCCCCAAATGGCATGCGCAATATATAGCCTCTGACAGTCCAGTCCAGCTCCTAGCCTTTACGTGGCAGAACCGTTTCAAACAGATAGGAGTAGGGCAAAAGGCGAGTATATGGCGCCTTCCAAAAAACCGTTGCTCCGGGTAGACTGAGCTCGTAAGCCATGGTAGGCACTCAGTCTAGGAGAAGGAAAACTCTAGTTGCAAACCAGAGTGGATGGGACTCTTTAGTCTTGGCTGACAGCCCATCTAGGTGATGGTGTCACAAATAAAAACACCCAGGAAGGAAAACCTGTATAACCAACCTACCATTGAATATGGAAAATCATCACAGAAAATCATCCCGCATCGCTCGTCGCGCGGTCAAACAAGGAGCGCGTCCCTCAATGGAGAACCAGGTTGAGGTCGAAAAATGTACTACTGGAACAAATTTCTCCAACCCCCAGGCTCTAGAGAGTTTCCAAGATGAGAATACAACTCAAATAGGTCCTCTAGATAGCAGAAGTACAAACCAGATATTAAAGAAACCAAGACAGAAATGGACAAGGGAGGAATACAAACAAGTTATGATAGCTTATTACCAGGCACTTGAACAGCCTTCTAACAAGAATACCACCAATCGTGCATATGAGATTTGGAGGAAGGATAATGCTGATAATAGAGCGAATATTGATGCAAACAAAATAGCAAATGTAAGAAGAGATATAATAAAGAATAAACGATTAACAGATATGGAACTAGAAAGAATAAGAATAGATGTTAGAAAAGAACAGCAACCGCCAATTGCAACAGTCGTCGATAACAGTACAAATTCAGTTAATGTGGCAAGAGAGGACGATAGTGTGTCATGCATCATTGAGGAAAATGTCAAAAACCTGCCCCATTCAGGACAAAATGAAGTGCAGAAATTAGTATTAGACATGATTAACCAAATATTAGAGAAGTGGGAGGAAGTGAAATTCATGGAAATAGGAGACAGAGCTAAGCTACCGAATATAAATAAAGATCGTAAAGCTAAAGAATTACTCAAGATAGCAAATGAAGCTCTTTCAACAATAAAACAAGCATATCAGTTAGGTATTACAGAAATCAATGAATTAATATACGCTACGGCTACTGTTGTAACAGAAATGAAAGGAGTCAAAGTAAAAAAGCAGAGAAAACCAAACAGAAGACAACCTGCATGGAAAGAAAGAATTGAAAAGGAAATTAATAGCATGCGAGGTGATCTGTCGTTGCTCACAGAGTTAACACGAGATAGTAGAATAAGTGAGAGAAAAAGGAGAGAAATAATGAGAAGATACAAAATAAAAGAAGAGCGAGACATTAATACCGAAAAAGAAAAGTTGAAGCAAAAGATTCAGGCAAAGGCACAAAGATTAAAGCGATTTGATAAAAGAGGCAGGCAGTTTAGGCAAAACAAATTGTTTAAAACTAATCCAAAATTATTCTATAGAGAACTGGGAAATAAAAAATTGACGATAAATGATCCACCATCTGTTGATGAGGTTGAAAAATTTTGGAAATCAATTTTAGAAGATGATAAACATCATAATGAAGAAGCTGGATGGATTAAAGAACAAGAAGACAAGTATAGGTACTCAGCTGAACAAGAATGGACAGATATAACTAATGACGAAATTACTTTGGCAATTAGAAAGACAAGTAACTGGAAATCCCCTGGTATAGACAATGTGCCAAACTTCTGGTTGAAGAATTGTGAAGCCCTACATGAAGATATAGCAAGGTGCTATAATAAGATGGTAAGGGAACCAGAAGAGACACCAACATGGCTAACGAAGGGAGTAACATATTTGTTACCTAAAACTCAGGAAACAAAAGTTCCAAAAAACTATAGACCGATTACGTGTTTACCATCCCTCTACAAAATACTAACGTCAGTCATAGCAGAAAGAACTTACAACCATTTAGAAGAAAGTAATTTATTGCCAGCTGAACAAAAAGGATGTAGAAGAGGCTCATATGGCTGTAGAGACCAACTTCTCATAAATAAATCGATTCTCGAAGATTGTGAGAGTAAAAGAAAGAATTTAAGCACCTCTTGGATAGATTATTGGAAAGCATTTGACAGTGTACCTCATAGCTGGATCATTATAGCATCAAGATATTTAGCGACGACATTGAAATGCAGTTCGGATTAGACAAGTGTGCTAAAGCATCTTTTAAGAAAGGGAAATTGACAAAGACTACCAATGTAAAACTTGATGACACATGTGTTATTCAGGAGCTTGTTCAAGAAGGTACTTATAAGTACTTAGATATAGACGAAGGTAATGGTATTAAACATGCAGCAACGAAAGAAAAGGTTAGGAAAGAATATTATCGCCGAATTAAGATGATTCTTTAAAGTGAACTGAATTCATGTAATAAAATCACCGCTATTAACGCCTTAGCAATCCCAGTGGTATCATATAGCCTTAATGTGATTAATTGGCAGATGAAAGAAATCAGGAAAATGGATGCAAAGACAAGAAAACTAATGACGATGTATAGGATGAACCACCCTAAAGCAGATGTTGATAGGATATACCTCCCCAGGAAAGAAGGTGGAAGAGGGCTGATGCAATTAGAGTACACATACAAGATTAGCGTAATTGGTTTAGACATGTACTTGGAAAAAACGAAAGACAGACTATTGAGACAGGTATACAAACATGACACAAATAAGAAATTATATTCTATTCATAAAGATGCAAGTAAGTTCAGACAAGATATACAGCTACAAGTCAATGTTAATGAGAATCAGGAGACAATGCCAATCGCAAAGAGAGTTAAATCATTAAAGAAGGATGTAAAGTTACAAATTTTGACCAATCTTAAGGAAAGATGGAAAGGAAAGCCCCTACACGGACAGTACCCGGAGAAAGTTGATAAGGCAGATGTTGACAAAGAACTGACCCACAGATGGTTGCAGAGCTCAGGATTGAAATCAGAGACTGAAGGTTTGATAATAGTTGCACAGGATCAAAGTTTAGCAACAAGGTACTATCAACATAGAATGATCAAGAATGGAATTGATCCAAAATGCCGACTATGCCATGAATTCGACGAGAGTGTTGAACACATTGTATCTGGTTGTCCTGTTTTAGCCAAGAAGGAATATTTAGAACGACATGATAAAGCACTTATTTATGTTCACTGGAATATATGTAAATATTATCAAATAGACGTCCCTAATAAATGGTATGATCATAAGCCAGAAAAAGTTGTTGAAGGGAAAGATGCAACAATACTATGGGATATGCCTATTATCACAGACAAGGAAATCAAAGCAAACAGGCCAGACATTGTAATTAAAGAGAAACCTACAAATATGTGCATGTTAATTGATATGGCTGTACCATCAGATCGAAATATTGCGGCAAAAGAAGTTGAAAAGATTTCAAAATACAAAGATCTTGAAATAGAAGTTAGTAGGATGTGGAAAACAAAAACAACTGTCACCCCGCTGGTAATTGGAGCATTAGGAATAATACGAAAGGGAGTAAATCGATATATTGAGCGAATACCTGGTAACATCAAGCTCGAGGAACTGCAGAAAATTGTTCTACTTGGAACTGCTCACATACTAAGAAGAACTCTCTCAATAACTTAGCCTCAGGACCATAGTTTGGTCCGGGCAATTCAATGTACTGAAGTTTAGAAATTTTTCTTTGCAACACATAATAATAATAATAATAATAGTAATAATGGAGACTTTCATTGTATATTCCGCTACATACAATGGTAACCTCACTTAAAAAGGTAGTTACAATTGGCTAGCCTGATAACAATAAAACAAATAACTAACGATAACAAAAGTTAAAACACGGATAATAAAAAAAAAGCTACAATGGATTGCATCTTAGATGGAAAGAAGTTCTGGACTATTCCACGGCTTGTTTCTACGGCAAAAGATGTAATAAGTCGTTCGAATGATGGTATTTGAGAGTTTTGAGATTAGGTAGCGCCGGTGTCGCATATCAACAGCTAGAGCATCGCACATTTCAATAAAAGAAGAGCAAGAAAGGCCAAAAATTCCAAGAGAACTAATAGAAAGATTGACAAACTTAACATCTGTATATTTGGATTTAAGTGTTTCCATAAGGGATTGATATTTAGCTCTCTTGCGCTCAGCGTTCACTTCTAGGTTGGTTTCAAAACCAACTGTAAGTTCGAGAATGTAAATCTTGTTGTCAGGCGATACAAAAACAAGATCAGGACGAAAATTGTCTCCCGTTATTATGGAAGGAGAATGAAAGCATGGGAGATCAACGTAAAGAGATGCTCCTGGACTTGCTCTAAAATAGTTAGCCAAGATTTGTAATGCAGAGTTGTGCCGCCAGGTGTAACGACCCTCTTCTAAGTAAGATTTACAACCTGCTACAACATGAAGAAGAGATTCTGGTAAATGACAGAAAGAGCATTCTGAGGACTGTGCGAAATTCCATTTTTTAAGGTTGTTGCGAGTGGAAAGTGAATTGTTGAGGTACCTTATTGTAAAGTTGAATATATTTTTAGGCATCTTGCTCTGAACTGAAGTCCATATGGATTTAGTCACAGTAAGAGAATGATCGAGAACAAAAGAAAGAATGGCTCCTTGAGATTGTAGTTGTGTCTGCAAACGATGCTTATGCTCAGAGCGAACTGCTTTTAATACATCTTTAATATTCTTATATACGTCATACTGGATGTTCATTCCACTACTGGTACTTTTCCATAAAGACTTAATTTCATCATTAGGAGAGGATCGAAGAGAATTTCGAAAAACAGTTTGGCACTGTGAAAATTTCATCGAAGGAAGAATCATATTTAGACCAAACTGGTTTTTAGAGAGTATTATGCTACTCAAGGTGGCACTAACGGGAAGATCGAGCCACTGACGGATATACTTGGAAACTAGGTTGTCAAGGTTCTCGGTAACCCAAGTTTTAGAAAGGTCAGCAACAGTGAAGTGCCAAGACACTTTAGAAAGAACAAACCTACTATACAAAAGAAGTTTGTTTTTTGGGTGAAGAGGCAAAGAGTCAATTTCCTTAAGCAATTCAGTAAACAAAGAGCTAAGTTTATTTTTGTGAACCTGATTGCTCATGGCAAAGTCAAAATAACGACCAAGATAGCGAAAAGATTCACCTTGTCTAACTGTAGGAACTGGTGCATGATTAATTAAGAGAGAAGGTTGAAATTGGAGAGAGCGAGTAGAAAATTTCTTGATACCAAAAGTAGTGCATTTGTCTACCCTTATAGTCATTTTTGCCCATTGACACCATCTAGTGAAGCAATTCAAGAGTAACTGATTGTCTTTTTCACCACTTGTAATAACTGCAGCATCATCAGCAAATTGAAACCAGTGTACTGGATGGAACAAGCAATCCGAATTGTCAAAGGTAGAAAAGCCAAGTTGTTTAAATTTTTCTGCTTTTATGAACTGAATGAAAGTGTTGAAGCACATGTTAAAAAGTAAAGGGCTGAGGCAATCACCTTGCAAGACTCCCCTGCGGACAGAGATAGCTGGCGATCTGTAATGATCTGTGATAATAGATGTTTTGAAATTTGTATAAAGACCTGAGATCAAAGATTTGATGTTGTCAGGTACATGATGGTAGGTAAGAACGGATGAAATCAAACTATGATGCACCTCCCCAAACGCATTCTTTAAATCCAACAAAGTAATAACCAAAGATCTCTGTTTAATTCGCACTTTGTTTATGATATTTCCCATCATGGCAGTGTGCTCTAGTGTACCAGATACCTTATGAGTAAAGCCTTTTTGAATTTTGCTTTCAACAAAACCATTTATCTTGAGAAAATCAAAAATAGAATCACGAAGACAGGATGTGAAGATTTTAAGGCCAGCTGACTGCAATGTAATTGGTCTGAAGTTAGCTGGATCATTTGTATCCCCTTTCTTATGGATCAAGATGGTGCAAGCTTTCTTCCATTCAGAAGGTATACAACCAGAAGACCAAATGTTTTTAATCAGCTCCATTAAAACAGAACGAAGATACGGGCAACGCTTAAAACATATGATAGAAATTCTGTCAAGTGGAGACGGAGAACTAGAAGCCTTCATACGCTGAATAACTGAGGTTATTTTCTGATACGACGGGGGCTGTAAATTAAATGGATGGACGGGGGTAGCAAACGAAGGGATCCAAGAAGGAATAGGAAAACTTCTATTAGGTGCTTTTGCTGAGAATAAACTCAAAAAGTATTTATTGCAAGAATCAAGCGAGAATGATGGAAGAAATGTTGGTTTATTTTGTATTGTGCGCTTAACATAGCCCCAAAAGCTTTTGGTGATGGACTTGTCATGATCTGTAAAGGCGATAGAGGTGCCAGTGGATTTAGGGTTAGCAAGTCTACCTCGTAATAACCGGGCAACATATTGTATTTCATGTACAGGAGCGTTGATGTTCTTAAGATTTTTCAGGTCCCTTTTTAGAACTCTATTACTGCTGTCCTTATATTTATCTTTGAGTTCAGTGTTAACAGGATCTTCAATAATTCCATAAGTATCTCTGAAGTAATTGTATATTGTAATGTTCATGAAAGTGATATTGGCGTCTATAGACTCCGGACGGAACGTAAGGTTTGAAAACGTCGATTGAAAATATATGTTTGCAAGTTTCCATTGATCCTCAGTCTTGGGTAAACGAACACCTGGTTTTAAATCAAAGAAATCCGTTAGCAAAATATCATTATTCAGGTCTTCATCGGAATTCGAATCTTCGAAAATCTCTTCAAATAGCTCTGTGTCATCAAAATCCTTTGTGATTCTGCAGCTTCGTTGATGTAATTTTAAACCTCTCATATTTTTGCAAACTTTGCCACAGCAGCACTTTAACTGAGAACGACTATTGGAGTCAATCCCGGTATCAATCAATGCAATGTTGATTGCTCCGTTGGGACCATTAACATTACTATCAAACCTTTTCTTGCAGCGCCATGAATGACGGCCTAGGGATTGAAACTCTTTGCCACAGAACGCGCAAACAACGAAGAAAGCCAACATCCAGAATAGATTCAATCCACCCATAATAAATTCGGTGAACTTGACATCAGATGAATAAATTTGTGTAAGTTTAATATCGAATAAAGTTATTCAGGCTAAAATAACAACGATTAATCGAGAGCCGTGTACAGTGACGTCTGCACGCCACCATTCGACGACAATAATAATAATGGAAACAGTCATATTTCATTCAATTAAACTACAATTACAAATCTCACTATTACAAGGTAATTTGTAATTGGCTAGCCTGGGTTACAATACATGAGAAAAATCGTAAATAACAAGTGTTGTAAAAACAAAAAAAAAAAAAAAAAAAAAAAAAAAAAGTGAACATTAAAGGTAGAATAGATCAGGGTTGTTCCATGGTTTATTTCTGCAGCAGAAGATGTAGTAGGTTGTACGGATTGAAATTGTAGATAACTTAGAAATGAGAAAGCGTTTGTGGTGGTTATCAATAGAGAGGGAGTCACACATTTCAAGAAATGAAAGACAAGAGTTTGCGTAAATCCCAAGAGAGCTCATGGTGAGGTTTACAAAAGTGACAGATTTGTACTGACTTCTTAGATCTGAGACTAGTTGTGAGTATTTCAAGTGCTTCCTTTCTGCATTGTTGTTTAGATTTGTCTCAAAACCAATCGTGAGTTCTAAAATGTAAAGACAGTTGTCCTTGGTATGTAGAAGTAGGTCAGGACGTAAATCATGTCCGGTTATGATTGAAGGTGAAGGGAAACCTGGAATGTCCGCATACATTGAAGATCCTTCAACTACTTTTAAGGATGTGGCTAGAAAATTGAGTACAGAGTTGTGACGCCAAGTGTACCGACCTTGTTCGAGGTAAACTTTGCAGCCTGCTACAACATGAAGTAAAGTTTCAGGAAGAAGACAAAATTGGCAGTCAGACGATTGGCTCAGCTTCCATAGATTAAGATTTTTGCGAGTAGGTAGAGTGTTATTGAGATATTTTATGGTAAAGTTGAAGATGTTTGTTGGTAGATTACTCTGTGCTAGAGACCAGATTCCATGCAGTTTTTTGAATGAATGATCCAACAAGAATGAAAGTAGGGCACCTTGAGATGGCAAATTGTGTATCAAGCGCTCTTTGATGTCCAATTTAACTGCTTTCAGTACCTCTTTGGTATTGCGATATATGTCATATTGCAGGTTTGTTCCATTACTAGTGTTTTTCCACAAGGTCTGAACATTAACATTAGGGGAAGATCGAAGTATATTGCGAGAGACAGTTTGGCACTGAGTGAATTTGACAGAAGGCAGTTTAAGATTTAGACCAAATTGGTTTTTAGTAAGGACTAAACTTGTCAATGTTGCACTGGCAGGAAGGTCAAGCCATCGGCGAATATATTTGGATACAAGATTGTCAAGATTATCTGAGACCCAAGTTTTAGGTAGATCGGCAACAGTAAAATGCCATGACACTTTGGACAGTACATATCTGTGGTAAACTAACAGTTTATGTTTTGGATGCAGAGGCAGATCATCGATTCCTTTCATGAACGTGGAGAAGAAAGAAAGTAGTTGTGACTTATGCATTTCATTACTCATGTCAAAATCAAAGAAGCGGCCAAGGTATTTAAAAGATTCGCCATTTTTGACAGGAGGAACAATTTGTTTATCAATTAAAAGCTTAGGCTGAAACTGAATGGATCTTGTTGAATACTTTCTAACACCAAAAGTGATACATTTATCAACCCGTATGACAAAATTTGCCCATTGACACCACCTTGTAAAGCAGTTAAGTAGAATTTGGTTCTCTTTTTCGCCGCTGGTAATAACAGCCGCATCATCAGCAAACTGAAACCAATGCACTGGCTGAAACATGCGATCATTTTCGTCATGGACAGAAAAACCGAGATGTTTATATTTTTCAGCTTTGATAAACTGAATAAATGTGTTGAAACAAAGATTAAAAAGAAGGGGGCTCAGGCAGTCTCCCTGAAGGACACCTCGGCGAACAGAGATAGCGGGGGTTTGAAATTCGTCTGTGATAATGGAAGTCTTGAAGTCCAAATATAAGCTGGATATCAGGGCCTGTACATGGGAAGGTATGTGATGGTACGATAGTACAGATGCAATTAAATTATGATGAACTTCACCGAAAGCATTTTTAAGGTCTAACAGGGTTATTACGAGAGAGCGTTGTTTAATTCGAGCTTTGTTTATTACATGGCTAATAAAAGATGTGTGTTCTATTGTCCCAGAAATATTTGAAGTGAAGCCTTTCTGAATCTGATTTTCAATAAAATTGTTTTGTTTCAGAAAGTTGAAGATCGAATTTCTTATACATGATGTAAATACCTTCAATGGAACAGATTCTAATGTTATTGGTCTGAAATTTGCAGGATCATTCGTTGCACCTTTCTTATGGATAAGTATTGTCGCTGCTTTTTTCCATTCCGGAGGGACTCTACCAGAAAGCCATATAACGCGAATGATTTCAGTGAGAAAAGATCGGAGATATGGGCAACGCTTAAAACAGATGATAGAAATCTTATCAAGGGGGCAAGGGGAAGTAGAAGCTTTCATACGTCGTATGATTGACGTTATTGTCTGATACGAAGGAGGGTTCATGTCAAAAGGATAGGTAGGTTCGCTAAATTTTGGAATCCAAGAGGGAATAGCAAATATTCTGTTAGAATTTAAAGCAGAAAATGTCTTACAGAAGTAATCAGTACAGCGTGTTACAGGAAAAGATGGGAGGAGTGACTGCGTGCTCTGCATATAACGTTTGACATATTGCCAGAAATGCTTAGATATAAACCTGTCGTGATTGGTGATATTTGAATTATGATTGACAGGTTCATGACGGTTGAGCTGTTTGCGAAGGCGGGAAGATACGAATTTAATTTCTGGTATAGGTGCGTTAGAAGATTTCAAAAATTTAAGTTGTTTCTTTAGGTCTTTAGTTAGAAAGTCCTTGTACTTATTTTCCAAGTCCTTATCACAGCTGTCTACGGTGCCATAGGTTTCCTTAAAGTAATTGTAAATGGTTGTGCTCATCATCTTGACTACGTCGTTAACTGAGGATTCATTCACAACTACGTTCACAAATGTTGACTTGAAAAAGGTATTTGCCAACAACCATTCATTATCCGATCTTGGGAGACGAACTCCTGGATTAACTTCAAAATGATCTGCAAGATACACTTCCGGGCATTCCTCAGTCTCACAAAAGCTTTCATCAATCGTTGACTCTTCCTCGCCTAAGTTGTGTACAAGTTTGCAACTCCTCTGATGGATACGGAGTCCTTTTATTCCTTTGCATGATTTACCGCAACAACATTTAATACTGGCAATATCGATGCTACAAACAGGAGATTCTTTACCAGTGATAAGAGGGATATTTACCTCTCCGCACGGACCGGTATTGTTATTACGAACACGTTGTTTACATCGCCATTGATGTCGGCCTAACGCAACAAACTCCTTTCCACAAAACGAACAAATCGCAAACAAAGCAAAAAGTACAATAATATAAGAGCGGACCATGGTTTTTCTTAGTTCCCAATACTGAAGTCCGTTGATGAATGTCAAACTGAATGCGGAATAATGAAATCCAGGCTAAATAAACGATCTTAAAACAGGAGCCACGCACGGTAACGTCTTAACGCTACTGCTCAATGACATAATAATAATAATAATAATAATAATAATAATAATAATAAGGTTTTAAAGACTGTTATAGCCGGGGTGGTTTTGGAAGATGAGCGTCCAAAGCCTATAAAATGCCCCAGATGGCTTGTGTAACTTTGAACACCTCTGACAGTCATGTCCAGCTCCTGGCCTTCACGTGGCGGAACCATTTCGAACTAACAGGAGAAGGGGCGTAAGGCGAATAACTGGCGCCTTTAAATAACCGGTGCTTCGGGTAGGGTGGACTCGTTAGCTTTGGCCAGCAACCATTCTAGGAGAAGGAAAACTCTGATTCTAAACCAGGGTAGATAGGACTCTTGAGCTTTGGCTACCTATCTAGTGGAGGCAACACGAAAAATGATACCCGCAACTCAAGGTGTTAACCGTGCTGAGGAGTGGATGGCCGCTGCGTTATGAGGTCACAAACGGTGCCTGATTGGACGTGGCGAACTCAATCAGTAATTGCCTTACCCAGAGAGCTGGGCAACTCTGGGTGGACTTCACTTTACCCATGCTCAAAACATTTTACTTATATGGGAGATTTAGATAACAATCAATTTCAATTAACCAACGAAACACTTGAGGACGACAGAGCACTTCAGAGAATTACAGTAACAGGATCAATTCCAGTTGTCTCAAATGGAGAAGCTCGAGCAAAACATCATTTATCAACGTACACGGAAGATGAGAAGAGATGGTTGATTAGAATAGAAGATGAAGAAAGGCAAAAAGGATCAGGATTCATGCAAAGGTTGAAAGTTCGATGGGATCAACAATATCCAGAAAGGACGAATGTTTCTAAGCAAAATTTAAGGGATAATGCAGCAAGATTTAGGGCTGAGATAAAAGAAATAGGAATGGTAGAAAGCGTAAGTATGACCATAGATGCAAACGAGAGGATAGCAAATAAGGCAGCAGAATGGACAAATGAAATGAAGTTAAATTTACTTAGGATAGAAAAAGTAGAAAGAGAAAAGGGAAGAGGGTTTATGAAAAGGATGAAGAGGGCATGGGATCTGATTTATGAAGATAGGCCATTAAGTGCACAATGTTTAAGAGATAATGCAGCCAGATTTCATAATGATAAATCATTAATGAATTTGTTATTAGTTAGAGATGAATGTGCAGCATTGGGAGAATTACGAGAAGAGAATGAAATTGATAGTGATTTGAATGGTCATACAAACAGAAGTGCAACTATAGATAGTATTGGCAACGAAGTCGGGGAGGTTGAAAGTGAAACAGTAGATCACACTGAAAAGTATGGAAATCAAGGCGAAGAGAGCAATGAACTTGTAGATATGAGAAGAACATTCATGGAAACTTTACAAAAATTAAAATTTACTACAAATAGCCATATAGAAGAAAGAGAGCGGCTAATGAAGCTAAAAATTAAGATAACAAAAGTCGAGATTGATAATGCAAACAAGATACTAGAAAACTATTTAGGCGAGACAGATGACATATGCAAAGTTATAGATGCAGTATATGCAATGGGCAGAACAATTGAGGAAAGGTCTGGTATAAAGAGAGAGAAAGGAACGAAAACTAAGCAAGGTAGTTGTATGAGAATAGTCAATAGGGGTGGAAATAGAAGGATAAAGAGGAAAGAGAAGCAACTGAAGGAAGCAAGACAAATGGTGGCGTGGATAGGAAATGAAATTTTTAGGCAAGATAAGAAACGTAAAGCTACAAAAAAAGAATTGAAAATATTCGCAAAGGTAATACAAAAAGCACGTAGTTCATTAAGCAATAAGGCAAGTTTACTGACAGAGAAGGAACTATGGCTTGATGAATTAAGATATAGGAAAGCTGAATTGAATAAGGTAAGAACAAGAGATGCAAAAATACGGAACAATAGGATGTTTAAAGAAGATGAGAGAAGATTTTACAGGAATATTAATTGTATAAACAATAAGAAGGGTGTAGTTCCAGACATGGAAAAATTTGTTGCTTTTTGGGCTGAAATATGGGAGGACGAAACCAAAACACCGCATAAGAAATGGATGGACAATGTCTCAGAGAAGTTAAAGGTAAAAGTGCAGCAGGTAGAGGACTTAGTCATCACAGAAAGGACATTGTATGAAATCATAAGAAAGAGAAAAAACTGGTCTGCTCCAGGAGTGGATGGAATACAAAATTTCTGGTGGAAGAAGTTTCGAGGAGCATGGAAATCGCTAGTAAAGTGTATGAGCAGTTGGATAACAAATCCACAACGGATACCCGGATGGCTTACACTTGGGAGGACAATTCTACTTCCAAAGACAGAAGATTTAAGTCACGAGAAAGACTATCGACCAATCACATGTCTGAATACCTGTTATAAGATTTTTTCAGGAATGATAGGAAAACGTATGAAAGCTCATGCAGATATGAATGGAATGTGGGATAAAGGAAAATTGGGGACATGCTCTGGGGTGTTGGGAACAGTAGATCAGCTTTTAGTAGATAATGCCATAATGGATGAGGTGAGAAATAGCAAGAGAAATCTGGCGGTAGCATTTTATGATTACCAAAAGGCATACGATATGGTGAGACACGATTGGATGCTTAGAGTGTACGAATGGATGGGTATACCGGCCAGCATTTTGAATGTCTTAAACAAGTTAATGTCTGGATGGAAAACTAGGTTGGAGCTTAATGAAGGGGGTAAATTGCAAGTTAGTCGTTGGATTAAGATTTCGAAAGGCTTTTTACAAGGAGATAGCTATTCGCCAGTTGGCTTTTGTTTAACCGAGGTACCGGTAGCAATGTTTTTAGAGGAGACAGATGGCTATAGGATGGGTGCGGCCGGAGAGAGAATGATTAAGAGAACACACAGCTTATTTATAGACGATTTGAAGGTGTACCAGGAGAGCCATAAAAAGCTGGAGATAGTTAATGAAATAATCGTGAAAGTAAGCAGTGACACAGGAGCATGCTATGGAGTTAAGAAATGTGCTGAGGTAGTGTTTAAGGATGGGAAAATGATCAAAGGAATGGGACTGGATATATTGCAAGAGAAGATGAGAGCACTGGATCCTAATGAGAATGAAATTTATAAGTTTTTAGGCTGTGAGCAAGGAGATAAAATTGATGTGAAGAGAGTGATGGAAAGAGTCAAGAAAGAGGTAAAGAGAAGGACAGAACAGCTTGTAAGCCTTAACCTGAATGATGAAAATTTAATGAAAGCCATAAATTGCAGAGTGATACCAGTAGCTGGATATATTATGAATGTTTGTAATTTACGAAAAGGAGATTTAGAACAGTTAGATAAGAGTGTAAAAGCTATTTTGAGAGATAAAGGTTTCCATAGCAGACAAGCTAGTGACGAAAGACTGTATATGAAAAGAGTAGATGGTGGAAGAGGACTAAAAAGCTTTAAAGAGGTTTATGATGAAACAAAGGTACGGGTAGCTTGCTATATGGCTACGTCAACAAATATATGGATAAAAGCAGCTTGGGAATACGAACATGGAAAGGAATTTACATTACTTAAGAGAGAGGCGGAAGAAGTGATGAAGAAGGTACAGGAGGATGTGGAATTTGGAATAGGAAGCGTAAGGATTAGGTCTGAACATCATAAGAATTGGAGAGCTGTATGGAAGACGCTAAAGAAGATGATCAATGATGGGACAAAGCGAAATAAAGTTGACAGTTTTAGGACCAAGATTCTGCAGAGCGAGATACCATTAGGATTTGACAAGGGTGATTATGGGTGGTTGAGGTGTAATTCAGACCCTAGGAAGACGGCTTCGATTTTCAGTCTGCAGGAGCAAATGGTGGAGACACGATCATGGAAGAAACTGAGAGGTTTGATTAGCGAGGACTGTTGTAGACTTTGCGGAGAGTATAGAGAGACTGTACAGCATTTGCTAGCTGGGTGCCAGAAGTTGGCAGGATTTGAATACGTTAGAAGACATGACAAAGCCTTAAAAGTTCTTGCAGTGCAATGGTGCATTAAGAATGGATTGCTGCCAGAAGGAACAAATTGGTATGTGGAGAAATGGGAAAAAGGAAAGGTCATAGAACGTGGTGGAAAGAAACTACTGTGGGACTGGGAATATAGAATGAGAACGACTTGCACTGCTAGACGGCCAGATCTGACCCTCGAAGATAATGAGAAGAATGAAATATATATTGTAGAAATGGCATGCCCTAGCGAGAACAGCAAAGTAAATAAGCGGTTGGAGAAAATTCAAAAATACCAGCAGTTATGTTTCGAATTAAGAGAGAGGAGGAGTTCGTACAAAATACAATTCATACCAGCAGTTATAGGATGCTTAGGCGGGGGAGTTGGACAGTTGGAGGAAGATTTGTGCCAGTTAATACAGGACAGTAATGAGCGCAGTAGAATAGTATCTGAAATGCAAAAGACTGTGTTATGGGAGAGTGAAACCATCGTTAGAAAAGTGTTTTCCGGATTGATATGACTGTTTTGTAAATAAGCTACCAAATTTTGTTAGCTTTTGCTCTCTCTCCCTTTCTCACTGTTTGGCAAGCTTTAGTAATTATTCTTTCGCTAAATCCACGGACCTTACATTTTTTTTTAATTCAAACTTTGCGAAAGGCGGAGTGAGTACTGGCCAATTGTAACAATTTGTAAATTGGAATACTTTATACAATTGTACACTTGGTTTCTTCAGAATAATAATAATAAAGACATGACAAAGTAGCTCAGATTTTCCACTGGAAGTTATGTCAGAAACTAGGTTTGGACCATGGAGGTAGATGGTACAATCATAAAATAGACAGTGCAATTGTGACAAATGACTTAAGATTATTAATGGATTTCCCAATACAGACAGATTATAGACTTGAGCATAACCGACCAGATATTGTCTTGGAAAATAAAAAGGATCGATCATGTTTGCTGATTGACATAGCTTGCCCCTTTGATACAAGAATTGACAGGAAAGAGAAGGAAAAGATTGAGGTATATCAAGACTTAAAGCGAGAGATCAAGAGGATGTGGAATGTAAAAGAGGTTAAAATTGTACCATTAATTATTGGAGCTCTGGGCACGATTGGAAAGAACTTTGAGAGGTGGTTGAAGAAGATTAAAATAGAATGCAGCATAGAACTTTTACAAAAAGCATGCCTGTTAGGAACTGCCAAGATTATAAGAAAGGTACTGGATACCTAAAGCCAAAGGACTTGGCCTGATGTCCAGCAATTATCCGGCAAATAACAGCAATGCCGTGAGACATTTGAATAAACAATAATAATAATAATAATAATAATAATAATAATAATAATAATAATAATAATAATAAGGGGTCAAGGGTCCTTGGAGGAGTAGTCCCTTTTCTAGTTGGCCTTTGTGGCGTCCTAGACTGGTCTCCCCAAACCCAGCACCTTGTGAAGCGCACTATAGAGCCACTCCATGGTGAAGACCGTCTGTGCGTGGTGAAGAGCCACATCCTACTAGAAGTGGCCCTGTGACAAGCCAAACACAGCGGATCTAGGGGAGTAAATCCCGAAAACAAATCCGTAACTCAAGGTGTAAATCGTGCTGGTGGGTGGATGGCTACAACGGCATGTAGTCATTAACGATACAAGACAGCCACTGCCTTGTGGATTAGGTGTACAAGCCAAAGGCTAAGGGTGAAGATCCCTAACAGAAAGCTTCTTAGTTTTCCCCTGATAGCTATGGCGTTTAGGGGAATTACCCCAGTCATGGGCAAATGACCTGGTAAACTGGACCAGAAAGTCCTGGAAGACAACCAGTTTAGGAGAATGTCACTCTGATGTAAAACATCCAGCTATGGGAAAATAGTAAAACCTTTAATGGATAAGTTAAAGAATAGTTTATCATGCCGCATCGCTCGTCGCGCGGATGAACAAGGAGCGCGTCCCCCAACGAGGAACCAGGCTGGGGTCGAAAAATCGATTACTGGAACAACCTTACCCAACAATGATCTGGCAGGTAACCTTACTGAGACCTTCTCTCAAAACGGCCATCCAGACACAAAAAGTCTGTCCAGAAGTAAACAGAAAACAATTAGACAAAGATGGACAAGGGAAGAATATATACAAGTCATGACAGCATTTTATGAGGCAAAATTTTCGCCAGCAGAAGGCTCAAATACAGAGCAGACATATAAATTATGGAGAGAGAAACACCCGGAAATTAGACCAGCGATGGATGCTAATAAGCTTGCTAATGTAAGACGTGATATTGTCAAGAATAAGAGACTAGAAGACACCACATTACAACAGATTCAAAATGATATAAGAGAGAAAATTGAAATTCAAAATGTAGATAATAGCTGTAGTGCAACAAATGATGGTACAGAGGAGAGTGAGATACTGCATGAAACAACTGTCATCAGTCAGCCAGATATTGAAACCTCAGATCAGACCAACACCATTGATTTAGCTTCAAGTGAAGAGGTAAGTGCAATTTCAGAAAAGATAATGATTAAATTGGAAGAACTGAAGCATCAACATCTATCTGATAGAATCCAACTTCCTAAAATTAGAAAAGATAGAAAAGCAAAAGATCTTATACACAAGGGAAATATTGCGATCCTCAAATTAAAAACACAGGCCATGGAACCGCTCACAATAACTGAGCTTAATCAGATGGTATATGCTACAGCATCAGTAATAACGGAAGAACGTGGAGTAACGATACAAAGAAAGAAAGGCCGACAACATAAGCAACCCCAATGGAAAGACAAGATTAGCAAGGATATAGAATGCTTAAGGAAGAAACTGTCAATTTTAACCGAAAAAGTGAAAGGTAGCATGGTATCTCACAGAAAGATCACTCGAGTGCTGTCTCAAGTTAAGTGTAAGAGTGAGGCAGATATACCATCAATTATAGAAAAGATAAAACAAAAAATTGCAGCCAAAACACAAAGGATAAGGCGGTACGAAAAGAGAGGGAAGCAATTCCGTCAAAACAAACTGTTTAAAGATAATGCGAAGCAGTTCTATAGAGAAATTGGCAAGAAGCAAATTGATGTAACTGAGCCACCTATACTTACTGAAATCAAAGATTTCTGGTCGAGAATATGGGAAAATGAAAAAGTCCATAACGAAGTAGCTGAATGGATTAGAGGCCAGGAAGAATTATATAAAGATCAGCAATGCCAAGAAACTAACGATATCACAATTGATGAGGTACGCACTGCAATAAAAAATGCGAACATCTGGACATCACCAGGGTTAGATAAGATTCCAAATTTCTGGCTTAAGAACATAGATAAGCTGCACACGGACCTGGCAAGGGAATATAATACCATTCTCAAAGAACCAGACAAATGTCCAGAGTGGCTAACACAAGGATTAACATTCCTGATTCCTAAATCTAATGATCTTCACTACAGCACGAAAAAGCGGTACCATGTTTTAACCATACTGAAAAGCTTTTTCTCGTCCGACACTCGTCAGAGTATGAAACGTCGGATAGCGACCGAAAGGTGAACCGAAATTTATAGCCAGATATGCGGGTACACGTGATATGATGAATAATGTGTCCAGTTAGCCATATGATTGGCCTCTTGGCACCTATTCACCATTGTTTACTGAAAGCGATCTTGAGTTCATTTGTGTGGAAATAAAACCCCCCAAAAGTAGACCGTACATTGTTATAGTCTGGTACCGTCCTCCAAGTGACCCTGTTGATTCCTGCAACAAGCTTGAGACTAACCTCTCTTACCTAGACAGAGAGGGCAAGGAAATAATTCTCCTTGGCGACACAAACTGTGATTTCACTAGCATACCTAAGGGGCAACTAAGCGACAACAATGCAAACCATCTTCGCAGCATCTACGATTTGTTCAGCTTTACTCAGCTTATTGAGGAGCCAACTAGGGTTACTTTGGGAACGGCTACACTGATAGATCACATTGCTACGACATGCCCCAATAACGTACTTGAATCTGGGGTATTGAAGATTTCGATGAGTGACCATTATATGGTATACTGTATTCGAAAATTAAATAGCTCCTTTAAAAAGGACCATAAAGCCATTAAAACACGGAACATGAAAAACTTTTCTGAAGAGGCTTTCTTGCAAGACGTTGCCACTATTAACTGGCAGGACATTCTAGGAACTTCAGACGACGTTAATAAACTTGTCGAGAGATTCTCGACATTATTTTCCCTTATGATAGAGAAACACGCCCCTCTCCGTCAAATTCGAGTATCAGAAAAGTACTGTCCGTGGATAAACGCTGATCTGAAGAGGTTGATTAGGACTAGGGATCGACTAAAAAGGCCTGCAGTGAAACATAAGTCACAGGTCATGATTAGTTCTTATAAGCAATGTAGAAATCAAGTGAACACTCTAAATGTAACTTTAAAAAGGCAATATTTCTCCGATAAAATCTTACAACAGAAGGGTAATATGAAGGAATCATGGCAGACTATCAATCAGCTACTCAATAAGCAGTCAAAGTCAACAAATATTTATAGTTTGAGCGATTCTAGCCAAACTTTGTTCGACAAGCAAAGAATTTCGGACAAAATGAACCAGTTCTTTTGATCTGTTGGGAAAACACTAGCTGAAGATATTGATGTTACCCCTAATCCGCTTCTGTCAGGAGAATTTAGTATCAACGATGGCGGGAAGATCTTTAACTTTAGGGCAATTAACGAAGGAGACCTCCAAAAAGCAATGGCAAAGATGAAAATAAAGAAAAGCTTTGGCAATGACAACATCTCGGGCTACTTTCTGAAGATCGCATTTTCAGTAATATCTAGTAGTTTACTGAAAATATTTAACGTTTCTATTGAGACTAACACATTTCCAGATGCCTGGAAAATAGCCAGAGTCACCCCAATTTACAAAGAAGGGGAAAAGTCAGAAAAATCGAACTACAGACCCATTTCTGTACTGCCTGTCATATCAAGGCCATTTGAAAAACTTATCTATGACCAGTTGTACCATTATATGAATGGGAGTGGACTTCTGTCACCAGATCAGTCTGGATTTAGGGCACTACATTCAACTATCACCTGCTTGCTGAAATGCACAGATGATTGGTTCAACGGCATAGATAAGGGGCTTTTGACTGGAATGATCTTTATAGATCTCAAAAAAGCTTTTGATACGGTTGATCATGAAATCCTATGCAAAAAGCTGGCCCACTATGGTGTACTCGGTAGGGAGCTATTATGGTTTAAATCTTATCTCGCTAACAGAAGGCAGTATTGTCGAATTAATGGTGTCGAGTCTAATATGGAGAATATCGAAGTGGGAGTCCCTCAAGGCTCTTGTCTCGGTCCACTCCTATTTTTAGTCTACATAAACGACCTCCCCTGCGTTATAAAGAACTCGAAAGTGTCCATGTATGCTGATGACACAAGTCTGTACCATTTTTCGAAAAACATTTCTCAGTTGAACTGGGCTATTAATGAAGATCTAGGAAAACTTGATAGGTGGCTAAAGGGGAACAAATTATCCCTTAACGTAACCAAAACCCACTCTATGCTGATCACCACTAAACATAAGAAAAAATATCTCGACATTTCTGGCCAAACTTTCCAACCTTCCATTCGTGAGACGAGCGTCGAAGTTGCAAGTAACACTAAATACTTAGGTGTCCAACTAGACGAACATCTCTCATGGAAGGAGCACATAAAAATGGTCACTGAGAAAGCTTCGCGTGCAATCGGCCTATTGAAATATGCCAAAAAGTACCTTCCTATTGCAGTCGTGAAAACTCTCTATAGTAGCATTGTTGAGCCTCACTTCCAATACTGCTGCTCTGTCTGGGGTTGCTGCAATTCCACTGACATCTTACAATTGCAGGGACTTCAAAACAGAGCAGCTCGTGTCTTGACTAATAGTCAGTTCGATGCCCCTAGTAAACCTTTGATACAAAGGTTAGGTTGGCAAACGATCGGGCAATTGATTGATAGACAGTCAAAACAAACGATTTTTAAATGCCTTAACGACCTTGCTCCCAGATATCTAAGCGAATTTTTCACCAAAAACGTTGACTGTATCTCACGCAACCTGCGGAATACATCCACGGACGTAAGGCTACCTTTGAAAAGTTCTTCTACTGGACAAAAATGCTTTTCGTTCAGAGGAGCGAAAATATGGAATAGTCTCTCCACGGAGGCTAAGCAGGCAGCTACACTCGATGCCTTCAAGGTCAACATTTAAGTCCAGAGAGATTTTGAAATATTTTAGACTATTTTATTCTAGATTATAAAGTATTTCATTAATTGTAATTAGGTTTTTTATCTATTTTATATTAGAACCATTGCATTATATTTTAGATGGAGGGCCCCTTGAAAATCAGCATTGCTGAAGGGTTACCCTCCTAAAACATGTGAAATCAAATCAAATCAAATCAAATGTAACTGCAACCCATCAGTGGTTATGGAGCTCTGGACTTAAGTCAGAAACTGAAGGTTTCATTATAGCTGCCCAAGACCAATCTTTGTTTACAAGAAACTACCAGGCAAACATTCTAAAGACTGGTGTAGATGATAAATGTAGGCTTTCTGACAAATTCACTGAAACAATTGATCATCTTATATCTAGTTGCTCGATACTAGCACCAACCGAATACAAGAACCGCCATGATAGAGTAGGCCAGTATCTACATTGGACCATATGTAAACATTATCGGTTATCAACACCCACTAATTGGTTTGAGCACCACCCCCAACCTGTAGTTGAAGGAGAAAATGTATCGATCCTCTGGGATTTCTCTATACACACTGATCGTACTATTCAAGCGAACAGACCAGACATCATAATAAAAGACTTGAAAGAACAAATTTGCCTCTTAATATATATGAGTATCCCTACAGACCAGAACATCGCTGTTAAAGAATTTGATAAACTCCGCAAGTATAAGTATCTTGAAATTGAAATTGGCAGAATGTGGAACTTGAAAGCAACAACAGTACCTGTGATTGTAGGCGCTCTTGGAATGATAAAAAAGGGCTGCCAAAAGCATCTTGACAAGATCCCAGGACAACCACAACTCCAGAAAATCCAACAAGTAGTATTGACAAGCACAGCTCATATTTTGCGGAAGACTCTCTCTATTTAAATTTTAGTTTTGTTTTAATTGATTTTTTCGCTTCTCAGACCTTTGCTGACCTTAGGTCACTGGGGTGACCCGGTCAGCAAATGTACTGGATAGCAAATGTGAAGAAATAGTAAATAATAATAGTAATGATAAATTGTCCTTGGTATGACAAAAAACTGCATCTGGTTGTGGAGTTTCGACGTGGGATAATGAGGTTACCCTTAGCCACAACTACCTCCAGGTCACCCTTGAGCAAGGTGTAGTACCTGTTAGCTCTCCACGAGGCCATGAAGTGCCGGGTTGGCGTCCGGCGGGGCTAGTCTGTTTCATGGGTGGGAGGGACTCTTCAGCCTTGCTTGGTTTTACAAACACAAACGGAGTGAGTTCCTGCAGCACCAGCTAAAACACACCATTTAGGTCGCAAGCTACAAAATTTGGAGAACCCAATCTTGACATCTACATGCTTTTTTTTAAATGCAGAATGCAGTTCTTTAAGTTTGCAAAGAAGGAGACGTTTTTGCATGTGTTGTTTGCTTCCTATGCTGACGAAATCTGTTATACCAGGCATCACTCGTGAGTACTCATCATCTTCAAAGAAACGGGTAACTAATGTGAGAGTGCTGTCAGACAGCATTTTCCCCCTTATTTGATCTGGTTCATCAAGTATTCCCTTCTTCTTCTTCGGTTCTCTTGCAGAACGCACTAGGCACTCACTCACATTAAATAATTCTGCCACTTTCTTTCTTGACCAGCTATCAGGCGTGAGTGTCAATAATTTTACTTTCTCGTGTTTATTGGATGACATAACCTTTTCTTTAATTAAAATCATTAGTTTATCAAACTCATATGCCTTTCCTTGTACTTCTTGGTTAAATTCTGTAGTAGTTTTTGTCCTTATGCTTTCCAAACCCATGAGATAACTGAATAACAAAGGATGCCGATGACGCCGTTGCCTGCTTGGAGGTAATAAAAAAGTAATTGGTGTTAGTATTTCAAGTATGTACAAAAGGGATGCCTTGAACAATGGAATTTTCAACATCTGACACATGTACAAGCCATGCTAGGATAGGGAATTAATATATAACGCAACAAGCTAGATTGACATGGATACTACAAAGAAAAGGACAAATTCGGAAAGATGGCTTCCCTGTCACCTGTACAGGAGGAGCAGCTTGCAGATGAGGTTAGATTGTACCCTAGTGTCTATTACAAATCAGAGAAAGGGTACAAAGAGAGGGATGTTGTGATGAATACATGAAACAGAATCGCTTAGAAGCTTGATTTCATCGAAGATGATACGTTCACTTCCCTTTTACTATCATATGTGGTTTAGATAGTAGAAGTATAATAGAAGAAACTGTTCCTCAAAGGCATTATCCATCTTGTTTCATAAAGTTATCTTCAAAAGATATCCCGCATTTTCCCACTGTTGTTAGCATCAAATGACTTCCCACTGTTATTCCATTGTTAGTGTTGACATTAACTCCTGCTATCTCAAGTACACCCATAGTGGAAACGCTAGCGGCACTAGGCTGGCTTGAAAATTATCTCAGTCTAACCCGTAGTGGAAACCAAGCCTTAATATATATCTAGCCAGAACTACTAGGTCATGGCACAATTGCTCATAAATGCAATGTCAATAGAAAACAGAGAGTTGTAAAGCTGTAAAACGACGCTCTATTCACACTTTCCAAAATAAAGGCGAAGCTGTCAAGAAATTAATTAACAACTGACACCAATTTCACAAGAATAAATCATTTCTACAAAGCACCGGCAATGTATGGACAAAGTAATACTCCATTCTTAGAACTATATCCGTATACTTCTACATCATATCCTATTTGTATAAATGACGGGCTTGGTAGAATCAAAAATTTATATATTAGTAAAACAGATTTGAAGTAAGTAATTCTCTTAGTTTCTATATCATTGTAGGCTTGTACGGCGGACCCCATTGATGAAAATGATTTAAAAAGATGCACATTTTCAAGCCGGTTCAATCTATTAAGGGACTGGTCATTATTGATTTCTGGGACCGGGACGGAAGACATTGCGATGGGGTATGCAAACTCTTTAGGAACAAAATGTTGGTTCATGAAACCAAACTTATAATCACTCTTGAAGTATCAATTTTCTGTAGGTTCTTAGAAATGCATGGTAGTAGAGAAGAACGTAGTATATAGAATAAGACTTCTTTAGTACAAACTACAAAGTTTGACGCTTTTGGTACATTTTTGATTGGATCTGAAAAGTTCACTCGAAATCTGGATGGGATACAACTTTTTCATGAGAAATTTCGCATTTCCTTCCGCCCCGGCCCGGGCTTTAATAATGACCAGTCCCTAAAGTCGCAAAATGTTACCATAAATTGTACTTCTTATTATGGCTTTGCTGTGTACTTCGAATCTTGTTAAACTATTTATCATATTGACATTAGCCAATAATTGAAATGCCATTTAGCTTTGGAAGTATGTTGAAGTTGAGGTATTAAATAGCAAGAAATGGCATTCTGGCACACAGTGGATCTATCTTTCGTCATTCCAGAAAAATTTGTTCCATTAAGCAAATTGACTCTGCCACACCCTAAAAATTTTAATTGAATTAATAAAGTAAAATAGTAGTAATTATTTGTTTTAGAGCATGGTATCCTGCTCTTTTATAGTATATATGACAAAATAGTTGCCATATTTGAAATCAGCGACCTTGAATTAGGTAGTATGCAAATTTTTAGATATGTATTTTAATTTGTTAATTGACAATCTGTCATAGTGGCAGATCAGTCTGGTTTGAGTGACACATCGTTTAGGCCAACACTGGGGAGTCACCCAAAACTTTACATACTGATTACTCGTCGTCTACATAAGATAAAAAGCTGAAAATTTGGGATTGAGCATATTGTCATGAACACTGCGTGCTATCCAAAAATCAAGAAAATCGGACACATAGTGATTACAATTTACTATTTTGCTGGATGATTTGACATGGAATTCCTCAGACATGACAGACATGGACATGGAATGGGAATGACCCATTGTTTGAATCTCATATTTAAGGAGGATAGTCCTCCTTAAATATGAGATTCAAACAATGGGTCATTCCACTTTAAATCATCCAGCAAAATTGTAAATTGCTTGTAGGGACCTTCTTGAGAGCCATGTCGGATATTATGGTAACGAATTCTGGCGGACGACAAAAAGAACTCTATGGATCGAAGCTTGAACGCATGCAACACCTTCAAGATAGGGGCCTAGCCTTAATTGAAGGCGTTAAGTGTCGTGCTGGTTGAATTCAAAATGGCTCCCAGTGGCAAACTTACTATGACAAGGAGCTGCAAAGTAGGATGAACAATGAGATGCAATGTATTCAAGGGATAGACCGGGTAGCTATGTTCTGTCCAAAGTGCGCTGAAGCAGGCCCTACTATGAAGCTGAACCATTTGCATTTTACGTGATCTAGGCATCTGAGCCGCTTGCGTGGCGCCATGAACAGGGGATGCCTTCAGTATAGATATGGGAATGGTTTTACTAATAACAGACCCATTCTACAAAGCGAAATAGCAAACAATAGTAGTAATGAACATCTACAGCGCTAGATCCATATCCATATATTCTGCGCGGTGAACCAATTGCAATTAAAAAACATTAATTACAGCAAGAGAACCTCAGAAGAATGACAGTCATAGACAACATGGTATCAAACAAATGCGTTTTAAGGTTTGAAAGTACTGAGGCTCTGAGATCTGTCATCTTCTGCCGGGAGTTTGTTCCAGAGCTTGGGAGGGGGGGCGCAGTCCAACTGCTATGTCCCTAGAAGGTATAAATTTTCCCATCGGAACTAAAGGCATGGCAATTACAAATCCCAGGCTTGGGATTGTAATGGCAAGATTAACTGTTGCCAAGTTTTTAAGTTAGAACTAACATAGCTATGTAAATAAAAGGACAACAGAGCTGGCCTCATAAGCAAATAGCAAATCCGTAGTTTCTCAGACAATCTCTCACCGGGGCATGGCGTTATCTGCCTATAACATATTTGCCAGGTTGTCAGGAATTCGTTGCCGGACCTGAAAAGAGGAAGGACTAATCGCACCGATATTACATTAGACCTGAGGGGGGGGGGTTGGCTGCAAAGGGATAACTGTTATACAGTTATCTCACATTCGTAACATGTAAAAGGCCACTAGAGTATCTTATACCAAGAGTCTCTGTGCCCGAGTATGAAGGTACTGCGGAATAGCGACGGTGCACGAACAATAGCAGCATGACTTCCGATGAAAACTAAGGACTTTGACCTACTGCCTGTTCAATGGCGACAATTAGGCGGTTATGCGGAACTCTGTGATGACCCGCGAAATTACACTCTATGCATCCATTGTACAGGACAAACCATACTTAACATACATAACGGTTTTTCATTTCGGGCATCACAGGCCAGGCCCTTGAAATTTGAGGAAATAACAAGAACATTACCTGAAATGAGTTGAAACTTCGGGAACAGCTCGTGAATGTGGGGCAGTTGAGTAAATGAGACTGGCAGGTAAAACACCCAGTAACTGAAGATCTGAGAAAGATTTCACCTGTGCATCAAACCAATCTACGTCACTGTCGTACTTCAACCTTCCTTCCTATGTTCGAGAAAACATGGCGGAACGGACTCTGCAAATTGAGTGCATTTCTCGTCTTCTTCCTGCAACCTTGCTTCTCTGCTGTCTTTTGTGTGCTGATAGTGGATCAATGAAGAGAAGGGTACACCAGGCGGGAACTCAAATCTGGGCTTGATCTGACAGTGAATTGAAGATACCAACTATAGAACGTTTTTTTTAGTCCATGGCCTGCAAATTGCACACCAACTATGGCGACAAACAGGTACTAAGTTGTGATCGCCTATGGGTGACACATTAGCAGAGATCTTTAGAAAAAGTTATGTCATCCAATAAACACGAGAAAGTAAAATTATTGACACTCACGCCTGATAGCTGGTCAAGAAAGAAAGTGGCAGAATTATTTAATGTGAGTGAGTGCCTAGTGCGTTCTGCAAGAGAACCGAAGAAGAAGAAGGGAATACTTGATGAACCAGATCAAATAAGGGGGAAAATGCTGTCTGACAGCACTCTCACATTAGTTACCCGTTTCTTTGAAGATGATGAGTACTCACGAGTGATGCCTGGTATAACAGATTTCGTCAGCATAGGAAGCAAACAACACATGCAAAAACGTCTCCTTCTTTGCAAACTTAAAGAACTGCATTCTGCATTTAAAAAAAAGCATGTAGATGTCAAGATTGGGTTCTCCAAATTTTGTAGCTTGCGACCTAAATGGTGTGTTTTAGCTGGTGCTGCAGGAACTCACTCCGTTTGTGTTTGTACATATCATCAAAACGCAAAATCATTAGTGAGTGCAGTTGACTGGGAGTATTCATACAATGACTTAATGAAAATCGTTGTCTGTGATATCAATAGCCGAGAATTCATGGTACATTGCTGTAATAATTGCCCAGGAAATCATGCGCTTAGCGAAGTTCTTTCTACAGAGTTAATAGATATGAAAAATGAAACTATTGTTGTTCAGCAATGGCAGAAAACAGACAGACATACTTTTCTATTGTACACTTCAAGCATCGATGAATTTGCTGAAAGTCTTGTAGAAAATGTCGACCTATTGACATCACATTCTTTCATTGCAAAGTGCCAGGCACGATATCTCAAGGAATGCAAGGAGTCACTTGACACAAATACTTGCATAATACTTTTAGATTTTGCGGAGAATTTCAAATATATGGTGCAAGATGAAGTTCAGTCTTTTCACTGGAATAACATGCAATGCACTCTTCATCCAATTGTATTATATTATTTAGGGACTGATGGTAACGTTGAGCACAGCCTTGTTTATGTTCTATCTGACGATAATAATCATGATACTTGTTTTATTCATGAAGTTCAGAGACACACTCTTCAATATATAAAACTTAAATTTCCAAATATTAAATTTATAAAATAGTTTTCTGATGGCTGTGCTGGGCAGTACAAAAATTACAAGAATTTGCTAAATTTATGCTTTAACAAGGAAGACTTTGATTTGGATGCAGACTGGACATTTTTCGCAACAAGTCATGGTAAATCTCCTTGTGACGGAATTGGAGGCACAGTTAAGAGACTGATCACACAGGCCAGTTTGCAACGACCATTTTACGAACAAATAGTTACCTTTCGGTCACTGGTAGACTTCTGCTTTTCGAAGATTAAAAACATATATTTTAGTGTTATATATTCAAAAGATATGGAAAGCGTGCGTACGGCACAGGAGCTACGATTTAGAATGGGGAAAACTATCCCTGGCACCAGAAGCTATCATTGTTTCAGGGTGACATCAAACGGCAAGATTCGTTATAAACGCACCAGCTTTGATCCTGAATTTGAAGGGGAATCCTCTTTTGATCATATAGGTATACCAAGAGTACATGTAAATGATTGCAAGCCAGGGTGCTTTGTTGCATGCTTGTATGATGGCTTCTGGTGGATTGGACTGATTCTTGCTGTTGATGAGCCACACATGGAAATCAAAGCCAAGTTTATGCATCCACATGGACCAACCAACCCATTTTTTTGGCCGAGACGAAAGAATATATGTTGGGTTCCCATATCGAATATTCTGTGCCTGATAACCACTCCATCGACAGAATGTGGTAGATGGTATACTTTAATAGACTCAGATATCAATAGCATATGCAAATTGATTTGAAGTAAGTAATTATCTTAGTTTCTATATCAATGTAAGCTTGCACGACGGACCCCATTGATAAAAAATATCTTTAAAAAGATGCACATTTTCAAGCCGGTTCAACCTAATAAAGTCGCAAAATGTTACCATAGATTGTACTTCTTATTATGGCTTTGCTGTGTACTTCGAATCTTGTTAAACTATTTATCATATTGACATTAGCCAATAATTGAAATGCCATTTAGCTTTGGAAGTATGTTGAAGTTGAGGTATTAAATAGCAAGAAATGGCATTCTGGCACACAGTGGATCTATCTTTCGTCATTCCAGAAAAATTTGTTCCATTAAGCAAATTGACTCTGCCACACCCTAAAAATTTTAATTGAATTAATAAAGTAAAATAGTAGTAATTATTTGTTTTAGAGCATGGTATCCTGCTCTTTTATAGTATATATGACAAAATAGTTGCCATATTTGAAATCAGCGACCTTGAATTAGGTAGTATGCAAATTTTTAGATATGTATTTTGATTTGTTAATTGACAATCTGTCATAGTGGCAGATCAGTCTGGTTTGAGTGACACATCGTTTAGGCCAACACTGGGGAGTCACCCAAAACTTTACATACTGATTACTCGTCGTCTACATAAGATAAAAAGCTGAAAATTTGGGATTGAGCATATTGTCATGAACACTGCGTGCTATCCAAAAATCAAGAAAATCGGACACATAGTGATTACAATTTACTATTTTGCTGGATGATTTGACATGGAATTACCCCAATGCCTGCCAAAAGTAGTTGGAACACCCACGAAATTGTACTGATTTGCGACTCCTGCCGCTTCTCCTTGACACCACTTAAAATGTAGACCCCCTCCCCCCCTGAAAAAATGTTGATTCGATGGCGGAGACCAGTAGCTTTAAACAAGCACTCATCACTTTTGGCCTTCGAGTTGCCCATATTTGCTTCATACAACATTGTTTAACGGGGGGAGGGGATGCTATAGCTCATCTATAGCGTAAATCATAGCAAGTGTTCCAAGACTTTTGGCAGGCATTGTCTGAATTTTATTTTCGAACCTATACGATACAGCTGTACAACCTTTCCCAAACATGAGGTAATTGAGGGCGCTGATTTCATTTCCGCTGACGAAATCTCAATTAGGTAACACCTTACCGAGATACTGGCAGGGGGCTTGACAAATCCCCTAAATTCAATGATGATTATGATGTCATGTTTCTTTGCTAATGAATTGTAAATGAAGGAAGTAAATTCACAAATGAAACAGATAGTTAACTTCTCTACCAGCATATGAAAAGAAGATATCGACTTGATTACACCTTTTCCTTGTGTATTTCGATAATAGAGTTGCGGAGTCGTTTACCTATAATTGATCTTACAGAAGCAACAATGCATCATTGTCTAAGCAAAAGGTAAGCTTTAGGGCTTCAATCAAGTATTGACTGGCGCATTGCATCTGTTTTCTATTTTATTTGATTTTTAACTCAAGCTGATCAACTAGATCTGCCATAGGGATTTAAAGCATAGCCATGTATAGATAAATATACATATAAAAAATATAAGTATAAATAAATATATAGAAATATAGGCAAATACCTTTATATATAAATATACATTTACAAATTACAAATATATATAAATATATATGAATAAATATATATATTTATATATATGTTGATACCTATAGTAATATCTACTGTATATGTTCATATACAATATATATATATATATATATATATATATATATATATATATATATATATATATATATATATATATATATATATATCTATAATGAAGGGGGTGCGTTCCTCTGCTTTGCCTTCTGCGAATGTGCCTAGGGGTCATTCAATTAGTACGTACGCTCTAAATTGGCTAAAATCTGACCCCACCCTCCCCCCTCGTACGCACACGTACGCTTGATACTCACCCCTCTTTTACGTACTCTTGGTTGTCGACCCCCCCCCCAATCTCTAAAAAAAAGTTTCTAGGCATCTGAAACCACGGAGAAAGACTTTTCAAGCTTTCACGAGACATTAAAATGATCACTTCAAATGTATTTCATGAAAAATCTATAATACTGGTCAAACAAATGGCCACGTAGGGTATAATATGGCGCCACAATGGCCTGGTAGGTTGACGGAACCCGAGAGGGCTAGGTAATAGGGGCTTTCAAATATACATAACTCATCGCATGTTTCCTATCTGGCACGCTAGAAAACGGCGAAAAACTGGGTGTTCAGCCTTGTAAATGCCACTAGTAAATGCCGCTATTATAATGGGAAAAATATCGCTAGGTTTCAGTTTATTCAAAATTCCTAGGGGCCACATTGTCGGAGTCGGCCTGCGGGCCGTATGTTTGACACCCCTGTACTAGCGGTAATTTCAACTGAATACGTACTTCATTAATTAATTGTTTGTGAAGGGTCCTTTGCAAATGGAAATATTGCAGGATGTATGCAAAAAGCTGATAATTGTTTGCTTTGCGTACGTACTTCGTGTGTCAACACGTCGTTTCTAAAAAGGCGAACACCCCAAGAACAGGCTGAACACCCCAAGAACACTCCATGAACACGCCGTTAAACTCCAAATTTGAGACTGAACACCTCAAAAATCTCAACAATATCGATTAATTACTCCAAAATGACTTCCATCAATTATTCACGAATAATTTTGGTGCAGGGAGTGTAGCGTGGCTTTTGCAGAGCGTACACAGAGAGAGACGTGTTCTTCGTTTGACTCTCTAATCATGACTAAATCATTTCATAAATTACAGCACGTATAACTACAATCATAACTACAGGACACTAATTGATACGGAGACACACACCACGATAACAGGACACGATACAGACACCACCAAGGGTTGACAACATCACAGGTGTACAGGGGTTATTTTCACATGTATATTCTAATTAGTTTACACACACAATTTCATGATCACATATATTACAGGAGGGCCATTTAAGTATTATGTTGTTGGTGTTGTGACATCCATGCATCTGTTTGCGCGCCAAAGGTACGAACGGGGGTCAATACATGTAGAGTGAGTGGAAGTCCATAGGTACCTAGTAGGAAAGTTTCTTACTTTTCGGCTTCACCACTGAAAAGTTTTAAGCTTCTTCACGGTACTAGTCGCATGGAGAATGAAAAGTTCCTTGTACACTTGACATAGTGATAAGTCTTAGTAAAGAACATAAGCTTAACAGTTGGAGAACGATAGTGGGGCAAGGGGGCCGACAGGAGCAAAAGGGCACCGACTACCATAGTGTTAGAGTACTAGTTCTGTCTTTTATTTCTTGATTACGTAATGCTGTGTGGTACCATTAGTTTCTGTTGATTCCGGTTGTGTTTGTGGTCAACCGCATTTCATGCTGTAGCATCGCCACAGATTCTGTCATCATCTCTTTGTTGAATTATGTAATGTGTCAGTGATCAGTGTAATATGGACGTGTTGTTAATGTGATATCAGTACCTGTTCTTGTTTGTAAATCAGTTGAGCTCAAGTAGCCCAGAATTGAAGTGGTGTAAGTGAATTTCTAGTTGCCGTTCCCCGTGAATTTTAGTTGTGTTTTAGTCGACGTGAGAAGTTGTCGTACTTGCGTTGCCGTTATTGTTATTATTGCCGTTTTCCGCCTACCTTTGACGAACCTGGATGCCTTCGAACTTTCACAAACTTGCTGAACTCGAACTATTAATTGTACTGTTTGCTATTTTAAGATTTCTTTCCTTCATTGGTTTTATTAAGTGGCTTTTGCTTTACTGCTCTATTTATTTGGTTATACATGTAAAACTTAATCGTTTTAACAATAGGCCAGCAAACCTATCCCAAAAATGGAGGGCACCCGATGCACTTTTTGGGAATTTCAGGGGCTATGCGTCTCAAAATCATATAAATGATTGTCTTTTCCAATCAAATGGTGCTTCTTTGTAGCTTATATGATCTCCTTTGTATCAAATTAACGTTTGGAAAACAAATCATTGCGTTGACCCCCGTTCGTACTTTTGGCGTGCAAAAAGATGCATGGATGTCACAACACCAACAACATAATACTTAAATGGCCCTCCCCGCACCAAAATTATTTGTGGATATTTGATCAAAGTCATTTTGGAGTAATTAATCGATATTGTTGAGATTTTTGAGGTGTTCAGCCTCCAATGTCGGGTTTTATGGCGTGTTCACGGAGTGTTCTTGGGGTATTCAGCCTGTTCTTGGGGTGTTCGCCTTTTTAGAAACGACGGTGTCAACTCCCCTCCCCCCTTGTACGCATTCGTACGCATTTGCTTGACCCCCCTCCCCCCCATCGTGCGTACGTACTAAATGAATGACCCCATTAAGTAACATAATACTTATAACATATGACGGACTAAGGGGACAATGCAATGGCATGGCAGCACCACACAACAAACAACCGTGTACTAAGATTACACAATATGTCACGGACAAGTAAAGCAACCTGATGACAGTAACAGTGGGAGGTGATAATGATGCAAGACTTAGAATTCTGATGACGGGGCAACAAAAAGCGGAACACATAGGAACAGAGAACCAACGTTACTTAGCATGATGAAGTCAAAGATAAAAATATAACTAGTATTATAACATAATATCGACATCACCGTATAAATCATAATGCACTAGATATTCGTTAAATTTTATACTCGCTTCAAAAGGCGTCATGTTAATTGTCGAATGATATGTGCTATTATATTTCTGAACTAATATGTCAATGACGACGTCTATATACCTATATGAATTTGTGGTTGTAAAATGTCTACTTATCTTTTGGAGAATAGAAAGATTCCAGCGTTCTATCATAATAGCTTTATATTCTGAATATGTGCTATAAATCTTTATATTATATGGTTCCAATATATGATTGTCAAAATATTTGTTGTAAAAGTCAACCCCTCTGTTAACATGTTAGGTTTTATATATAGTTACCACACACATGCACATAAGTAGATTCAGCACATTGCCCAGTCAATCCCTAACATTGATAACTTAACGATAAAATCATGTCTTGTTACATCGTGTCAGAACACGGGATCGATATTTCTTGATTTTACACGATTTTGGATCACTTTCATCACACTTTCAACTGAAAAATCGTATCAATAGCAAGTCTACCCGGCAGGATGGCCGCCAATCCAGGGATGGTAAAAGGCCCTACGATGGACTGGTCTGCAAACGAAGGATTTTTATAGTTGCTACAAACTATGGAAGCAACAATGTGAGATCCTGTTCTTTGATCCTTTGATACAAGTTTAGGAGAACATCCAATGTAAATACCTCCTGTGCTGATCTGGCGAAAGAGGACTAGAATTCTCCAATAGTTGGGGCGTAACCACAGACGACGAAAAACATCTTGCTTCATATTGGACTGATTTTGAAAACGCTGTTAAACAGCATTCAAACGAATTAATGGCCGCATGGGAACTCCATGAGCAATGTCTATAGAGGAGTTTACCACAAAGATTAGGATTCATCTAAAAGAAGCAAACTACCCTACTGATCTTCACGATCGATTTCTACGAGACCATTTTGTTTTTGGACTAAACTCAAGCCACATGAGAACGGAACGTCTGAAAGAAGGGAACGAGCTGACCTTTAATCGTGCTGAAGAACTCGCTAAGTAAGAAGAATCGGCAGAGAGACAAATGAGAATCATGAGCCAAGTTGAAGTACACATAGTACATAAACACAAACAATAAGGTAAGCCTGTATCAAACCAATTTATGGCAGATAGTAATATAATAATAATAATAATACAATTTATTTACAGTTGGCTGAAGAAATAGCTATAGCTATTAAAGGCCAATTCTACACTACTTTTACAATATTTTCTGAAAACAACTAAAATGAGCAGTCTTAAAAGATAACTATATAACTGTATACAGATGCAGCAACTGCATTTAAATCCCTTCCAACTTTTCATTTTCATTTTGAATTCATTGTCAGTTTTTGCAGCTTTATATTGATCTGGAAGTTGATTCCAAATTATGCTTCCCTAAATGTAAGAGACTCGTTCCCATACTTTTTGGTCCTCGTGTTTGGAAGTTAGAGGAGAGTTTTGATTCTTAATGCATATGCAAGAATTTTCCTCATGAATTACGCCCACAGAAAAGAGGGCCTCCCAGAGGTCACATATCTGTATACCTCCAGCATAAGTTTTTGTAAGTTTTTTTCATGGATTGTCACTTCCTCATTCTTTTGTAGGAGCTCTTCAAAACTAGAGTCATAGGCACTTAGTAGCACTCTCAGGGCACGCTTATGGACCCTGTTAGCCATATCGTTTGTTGTTTTTCAACAAAACATCCATATAAGTGGGCAGTAATTGAAGTTTGTCAGAATAAACGAGTTATACAGTAGGCTAGCCTTTTGGGGTTCTAATTCTTTTATAACCCTAGAAAAAGCTTTTACCTTATTGTTATTCTTTTGGCAGATACTCTTGACATGCTCGTTAAACGTAAGTTTTGAGTCAATGGTGATACCTAAAAGTTTTACAGTATCAGAGATTTTTATGATATCGCCATTAATTTCAATGCTTAACTGGTGGTGCTCTTTTAGCCAAAAAATATCAACTGAAATTTTTCCGGGTTGGCAACCATCTCATTCATTTTATACCAGTTCATTGCCTTTCGTGTATTATTTTCAATATTTGTGGTTACGTTGGAGAAAAGTTTGCTCAGCAAATATTTCGTAAACAATCCAAAGAATCAGAAACTTAGCAGAAAGTATGCATGGGTTATATTAATGATTCACACTCGCGTAGGACATGCACTGCAAAGGACATTTCTTGCCACTATTGCCACAAGAAGGGTCATTATGCCAAGGTGTTCATGAACAAAAGAAAACAAATAAACGAAGTATCATCTGAATCAGTAGACAATTCTAATGATAGTCAAAATAGTTTGGTCTTGGAACCCATAACTGCCACACCCATATCTGCAACCTCCATCTAGCCTACAGAAAACAACCATGAAATTATCAGCATACAGGGGAACCATAATTGGGCTCATGTGATGTCTATGTGCAAACTCCTAACACCGCAATAGCTCAGCAAATCAGAGTAGAAATTGTGAATGCCAAAGGTCCAAGTATCATAGGGAACATCACAGCTCAGAAATTATCTCTATTTAAACTGCAGTGGTCTGTAAAAACTGTCTCAGATGATGAAAATTTAATATTGTGTGATTACCTGTGTATGATTTGTATTGTATATGTGAAATTAAGTCGGTGAGTCTGTAATATCGTCAATCGTAAGTACTGTCTCTATAATGTCCTGTTATTGTCGCGTGTGCATCCGTACCCTGTAGTTATGATTCTAGTTAAGTGTTAGAGAATTAGAAGAATTAGTTAGTTGAGATTCAGACTTGAAGTAAATAAGATGTCTCTCTCTGAGTCGAGCTATCTGTCTCTCTGAGTCGATCTATCTGTTACAAATTGGTGACAGGAGGTTTCGTACCAGGACCATGGCCTCCACCGTTCTGCCTGACCGCTTTGATGGTGGTGACTTCGACCACTGGCTTCGCCATTTCGACCGTTGTGCCATTGCCAATGGATGGGATAACGCCACCCGCCTTATTAAATTGCCTGCATTTCTCCAGGGGCCTGCTGCTACGTTTTATGACACACTTGCAGATGAAGCCAAAGACACGTATGCCCACCTTACAGCAAGTTTGCGTGACTGTTTCAAGCCCTCTGTTCAGCGTGAGCATTACTACGAGGAATTTCACTCTCAAGAGTTGCGCCCTTCAGAGAATCCTTCTCTTTTTTTATGGCGTCTTCAGGAACTCTTACGTACAGCGGAGCCTGACCTCAGCGATGATGCATTCACCGCCCTCCTTCGACGCCAATTTATGCGTGGTCTTCCAAGGGATTTGCGCCTGAAGCTCCTGGAATCCGACCCTACACCGGACTTGGATAAGATGGTACAGTTTGCTCAGCGGTTCCGTGCTCTTGGTGCATTGCCTCAGCCCCCCACCGCTTGCTCCGCCACAGCTGCCCAGCCCTTGCCCCACACGACGCCCGTTGATCTTCAACGTCTTGACCGTTTGGAGCAGCTAGTGTACGAGATGGCGGCCACCCGCCCTCCTGTCGTCGCAGCCATAGGTTGTGATTTACCCACAGATCAGTCAACTAGACGCTTTCGTTGTTTCCTGTGTCACGAGATAGGGCATGTTGTGCGCACATGTCCCCTTCGCCGTAGGGAGAAACAATGCACAGTGTGTGGAGGTTGGGGGCACAAGCCCGAAGTTTGCGGCAGCAACCGACGTTTCAGCCCTGAGGAGCAAAACGCTGACCAATCGCAGTTTGTGGACAATAGAACATTGCAAAATTCTATGCGTAAGTCGTTTCCTTTAAACTTTCAAGGGGTGCCTCGGTATTAAGAGGTTGGCACGATGAGCACCCCTGTGTTTTTGCTGTAGGAAATTCTCCTGATTTTCCCCTACCTCGCCAGCCTCTTTTATTTTGTGAATTTCCTGGTGGTGTGCAGTTATCTGTCCTTTTGGACACAGGATCCATGCGATCCATCTTAAGTGTAGATGCTTACCAACAAATGGCTGATAACTGTTCCCGTCAAGGTAAAACATTGGCCCCACTCAGGAGTATTTCCTCTCAGCCATGTATGTCAGTTACAGGTCAGCCCTTAAACTTTTCAGGGTTACTGGTAACCCAGTTCTCTTTACCAGGTTGTGATTATAGTTATGAAGTTGAATTTATGGTTTGTAGCAACTTATTGCAGCCATTAAAATGCATTATAGGCTGGGATTTTATTGTTGCCCATAAACTCCAACTATCCGTCTTAGGGGGTTCGTATGGCCTTGTTGGCCCTCATGGGTGTACCCCTTTAACTCCCTGGGCTTCCCCGTCCGGCACATTATCTACGTGTTCGTCCCCTTCCCGTACTCCCAGGGAGGAACCACCCCCATGCTTCACGCAGTCCACCAGCCAAGGCCCAGTTAAACTTGCTCTTGTTGATAGTTTTTCTATCCCTGGTCGTAGTGAATGCCTTCTGGTTGCTAAAACCCCTCGTGGTTATTCAAACCAGTTGGGCATGATATCTCCCCGTGAAAAATCTGACCATTGCTCTTATATCATTGCGTCTACGCTCAATATTGCTGCTGATGGTAAGGTCTCCGTGCGTGTCATGAATCCTTCTGATTCTCCTATCCAACTTTACAAGTGTCAGAAAATTGCTCAATTCCAACCAGTTTTCGAATCCATCTCCATTCCAACTCAACTTCCATCTTCTCAAATCTGCGGTAGTATTAATAATATGTCTGTCATGGAGCCTGATACGTTGAAAGAACTGGAAGCCGCTATTAACCCCCAGTTACCTCTTAACGACAAGCAGGCTCTGTTAAACACATTGCTTAGGTTTCCAGATGTTTTCAATAATGGATTAGGACACACTACTGTCACAGACCATAAGATTGACACAGGGGATTCCCCTCCTATCCGTCAATATCCTAGGCGTCTTCCTTACCAATTTCGTGGGGAAGTTGATAAGCAGGTTACTGAAATGTTATCCCAGAATGTTATTCAGCGTAGCACAAGCCCCTGGGCCTCTCCAGTAGTTCTTGTCAGGAAGAAAGACGGCACATATCGCTTTTGTATAGATTATCGTAAGCTTAATCTGGTTACTAAGCAAAACGCTAACCTGTTGCCACGTGTCGATGATTTGCTTGACGCCTTAAATGGCTACAGTATTTTTAGTACTCTAGACCTTCGTAGCGGGTATTGGCAAGTGAGTATGTGCCCTGAGGATAGAGAGAAAACTGCATTTATGACACCCCACGGCCTTTTTGAATTCCTTAGGATGCCATATGGATTGTCTACTGCCCCGGCTACTTTTTCCCGGGCCATAAGTATTGTGCTCTCCGGTCTCACCTATGAGATGTGTTTATGTTATTTCGATGACGTCATCATTTTCTCTAAGGATATGCAGCAGCATTGCGAACGTCTATCAACTGTGCTACAGCGCTTTCGTAGCCAAAATTTGCGCGTCAAAGCTTCTACATGTTCTTTTGGATGTGATAATGTGGTATATTTAGGACATTCTGTTTCGAAGTATGGAATTCACACTGACCCTTCCAAAATCAAAGCCATTCAGGACCTTGCACCCCCTTCAACTTTGGAGGAACTACGATCTTTCTTAGGGCTCGCGGGGTATTATAGACGGTTTATTCCTCGTTTTGCCACCATTGCTTCTCCCCTCACAGCGCTCACAAACAAGGGTGTTCAGTTTGTTTGGACCGAACACACTGAAAGTGCGTTTCAACATCTTAAGACTTGTCTATGTTCTGCTCCTATTTTAGCCTATCCCAACTTTGCTAAACCTTTCATCCTCCAGACCGATGCCTCTGATGTCGGATTAGGTGCTGTTCTTACACAACTTGATAAGTCAGGCCATGAGAGAGTTATTTCTTATGCCAGTAGGACTCTCACAGAACGGGAAAGAAATTATACGGCTATGGAGAAAGAGGCATTAGCCGTTGTATTTGCCACTGGACATTTTCGAGTATACCTCTTAGGTAGGAAATTCCAGCTCATGACTGATAATAGGGCGTTGAAATGGCTACACACAATCCAGCCTAAAGGCCGGATTGCACGATGGATAATGGACATCCAAGAATTTGATTTCACTGTAAGCCATAGGCCTGGGACTTCTAATCAAAACGCAGACGCCCTTTCCCGTTTAAACCACCAAACATCTGCACTACATAATAATACGCTATACAACTCTTCTGCACCATCTGCTAGCTTCTTTGTAGGACTTGTCCCGGATTGTGATTTATTCTCCGCGCAACGAGAGGACGCCGCTATTTCGAAGATAATAGAAATGAAAGAAAAGGGATTCCCTCGCCCCCCGCCATTCGTGTGGAAAGACAATCGCTTGCTATCTTGTTATTGGTATTGTTGGGATCAGCTTTTTCTTCAAAATGGATTATTAATGAAATCTCATAAAGCTTCTGCACCGTTCCCCCAGAATACAGTGGTTATCCCTCAAGGTCTAATAAACATTGTCCTTCGTAACTTGCACAGTAGCTCATCTGGGGGCCACATGGGGATTAACCGCACTACAGCTAGGGCTAGGGAGCGGTTCTTTTGGCCTCACATGCGCGAAGCTGTTCAGAAGTTTATTCAGAATTGTTCAGAATGTAGTCAAATTAAGCAGGATCCTAGCTTAACTAAAGCACCCCTCAAGCAGATAGAAGTAAGCGAACCATTCGTGTTCTGGGCCATGGACTACATGGGACCCATTAAGGAAACAGCCCGTGGGAATAAACACATTCTTGTGCTAATGGACCACTTTACTAAATGGTGCGAGGCGTTTCCCACGAAAGATCAAAGGGCTTCTACTGTAGCCCAAATCCTTGTCTCTCGCGTCTTTTCTCGCTTTGGGCCCCCAACAGTCCTCCACTCTGACCAGGGGCGCAACTTTGAAAGTATTCTTATGCACGAAATATATAATTTAATGCGAATAAAGAAGACCCGGACAACTGCTTATCACCCGCAGTGTGACGGACTTGTAGAACGCCAGAATCGCACACTTCAGAGCATCCTGTCTGCTTTTGTTTCCGAGCACAGTACTGATTGGGACGAGTGGTTAGACCAGGCTGTCTTTGCCTATAACACTAGCGTGCACGAATCGACTGGCCTTTCTCCTTATGAGCTGATTTTTGGACGTCCAGCTCGAATGCCTATTGAGGTGGAGTCGGGTGTTCCGTTGCATAACCCCAACAGTCAGTCAGACTACAGCCAGTCCCTAAGAAAAGCTCTTCTTCATTCCAACGAGCTTGCTCAGCGTAATTTAAATAATGCTAGATCCAGACAGGCCTCTCAGTATAACAACAAGAGCAAGAAAGATTGGGAACCCCTCGAGCCCGGGCGGACTGTGTGGCTATGGCGACCCAAACATTGGAAATTCGGAAAGAAATGGACCGGGCCGTACAAAATCCAATCTAGGGATGGGGTAAATTACAGGGTAGTGTCCACCAAGGGAAACAGTCTCATTGCCCACCATAATCTTTTGAAACCTTGCCCTGTGCCTATAGATAAGGGAACCCCATTCTGTCCTACCCATGAAACACCAGGGATCACCATTGTAGGAAAGGATGAAGAAGGCCTAGCAGCAGGTGAGCCGATGGGTGGTAGGGGAGGAACTGCCAGACCCCCATTCCTTCGACAGGTAATCAACCCCCCTACTCGTTTTGGGAATGCCATTATTCATTAGTATGTTGCAATTGTAGAGGGGGGAAGGTGTAATATTGTGTGATTACCTGTGTATGATTTGTATTGTATATGTGAAATTAAGTCGGTGAGTCTGTAATATCGTCAATCGTAAGTACTGTCTCTATAATGTCCTGTTATTGTCGCGTGTGCATCCGTACCCTGTAGTTATGATTCTAGTTAAGTGTTAGAGAATTAGAAGAATTAGTTAGTTGAGATTCAGACTTGAAGTAAATAAGACGTCTCTCTCTGAGTCGAGCTATCTGTTACAAAAATCTCGATGGCATAAAAACAACAAGCATCCATACCCTCTCACCAGAGAATATTTACTAAAGGAATTTTCAGATGCTTTCACATGTATAGGATGCTTTCCTGGGCCAGAGTACCAAATTGAGGTTGACCCAGAGGTGACACACATACAACACCCTCCCAGACAGGTGCCTGTACACCAGCAACCAGCGTATAAAGAAGAACTCATCCGCTTAGTACACACCATTGACCAAGTTCTGCAGTTGTTACCCCTAAACCAAATGGCTCCATAAGGGTGTGCTTAGATCCTCGTGATCTGAACAATGGTATCTTATGCAATAGACATTACGTCCGTTCCATAGATGATGTTATACCACAAGTGTCGGGATCAACTCATTTCACAATAATCGATGCTATAAGCGGATATTTGCAAGTACAACTAGATGAAGAAAGCAGCAGACTATTCACAAATAACACCCCATGGGGAAAGTGCCGTTGGACTCGACTCCCCTTTCGACTTACATACAGCGGTGATGTATTCGAGGAAAAAATGGATTCTGTCTTCGGTCCTGTAGATGAAGTGACCGGCATAGCAGATGACATTCATTTTTGGAAAGAGCGAAAGGAACCATGACCATCACCTGATAAATGTACTTGGAACTGCTAGAAAGAATAATGTCATATTCAACCGTGATAAGTTTCAGTTGAAAGTACCAGAGGCATCATTTTTGGAATGAAATTGACAGCAGAAGGCCTCAAAGTTGATGAAAACAAAGTTCAGTCTATTATCAACATGGAAGCTCCAAAAGATGTCAGAGAGCTAGTCATTTTTGGGCATGATAAATTATCTGACAAATTATGATGACAAATTATGATAAATTAACTAAAATAGATTGGCAACCCTTATGTATAGTAAATTAGAAAAATTCCCATAAGAAGGGCTATTAACTTTAAATTTATAAATTTTCTGTAAAAACAGGCCATTGAATAAAATCTATGTAAAAATTTACATATAAAATAAGTCTATATGTTGTAATACCACTTTCAAGGGGGCACTACAGATGTTAGTTCGAATGTAACAGAAAGCAAAAAAATAAACGCAAAGAGTAAACTTACGGACTTGGACTTCTAACAGTGAAATAACGGCAACGGCGACGGCAAATAAATCGGATCGGATCTACTCTCAGATGGCAAATTGGCTCAAAATCTTCTATTAACTACGACTATCTTTTTAGCAGTAACTATTTCAACTTTTTCCCTAAGTACTCATCACAGGGTCCCTTTTCAACTTTTACTCTTTTAAGCCCTGGCAAAACGATTAAACATTTCACTAAACATTTCACCAAACTTTGGTTAGTGAAGTTGCGTGAAGTTTAGCCAGGGTGGCAAAACGTGACTAAACTTTTCACTAAACATTGGAGTCAACTTTGCAAACTGCGAGCCATTTAGGACGCTGCGTGGGCTGTGGGAGCTTGGCGGGAAAATTTTAAAATGAAAACATGATGGAGGACACAAAGCGTGAAATGATTGCTGCATCTCTTGTAGTGATGGAATTAGCCGAAGAAGAGCCCTCAAATAAGAAGCGAGGAAAAACCAGGGAATGGTTGAAACAACGGAAAGAGAAAGGAATGTTCAGCGCACTAATTACAGAGTTAAGTGTCGAAGACACAATAGCGTACAAGGATATGATGCGGATGTCTCACGAAGACTTTTTAAAGATCTTGGGTTATATAGAGAAAGATATTACACCAGCACAGATTGATGGGGGTAATATTGTTATATACCCTAAAGCCAGGCTTGCTATAACGCTTAGATTTCTTGCCACCGGGGAAACTTTTCGTTCTTCTGTCTTTTCAGTTTCGTGTTTCAAGACCTGCAATATCCTACATTGTAAAGAATGTATGCTTGGCCATAATCAAGAGAATGGAAGCAGAATTTCTTAAGGTACCGTCATGCAGTGAAGATTGGTTAAAAATTGCAAAATGAATTTGCGGCAAAATGGCAATTCCCAAACTGTATTGGTGCCATTGATGGCAAGCACATTATCATTGAGCCTCCTGCTGGTGCTGGGTCTGCATACTACAACTATAAGCATACACACTCTGTAGTCTTAATGGCAGTAGCTGGCCCAAAATTACGAGTGTATATATGCAGATGTTGGCACCAATGGCAGGATCTCTGATAGTGGAGTGTGGAACAAATGCAGCCTGGCAGAGTCATATGAAAATGGCACAAGCTTCCTGCCACCACCTTGCTGTCTTCCATATGGGAGTTATCCTGTTCCCTTTGTTCTGGTGGGTGATGATGCATTTGCATTGAAGCCTTATATGATGAAACCATACGCAATGGCAGGACTGACTGATGAAAGGCGGATATATAATTATAGACATAGCAGGGCTCGTAGAATCTCAGAAAATTTATTTGGAATTGTTGCAAACCGCTGGAGATTGTTTAGAGGAACTATTGCATTGCATCCCAAGTTACGTCAAAGCACAACATCACAGAAGATTTATTGCTCTCCAGGCTTTGCAGATGCTGAAAATGAAAGTGGTAACTTTGTTCCAGGGATGTGGCGTGAATCCTCTCCTACATAATCTTTTCTACCATTAACATTCCCATCAACAGGACACAACTCAACCACAGTTGCTAAAAATGTCAGAGAATTATTGAAGGAGTATTTCTGTAATGAGGGGGCAGTTAATTGGCAGTGGGATAGATTGTAATGGTACAGAAACAAGAAGAAAGGAATGCCACCAATAATCTCCATGACAGGTTGCATAATTCCATGTCAGTAGATATTATGATAGGGGATAATGTTGTAACAACAATGGACATTCTATATGTTTGCTATATAAGTACATTATATAATGAAATATGAAATATATTCATGCAAATTTTTACTGTATTGAATAACTCAACAAGAAAATTTTACAAAAATGGGAGATGATTTTCTAAGACTTTAAAGTCTTCAATTTTAAGATTAGATAGATCTATTTTACAATGCAGTTATTACTCAAATTATGGTCAGGCAGTGATGAACCTCAATCGGAATAAAATGGACTTAATTTTAAGCTTTTAGTAGTTTGTTTTTGTGTTGTTCTTGATAAGAGATATAATTGTTTTTGTTGATCTGACAATGGATCATTATAGTGTGAAGGAATATGATCATGGGACTCTTAATGTGATTGTTACATACATTGTGGATAGTTGCTAACATGATTTTAACTGATTTTGATCATGTCATGATTTTGTTGTTTTACAAACCTACTAGGATGAATTAGTAGCACTTTGTCATTCATGCTCTCACTAGCTTTTGAAATTTTATCATTTTCTGTCATATTTTCAATATGTTAAATCGCAATCTTTGCCTTTCATATGAGTTTTGGTTCTCCTAAAAAGAGAAATATGATCTTCAACAGTATAGACAAATGGTTCATCGGTATAGATTATTAACTTTGGAAAATTCTCAGTGCCTAAAGTTTCAAACATGTTAGTTTCCAAAAACTGTAAAAAATGTATCTACTGGATTAAATAATAATAAAGATTTTAAATGCAACCTGCAAATGACCGAAAGACTGTAGACAGACTGTAAACTTGCAGACTTATTAGTTTGAAAACTAAGACTCTAAGTATGATAAGAAAGCAGGATTGTTCATTTGCATGCCTGTATTAATTGATGTCCCATTGTAAGATATGGATGAACCATGCCCATAACCCGGACTAATTGTAGAGTAGGCAGTATTGTTCATTTCTATGTAATAAATAACATCTGTTATGCGCTTCACTGCAATCATTCTTGACCTCTTGTCCATCTGAGCCAGTTTTTGTGCCACAAAAAATGAAAAGTGACAGGTTTTAGAGGGGCTTTCTGGTGGCTTCTTCAATACATCGATACAGGCACTCATTAGCTCTTCTTTTTTTGATTGAAGATTTCTCTTTCTTGATAATCTGGGTGCTTTCTCGCAACAATCACTTTCAAGACTTTTTCCAGGCTCGCTGTTCAAAGTTCCGTGCAGATTATCTCTGCTTTTTCCTGGCTGTAAAATAGGTTTTAAAAACTAGAGAAGCTCCCAATAAACCCATTGTGGCTTGTACAATTCGCTCGTACTTTGGCCAGACGTCGTCTTGTTAACTTTTGCCAATTCTCTTCCCAACTGACTTCTCAGCTTCAAGATTTTAGCTTTTATCTCAGTAGCTGAGATACCTAGAATATCCCCCATTTCACTAAGAGCTTTATTCCTTGACTCTCTGCAGTGGTAAGCATTTTCAAAGATATTCTAAAGGCACGAGTTTTCTTCAAGTAACTCGGTCAAACGCAAAGTTTCTTTATGTGTCCATACTTTGCCCCTTTTCGATGTTCTGATAGCTTTTTCCGATGGGCCTATCTTATTTATATCCTTCCCTATTTTAGGTTTAGGCCCGTTCTTATTAAGTTCATTTTCCTCCCTTGGCTGGGTTGCTTCCTCATCTGAGTCAAGCAAGCTTCCTTCTTCATAATCTGAATTCATTTCGTATTTGAACTGTGTTGCTGAGAGCTGCAAATCGTCATCAAACAACCAGTTTTCGCGGGGATAGAACACCTATCGATTCCCAGTATCTACTGCGCCTGCGCGATTATAACAAATGTTCAATTGGTGGCAAAACGACTAAACATTTGCTAAACAACACTAAACAACGCTAAACATTTTTGAACAGAATCAAACTTTGCTGAACAACACTCAACACGACTAAACTACACTAAACAGGGTGGCAAAACGACTAAACTTTTCATTAAACTTTTGGCTAAACCAAAGTTTAGTGAAATGTTTAGTGAAATGTTTAGTCGCTTTGCCAGGGCTTTAAACTTCGTCAGAACTTTTCATCTACTATCGGCAAAACTCACTTCTTCACTCACTTCACTTCTCGACGACTCTCTGTGACAGCATTTGCATACAACTTTTACATATACAAAAACAATAGATGATTTGCAGTTCAAAACTTGTCCATATAAGGTTAAAAATGAGAGGCGGAAAAGAAAAGTACTTGAACAATATGTCAAGCGCGTGATCAGCATGCTGCTGCAGCAGAGACTTACCATGACAGCCAAAGTGGCTTCTTGATCACGTGCAAAAACGAACAAAGTAATGTTTACAACAATGTTACAAACCCTTATATAGTGCCATTGTTTACAAATTAAATGCATTATTATATATTTTCCATGCATATATATCCATACAAAATAACTCTATATTTTACGTTTCATTATATAATCCAATTTACAATTCAATTTATAAATTACCATACAATATATTTCCATGCTATTAATTCCATTACAAATATTCCGTAATCATAAATTCACATAACTTTATGTTTCTAATTTACTATATCAATTTAGGCATCCAATTTTTAGTACATGATTACAGTTTAAGTATAGTACAAAATTACAGTCTACTTTTATAGTACATAATTAAAGTCCAAATTTATAGTTTCAAATTTACTATTCATATTTTTTCCAATTTACAATTCTAATTTAAAATACCAGATATTGTTTCCAGTATATTCGTATCAATTGAAATATCAGTTGCTTCCATTTATAGGTTTCCAATCCAAATCGTTTATAGTGTGGCATTATATACCACACTATATATATCACACTATCTCCAATCTTTCCCCCTATACAATGTTGTAATATGGCTAGGAAATGAACGCAAAATGAGATCTAAGTTACACAGGTGCACCGCACATCCCGGGGCATATTACTCCTTCTTCTTAACACTGTTTCATGGAGGGGGGATGGGGCTGTTTACATGCAATACGACAATGAATCATTAAATCGTTGTTTCTAAAAAGGCGAACACCCCAAGAACAGGCTGAACACCCCAAGAACACTCCATGAACACGCTATAAAACCCCAAATTTGAGGCTGAACACCTCAAAAATCTCAACAATATCGATTAATTACTCTAAAATGACTTCCATCAATTATTCACAAATAATTTTGGTGCGGGGAGGGCCATTTAAGTATTATGTTGTTGGTGTTGTGACATCCATGCATCTTTTTACGCGCCAAAAGTACGAACGGGGGTCACCGCAATGATTTGTTTTCCAAACGTTAATTTGATACAAAGGAGATCATATAAGCTGCAAAGAAGTACCATTTGATTGGAAAAGACAATTATTTATATGATTGTGGGACGCATAGCCCCTGAAAGTCCCAAAAAGTGCATTGGGTGCCCTCCATTTCTGGGATAGGTTTGCTGGCCTATTGTTAAAACGATTAAGTTTTACAAGTATGACAAAATAAACAGGGCAGTAAAGCAAAAGCCAATTAATAAAACCAATGAAGGAAAGAAATCCGAAAGTAGCAAACAGTACAAATAATAGTTCGAGTTCAGCAAGTTTGTGAAAGTTCGACAGCATCCAGGTTCATCAAAGGTAGGCGGAAAACGGCAATAATAACAATAACGGCAACGCAAGTACGACAACTTCTCACGTCGACTAAAACACAACTAGCTCAACTGATGTACAAACAAGAACAGGTACTGATATAACGTTAACAACACGCCCATATTACACTGATCACTGACACATTACGTACTTCAACAAAGAGATGATGACAGAATCTGTGGCGATGCTACAGCATGAAATGCGGGTGACCACAAACACAACCGGAATCAACAGAAACTAATGGTACCACACAGCATTCCCCTTGCCCCACTATCGTTCTCCAACAGTCAAGCTCAGGCCCGTCGGAACCGGGGGGACTGGGGGGGCTTCAGCTCCCCCAATATTTTGCAACTATTTGCTCTTTAAATTTTCGAGAAAATATTGCAAGGCCATACCATAAATTCGCAAAAATATTAACCAGTTCAGTTACAAGTTATCCCTTTCAATCATTTATTGCGTGTTCAAAGAACCAATGTATACTTGATCAGGAACGTTAAACAGCATGAGCGAAGAAAGTGAAATCTTGATAACTGAATGTTATGCGAAGGTGCTTGATGGCGTCAGGGTCTGACTTTTATGTTCCATCAACCTTAAGACACTTCATTATCGATAGTATTGTTTGGTAATTTGATTATTTGGTAAGCAGATTTTTGGACAATTTTCGAGCAGAGATTTATGTATTAAAGGTAATGTAGCACACAAAAGTACACAAGCATAGGTGGTTGAAAAAGAGTGTTAAGAGGATCGTTAAATTTTGTTTTGGCAGTGCTTATGATTTCTTAAGTTGATTGCTGGCGTGCATTGCACGGAGACAGCAGGAAAGTTTTGCTGTCAATGACTGCAAAGTATTCCGTTAGCTTTTTCAGCCACAGGTAATATTAGTAGATGACTGCAAATACATAAATTCCAGCCAATTTAGAACTTCCATTTCAAAAATTGTCTTAATTCTGTCAATAGTAATTCAGCCATTAAAAATGGCAATTTGTATAGCCAGGTTGCTTTCCAGCAATCTAAAGGGCGTGGTCGAACAAAAATTCTCCGGGAGTCCAGTGCAGTTTGCTTTATTCACAGCCCCCCCAATATCAATTTCGTTCCGACGGGCCTGAAGCTTATGTTCTTTACTAAGACTTATCATTATTTCAAGTGTACAATGAACGTTTCATTCTCCATGCGACTAGTACCGTGAAGAAGCTTAGAACTTTTCAGTGGTGAAGCCGAAAAGTAAGAAACTTTCCTACTAGGTACCTATGGACTTCCACTCACTCTACATGTATTGACCCCCGTTCGTACTTTTTGCGCGCAAAAAGATGCATGGATGTCACAAAACCAACAACATAATACTTAAATGGCCCTCCCCGCACCAAAATTATTTGTGAATAATTGATGGAAGTCATTTTAGAGTAATTAATCGATATTGTTGAGATTTTTGAGGTGTTCAGCCTCAAATTTGGGGTTTTATAGCGTGTTCATGGAGTGTTCTTGGGGTGTTCAGCCTGTTCTTGGGGTGTTCGCCTTTTTAGAAACGACGATCATTAAATGTTTATTTCCTTGCTATTCCATACTACACGCTTCTTTTATAAGGAACCACTTTATAAGGAAACTACATGTAGAAGGCCGAAATATTTAAAGAACTTATACCACTAAAGGAAAAATCCCTAAGGAACTTTTCATTTTCAAATTCCGAGTGCTGTACTCAGATGCAAGTTAAGATTACATTACATTGGATGATATCAATGGAATAGACATGATACTTCTTGATTGAAATTATGCTTCTGCATATATAGAACTTATTCCCTGTCTCATTTGTGCTTTTGAGGTTGAGTTCTAGCCAGAATTAAAGGTGAAATTCAGAATTTTAATGTTTTTCTAGTGTCTGTGCCATTTTGTGGCACTCTATGTGCAGTGAAAATTAAGGAACTATTAAGGAACTTTTAGTACCAGAATTTGATAAAAAGAGGTCCGAAAATAAGGAACTTTTAGAACTAGGCCTTGAGGTAGGTTCTTTATGAAAAAAAAAGCGTGTACTTTTCCAACTACTGTTGGCTGCCGTTGTCTTTTGAAATATTTTCAAAACGACCATTTGGAAATCAGAAAAAACTTTGGCATAGGGGTTTCCTGGGATGCAGATTTTATTGGTGAAGTTTAAATTTTGATCAGAATGGTTTATGGCGTCAAAATAGCTGAAAGGCTATTTTTCAATGTCATATTTCCTACGACTTGCAGGATTATCCTCTGAAAAGTTAGAGTTACATTCACATCAATCATACTATTTCCTTCTTTCCTACGTATCCAACAATACTAATTGCATGTTTCTGAAAGAAATATTTTATGCTGCCAGTGTCACATGAAATCATACAGTGAGGATATCTTGTCCCAGAAAGACACTCCAATTTTTGCGACAGCCAAAGCACCCATAACTTTAATAAAGAATGGTGTACTTGACGAGTGCGAGACTGAAATGTTGCTGTCCGATGTCGTATGTTTACGTTCTGCTATCAAATACTCTGGATTAGCAAAAGTTTGCTCCCATTAGTGCGAACAAAAGATGGATAAGCAAAAAGTGTTCCCATTACTGAGAGGCGGACTAGTCAATTATATTCGACGCGTGCATAGTACGCAGTCTGAATCAAAACTACGTTTAATAAAATTTGAATAGAATAAAATGTACATTATGCTCGGTACATGAAAACTACCCCTTCTCAACCAGACTTAGCTTGTAGCTTTAAGACAGCAAGTCATTTGATCAGCTATCTCAATATATACTAAGATCTTGCATGCTAATTTATGCCATTTGAATAATTGCCCTCCATTTGTACTATGTGGCGTTATGTGTATGTGACAAAATCATTTCAAGACCAGGGGGATCGGGCCCAAAATGATGCCCAGGGTTCACGATGTAGTTTATTTGTGCCCAGAAAATCCATTTTGCCTTTACCGGCTATTCAGTGCCATGCTTTTGCACAACCCTTGTCAATCTACACTCGGCTCCTCCTTGCAGGCTCCTATGGATATCTTTCCGTCTTTCGGGGGGCCTCGCTCTGCAGATTATTTCACCTTTAAGCATTTCATTTAAGTATGAAAGTGGCACTTCATATGTGGGACTTACCTCCGTCACCACTGTGGATAGCGTATAAAATTTCAACTAGCTTCCAGAGATGGGTAATGTCAGCAGAGCAGATGTTTGTGAAATCAATTCGATGAGAATTTGGTCTGTAAACTCACTGGTGAGTCTTTCATTAGGTCTAAATGCTTTAAATTGATTTTTCCTGTATTTCTATGCCTCACGTTAGCTTCTTTAGAGCCTACTTTGTATTGGGACACTAGGAGTTGTGATGACCTCTTATGCAAAAGACTTTTGAGCAGTTTCAGTTTACTCATTTTATATCAATCATGTTAAACGATTATTTCCTTGGAACTTTCAAGGAACATTGCTCATGTTTCGAAACCATTCAGTAGTGCCACAATATGTGAAAAAGATAGACAGTAAGATGTTTCTAGGCATGAAACGCAAGACATCAGAGTTTTCAAATCTCGCTAAATGCTCTCTATATAAGAAGCTTTAGAAATATAGAAGCTTCACTGTGTGAAGACTATTTTCCCACATAAGAAATGTAAAATATCTGCCAGATATGGTAGAACAAGGGAGTTCACGATGCTGAGAATGGCTGGGGATGTGTCAAGAATCATTTAAAAAAAGTCCTCTTAAAACTTTACTCTGATCTTCCTTCTCTCTGGCAATGACATCCTTGTTCGATTCAAGTAAGAGTTACATCAGTAATTTAGAGCAATAGATATGTAAAATATTATGACCTAGCCCCAATGGTATGTAGTTATTTATGTGGTTTGAGGACAGATCTTAACTTAGTGATAATGTAATGTTCTTTCTTGAAAGTCAAAAGTTGAAGGTTGAAGTTTGCCACAGTTTAGCAGCCTGTTTAACACTATAAATGTTTTTATCAAAACACATCTTCTGTTGATATATAGGATCAAGCTTACCGTCATAGTTCTTTATCGAAGTGTCGTAATACCATTAGAATGATAGTGTATGTTATATTTCCTAAATGTTTGGTTGTTAGTAGTTTCCTTTTGCCTTGTACTTAATGGAAGTATGATAAACTAATTTCTCGCAATGTCATCAAATACAACTAAACTATCCACGAGCTCTTCGGCAATAGACCTGATACACAAAGGGCAAATTGAATTCGATTTCATAGCTGTATTTCAAAACTGTATGTGTTAAGTCAGTAGTAGACCCTGGAGAACCTGGCGATGCTTGACCTTCAAAAGCAATAAAAATTCATCATGGTTTTACCATGCCTATTTGAGTCAATAGATGTGTTTATCCAATTGGCTCGTCCCCTCCTCTCCTCCCCCTCCCAACCAATCCTGCCTGTTTGATCGGTCACTTAAACTTAAACTTATCAAGAATTTCTTATTTTGTAATATGCTTGCACATAGTTCCTTTTCTATTGACAATGCCGCTACTTGGATCGTTTTCTATTTCACTAAAACCACTGGACATTTGACCTGCTGTATAGTAGTCAAACATTTGATTATTTAGCGAGCTTCTCCGTGTTTTGTCTAGATTGACCATGGTTTCCTCTGCACTTCCGAGTTTCTCGATAACTAATAGTTCTGTGACCTGTTGCAATATAGGAACTCAGTATAATTTTGTTTTAACCTGTTGACATGTTGTATGGTGGCCCAGCGTTGCCATTCAGAATTATAAAATAAAACAATCTATTAATAAATGTTCATAAATTTAGAAGGAAAATCAAGTTTTATTTATTTAACCAAAAAATCGCAGCATAAAATTAGATAATACTTTCTCTCTGGAGATAGAATCTTTGTAGAAATCTCTAAAGAAAATATTTCTCTTTTCAATTTCAAAATGAAATGTCTTGACCGGCCCTGTGTTACCATAGTCCACAATAGAGATTTTACAATTGACGACGTTGCTTTCGACGGTAACCTATAGAGGTTTGTGAACGAACGCGGTCAGGGTCATCTCCCTTCCTTCGCCAGCGTCATCCGAATTCTTCAACGTGGCATATCAGTTTTTGTCGTACTGGTCACAACGTTGGTAATTATCATTGATTTATGTAGTATTTCTATGGTTGGTCATATGTAGCAAAATTCAACCATTGTCTATTGATGCATATTCAACAAAATCATTCCTATTCAGGAGTAATTTTCATTCACATTCAACTATCAAATACCATTCACATTCAACGAAGTCATTCACATTCATGTCGTATTATTTATATTCAAGTAAGTAACTAATTCATATTCCGGGGCCTATCGTCATGCACATTCAAGGGAAGTCATTTACATTCAAGGAAAAGTTCCCGGATCTTCTCAAAACAGCATTCAGCAAAAAGTTCCCGGATCCTCTCAAAAACCATTCAAGGAAAGGTCCCTGATAGAAAGGAATCTCCCTTCATCTCTAACATCACAAGTCATGAAGTCATGATTCTGAATCACATATAAGTAATAATTACTTGTTGCGGATGCTAAATTATATTTACTATAGAAAGTGAGGGATGGGCTATAGTCCTCCAAGCCTCTGGCTCCGCCAACCATTGTTTGCATATCATATCACTGTACTGGAACATCTTTCTATTTTCCTTTTTAACTATACAATAGTCCCTCATAGTATTTGCAAAGAGGCACAAGTTGGGTATGCTGGGAACAATACTAAGAAATATATGATAGAGAATTATCAATTACATAGCATTCTCAAGTCAAATCAAGACGGAGAAAGTTTTTCGTTTAAGGTGGTATGCAAGCCCCTTAATATGCAGTTATCAGTTGTATACGATTCAGTAATCATTACGTGTGACTTAAAAGAGCGGACTATAATGGCCACCTGTCGCGTCCTACGGGGGTAATTAAGTAGTGTTGAGGGTAGGGGTCTATTGAACAAAAAGGGTACACTACACAGCTTCTAAAGATAATTTATCTTGATATGATACTTTTAAGTTGAAGAAAAAAAGGAGATCTTACGAGAAGCTTTAAGATTTTGATATATTTATATGCATAGCATAGGTTATAAGCAGGCCTCCTTCACAAAGTTACAAGAAATAGTTGTAAGTCCACATATAAGGGACTGGTCATTATTAATGCAAGGGACCGTGACCGAAGGAATTGAGATGGGGTATTGAAACATTTATGGTCACCATATTGGGTTACTAAACTACAATTACCATTAATTGTTGGTGGGGTGTCATAGTGGAGGAAAAACAAATATTTGCCACAGCATCAAGAATAGCCTTTATGTCATTTCATCTTACACTTACTTTTGAAACAAGGAGTACATTTTCAGTTATGATTTATAACATTTATTCTTTTCAAATTAGCCTTTCCTTTCTAGCGTTTGCATCTCTTGCATAGTCACTACAAGGAGAGCTATATGATAACAATAGAGAACCAAAGGTGAGTAGGAATAATGAGGATAATTTGTCACTCAATGAACATGATACTGATTCTGCAAAGGGCTAGTCAAGCCAGGATAAATACGTTTAAGTAAAAGACGTTTAATGCACAAGATAGACGCACTTCCATTCAATTTCAATCCTACAACAGCATATACACATATTGTCATTGCTTGAAATGGACCTAAAATACGCAGGAATGCAAACACTGAAACTACTGTAATGACTACAGATATGATGGTCATATCATATTATAAACACTGAAGTCACTGCAGAAACATGCTTAGATTATGTTTTGGAGCTACGACACACGTACTTATAGTGAATTGTAGCATAGGTCTTGCATAGTATTGTCAGTTTTGCCACATATAAAGCACTTTAAAGCTGTATATAGTGTAAAAACAAAGACTAAGGTTAATTTGAGTACGAGCAACTGCCTAAGATACTGGAATCGGTGCAAATATAGATGCAAAAGACATTTAATGCATGGAGATTGACGCACTTCCACTCAATTTCATTCATAAAACAGTATATGCACATAATGTCATTCCTTGCAATGGGACTAAAATACGAAAGTGTGCAAACACCGACAATACAGAAATTACTACCGATTTGATGGTCATATGATATTATCAATGCTAGATTCACTGTAGACATATGCTTAGATTATGCTTTGGAGCTATGACCTACGACCGTATAGTGAAATGTAGTCTTTGCATAGCATTGTCAGTTTTGCCACATGTCAAGCAATTTAAACCTGTATGTAGTAAAAAACAAAGATTAACGCTAATTTGAGTAGGAAACATTTTCTGAAGTACTGGCATCGGTGCAAGCATAGATGTAAAAGACGTTTAATGCATGAGATTGACACTCTTGCACTCAATTTCAATTATACAACGGTATATGCACGTATTGTTATTGCATAGATAACATACATATAATGCAAGATTCACTGTATAAATATGCTTAGAATATGTGTCGGAGCTATGGCACACGTACTTATAGTGATTTTAGGCCTTCCATAATTTTGTCAATTTTGCAACATGTAAAGCACGTTAAAGCTGTATATAGTGTAAAACCAAAGACTAAGGCTAATTTGAGTAGGAAACATTGGCTAAACTACTGGCATCGGTGCAAGCACAGATCTAAAAGACGGTTAATGCATGAGATTGACGCACTTCCACTCAATGTCAGTCATGCAACAGTATATGCACATATTGTCATTGCTTGTAATTGGAAGTTATTACGTATGTGTGCAAAGTCTGACAATACAGCAATGACCACTGATCTGATGCTCACATGATATTATAAATGCTAGATTCACGGTACAAATATGCTTAGATTATGTTTTGGAGCTATGACAGACGTACTTATAGTGATTGTAGGCCTAGCATAGTATTGTCAGTTTTGCTACATGTAAAGCACTTTAAAGCTGTACATAGTATAAAGACAAAGACTAAGGCTAATTTGAGTAGGAAACATTGGCTAAGCTACTGGCATCGGTGCAAGCATAGATGTAAACGACGTTTAATGCATGGGATTGACGCGCTTGCACTCATTGTCAATCATACAACAGTATATGCACACATTGTGATTGCTTGTGATGGGCATAAAATAAGTATGTGTGCAAAGTCTGACAATACAGCAATGACCACTGATCTGATGGTCATATGGTATTATAAATGCTAGATTCACTGTACACATATGATTAGATTATGTTTTGAAGCTATGACACACGTATGTATAGTGATTGTAGAAATAGTATAGTATTGTCAGTTTTGGCACATGTAAAGCACTTTAAAGCTGTGTATAACGTTTAATGCATAGGATTGACGCAATTCCACTCAATTTCAATTATACAACAGTATATGCACACATTGTGATTGCTTGTGATGGGCCTAAAATACGTATGTGTGCAGAGTCTGACAATACAGCAATGACCAATGATCTGATGGTCATATGATATTATAAATGCTAGATTCACTGTTGAAATATGCTACGATTATGATTTGAAGCTATTACACACGTACTTATAGTGATTGTAGGCCTAGCATAGTATTGTCAGTTTTGCCACATTTAAAGCACTTTAAAGCTGTATATAGTGTAAAAATAAATACTAAGGCTAATTTGAGTAGGAAACATTGGCTAAACTACTGCCATGGGTGCATACATAGATGTAAAAGACGTTTAATGCATGAGATTCACGCAATTCCACTCAATTTCAATTATACAACAGTATATGCACATATTGTGATTGCTTGTGATGGGCCTAAGATACGTATGTGTGCAAAGTCTGACAATACAGCACTGACAACTGATCTGATGGTCATATGATATTATAAATGCTATATTCACTGTACACATATGAGTAGATTATGTTTTGAAGCTATGACACACGTACTTATGGTGATTGTAGGCCTAGCATAGTATTGTCAGTTTTGCTACATGTAAAGCACTTTAAAGCTGTGTATAGTGTAAAAACAAAGACTAAGGCTAATTTGAGTAGGACACATTGGCTAAACATTGGCATCGGTGCACGCATAGATCTAAAAGACTGTTAATGCATGAGATTGACGCACTTCCACTCAATGTCAGTCATGCAACAGTATATGCACATATTGTCATTGCTTGTAATTGGAATTTATTACGTATGTGTGCAAAGTCTGACAATACAGCAATGACCACTGATCTGATGCTCACATGATATTATAAATGCTAGATTCACGGTACAAATATGCTTAGATTATGGTTTGGAGCTATGACACACGTACTTATAGTGATTGTAGGCCTAGCATAGTATTGTCAGCTTTGCTACATGTAAAGCACTTTAAAGCTGTACATAGTATAAAGACAAAGACTAAGGCTAATTTGAGTAGGAAACGTTGGCTAAGCTACTGGCATCGGTGCAAGCATAGATGTAAACGACGTTTAATGCATGATATTGACGCGCTTGCACTCAATTTCAATCATACAACAGTATATGCACACATTGTGATTGCTTGTGATGGGCCTAAATTACGTATGTGTGCAAAGTCCGACAATACAGCAATGACTACTGATCTGATGGTCATATGATATTATAAATGCTAGATTCACTGTTGAAATATGCTTAGATTATGTTTTGGAGCTATGACACACGTACTTATAGTGATTGTAGGCCTAGCATACAATGGCCGCCAAAACTCTTGGAACACCTTGCTTCTTATCTCTATGCACTATCTCCCCTCCCCCCTTGTACAATGTTGTGATATGGCTAGGAAAGGAAGAAAAATTTAGATCTAACTTCACCAAGTGCACCGCACATCCAGGGACATATTCGTCGTTCCTCTCAACATTGTTTCAGTGGAGGAAGGGGGGCTGTTTACGTGAAATACGACAATGAAGCGGTAAACATCTATTTCTACGCAAATCCACGCTACTTTTCCAACTATTTTTGGCGGCCATTGTCTTTTAGAAGTTTCGAAAGCGGCTAGTAGGAAATCAGAAACAACTTTCACATAGGGGTTTTCTGGTGTTCTGATTTCATTGGTGAATTTGAAATTGTTTTTCAATGTCATATTTTACAGTTTACAGTAGCTGGCTCAAACCTGATCTCAAGTCCCAACTAACACATAGCACCTCATGATATCTGCTGCCTATTCATTTGCTCCTACTCTAATTGTCCCATATCCCCAGGTATTCCCCTTTGTTAGCATATTACAGCCCGCATTCTAAGCACTTGGCACCCATTGATATTATAATAGGATATGTTATAACCCTCATTTTAAGCACCGACGCATTCTATCTCAATGGAATAGTTTTTGTTGTAAGACCCCTAGGGAGTAATCACTTGCCTTTATATCATTTGCACCATGTAATATGCTTATTTTGTAACTGAAGATGATTCTCCAAGCAATGGAAACGTTTTACAAATTGAAATCAATTGTCGCTTTTCTAAGGTTTATTTCTAATATATAACTGCTAAGAAACTTTGGTAACATATTTTAAATGTTTTGCAAGATTATCCTTAGAAAACTTAGATATATATTCATATCAATCATACTACTATCTTATTTCCTACTTATCCAACAATGCTAATTGCATGTTTCTCAAATAAATATGTTCTACTGCCAGTGTGACATGAAATATATTCGACTGTTAATATAATATTACATAATAATCCTCCTGTGCAGCTACGAGACACATTTGTTTTTACAAGGCAACAGACATTGAAACCATATATGTTTTCAATGTGATACAGAAAACAAGAACGTAGAGAGGTGATGGTGTGTATACGCATACAGACATAAATATATAAAAAGACTAAATACATAAATAGAATGTATAAATATATATATTTACAGTGTATTTCTGCACAAATCATATAATCATAAGAAAGTGTGATAAAAATTTAGTAAATAAAGTATTTCAATTGATTAACTGTCCCATTCAATATGCGTGATACACCCTGAACAGCATGCCAACTGCAATCAACCCTGTAAAATATAGGAAGTAGGTAATTACAACCTTGACCGTTGAATTGATTGGTTTCAATACCAGCATGCAAAGTGTCTAAAAGGCGGTGCATTTCAAATCTCTTATTTGTGAAAGACGATAATACGGAGAAATTTCTAGTTATACTTTTAAACAGTATACATACCTTATGGCTCATAGAGAAACCGCGTCGGTGATTGCTGTCGACACTGTACGAAAAGTGTACATCATTACATACAGCAATGCAGACACAGATGCCTTTGACCGTCATTCGTTTGCTCACGCTGTTGTTGCAGCTTTTGAGGAAAATACCACAAGCAAAGTGCTGCAGTGGGCCTGCTGTATGGAGAGTCATAAGGAAGGTGGCTTTCACTTTCACATGTGTATTTTATTAAATAGAAGTCAGCGCTGGTTAAAGGTAAAAAATGCCATTAAAGACACATATGGCATAGTAGTAAATTTTTCGGGCCACTCAGGCTGTCATACAGCGTATGAGTATGTAACAAAAGAAGATTGCCATTGTGTTAAAAGTCCACATCACCCAGAAAATGTGATTGCCCCCAAGACCCTAAAAGCAACGAAAAAAAATGCAAGAAGGGCTCAAGGAGGTCAAAAAAAGCTCAGAAATTAAGCACAGTTCAATTGGCAGACATAATTCTTAAAAACAATATACATACCATGCTAGAAGTGTTGGCCTATGCCAATACCAGGAAAGTTGCTGGTGACTTGTCGATTTATCAGTTTGTTCTGGACAGAGGCCAGAAGAAGGTCTCTGAAGTGTTGAAGTCTGTGTGGGATATGGAATCTGCCAAAGAAAAGCTTGAGAGATCCTCACACACTCGCCTCGAGCTTCTCCAATCGCAGCTTAAAGAACCATGTGTGTGTGAGGGCCAGTGGTTGAGCTGTGCTTTGGAGATTTTGCATAATAATGATGTCGAAAGGGCAGTTTTCTCTGACGCCATTATTAAGCTTCTTGTCATGGGTCGAGGCAAGGGCAGAAATATATACATATGTGGGCCTGCGAATTGTGGTAAAACATTTCTATTAGATCCTCTTCGCATCATTTACAAGTCTTTTCTGTCTCCCGCCACATGTTCCTATGCTTGGTTGGGAGTAGAGGATAAAGAAATCATTTTCCTGAATGATTTCAGATACTCCCCAATCATTATACCATGGAGCGACCTGTTGTTGTTATTGGAAGGCCACGTCGTTCATTTCGCAGCTCCGAAAACTTCTTACAGCGAGGATATCTTGTTCCAGACAGACACTCCAATTTTTACCACAGCCAAATCACCCATTACTTTCATAAAGAATGGTGTCCTAGACGAGCGCGAGACTGAACTGATGACTGTCCGATGGCGTATTTTTACGTTCCGCTGTCAAATACCCTTCGATAAACAAAAGGTTGTTCCCATTTGTGGGCATTGCTTTGCAAGCCTGTTGTTATTGTAGACAATGTGCTATGTGTTGCTGTTGCTTCCTAGTGTAGTCTAAATTAATCCACGGTCTACGAAATATATCCACGGTCTACGGTAGGAAAAGTACAGAAAACATCCGTCTTTTTCAATATTATGATTTAGTGACAGAATTGCTAAGCGTGCACTGATGTAGGTAACATAAGAAATGAACTATTTCGGGCCAAACTTTCAGCAATCTGACGATAGAGCCGAAAACCTCACGGTCTACGGCAAATTTGAATATGACTTACATCATCAGATAAATCATTCTTGAAAAAAGCGTAGACCGTGGCTTTCCTCCTGAAATACGTAACTTCTGATGCATTTTACGCCGCCAAAATTCACAGCAAGATACTGTATCGTCATGCACATCCATATGGTAGTTTTGGAGAAGATTAACGCAAAACGTAATCTTTTATTAGAGTAAACATTCTCATTTAGCCACCGTAGACCGTTGCAGAAATCGATAGTCATCACGCCCCTGTCATCATTACCATGCATGGATAAATATCATTTGGCCATTTAATCTCGTAGCGATTATTACATCTGTAGATGGATGAATTGAATAGGTGCAGTGGTATAGATCTATTTACACTCAATAACGTCCTGCTAAGAGTAACAGATGTTCGCTCAATAAATATAAATTTTTGTCTTCACTCATTGATTATATACTGACAGTTACAAAAATAACATGGCATAACTACAATTATCAATATTTTATACGATAACCCTTATTGCGTGACAGTATTTTTAGCCTATTAGGTAGCGAGGTAATTGTTCTATCAACGGTAAATACATCACAGTTTTTCAAGTGTATAATGACTCTCTCTTTAAACTGAAGAAACGACTCTTTTGAAATCTTCTGTTCCATGGCCTCCTTTTTCAATGCCAATTTTACGATGTGAAACACATTTTCGATGGGATTAATGTCTGGTGATCTAGGTGGAATGCTAAGAAACTGTAAGCCGCATTCGTCTACAGCATCAAGTGCGACTTTACTTGTTTGGCAAGGATCGTTGTCCATTACAAAGATCAACTCCTCTCTTCCTTTCATCTCTGCCAATTCTAGTAGCTTACTATGCAGCGTGTTTTGTACAAATTTTGCAAAATAATGTCCCTGCATTTTTGCGTACTCTTCAACTAAAACAACACCACTTCCACTGCTTATCCCAACTAGAAAATGGATTCTTCTGCCCCCAGCCAGATTTTTTGTTCCCTTCGAAGTCACCCTAAGTCCTTCATTTTTTCTTCTATACACCTTCCCTTGCGCTGACACAGCTTCTCTGTATGGGTTACTTTTGTAAACAAATGAAACACCATCCAAATACAGCAAGACTTTCTCACTCCAAAATCCGGTATGATATCTTTTCAACGCATCTCTCGCAAATTTCACGCGTTTTTTCCTGTCCTCTACAGACAAGACGCCCTTTCTTATTGCCGTTAATCTATAATAATTCGCTTCGTTCAAGGCACGAATTAAAGTCCTGCGGCTAACGTGGGTCATTCCTGCTTCCCTACCAACCTCCAGCACTGTCTCATTCGGGTTTTCCTCTCTCATTGCCAAAAACTTTCGTAGAAATCGGCTCCTATCTCTGTCCGTAAAGATGCGTGGTCTGCCGGTTTTTAGTTTCTTGATGGTATTTTCGCCTTTATCCTTTGCCAGTATGCCCTCTCTGCATATTCTCAGGACAGATGATGCGGAAACTTGGCAACGCCGGCTTATTTGTCTTAACGATAGTCCTCCCTCCATTCTCAATAAATAGATATACGCTCTTGTCTTCTCGGCTATTTTCCTTTTGAATACCATACTTCTTGATGAACAGTGCAGTTGAACCACTATAGAGGTACCTTTACATTTCAAACTATACAGATATATATACAGAATTGAGAACAATGGGAGATCGACATGCACATGATAACATAATTTCATTGTCGTTCAGCACCAGCAGTTTGCCCTTACATTTTTGGCGCCAAAAGTTTGCCCGTACATTTTGGACGCCAAGAATAGCTGTCGTTTATATCACGTGGTTTTCCATCGTTACTTTCTTGCTTGAAAGTGTTACAGATATAGCCGCGCAGTTATGCTGCAAGACGTTCTTAAGCCGCTAGCCTTACTAGAAATATATAGATATATTTTTGCTACAGGTTTCAGTATAAACAGTTACCTGGTATTGCATGAAATGACATGAGTACTACGCGCTCCATGCACAAAAAGTTACACTCCCTTATCCTATTTGACATATACTATAGAATACTTTTATTGCTATAAATATTTTATTATATTTAAAATAATTCGACATGTCCTTTGTTACAAACAACTTCATTATTTGCGTCATAGGGTTGAAGTTAAGAGGATAAGAATTATACAGCCTCGGCCTCATTGACATTTGATGTTTACATAAATACCCCAGTTCCATGGGAAACCGAAGTTATAAGGGAAACCCGCCGCCCCCCCAATTGTTTCTGCATGGAAATAGGCTATTTATCTACACAACCAATAACTTAAAAGTACCTTCCAGTGTGTTCAGACATGAAAGCACCAGTTATTTATAGACCGATAATATAAAATATTAGATTAGAGCCAAGTATGACGTCACCGACTCGTTATACAGCTTTCATTTTGGTTCCATTGAATTTGCGCCCCCAATTACCCCAGGATAGCCAACTTTGATATGTAAATATCAGTCACTTTTAAAGAAACGACAAAGACAATGGCCGCCAAACCTCTTGGAACACCTTGCTTCTTATCTCTATACACTATCTCCCCTCCCCCCCTGTACAATGTTGTGATATGGCTAGGAAAGGAAGAAATATTTAGATCTAACTTCACCAAGTGCACCGCACATCCAGGGACATATTCGTCGTTCTTCTCAACATTGTTTCAAAGGGGGGAGGGGGGCTGTTTACATGACATACGACAATGAAGCGGTAAACATCTATTTCGAGGCAATTCCACGCTACTTTTCCAACTACTTGTGGCGGCCATTGTAGTATTGTCAGCTTTGCCACATGTAAAGCACTTTACAGCTGTGTATAGTGTAGAAACAAAGACTAAGGCTAATTTGAGTAGGAAACATTGGCTAAACTACTGGCATCGGTGCAAGCATAGATGTAAAAGACGTTTAATGCATGAGATTGACGCAATTCCACTCAATTTCAATCATACAACAGTATATGCACATATTGTGATTGCTTGTGATGGGCCTAAAATACGTATGTGTGCAAAGTCTGACAATACAGCAATGACCACTGATCTGATGGTCATATGATCTTATAAATACTAGTTTCACTGTTGAAATATGCTTAAATTATGTTTTGAAGCTATGACACACGTACTTATAGTGATTATAGGCCTAGCATAGTATTGTCAGTTTTGCTACATGTAAAGCACTTTAAAGCTGTATAAAGTGTAAAAACAAAGACTAAGGCTAATGTGAGTAGGACACATTGGCTAAACTACTGGCATCGGTGCAGGCATAGATGTAAAAGACGTTTAATGCATGGGATTGACGCAATTCCACTCAATTTCAATCATACAACAGTATATGCACACATTGTGATTTAGTGTGATGGGCCTAAAATACGTATGTGTGCAAAGTCTGACAATACAGCAATGACCACTGATCTGATGGTCATATGATATTATAAATGCTAGATTCACTGTTGAAATATGCTACGATTATGATTTGAAGCTATTACACACGTACTTATAGTGATTGTAGGCCTAGCATAGTATTGTCAGTTTTGCCACATTTAAAGCACTTTAAAGCTGTATATAGTGTAAAAATAAATACTAAGGCTAATTTGAGTAGGAAACATTGGCTAAACTACTGCCATGGGTGCATGCATAGATGTAAAAGACGTTTAATGCATGAGATTCACGCAATTCCACTCAATTTCAATTATACAACAGTGTATGCACACATTGTGATTGCTTGTGATGGGCCTAAGATACGTATGTGTGCAAAGTCTGACAATACAGCAATGACCACTGATCTGATGGTGATATGATCTTATAAATACTAGTTTCACTGTTGAAATATGCTTAGATTATGTTTTGAAGCTATTACACACGTACTTATAGTGATTGTAGGCCTAGCATAGTATTGTCAGTTTTGCCACATTTAAAGCACTTTAAAGCTGTATATAGTGTAAAAATAAATACTAAGGCTAATTTGAGTAGGAAACATTGGCTAAACTACTGCCATGGGTGCATGCATAGATGTAAAAGACGTTTAATGCATGAGATTCACGCAATTCCACTCAATTTCAATTATACAACAGTATATGCACATATTGTGATTGCTTGTGATGGGCCTAAGATACGTATGTGTGCAAAGTCTGACAATACAGCAATGACCACTGATCTGATGGTCATATGATCTTATAAATACTAGTTTCACTGTTGAAATATCCTTAGATTATATTTTGAAGCTATGACACACGTACTTATAGTGATTATAGGCCTAGCATAGTATTGTCAGTTTTGCTACATGTAAAGCACTTTAAAGCTGTATAAAGTGTAAAAACAAAGACTAAGGCTAATGTGAGTAGGAAACATTGGCTAAACTACTGGCATCGGTGCAGGCATAGATGTAAAAGACGTTTAATGCATGGTATTGACGCAATTCCACTCAATTTCAATCATACAACAGTATATGCACACATTGTGATTTATTGTGATGGGCCTAAAATACGTATGTGTGCAAAGTCTGACAATACAGCACTGACCACTGATCTGATGGTCATATGATATTATAAATGCTAGATTCACTGTTGAAATATGCTTAAATTATGGTTTGGAGCTATGACACACGTACTTATAGTGATTGTAGGCATAGCATAGTATTGTCAGTTTTGCCACATGTAACGCACTTTTAAGCTGTATATAGTGTAAAAATAAAGACTAACGCTAATTTAAGTAGGACACATTAGATAAACTACTGGCATCGGTGCAAGCATAGATGTTAAAGACGTTTAATGCATGGGATTGACGCAATTCCACTCAATTTCAATTATACAACAGTATATGCACACATTGTGATTACTTGTGATGGGCCTAAAATACGTATGTGTGCAAAGTCCGACAATACAGCAATGACAACTGATCTGATGGTCATATGATATTATAAATACTAGTTTCACTGTTGAAATATGCTTAGATTATGTTGTAGAGGTATGATACACGTACTTATAGTGATTGTAGGCCTAGCATAGTATTGTCAGTTGTGCCACATGTAAAGCACTTTAAAGCTGTATAAAGTGTAAAAACAAAGACTAAGGCTAATGTGAGTAGGAAACATTGGCTAAACTACTGGCATCGGTGCAGGCATAGTTGTAAAAGACGTTTAATGCATGGTATTGACGCAATTCCACTCAATTTCAATCATACAACAGTATATGCACACATTGTGATTTATTGTGATGGGCCTAAAATACGTATGTGTGCAAAGTCTACAATACAGCAATGACCACTGATCTGATGGTCATATGATATTATAAATGCTAGATTCACTGTTGAAATATGCTACGATTATGATTTGAAGCTATTACACACGTACTTATAGTGATTGTAGGCCTAGCATAGTATTGTCAGTTTTGCCACATTTAAAGCACTTTAAAGCTGTATATAGTGTAAAAATAAATACTAAGGCTACATTGAGTAGGAAACATTGGCTAAACTACTGCCATGGGTGCATGCATAGATGTAAAAGACGTTTAATGCATGAGATTCACGCAATTCCACTCAATTTCAATTATACAACAGTATATGCACATATTGTGATTGCTTGTGATGGGCCTAAGATACGTATGTGTGCCAAGTATGACAATACAGCACTGACCACTGATCTGATGGTCATATGATATTATAAATGCTAGATTCACTGTTGAAATATGCTTAAATTATGGTTTGGAGCTATTACAAACGTACTTATAGTGATTGTAGGCATAGCATAGTATTGTCAGTTTTGCCACATGTAACGCACTTTTAAGCTGTATATAGTGTAAAAATAAAGACTAACGCTAATTTAAGTAGGACACATTGGCTAAGCTATTGGCATCGGTGCAAGCACAGATGTAAAAGATGTGTAATGCATGAGAGTGACGCGCTTCCACTCAACTTCAATCATATAACAGTATATGCACACATTGTGATTTCTTGTGATGTGCCTAAAATACGTATGTGTGCGATGTCCGACAATACAGCAATGACCACTGATCTGATGGTCATATGATATTATAAATACTAGTTTCACTGTTGAAATATGCTTAGATTATGTTGTAGAGCTATGATACACGTACTTATAGTGATTGTAGGCCTAGCATAGTATTGTCAGTTTTGCCACATGTAACGCACTTTTAAGCTGCATATAGTATAAAAACAATGACAAAGGCTAATTTAAGTAGGACACATTGGCTAAACTACTGGCATCGGTGCAAGCACAGATGTAAAAGACGTGTAATGCATGAGATTGACGCGATTGGACTCAAGTTCAATCATACAACAGTATATGCACACATTGTGATTTATTGTGATGGGCCTAAAATACGTATGTGTGCAAAGTCCGATAATACAGCAATGACCACTGATCTGATGGTCATATGATAATATAAATGCTAGATTCACTGTTGAAATCTGCTAAGATTATGATTTGAAGCTATTAAACACGTACTTATAGTGATTGTAGGCCTAGCATAGTATTGTCAGTGTTGCCACATTTAAAGCACTTTAAAGCTGTATATAGTGTAAAAATAAATACTAAGGCTAATTTGAGTAGGAAACATTGGCTAAACTACTGCCATGGGTGCATGCATAGATGTAAAAGACGTTTAATGCATGAGATTCACGCAATTCCACTCAATTTCAATTATACAACAGTATATGCACATATTGTGATTGCTTGTGATGGGCCTAAGATACGTATGTGTGCAAAGTATGACAATACAGCACTGACCACTGATCTGATGGTCATATGATATTATAAATGCTAGATTCACTGTTGAAATATGCTTAAATTATGGTTTGGAGCTATGACACACGTACTTATAGTGATTGTAGGCCTAGCATAGTTTTGTCAGTTTTGCCACATGTAAAGCACTTTTAAGCTGTATATAGTGTAAAAATAAAGACTAACGCTAATTTAAGTAGGACACATTAGATACACTACTAGCATCGGTGCAAGCATAGATGTAAAAGACGTTTAATGCATGGGATTGACGCAATTCCACTCAATTTCAATTATTCAACAGTATATGCACACATTGTGATTTATTGTGATGGGCCTAAAATACGTATGTGTGCAAAGTCTGACAATACAGCAATGACCAATGATCTGATGGTCATATGATATTATAAATGCTAGATTCACTGTTGAAATATGCTACGATTATGATTTGAAGCTATTACACACGTACTTATAGTGATTGTAGGCCTAGCATAGTATTGTCAGTTTTGCCACATTTAAAGCACTTTAAAGCTGTATATAGTGTAAAAATAAATACTAAGGCTAATTTGAGTAGGAAACATTGGCTAAACTACTGCCATGGGTGCATACATAGATGTAAAAGACGTTTAATGCATGAGATTCACGCAATTCCACTCAATTTCAATTATACAACAGTATATGCACATATTGTGATTGCTTGTGATGGGCCTAAGATACGTATGTGTGCAAAGTCTGACAATACAGCACTGACCACTGACCTGATGGTCATATGATATTATAAATGCTAGATTCACTGTTGAAATATGCTTAAATTATGGTTTGGAGCTATTACACACGTACTTATAGTGATTGTAGGCCTAGCATAGTATTGTCAGTTTTGCCACATGTAAAGCACTTTAAAGCTGTATATAGTGTAAACACAAAGACTAAGGCTAATTTGAGTACGACACATTGGCTAAACTACTGGCATCGCTGCAAGCATAGATGTAAAAGACGTTTAATGCATGGGATTGACGCAATTCCACTCAATTTCAATCATACAACAGTATATGCACATATTGTGATTGCTTTTGATGGGCCTACAATACGACTGTTTGCAAAGTCTGACAATACAGCACTGACCACTGATCTGATGGTCATATGATATTATGAATACTAGTTTCACTGTTGAAATATGCTTATATTATGTTTTGGAGCTATGACACACTTACTTATAGTGATTGTAAGCCTAGCATAGTATTGTCAGTTTTGCCACAGGTAAAGCACTTTAAAGCTGTATATAGTGTAAAAACAAAGACTAAGGCTAATTTGAGTAGGAAACATTGGCTAAACTACTGACATCTGTGCAAGCACAGATGTAAAAGACGTGTAATGCATGAGATTGACGCGCTTGGACTAAATGTCAATCATACAACAGTATATGCACACATTGTGATTGCTTGTGATGGGCATAAAATACGTATGTGTGCAAAGTCCGACAATACAGCAATGACCACTGATCTGATGGTCATATGATATTATACATGCTATATTCACTCTTGAAATATGCTTAGATTATGTTTTGAAGCTATTACACACGTACTTATAGTGATTGTAGGCCTAGCATAGTATTGTCAGTTTTGCCACATGTAAAGCACTTTAAAGCTGTATATACTGTAAAAACAAAGACTACCGCTAGTTTTAGTAGGAAACATTGGCTAAACTACTGGCATCGGTGCAAGCATGGATGTAAAAGACGTGTAATGCATGAGATTGACGCGCTTGGACTAAATGTCAATCATACAACAGTATATGCACACATTGTGATTTATTGTGATGGGCATAAAATACGTATGTGTGCAAAGTCCGACAATACAGCACTGACCACTGATCTGATGGTCATAGGATATTATAAATACTAGTTTCACTCTACAAATATGCTTAGATTATGTTTTGGAGCTATGACACACGTACTTATAGTGATTGTAGGCCTAGCATAGTATTGTCAGTTTTGCCACATGTAAAGCACTTTAAAGTTGTATATAGTCTACAAATAAAAGACTACGGCTAATTTGAGTAGGAAACATTGGCTAAACTACTGGCATCGGTGCAAGCATAGATGTAAAAGACGTTTAATGCATGGGATTGACGCGCTTCCACTCAATTTCAATCTTTCAAATGTATATGCACACATTGTGATTGCTTGTGATGGGCCTAACATACGTATGTGTGCAAAGTCTGACAATACAGCACTGACCACTGATCTGATGGTCATATGATATTATATATGCTAGATTCACTGTTGAAATATGCTTAGATTATGTTGTGGAGCTATGACACACGTACTTATAGTGATTGTAGGCCTAGCATAGTATTGTCAGGTTTGCCACATGTAAAGCACTTTAAAGCTGTATTTAGTGTAAAAACAAAGACTAAGGCTAATTTGAGTAGGAAACATTGGCTAAAGTACAATTTCAATAATACAACAGTATATGCACATATAGTGATTGCTTGTGATGGGCCTAACATACGACTGTGTGCAAAGTCTGACAATACAGCAATGACCACTGTTCTGATGGTCATATGATATTATACATGCTAGATTCACTGTTGACATATGCTTAGATTATGTTGTGGAGCTATGACACACGTACTTATAGTGATTGAAGGCCTAGCATAGTATTGTCAGTTTTGCTTCATGTAAAGCACTTTAAAGCTGTATATAGTCTAAAGTTAGAAGACTACGGCTAATTTGAGTAGGAAACATTGGCTAAACTACTGGCATCGGTGCAAGCATAGATGTAAAAGACGTTTAATGCATGGGATTGACGCAATTCCACTCAATTTCAATCTTTCAAAAGTATATGCACACATTGTGATTGCTTGTGATGGGCCTAACATACGACTGTGTGCAAAGTCTGACAATACAGCAATGACCACTGATCTGATGGTCATATGATATTATAAATGCTAGATTCACTGTTGAAATATGCTTAGATTATGTTTTGGAGCTATGACATACGTACTTATAGTGATTGTAGGCCTAGCATAGTATTGTCAGTTTTGCCACATGTAAAGCACTTTAAAGCTGTATATAGTGTAATAACAGAGGCTAAGACTAATTTGAGTAGGAAACATTGGCTAAACTACTGGCATCGGTGCAAGCATAGATGTAAAAGACGTTTAATGCATGGGATTGACGCAAGTCCACTCAATTTCAATCATACAACAGTATATGCACACATTGTGATTGCTTTTGATGGGCCTAAAATACGACTGTTTGCAAAGTCTGACAATACAGCACTGACCACTGATCTGATGGTCATATGATATTATAAATACTAGTTTCACTGTTGAAATATGCTTAGATTATGTTGTGGAGCTATGACACACGTACTTATGGTGATTGTAGGCCTAGCATAGTATTGTCAGTTTTACCACATGTAAAGCACTTTAAAGCTGTATATAGTGTAACACCAAAGGCTAAGGTTAATTTGAGTAGGAAACATTGGCTAAACTACTGGCATCCGTGACAGCATAGATGTAAAAGATGTTTAATGCATGGGATTGACGCGCTTGCACTCAATTTCTATCATACAACAGTATATGCACACATTGTGATTGCTTGTGATGGGCCTAAAATACGACTGTGTGCAAAGTCTGACAATACAGCAATGACCACTGCTCTCATGGTCATATGATATTATAAATGCTAGATTCCCTGTTGAAATATGCTTAGTTTATGTTTTGGAGCTATGACACACGTACTTATAGTGCTTGAAGGCCTAGCATAGTATTGTCAGTTTTGCTACATGTAAAGCACTTTAAAGCTGTATATAGTCTAAAAATACAAGACTAAGGCTAATTTGAATAGGAAACATTGGCTAAACTACTGGCATCGGTGCAAGCATAGATGTAAAAGACGTTTAATGCATGGGATTGACGCGCTTGCACTCAACTTCAATCGTACAACAGTATATGCACACATTGTGATTGCTTGTGATGGGCCTAACATACGATTGTGTGCAAAGTCTGACAATACAGCACTGACCACTGATCTGATGGTCATATGATATTATAAATACTAGTTTCACTGTTGAAATATGCTTAGATTATGTTTTGGAGCTATGACACACGTACTTATAGTGATTGTAGGCCTAGCATAGTATTGTCAGTTTTGCCACATGTAAAGCACTTTTAAGCTGTATATAGTGTAAAAATAAAGACTAACGCTAATGTAAGTAGGACACATTGGCTAAGCTACTGGCATCGGTGCAAGCACAGATGTAAAAGATGTGTAATGCATGGCATTGAAGCGCTTGCACTCAATTTCAATCATATAACAGTATATGCACACATTGTGACTTCTTGTGATGTGCCTAAAATACGTATGTGTGCAATGTCCGACAATACAGCAATGACCACTGATCTGATGGTCATATGATATTATACATCCTAGATTCACTGTTCACATATGATTAGATTATGTTGTGAAGCTATGACACACGTACTTATAGTGATTGTTGGCCTAGCATAGTATTGTCAGTTTTGCTACATGTAAAGCACTTTAAAGCTGTATATAGTGTAAAAACAAAGACTAAGGCTAAATTGAGTAGGAAACATTGGCTAAACTACAATTTCAATAATACAACAGTATATGCATATATTGTGATTGCTTGTGATGGGCCTAACATACGACTGTGTGCAAGGTCTGACAATACAGCAATGACCACTGTTCTGATGGTCATATGATATTATACATGCTAGAATCACTCTACAAATATGCTTATATTATGTTTTGGAGCTATGACACACTTACTTATAGTGATTGTAAGCCTATCATAGTATTGTCAGTTTTGCCACATGTAAAGCACTTTAAAGCTGTATATAGTGTAAAAACAAAGACTAAGGCTAATTTGAGTAGGAAACATTGGCTAAACTACTGACATCTGTGCAAGCACAGATGTAAAAGACGTGTAATGCATGAGATTGACGCGCTTGGACTAAATGTCAATCATACAACAGTATATGCACACATTGTGATTGCTTGTGATGGGCATAAAATACGTATGTGTGCAAAGTCCGACAATACAGCAATGACCACTGATCTGATGGTCATATAATATTATACATGCTATATTCACTGTTGAAATATGCTTAAATTATGTTTTGAAGCTATTACACACGTACTTATAGTGATTGTAGGCCTAGCATAGTATTGTCAGTTTTGCCACATGTAAAGCACTTTAAAGCTGTATATAGTGTAAAAACAAAGACTACCGCTAGTTTTAGTAGGAAACATTGGCTAAACTACTGGCATCGGTGCAAGCATAGATGTAAAAGACGTGTAATGCATGAGATTGATGCGCTTGGACTAAATGTCAATCATACAACAGTATATGCACACATTGTGATTGCTTTTGATGGGCCTAAAATACGACTGTGTGCAAAGTCTGACAATACAGCACTGACCACTGATCTGATGGTCATATGATATTATAAATCCTAGTTTCACTGTTGAAATATGCTTAGATTATGTTGTGGAGCTATTACACACGTACTTATAGTGATTGTAGGCCTAGCATAGTATTGTCAGTTTTGCGACATGTAAAGCACTTTACAGCTGTATATAGTGTAAAAACAAAGACTAAGGCTAATTTGAGTAGGAAACATTTGCTAAACTACTGGCATCGGTGCAAGCATAGATGTAAAAGACGTTTAATGCATGGGATTGACGCGCTTGAATTCAATTTCAATCTTACAACAGTATATGCTCACATGTTGATTGCTTGTGATGGGCCTAAAATACGTATGTGTGCAAAGTCTGACAATACAGCACTGACCACTGATCTGATGGTCATATGATATTATAAATCCTAGTTTCACTGTTGAAATATGCTTAGATCATGTTGTTGAGCTATGACACAAGTACTTATAGTGATTGTAGGCCTAGCATAGTATTGTCAGTTTTGCGACATGTAAAGCATTTTACAGCTGTATATAGTGTAAAAACAAAGACTAAGGCTAATTTGAGTAGGAAACATTTGCTAAACTACTGGCATCGGTGCAAGCATAGATGTAAAAGACGTTTAATGCATGGGATTGACGCGCTTGAATTCAATTTCAATCTTACAACAGTATATGCTCTCATGTTGATTGCTTGTGATGGGCCTAAAATACGTATGTGTGCAAAGTCTGACAATACAGCACTGACCACTGATCTGATGGTCATATGATATTATAAATCCTAGTTTCACTGTTGAAATATGCTTAGATTATGTTGTTGAGCTATGACACAAGTACTTATAGTGATTGTAGGCCTAGCATAGTATTGTCAGTTTTGCGACATGTAAAGCACTTTACAGCTGTATATAGTGTAAAAACAAAGACTAAGGCTAATTTGAGTAGGAAACATTTGCTAAACTACTGGCATCGGTGCAAGCATAGATGTAAAAGACGTTTAATGCATGGGATTGACGCGCTTGCACTCAATTTCAATCATAAAACAGTATATGCACACATTGTGATTGCTTGTGATGGGCCTAAAATACGTATGTGTGCAAAGTCTGACAATACAGCACTGACCACTGATCTGATGGTCATAGGATATTATAAATACTAGTTTCACTCCACAAATATGCTTAGATTATGTTTTGGAGCTATGACACACGTACTTATAGTGATTGTAAGCCTAGCATAGTATTGTCAGTTTTGCCACATGTAAAGCACTTTAAAGCTGTATATAGTCTACAAATAAAAGACTACGGCTAATTTGAGTAGGAAACATTGGCTAAACTACTGGCATCGGTGCAAGAATAGATGTAAAAGACGTTTAATGCATGGGATTGACGCCCTTGCACTCAATTTCAATCTTTCAAATGTATATGCACACATTGTGATTGCTTGTGATGGGCCTAAGATACGTATGTGTGCAAAGTCTGACAATACAGCACTGACCACTGATCTGATGGTCATATGATATTATAAATGCTAGATTCGCTGTTGAAATATGCTTAGATTATGTTTTGGAGCTATGACACACGTACTTATAGTGATTGTAGGCCTAGCATAGTATTGTCAGTTTTGCCACATGTAAAGCACTTTAACGCTGTATTTAGTGTAAAAGCAAAGACTAAGGCTAATTTGAGTAGGAAACATTGGCTAAACTACAATGTCAATAATACAACAGTATATGCACACATTGTGATTGCATGTGATGGGCCTAAAATACGACTGTGTGCAAAGTCTGACAATACAGCAATGACCACTGTTCTGATGGTCATATGATATTATACATGCTAGATTCACTGTTGAAATATGCTTAGATTATGTTTTGGAGCTATGACACACGTACTTATAGTGATTGAAGGCCTAGCATAGTATTGTCAGTTTTGCTTCATGTAAAGCACTTTAAAGCTGTATATAGTCTAAAAATAAAAGACTACGGCTAATTTGAGTAGGAAACATTGGCTAAACTACTGGCATCGGTGCAAGCATAGATGTAAAAGACGTTTAATGCATGGGATTGACGCGCTTGCACTCAATTTCAATCTTTCAAAAGTATATGCACACATTGTGATTGCTTGTGATGGGCCTAACATACGACTGTGTGCAAAGTCTGACAATACAGCAATGACCACTGATCTGATGGTCATATGATATTATACATGCTAGATTCACTGTTGACATATGCTTAGATTATGTTTTGGAGCTATGACACACGTACTTATAGTGATTGAAGGCCTAGCATAGTATTGTCAGTTTTGCGACATGTAAAGCACTTTAAAGCTGTATGTAGTCTAAAAATAAAAGACTACGGCTAATTTGAGTAGGAAACATTGGCTAAACTACTGGCATCGGTGCAAGCATAGATGTAAAAGACGTTTAATGCATGGGATTGACGCAATTCCACTCAATTTCAATCTTTCAAAAGTATATGCACACATTGCGATTGCTTGTGATGGGCCTAAAATACGTATGTGTGCAAAGTCTGACAATACAGCAATGACCACTGATCTGATGGTCATATGATATTATAAATACTAGTTTCACTGTTGAAATATGCTTAGATTATGTTTTGGAGCTATGACACACGTACTTATAGTGATTGTAGGCCTAGCATAGTATTGTCAGTTTTGCGACATGTAAAGCACTTTAAAGCTGTATATAGTGTAAAACCAAAGACTAAGGCTAATTTGAGTAGGAAACAATGACTAAACTACTGGCATCGGTGCAAGCATAGATGTAAAAGACGTTTAATGCATGGGATTGACGCGCTTGCACTCAATTTCAATCATAAAACAGTATATGCACACATTGTGATTGCTTGTGATGGGCCTAAAATACGTATGTGTGCAAAGTCTGACAATACAGCAATGACCACTGATCTGATGGTCATATGATATTATAAATACTAGATTCACTGTTGACATATGCTTAGATTATGTTTTGGAGCTATGACATACGTACTTATAGTGATTGTAGGCCTAGCATAGTATTGTCAGTTTTGCCACATGTAAAGCACTTTAAAGCTGTATATAGTGTAAAAACAAAGACTAAGGCTAATTTGAGTAGGAAACATTTGCTAAACTACTGGCATCGGTGCAAGCATAGATGTAAAAGACGTTTAATGCATGGGATTGACGCGCTTGAATTCAATTTCAATCTTACAACAGTATATGCTCTCATGTTGATTGCTTGTGATGGGCCTAAGATACGTATGTGTGCAAAGTCTGACAATACAGCACTGACCACTGATCTGATGGTCATATGATATTATAAATACTAGTTTCACTCCACAAATATGCTTAGATTATGTTGTTGAGCTATGACACAAGTACTTATAGTGATTGTAGGCCTAGCATAGTATTGTCAGTTTTGCGACATGTAAAGCACTTTACAGCTGTATATAGTGTAAAAACAAAGACTAAGGCTAATTTGAGTAGGAAACATTTGCTAAACTACTGGCATCGGTGCAAGCATAGATGTAAAAGACGTTTAATGCATGGGATTGACGCGCTTGAATTCAATTTCAATCTTACAACAGTATATGCTCACATTTTGATTGCTTGTGATGGGCCTAAAATACGTATGTGTGCAAAGTCTGACAATACAGCAATGACCACTGATCTGATGGTCATATGATATTATAAATACTAGATTCACTGTTGAAATATGCTTAGATTATGTTTTGGAGCTATGACATACGTACTTATAGTGATTGTAGGCCTAGGATAGTATTGTCAGTTTTGCCACATGTAAAGCACTTTATAGCTGTATATAGTGTAAGACCAAAGACTAAGGCTAATTTGAGTAGGAAACAATGACTAAACTACTGGCATCGGTGCAAGCATAGATGTAAAAGACGTTTAATGCATGGGATTGACGCGCTTGCACTCAATTTCAATCATACAACAGTATATGCACACATTGTGATTGCTTGTGATGGGCCTAAAATACGTATGTGTGCAAAGTCTGACAATACAGCAATGACCACTGATCTGATGGTCATATGATATTATAAATACTAGATTCACTGTTGAAATATGCTTAGATTATGTTTTGGAGCTATGACATACGTACTTATAGTGATTGTAGGCCTAGCATAGTATTGTCAGTTTTGCCACATGTAAAGCACTTTAAAGCTGTATATAGTGTAAAAACAAAGACTACCGCTAGTTTTAGTAGGAAACATTGGCTAAACTACTGGCATCGGTGCAAGCATAGATGTAAAAGACGTGTAATGCATGAGATTGACGCGCTTGGACTAAATGTCAATAATACAACAGTATATGCACACATTGTGATTGCTTTTGATGGGCCTAAAATACGACTGTGTGCAAAGTCTGACAATACAGCAATGACCACTGATCTGATGGTCATATGATATTATAAATACTAGATTCACTGTTGAAATATGCTTAGATTATGTTTTGGAGCTATGACATACGTACTTATAGTGATTGTAGGCCTAGCATAGTATTGTTAGTTTTGCCACATGTAAAGCACTTTAAAGCTGTATATAGTGTAAAAACAAAGACTACCGCTAGTTTTAGTAGGAAACATTGGCTAAACTACTGGCATCGGTGCAAGCATAGATGTAAAAGACGTGTAATGCATGAGATTGACGCGCTTGGACTAAATGTCAATCATACAACAGTATATGCATACATTGTGATTGCTTGTGATGGGCCTAAAATACGACTGTGTGCAAAGTCTGACAATACAGCACTGACCACTGATCTGATGGTCATATGATATTATAAATCCTAGTTTCACTCCACAAATATGCTTAGATTATGTTGTGGAGCTATGACACAAGTACTTATAGTGATTGTAGGCCTAGCATAGCATTGTCAGTTTTGCGACATGTAAAGCACTTTACAGCTGTATATAGTGTAAAAACAAAGACTAAGGCTAATTTGAGTAGGAAACATTTGCTAAACTACTGGCATCGGTGCAAGCATAGATGTAAAAGACGTTTAATGCATGGGATTGACGCGCTTGAATTCAATTTCAATCTTACAACAGTATATGCTCTCATGTTGATTGCTTCTGATGGGCCTAAAATACGTATGTGTGCAAAGTCTGACAATACAGCACTGACCACTGATCTGATGGTCATATGATATTATAAATCCTAGTTTCACTGTTGAAATATGCTTAGATTATGTTGTTGAGCTATGACACAAGTACTTATAGTGATTGTAGGCCTAGCATAGTATTGTCAGTTTTGCGACATGTAAAGCACTTTACAGCTGTATATAGTGTAAAAACAAAGACTAAGGCTAATTTGAGTAGGAAACATTGGCTAAACTACTGGCATCGGTGCAAGCATAGATGTAAAAGACGTTTAATGCATGGGATTGACGCCCTTGCACTCAATGTCAATCTTTCAAATGTATATGCACACATTGTGATTGCTTGTGATGGGCCTAAGATAGGTATGTGTGCAAAGTCTGACAATACAGCACTGACCACTGATCTGATGGTCATATGATATTATATATGCTAGATTCACTGTTGAAATATGCTTAGATTATGTTTTGGAGCTATGACACACGTACTTATAGTGATTGTAGGCCTAGCATAGTATTGTCAGTTTTGCCACATGTAAAGCACTTTAACGCTGTATTTAGTGTAAAAGCAAAGACTAAGGCTAATTTGAGTAGGAAACATTGGCTAAACTACAATGTCAATAATACAACAGTATATGCACACATTGTGATTGCATGTGATGGGCCTAACATACGACTGTGTGCAAAGTCTGACAATACAGCACTGACCACTGTTCTGATGGTCATATGATATTATACATGCTAGATTCACTGTTGAAATATGCTTAGATTATGTTTTGGAGCTATGACACACGTACTTATAGTGATTGAAGGCCTAGCATAGTATTGTCAGTTTTGCTTCATGTAAAGCACTTTAAAGCTGTATATAGTCTAAAAATAAAAGACTACGGCTAATTTGAGTAGGAAACATTGGCTAAACTACTGGCATCGGTGCAAGCATAGATGTAAACGACGTTTAATGCATGGGATTGACGCGCTTGCACTCAATTTCAATCTTTCAAAAGTATATGCACACATTGTGATTGCTTGTGATGGGCCTAACATACGACTGTGTGCAAAGTCTGACAATACAGCAATGACCACTGATCTGATGGTCATATGATATTATAAATGCTAGATTCACTGTTGACATATGCTTAGATTATGTTTTGGAGCTATGACACACGTACTTATAGTGATTGAAGGCCTAGCATAGTATTGTCAGTTTTGCGACATGTAAAGCACTTTAAAGCTGTATATAGTGTAAAATCAAAGACTACGGCTAATTTGAGTAGGAAACATTGGCTAAACTACTGGCATCGGTGCAAGCATAGATGTAAAAGACGTTTAATGCATGGGATTGACGCAATTCCACTCAATTTCAATCTTTCAAAAGTATATGCACACATTGTGATTGCCTGTGATGGGCCTAAAATACGTATGTGTGCAAAGTCTGACAATACAGCAATGACCACTGATCTGATGGTCATATGATATTATAAATACTAGTTTCACTGTTGAAATATGCTTAGATTATGTTTTGGAGCTATGACACACGTACTTATAGTGATTGTAGGCCTAGCATAGTATTGTCAGTTTTGCGACATGTAAAGCACTTTAAAGCTGTATATAGTGTAAAATCAAAGACTAAGGCTAATTTGAGTAGGAAACAATGACTAAACTACTGGCATCGGTGCAAGCATAGATGTACAAGACGTTTAATGCATGGGATTGACGCGCTTGCACTCAATTTCAATCATACAACAGTATATGCACACATCGTGATTGCTTGTGATGGGCCTAAAATACGTATGTGTGCAAAGTCTGACAATACAGCAATGACCACTGATCTGATGGTCATATGATATTATAAATACTAGATTCACTGTTGAAATGTGCTTAGATTATGTTTTGGAGCTATGACATACGTACTTATAGTGATTGTAGGCCTAGGATAGTATTGTCACTTTTGCCACATGTAAAGCACTTTATAGCTGTATATAGTGTAAAACCAAAGACTAAGGCTAATTTGAGTAGGAAACAATGACTAAACTACTGGCATCGGTGCAAGCATAGATGTAAAAGACGTTTAATGCATGGGATTGACGCGCTTGCACTCAATTTCAATCATACAACAGTATATGCACACATTGTGATTGCTTGTGATGGGCCTAAAATACGTATGTGTGCAAAGTCTGACAATACAGCAATGACCACTGATCTGATGGTCATATGATATTATAAATACTAGATTCACTGTTGAAATATGCTTAGATTATGTTTTGGAGCTATGACATACGTACTTATAGTGATTGTAGGCCTAGCATAGTATTGTCAGTTTTGCCACATGTAAAGCACTTTATAGCTGTATATAGTGTAAAACCAAAGACTAAGGCTAATTTGTGTACGAAACATTGGCTAAACTACTGGCATCGGTGCAAGCATAGATGTAAAAGACGTTTAATGCATGGGATTGACGGGCTTGCACTCAATTTCAATCATACAATAGTATATGCACACATTGTGATTGCCTGTGATGGGCCTAAATTACGACTGTGTGCAAAGTCTGACAATACAGCAATGACCACTGATCTGATGGTCAAATGATATTACAAATGCTAGATTCACTCTACAAATATGCGTAGATTATGTTTTGGAGCTATGACATACGTACTTCTAGTAATTGTAGGCCTAGCATAGTATTGTCAGTTTTGCCACATGTAAAGCACTTTAAAGCTGTATCTAGTCTAAAAACAAAGACTAAGGCTAATTTGAGTAGGAAACATTGGCTAAACTACTGGCATCGGTGCAAGCATAGATGTAAACGACGTTTAATGCATGGGATTGACGCGCTTGCACTCAATTTCAATCATACAACAGTATATGCACACATTGTGATTGCTTGTGATGGGCCTAAAATACGACTGTGTGCAAAGTCTGACAATACAGCACTGACGACTGATCTGATGGTCATATGATATTATAAATACTAGATTCACTGTTGAAATATGCTTAGATTATGTTTTGGAGCTATGACACACGTACTTATAGTGATTGTAGGCCTAGCATAGTATTGTCAGTTTTGCCACATGTAAAGCACTTTAAAGCTGTATATAGTGTAAAATCAAAGATTAATGCTAATTTGAGTAGGAAACAATGACTAAACTACTGGCATCGGTGCAAGCATAGATGTAAAAGACGTTTAATGCATGGGATTGACGCGCTTGCACTCACTTTCAATCATACAACAGTATATGCACACATTGTGATTGCTTGTGATGGGCCTAAAATACGTATGTGTGCAAGGTCTGACAATAGAGCAATGACCACTGATCTGATGGTCATATGATATTATAAATACTAGATTCACTGTTGAAATATGCTTAGATTATGTTTTGGAGTTATGACATACGTACTTATAGTGATTGTAGGCCTAGCATAGTATTGTCAGGATTGCCACATGTAAAGCACTTTAAAGCTGTATATAGTCTAAAAACAAAGACTAAGGCTAATTTGAGTAGGAAACATTGGCTAAACTACTGGCATCGGTGCAAGCATAGATGTAAACGACGTTTAATGCATGGGATTGACGCGCTTGCACTCAATTTCAATCATACAACAGTATATGCACACATTGTGATTGCTTGTGATGTTCCTAAAATACGTATGTGTGCAAAGTCTGACAATACAGCACTGACCACTGATCTGATGGTCATATGATATTATTAATGCTAGATTCACTGTTGAAATATGCTTAGATTATGTTTTGGAGCTATGACATACGTACTTATAATGATTGTAGGCCTAGGATAGTATTGTCAGTTTTGCCACATATAAAGCACTTTAAAGCTGTATTTAGTGTAAAAACAAAGACTAAGGCTAATTTGAGTAGGAAACATTGGCTAAACTACTGGCATCGGTGCAAGCACAGATGTAAAAGACGTGTAATGCATGAGATTGACGCGCTTGGACTCAATTTCAATCATAAACCAGTATATGAACACATTGTGATTTATTGTGATGTGCATAAAATACGTATATGTGCAAAGTCCGACAATACAGCAAAGATCACTGATCTGATGGTCATATGACATTATAAATGCTAGATTCACTGTTGACATATGCTAAGATTATGGTTTGGAGCTATTACACACGTACTTATAGTGATTGTAGGCCTAGCATAGTATTGTCAGTTTTGCCACATGTAAAGCACTTTAAAGCTGTATATAGTGTAAAATCAAAGATTAATGCTAATTTGAGTAGGAAACAATGACTAAACTACTGGCATCGGTGCAAGCATAGATGTAAAAGACGTTTAATGCATGGGATTGACGCGCTTGCACTCACTTTCAATCATACAACAGTATATGCACACATTGTGATTGCTTGTGATGGGCCTAAAATACGTATGTGTGCAAGGTCTGACAATAGAGCAATGACCACTGATCTGATGGTCATATGATATTATAAATACTAGATTCACTGTTGAAATATGCTTAGATTATGTTTTGGAGTTATGACATACGTACTTATAGTGATTGTAGGCCTAGCATAGTATTGTCAGGATTGCCACATGTAAAGCACTTTAAAGCTGTATATAGTCTAAAAACAAAGACTAAGGCTAATTTGAGTAGGAAACATTGGCTAAACTACTGGCATCGGTGCAAGCATAGATGTAAACGACGTTTAATGCATGGGATTGACGCGCTTGCACTCAATTTCAATCATACAACAGTATATGCACACATTGTGATTGCTTGTGATGTTCCTAAAATACGTATGTGTGCAAAGTCTGACAATACAGCACTGACCACTGATCTGATGGTCATATGATATTATTAATGCTAGATTCACTGTTGAAATATGCTTAGATTATGTTTTGGAGCTATGACATACGTACTTATAATGATTGTAGGCCTAGGATAGTATTGTCAGTTTTGCCACATATAAAGCACTTTAAAGCTGTATTTAGTGTAAAAACAAAGACTAAGGCTAATTTGAGTAGGAAACATTGGCTAAACTACTGGCATCGGTGCAAGCACAGATGTAAAAGACGTGTAATGCATGAGATTGACGCGCTTGGACTCAATTTCAATCATAAACCAGTATATGAACACATTGTGATTTATTGTGATGTGCATAAAATACGTATATGTGCAAAGTCCGACAATACAGCAAAGATCACTGATCTGATGGTCATATGACATTATAAATGCTAGATTCACTGTTGACATATGCTAAGATTATGGTTTGGAGCTATTACACACGTACTTATAGTGATTGTAGGCCTAGCATAGTATTGTCAGTTTTGCCACATGTAAAGCACTTTAAAGCTGTATTTAGTGTAAAAACAAAGACTAAGGCTAATTTGAGTAGGAAACAGTGGCTAAACTACAATTTCAATAATACAACAGTATATGCACATATTGTGATTGCTTGTGATGGGCCTAACATACGACTGTGTGCAAAGTCTGACAATACAGCAATGACCACTGTTCTGATGGTGATATGATATTATACATGCTAGATTCACTGTTGAAATATGCTTAGATTATGTTTTGGAGCTATGACACACGTACTTATAGTGATTGAAGGCCTAGCATAGTATTGTCAGTTTTGCTTCATGTAAAGCACTTTAAAGCTGTATATAGTCTAAAAATAAAAGACTACGGCTAATTTGAGTAGGAAACATTGGCTAAACTACTGGCATCGGTGCAAGCATAGATGTAAACGACGTTTAATGCATGGGATTGACGCGCTTGCACTCAATTTCAATCATACAACAGTATATGCACACATTGTGATTGCTTGTGATGGGCCTAAAATACGACTGTGTGCAAAGTCTGACAATACAGCAATGACCACTGATCTGATGGTCATATGATATTATAAATACTAGTTTCACTGTTGAAATATGCTTAGATTATGTTTTGGAGCTATGACACACGTACTTATAGTGATTGTAGGCCTAGCATAGTATTGTCAGTTTTGCGACATGTAAAGCACTTTAAAGCTGTATATAGTGTAAAATCAAAGACTAAGGCTAATTTGAGTAGGAAACAATGACTAAACTACTGGCATCGGTGCAAGCATAGATGTAAAAGACGTTTAATGCATGGGATTGACGCGCTTGCACTCAATTTCAATCATAAAACAGTATATGCACACATTGTGATTGCTTGTGATGGGCCTAAAATACGTATGTGTGCAAAGTCTGACAATACAGCAATGACCACTGATCTGATGGTCATATGATATTATAAATACTAGATTCACTGTTGAAATATGCTTAGATTATGTTTTGGAGCTATGACATACGTACTTATAGTGATTGTAGGCCTAGGATAGTATTGTCAGTTTTGCCACATGTAAAGCACTTTATAGCTGTATATAGTGTAAAACCAAAGACTAAGGCTAATTTGAGTAGGAAACAATGACTAAACTACTGGCATCGGTGCAAGCATAGATGTAAAAGACGTTTAATGCATGGGATTGACGCGCTTGCACTCAATTTCAATCATACAACAGTATATGCACACATTGTGATTGCTTGTGATGGGCCTAAAATACGTATGTGTGCAAAGTCTGACAATACAGCAATGACCACTGATCTGATGGTCATATGATATTATAAATACTAGATTCACTGTTGAAATATGCTTAGATTATGTTTTGGAGCTATGACATACGTACTTATAGTGATTGTAGGCCTAGCATAGTATTGTCAGTTTTGCCACATGTAAAGCACTTTATAGCTGTATATAGTGTAAAACCAAAGACTAAGGCTAATTTGTGTACGAAACATTGGCTAAACTACTGGCATCGGTGCAAGCATAGATGTAAAAGACGTTTAATGCATGGGATTGACGCGCTTGCACTCAATTTCAATCATACAATAGTATATGCACACATTGTGATTGCCTGTGATGGGCCTAAATTACGACTGTGTGCAAAGTCTGACAATACAGCACTGACCACTGATCTGATGGTCATATGATATTACAAATGCTAGATTCACTCTACAAATATGCTTAGATTATGTTTTGGAGCTATGACACACGTACTTATAGTGATTGAAGGCCTAGCATAGTATTGTCAGTTTTGCTTCATGTAAAGCACTTTAAAGCTGTTTATAGTCTAAAAACACAGACTAAGGCTAATTTGAGTACGAAACATTGGCTAAACTACTGGCATCGGTGCAAGCATAGATGTAAAAGACGTTTAATGCATGGGATTGACGCGCTTGCACTCAATTTCAATCATACAATAGTATATGCACACATTGTGATTGCATGTGATGGGCCTAACATACGACTGTGTGCAAAGTCTGACAATACAGCACTGACCACTGTTCTGATGGTCATATGATATTATTAATGCTAGATTCACTGTTGAAATATGCTTAGATTATGTTTTGGAGCTATGACATACGTACTTATAATGATTGTAGGCCTAGGATAGTATTGTCAGTTTTGCTTCATATAAAGCACTTTAAAGCTGTATATAGTCTAAAAATAAAAGACTACGGCTAATTTGAGTAGGAAACATTGGCTAAACTACTGGCATCGGTGCAAGCATAGATGTAAACGACGTTTAATGCATGGGATTGACGCGCTTGCACTCAATTTCAATCATACAACAGTATATGCACACATTGTGATTGCTTGTGATGGGCCTAAAATACGACTGTGTGCAAAGTCTGACAATACAGCAATGACCACTGATCTGATGGTCATATGATATTACAAATGCTAGATTCACTCTACAAATATGCTTAGATTATGTTTTGGAGCTATGACACACGTACTTATAGTGATTGAAGGCCTAGCATAGTATTGTCAGTTTTGCTTCATGTAAAGCACTTTAAAGCTGTTTATAGTCTAAACACAAAGACTAAGGCTAAGTTGAGTACGAAACATTGGCTAAACTACTCGCATCGGTGCAAGCATAGATGTAAAACACGTTTAATGCATGGGATTGACGCAATTCCACTCAATTTCACTCATACAACAGTATATGCACACATTGTGATTGCTTGTGATGGGCCTAAAATACGACTGTGTGCAAAGTCTGACAATACAGCACTGACCACTGATCTGATGGTCATATGATATTATTAATGCTAGATTCACTGGTGAAATATGCTTAGATTATGTTTTGGAGCTATGACATACGTACTTATACTAATTGTAGGCCTAGCATAGTATTGTCAATTTTGCGACATGTAAAGCACTTTAAAGCTGTATATAGTGTAAAATCAAAGACTAAGGCTAATTTGAGTAGGAACCAATGACTAAACTACTGGCATCGGTGCAAGCATAGATGTAAAAGACGTTTAATGCATGGGATTGACGCGCTTGCACTCAATTTCAATCATACAACAGTATATGCACACATTGTGATTGCTTGTGATGGGCCTAAAATACGTATGTGTGCAAGGTCTGACAATACAGCACTGACCACTGATCTGATGGTCATATGATATTATTAATGCTAGATTCACTGTTGAAATATGCTTAGATTATGTTTTGGAGCTATGACATACGTACTTATAATGATTGTAGGCCTAGGATAGTATTGTCAGTTTTGCTTCATATAAAGCACTTTAAAGCTGTATATAGTATAAAAACAAAGACTAAGGGTAATTTGAGTAGGAAACATTGGCTAAACTACTGGCATCGGTGCAAGCACAGATGTAAAAGACGTGTAATGCATGAGATTGACGCGCTTGGACTCAATGTCAATCATAAACCAGTATATGAACACATTGTGATTTATTGTGATGTGCATAAAATACGTATGTGTGCAAAGTCCGACAATACAGCAAAGATCACTGATCTGATGGTCATATGACATTATACATGCTAGATTCACTGTTGACATATGCTAAGATTATGGTTTGGAGCTATTACACACGTACTTATAGTGATTGTAGGCCTAGCATAGTATTGTCAGTTTTGCCACATGTAAAGCACTTTAAAGCTGTATTTAGTGTAAAAACAAAGACTAAGGCTAATTTGAGTAGGAAACAGTGGCTAAACTACAATTTCAATAATAAAGCAGTATATGCACATATTGTGATTGCTTGTGATGGGCCTAACATACGACTGTGTGCAAAGTCTGACAATACAGCAATGACCACTGTTCTGATGGTCATATGATATTATACATGCTAGATTCACTGTTGAAATATGCTTAGATTATGTTTTGGAGCTATGACACACGTACTTATAGTGATTGAAGGCCTAGCATAGTATTGTCAGTTTTACTTCATGTAAAGCACTTTAAAGCTGTATATAGTCTAAAAATAAAAGACTACGGCTAATTTGAGTAGGAAACATTGGCTAAACTACTGGCATCGGTGCAAGCATAGATGTAAACGACGTTTAATGCATGGGATTGACGCGCTTGCACTCAATTTCAATCATACAACAGTATATGCACACATTGTGATTGCTTGTGATTGGCCTAAAATACGACTGTGTGCAACGTCTGACAATACAGCAATGACCACTGATCTGATGGTCATATGATATTATTAATGCTAGATTCACTGTTGAAATATGCTTAGATTATGTTTTGGAGCTATGACACACGTACTTATAGTGATTGTAGGCCTAGCATAGTATTGTCAGTTTTGCGACATGTAAAGCACTTTAAAGCTGTATATAGTGTAAAATCAAAGACTAAGGCTAATTTGAGTAGGAAACAATGACTAAACTACTGGCATCGGTGCAAGCATAGATGTAAAAGACGTTTAATGCATGGGATTGACGCGCTTGCACTCAATTTCAATCATACAACAGTATATGCACACATTGTGATTGCTTGTGATGGGCCTAAAATACGTATGTGTGCAAGGTCTGACAATACAGCACTGACCACTGATCTGATGGTCATATGATATTATTAATGCTAGATTCACTGTTGAAATATGCTTAGATTATGTTTTGGAGCTATGACATACGTACTTATAATGATTGTAGGCCTAGGATAGTATTGTCAGTATTGCTTCATATAAAGCACTTTAAAGCTGTTTATAGTCTAAAAATAAAAGACTACGGCTAATTTGAGTAGGAAACATTGGCTAAACTACTGGCATCGGTGCAAGCATAGATGTAAACGACGTTTAATGCATGGGATTGACGCGCTTGCACTCAATTTCAATCATACAACAGTATATGCACACATTGTGATTGCTTGTGATGGGCCTAAAATACGACTGTGTGCAAAGTCTGACAATACAGCAATGACCACTGATCTGATGGTCATATGATATTACAAATGCTAGATTCACTCTACAAATATGCTTAGATTATGTTTTGGAGCTATGACACACGTACTTATAGTGATTGAAGGCCTAGCATAGTATTGTCAGTTTTGCTTCATGTAAAGCACTTTAAAGCTGTTTATAGTCTAAACACAAAGACTAAGGCTAAGTTGAGTACGAAACATTGGCTAAACTACTCGCATCGGTGCAAGCATAGATGTAAAACACGTTTAATGCATGGGATTGACGCAATTCCACTCAATTTCACTCATACAACAGTATATGCACACATTGTGATTGCTTGTGATGGGCCTAAAATACGTATGTGTGCAAAGTCTGACAATACAGCACTGACCACTGATCTGATGGTCATATGATATTATTAATGCTAGATTCACTGGTGAAATATGCTTAGATTATGTTTTGGAGCTATGACATACGTACTTATAGTAATTGTAGGCCTAGCATAGTATTGTCAATTTTGCCACATGTAAAGCACTTTAAAGCTGTATATAGTCTAAAAACAAAGACTAAGGCTAATTTGAGTAGGAAACATTGGCTAAACTACTGGCATCGGTGCAAGCATAGATGTAAACGACGTTTAATGCATGGGATTGACGCGCTTGCACTCAATTTCAATCATACAACAGTATATGCACACATTGTGATTGCTTGTGATGGGCCTAAAATACGACTGTGTGCAAAGTCTGACAATACAGCACTGACGACTGATCCGATGGTCATATGATATTATAAATACTAGATTCACTGTTGACATATGCTTAGATTATGTTTTGGAGCTATGACACACGTACTTATAGTGATTGTAGGCCTAGCATAGTATTGTCAGTTTTGCGACATGTAAAGCACTTTAAAGCTGTATATAGTATAAAAACAAAGACTACGGCTAATTTGAGTAGGAAACATTGGCTAAACTACTGGCATCGGCGCAAGCACAGATGTAAAAGACGTGTAATGCATGAGATTGACGCGCTTGGACTCAATGTCAATCATAAACCAGTATATGAACACATTGTGATTTATTGTGATGTGCATAAAATACGTATGTGTGCAAAGTCCGACAATACAGCAAAGATCACTGATCTGATGGTCATATGACATTATACATGCTAGATTCACTGTTGACATATGCTAAGATTATGGTTTGGAGCTATTACACACGTACTTATAGTGATTGTAGGCCTAGCATAGTATTGTCAGTTTTGCCACATGTAAAGCACTTTAAAGCTGTATTTAGTGTAAAAACAAAGACTAAGGCTAATTTGAGTAGGAAACAGTGGCTAAACTACAATTTCAATAATAAAGCAGTATATGCACATATTGTGATTGCTTGTGATGGGCCTAACATACGACTGTGTGCAAAGTCTGACAATACAGCAATGACCACTGTTCTGATGGTGATATGATATTATACATGCTAGATTCACTGTTGAAATATGCTTAGATTATGTTTTGGAGCTATGACACACGTACTTATAGTGATTGAAGGCCTAGCATAGTATTGTCATTTTTGCTTCATGTAAAGCATTTTAAAGCTGTATATAGTCTAAAAATAAAAGACTACGGCTAATTTGAGTAGGAAACATTGGCTAAACTACTGGCATCGGTGCAAGCATAGATGTAAACGACGTTTAATGCATGGGATTGACGCGCTTGCACTCAATTTCAATCATACAACAGTATATGCACACATTGTGATTGCTTGTGATGGGCCTAAAATACGACTGTGTGCAAAGTCTGACAATACAGCAATGACCACTGATCTGATGGTCATATGATATTACAAATGCTAGATTCACTCTACAAATATGCTTAGATTATGTTTTGGAGCTATGACACACGTACTTATAGTGATTGAAGGCCTAGCATAGTATTGTCAGTTTTGCTTCATGTAAAGCACTTTAAAGCTGTTTATAGTCTAAACACAAAGACTAAGGCTAAGTTGAGTACGAAACATTGGCTAAACTACTCGCATCGGTGCAAGCATAGATGTAAAACACGTTTAATGCATGGGATTGACGCAATTCCACTCAATTTCACTCATACAACAGTATATGCACACATTGTGATTGCTTGTGATGGGCCTAAAATACGACTGTGTGCAAAGTCTGACAATACAGCACTGACCACTGATCTGATGGTCATATGATATTATTAATGCTAGATTCACTGGTGAAATATGCTTAGATTATGTTTTGGAGCTATGACATACGTACTTATAGTAATTGTAGGCCTAGCATAGTATTGTCAATTTTGCCACATGTAAAGCACTTTAAAGCTGTATATAGTCTAAAAACAAAGACTAAGGCTAATTTGAGTAGGAAACATTGGCTAAACTACTGGCATCGGTGCAAGCATAGATGTAAACGACGTTTAATGCATGGGATTGACGCGCTTGCACTCAATTTCAATCATACAACAGTATATGCACACATTGTGATTGCTTGTGATGGGCCTAAAATACGACTGTGTGCAAAGTCTGACAATACAGCACTGACGACTGATCCGATGGTCATATGATATTATAAATACTAGATTCACTGTTGACATATGCTTAGATTATGTTTTGGAGCTATGACACACGTACTTATAGTGATTGTAGGCCTAGCATAGTATTGTCAGTTTTGCGACATGTAAAGCACTTTAAAGCTGTATATAGTGTAAAGTCAAAGACTAAGGCTAATTTGAGTAGGAAACAATGACTAAACTACTGGCATCGGTGCAAGCACAGATGTAAAAGACGTGTAATGCATGAGATTGACGCGCTTTGACTCAATTTCAAGCATAAACCAGTATATGAACACATTGTGATTTATTGTGATGTCCATAAAATACGTATGTGTGCAAAGTCCGACAATACAGCAAAGATCACTGATCTGATGGTCATATGACATTATAAATGCTAGATTCACTGTTGACATATGCTAAGATTATGGTTTGGAGCTATTACACACGTACTTATAGTGATTGTAGGCCTAGCATAGTATTGTCAGTTTTGCCACATGTAAAGCACTTTAAAGCTGTATTTAGTGTAAAAACAAAGACTAAGGCTAATTTGAGTAGGAAACATTGGCTAAACTACAATGTCAATAATACAAGAGTATATGCACACATTGTGATTGCATGTGATGGGCCTAACATACGACTGTGTGCAAAGTCTGACAATACAGCAATGACCACAGTTCTGATGGTCATATGATATTATACATGCTAGATTCACTGTTGAAATTTGCTTAGATTATGTTTTGGAGCTATGACACACGTACTTATAGTGATTGAAGGCCTAGCATAGTATTGTCAGTTTTGCTTCATGTAAAGCACTTTAAAGCTGTATATAGTCTAAAAATAAAAGACTACGGCTAATTTGAGTAGGAAACATTGGCTAAACTACTGGCATCGGTGCAAGCATAGATGTAAACGACGTTTAATGCATGGGATTGACGCGCTTGCACTCAATTTCAATCATACAACAGTATATGCACACATTGTGATTGCTTGTGATGTTCCTAAAATACGTATGTGTGCAAAGTCTGACAATACAGCACTGACCACTGATCTGATGGTCATATGATATTATTAATGCTAGATTCACTGTTGAAATATGCTTAGATTATGTTTTGGAGCTATGACATACGTACTTATAATGATTGTAGGCCTAGGATAGTATTGTCAGTTTTGCTTCATGTAAGGCACTTTAAAGCTGTATATAGTATAAAAACAAAGACTAAGGCTAATTTGAGTAGGAAACATTGGCTAAACTACTGGCATCGGTGCAAGCACAGATGTAAAAGACGTGTAATGCATGAGATTGACGCGCTTGGACTCAACTTCAATCATAAACCAGTATATGAACACATTGTGATTTATTGTGATGTGCATAAAATACGTATGTGTGCAAAGTCCGACAATACAGCAAAGATCACTGATCTGATGGTCATATGACATTATAAATGCTAGATTCACTGTTGACATATGCTAAGATTATGGTTTGGAGCTATTACACACGTACTTATAGTGATTGTAGGCCTAGCATAGTATTGTCAGTTTTGCCACATGTAAAGCACTTTAAAGCTGTATTTAGTGTAAAAACAAAGACTAAGGCTAAATTGAGTAGGACACAGTGGCTAAACTACAATTTCAATAATACAACAGTATATGCACATATTGTGATTGCTTGTGATGGGCCTAACATACGACTGTGTGCAAAGTCTGACAATACAGCAATGACCACTGTTCTGATGGTCATATGATATTATACATGCTAGATTCACTGTTGAAATATGCTTAGATTATGTTTTGGAGCTATGACACACGTACTTATAGTGATTGAAGGCCTAGCATAGTATTGTCAGTTTTGCTTCATGTAAAGCACTTTAAAGCTGTATATAGTCTAAAAGTAAAAGACTACGGCTAATTTGAGTAGGAAAGATTGGCTAAACTACTGGCATCGGTGCAAGCATAGATGTAAAAGACGTTTAATGCATGGGATTGACGCGCTTACACTCAATGTCAATCTTTCAAAAGTATATGCACACATTGTGATTGCTTGTGATGGGCCTAAATTACGACTGTGTGCAAAGTCTGACAATACAGCAATGACCAATGATCTGATGGTCATATGATATTACAAATGCTAGATTCACTCTACAAATATGCTTAGATTATGTTTTGGAGCTATGACACACGTACTTATAGTGATTGTAAGCCTAGCATAGTATTGTCAGTTTTGCCACATGTAAAGCACTTTAAAGCTGTTTATAGTCTAAAAACAAAGACTAAGGCTAATTTGAGTACGAAACATTGGCTAAACTACTTGCATCGGTGCAAGCATAGATGTAAACGACGTTTAATGCATGGGATTGACGCGCTTGCACTCAATTTCAATCATACAACAGTATATGCACACATTGTGATTGCTTGTGATGGGCCTAAAATACGACTGTGTGCAAAGTCTGACAATACAGCACTGACCAATGATCTGATGGTCATATGATATTATAAATACTAGTTTCACTGTTGAAATATGTTTAGATTATATTTTTGAGCTAAGACACACGTACTTATAGTGATTGTAGGCCTAGCATAGTATTGTCAGTTTTGCCACATGTAAAGCACTTTAAAGCTGTATATAGTGTAAAAACAGAGGCTAAGACTAATTTGAGTAGGAAACATTGGCTAAACTACTGGCATCGGTCCAAGCATAGATGTAACAGACGTTTAATGCATCGGATTGACGCAATTCCACTCAATTTCAATCATACAACAGTATATGCACACATTGTGATTGCTTGTGATGGCCCTAAAATACGACTGTGTGCAAAGTCTGACAATACAGCACTGACCAATGATCTGATGGTCATATGATATTATAAATACTAGTTTCACTGTTGAAATATGTTTAGATTATATTTTGGAGCTATGACACACGTACCTATAGTAATTGTAGGCCTAGCATAGTATTGTCAGTTTTGCCACATGTAAAGCACTTTAAAGCTGTATATAGTGTAAAAACAAAGACTAAGGGTAATTTGAGTAGGACACATTGGCTAAACTACTGGCATCGGTGGAAGCATAGATGTAAAAGACGTTTAATGCATGGGATTGACGCGCTTGCACTCAATTTCAATCATACAACAGTATATGCACACATTGTGATTGCTTGTGATGGGCCTAAAATACGTATGTGTGCAAAGTCTGACAATACAGCACTGACCACTGATCTGATGGTCATATGATATTATAAATACTAGTTTCACTGTTGAAATATGCTTAGATTATGTTGTGGAGCTATGACATACGTACATATAGTGATTGTAGGCCTAGCATAGTATTGTCAGTTTTGCCACATGTAAAGCACTTTAAAGCTGTATATAGTGTAAAAACAAAGACTAAGGCTAAGTTGAGTACGAAACATTGGCTAAACTACTGGCATCGGTGCAAGCATAGATGTAAAAGACGTTTAATGCATGAGATTGACGCGCTTGCACTCAATTTCAATCATACAACAGTATATGCATACATTGTGATTGCTTGTGATGGGCCTAAATTACGACTGTGTGCAAAGTCTGACAATACAGCAATGACCACTGATCTGATGGTCATATGATATTATAAATGCTAGATTCACTGTTGAAATATGCTTAGAGTATGTTGTGGAGCTATGACATACCTACATATAGTGATTGTAGGCCTAGCATAGTATTGTCAGTTTTGCCACATGTAAAGCACTTTAAAGCTGTATATAGTGTAAAAACAAAGACTAAGGCTAAGTTGAGTACGAAACATTGGCTAAACTACTGGCATCGGTGCAAGTATAGATGTAAAAGACGTTTAATGCATCGGATTGACGTGCTTGCGATCAATTTCAATCATACAACAGTATATGCACACTTTGTGATTGCTTGTGATGGGCCTGAAATACGTATGTGTGCAAAGTCTGACAATACAGCAATGACCACTGATCTGATGGTCATATTATATTATAAATGCTAGATTCACTGTTGACATATGCTTAGATTATGTTTTGGAGCTATGACACACGTACTTATAGTGATTGAAGGCCTAGCATAGTATTGTCAGTTTTGCTTCATGTAAAGCACTTTAAAGCTGTATATAGTATAAAAATAAAAGACTACGGCTAATTTGAGTAGGAAACATTGGCTAAACTACTGGCATCGGTGCAAGCATAGATGTAAAAGACGTTTAATGCATGGGATTGACGCGCTTGCGATCAATTTCAATCATACAACAGTATATGCACACTTTGTGATTGCTTGTGATGGGCCTAAAATACGTATGTGTGCAAAGTCTGACAATACAGCTCTGACCACTGATCTGATGGTCATATGATATTATAAATGCTAGATTCACTGTTGAAATATGCTTAGATTATGTTGTAGAACTATGACACACGTACGTATAGTGATTGTAGGCCTAGCATAGTATTGTCAGTTTTGCCACATGTAAAGCACTTTAAAGCTGTATATAGTGTAAAAACAAAGACTAAGGCTAATTTGAGTACGGAAACATTGGCTAAACTACTGGCATCGGTGCAAGCATAGATGTAAAAGACGTTTAATGCATGGGATTGACGCGCTTGCGATCAACTTCAATCATACAATAGTATATGCACAAATTGTTATTGCTTGTGATGGGCCTAAAATACGTATGTGTGCAAAGTCTGACAATACAGCAATGACCACTGATCTGATGGTCATTTGATATTATACATGCTAGATTCACTCTACAAATATGCTTAGATTATGTTGTGGAGATATGACATACGTACGTATTGTCATTGTAGGCCTAGCATAGTATTGTCAGTTTTGCCACATGTAAAGCACTTTTAAGCTGTATATAGTGTAAAAACAAAGACTAAGGCTAAGTTGAGTACGAAACATTGGCTAAACTACTGGCATCGGTGCAAGTATAGATGTAAAAGACGTTTAATGCATCGGATTGACGTGCTTGCGATCAATTTCAATCATACAACAGTATATGCACACTTTGTGATTGCTTGTGATGGGCCTGAAATACGTATGTGTGCAAAGTCTGACAATACAGCAATGACCACTGATCTGATGGTCATATTATATTATAAATGCTAGATTCACTCTACAAATATGCTTAGATTATGTTGTGGAGCTATGACATACGTACATATACTGATTGTAGGCCTCGCATAGTATTGTCAGTTTTGCCACATGTAAAGCACTTTAAAGCTGTATATAGTGTAAATACAGAGGCTAAGACTAATTTGAGTAGGAAACATTCGCTAAACTACTGGCATTGGTGCAAGCATAGATGTAAAAGACGTTTAATGCATGGGATTGACGCGCTTGCACTCAATTTCAATCATACAACAGTATATGCACACATTGTGATTGCTTGTGATGGGCCTAAAATACGCATGTGTGCAAAGTCTGACAATACAGCAATGACCAATGATCTGATGGTCATATGATATTATAAATACTAGTTTCACTGTTGAAATATGCTTAGATTATGTTGTGGAGCTATGACACACGTACTTATAGTGATTGTAGGCCTAGCATAGTATTGTCAGTTTTGCCACATGTAAAGCACTTTAAAGCTGTATATAGTCTAAAAACAAAGACTAAGGCTAAGTTGAGTACGAAACATTGGCTAAACTACTTGCATCGGTGCAAGCATAGATGTAAAAGACGTTTAATGCATGGGATTTACGCGCTTGCGATCAATTTCAATCATACAACAATATATGCACACTTTGTGATTGCTTGTGATGGGCCTAAAATACGTATGTGTGCAAAGTCTGACAATACAGCAATGACCACTGATCTGATGGTCATATTATATTATAAATGCTAGTAATATATTATATATAAATAATGTATAGTAATATAAATAATATATTATATTATAAATATATTATAGATTCACTGTTGAAATATGCTTAGATTATGTTGTAGAACTATGACACACGTACTTATAGTGATTGTAGGCCTAGCATAGTATTGTCAGTTTTGCCACATGTAAAGCACTTTAAAGCTGTATATAGTCTAAAAACAAAGACTAAGGCTAAGTTGAGTACGAAACATTGGCTAAACTACTTGCATCGGTGCAAGCATAGATGTAAAAGACGTTTAATGCATGGGATTGACGCGCTTGCACTCAATTTCAATCATACAACAGTATATGCACACATTGTGATTGCTTGTGATGGGCCTAACATACGACTGTGTGCAAAGTCTGACAATACACCAATGACCTCTGATCTGATGGTCATATGATATAATAAATGCTAGATTCGCACTACAAATATGCTTAGATTATGTTTTGGAGCTATGACACACGTACTAACAGTGATTGTAGGCCTAGTATAGTATTGTCAGTGTTGCCAAATGTAAAGCACTTTACAGCTGTATGTAGTGTAAAAACAAAGACTAAGGCTAATTTGAGTACGAAACATTGACTAAACTACTTGCATCGGTGCAAGTATAGATGTAAAAGACGTTTAATGCATGGGATTGACGCGCTTGCACTCAATTTCAATCATACAACAGTATATGCACACATTGTGATTGCTTGTGATGGGCCTAACATACGGCTGTGTGCAAAGTCTGACAATACAGCAATTAACAATGATCTGATGGTCATATAATATTATAAATACTAGTTTCACTGTAGAAATATGCTTAGATTATGTTGTGGAGCTATGACACACGTACTTATAGTGATTGTAGGCCTAGCATAGTATTGTCAGTTTTGCCACATGTATAGCACTTTAAAGCTGGATATAGTGTAAAAACAAAGACTAAGGCTAATTTGAGTAGGAAACATTGGATAAACTACTGGCATCGGTGCAAGCATAGATGTAAAAGACGTTTAATGCATGGGATTGACGCGCTTGCACTCAATTTCAATCATACAACAGTATATGAACACATTGTGATTGCTTGTGATGGGCCTAACATACGGCTGTGTGCAAAGTCTGAAAATACAGCAATTAACAATGATCTGATGGTCATATGATATTACAAATACTAGCTTCACTGTTGAAATATGCTTAGATTATGTTTTGGAGCTATGACACAAGTACTTATAGTGATTGTAGGCCTAGCATAGTATTGTCAGTTTTGCCACATGTAAAGCACTTTAAAGCTGTATATAGTGTAAAAACAAAGACTAAGGCTAATTTGAGTACGGAACATTGGCTAAATTACTGGCATCGGTGCAAGCATAGATGTAAAAGACGTTTAATGCAGGGGATTGACGCGCTTGCACTCAATTTCAATCATACAACAGTATATGCACACATTGTGATTGCTTGTGATTGGCCTAACATACGACTGTGTGCAAAGTCTGACAATACAGCAATGACCAATGATCTGATGGTCATATGATATTATAAATACTAGTTTCACTGTTGAAATATGCTTAGATTATGTTGTGGAGCTATGACACACGTACTTATAGTGATTGTAGGCCTAGCATAGTATTGTCAGTTTTGCCACATGTAAAGCACTTTAAAGCTGTATATAGTCTAAACACAAAGACTAAGGCTAATTTGAGTAGGAAAGATTGGCTAAACTACTGGCATCGGTGCAAGCATAGATGTAAAAGACGTTTAATGTATGGGATTGACGCGCTTGCACTCAATTTCAATCATACAACAGTATAAGCACACATTGTGATTGCTTGTGATGGGCCTAACATACGGCTGTGTGCAAAGTCTGACAATACAGCAATGACCACTGATCTGATGGTCATATGATATTACAAATACTAGCTTCACTGTTGAAATATGCTTAGATTATGTTGTGGAGCTATGACACACGTACTTATAGTGATTGTAGGCCTAGCATAGTATTGTCAGTTTTGCCACATGTAAAGCACTTTAAAGCTGTATATAGTGTAAAAACAAAGACTAAGGCTAATTTGAGTACGGAACATTGGCTAAATTACTGGCATCGGTGCAAGCATAGATGTAAAAGACGTTTAATGCATGGGATTGACGCGCGTGCACTCAATTTCAATCATACAACAGTATATGCACACATTGTGATTGCTTGTGATGGGCCTAACATACGGCTGTGTGCAAAGTCTGACAATACAGCAATGACCAATGATCTGATGGTCATATGATATTATAAATACTAGTTTCACTGTTGAAATATGCTTAGATTATGTTTTGGAGCTATGACACACGTACTTATAGTGATTGTAGGCCTAGCATAGTATTGTCAGTTTTGCCACATGTAAAGCACTTTAACGCTGTATATAGTCTACAAACAAAGACTAAGGCTAATTTGAGTACGGAACATTGGATAAACTACTGGCATCGGTGCAAGCATAGATGTAAAAGACGTTTAATGCATGGGATTGACGCGCTTGCACTCAATTTCAATCATACAACAGTATATGCACACATTGTGATTGCTTGTGATCGGCCTAAAATACGTTTGTGTGCAAAGTCTGACAATACAGCAATGACCACTGATCTGATGGTCATATGATATTATAAATGCTAGATTCACACTACAAATATGCTTAGATTATGTTGTGGAGCTATGACACACGTACTTATACTGATTGTAGGCCTAGCAAAGTATTGTCAGTTTTGCCACATGTAAAGCAATTTAAAGCTGTATATAGTGTAAAAAGAAAGACTAAAGCTAATTTGAGTAGGAAACATTGGATAAACTACTGGCATCGGTGCAAGCATAGATGTAAAAGACGTTTAATGCATGGGATTGACGCGCTTGCGATCAATTTCAATCATACAATAGTATATGCACACATTGTGATTGCTTGTGATGGGCCTAAAATACGTATGTGTGCAAAGTCTGACAATACAGCAATGACCACTGATCTGATGGTCATTTGATATTATAAATGCTAGATTCACTCTACAAATATGCTTAGATTATGTTGTGGAGCTATGACATACGTACATATACTGATTGTAGGCCTCGCATAGTATTGTCAGTTTTGCCACATGTAAAGCACTTTAAAGCTGTATATAGTGTAAATACAGAGGCTAAGACTAATTTGAGTAGGAAACATTCGCTAAACTACTGGCATTGGTGCAAGCATAGATGTAAAAGACGTTTAATGCATGGGATTGACGCGCTTGCACTCAATTTCAATCATACAACAGTATATGCACACATTGTGATTGCTTGTGATGGGCCTAAAATACGCATGTGTGCAAAGTCTGACAATACAGCAATGACCAATGATCTGATGGTCATATGATATTATAAATACTAGTTTCACTGTTGAAATATGCTTAGATTATGTTGTGGAGCTATGACACACGTACTTATAGTGATTGTAGGCCTAGCATAGTATTGTCAGTTTTGCCACATGTAAAGCACTTTAAAGCTGTATATAGTCTAAAAACAAAGACTAAGGCTAAGTTGAGTACGAAACATTGGCTAAACTACTTGCATCGGTGCAAGCATAGATGTAAAAGACGTTTAATGCATGGGATTTACGCGCTTGCGATCAATTTCAATCATACAACAGTATATGCACACTTTGTGATTGCTTGTGATGGGCCTAAAATACGTATGTGTGCAAAGTCTGACAATACAGCAATGACCACTGATCTGATGGTCATATTATATTATAAATGCTAGTAATATATTATATATAAATAATGTATAGTAATATAAATAATATATTATATTATAAATATATTATAGATTCACTGTTGAAATATGCTTAGATTATGTTGTAGAACTATGACACACGTACTTATAGTGATTGTAGGCCTAGCATAGTATTGTCAGTTTTGCCACATGTAAAGCACTTTAAAGCTGTATATAGTCTAAAAACAAAGACTAAGGCTAAGTTGAGTACGAAACATTGGCTAAACTACTTGCATCGGTGCAAGCATAGATGTAAAAGACGTTTAATGCATGGGATTGACGCGCTTGCACTCAATTTCAATCATACAACAGTATATGCACACATTGTGATTGCTTGTGATGGGCCTAACATACGACTGTGTGCAAAGTCTGACAATACACCAATGACCACTGATCTGATGGTCATATGATATAATAAATGCTAGATTCGCACTACAAATATGCTTAGATTATGTTTTGGAGCTATGACACACGTACTAACAGTGATTGTAGGCCTAGTATAGTATTGTCAGTGTTGCCAAATGTAAAGCACTTTAAAGCTGTATGTAGTGTAAAAACAAAGACTAAGGCTAATTTGAGTACGAAACATTGACTAAACTACTTGCATCGGTGCAAGTATAGATGTAAAAGACGTTTAATGCATGGGATTGACGCGCTTGCACTCAATTTCAATCATACAACAGTATATGCACACATTGTGATTGCTTGTGATGGGCCTAACATACGGCTGTGTGCAAAGTCTGACAATACAGCAATTAACAATGATCTGATGGTCATATAATATTATAAATACTAGTTTCACTGTAGAAATATGCTTAGATTATGTTGTGGAGCTATGACACACGTACTTATAGTGATTGTAGGCCTAGCATAGTATTGTCAGTTTTGCCACATGTAAAGCACTTTAAAGCTGGATATAGTGTAAAAACAAAGACTAAGGCTAATTTGAGTAGGAAACATTGGATAAACTACTGGCATCGGTGCAAGCATAGATGTAAAAGACGTTTAATGCATGGGATTGACGCGCTTGCACTCAATTTCAATCATACAACAGTATATGAACACATTGTGATTGCTTGTGATGGGCCTAACATACGGCTGTGTGCAAAGTCTGAAAATACAGCAATTAACAATGATCTGATGGTCATATGATATTACAAATACTAGCTTCACTGTTGAAATATGCTTAGATTATGTTTTGGAGCTATGACACAAGTACTTATAGTGATTGTAGGCCTAGCATAGTATTGTCAGTTTTGCCACATGTAAAGCACTTTAAAACTGTATATAGTGTACAAACAAAGACTAAGGCTAATTTGAGTACGGAACATTGGCTAAATTACTGGCATCGGTGCAAGCATAGATGTAAAAGACGTTTAATGCAGGGGATTGACGCGCTTGCACTCAATTTCAATCATACAACAGTATATGCACACATTGTGATTGCTTGTGATTGGCCTAACATACGACTGTGTGCAAAGTCTGACAATACAGCAATGACCAATGATCTGATGGTCATATGATATTATAAATACTAGTTTCACTGTTGAAATATGCTTAGATTATGTTGTGGAGCTATGACACACGTACTTATAGTGATTGTAGGCCTAGCATAGTATTGTCAGTTTTGCCACATGTAAAGCACTTTAAAGCTGTATATAGTCTAAACACAAAGACTAAGGCTAATTTGAGTAGGAAAGATTGGCTAAACTACTGGCATCGGTGCAAGCATAGATGTAAAAGACGTTTAATGTATGGGATTGACGCGCTTGCACTCAATTTCAATCATACAACAGTATAAGCACACATTGTGATTGCTTGTGATGGGCCTAACATACGGCTGTGTGCAAAGTCTGACAATACAGCAATGACCACTGATCTGATGGTCATATGATATTACAAATACTAGCTTCACTGTTGAAATATGCTTAGATTATGTTGTGGAGCTATGACACACGTACTTATAGTGATTGTAGGCCTAGCATAGTATTGTCAGTTTTGCCACATGTAAAGCACTTTAAAGCTGTATATAGTGTAAAAACAAAGACTAAGGCTAATTTGAGTACGGAACATTGGCTAAATTACTGGCATCGGTGCAAGCATAGATGTAAAAGACGTTTAATGCATGGGATTGACGCGCTTGCACTCAATTTCAATCATACAACAGTATATGCACACATTGTGATTGCTTGTGATGGGCCTAACATACGGCTGTGTGCAAAGTCTGACAATACAGCAATGACCAATGATCTGATGGTCATATGATATTATAAATACTAGTTTCACTGTTGAAATATGCTTAGATTATGTTGTGGAGCTATGACACACGTACTTATAGTGATTGTAGGCCTAGCATAGTATTGTCAGTTTTGCCACATGTAAAGCACTTTAAAGCTGTATATAGTCTAAACACAAAGACTAAGGCTAATTTGAGTAGGAAAGATTGGCTAAACTACTGGCATCGGTGCAAGCATAGATGTAAAAGACGTTTAATGTATGGGATTGACGCGCTTGCACTCAATTTCAATCATACAACAGTATAAGCACACATTGTGATTGCTTGTGATGGGCCTAACATACGGCTGTGTGCAAAGTCTGACAATACAGCAATGACCACTGATCTGATGGTCATATGATATTACAAATACTAGCTTCACTGTTGAAATATGCTTAGATTATGTTGTGGAGCTATGACACACGTACTTATAGTGATTGTAGGCCTAGCATAGTATTGTCAGTTTTGCCACATGTAAAGCACTTTAAAGCTGTATATAGTGTAAAAACAAAGACTAAGGCTAATTTGAGTACGGAACATTGGCTAAATTACTGGCATCGGTGCAAGCATAGATGTAAAAGACGTTTAATGCATGGGATTGACGCGCTTGCACTCAATTTCAATCATACAACAGTATATGCACACATTGTGATTGCTTGTGATGGGCCTAACATACGGCTGTGTGCAAAGTCTGACAATACAGCAATGACCAATGATCTGATGGTCATATGATATTATAAATACTAGTTTCACTGTTGAAATATGCTTAGATTATGTTTTGGAGCTATGACACACGTACTTATAGTGATTGTAGGCCTAGCATAGTATTGTCAGTTTTGCCACATGTAAAGCACTTTAACGCTGTATATAGTCTACAAACAAAGACTAAGGCTAATTTGAGTACGGAACATTGGATAAACTACTGGCATCGGTGCAAGCATAGATGTAAAAGACGTTTAATGCATGGGATTGACGCGCTTGCACTCAATTTCAATCATACAACAGTATATGCACACATTGTGATTGCTTGTGATCGGCCTAAAATACGTTTGTGTGCAAAGTCTGACAATACAGCAATGACCACTGATCTGATGGTCATATGATATTATAAATGCTAGATTCACACTACAAATATGCTTAGATTATGTTGTGGAGCTATGACACACGTACTTATACTGATTGTAGGCCTAGCAAAGTATTGTCAGTTTTGCCACATGTAAAGCAATTTAAAGCTGTATATAGTGTAAAAAGAAAGACTAAAGCTAATTTGAGTAGGAAACATTGGATAAACTACTGGCATCGGTGCAAGCATAGATGTAAAAGACGTTTAATGCATGGGATTGACGCGCTTGCACTCAATTTCAATCATACAACAGTATATGCACACATTGTTATTGCTTGTGATGGGCCTAACATACGGCTGTGTGCAAAGTCTGACAACACAGCACTGACCACTGTTCTGATGGTCATATGATATTATAAATGCTAGATTCACACTACAAATATGCTTAGATTATGTTTTGGAGCTATGACACACGTACTAATAGTGATTGTAGGCCTAGCATATTATTGTCAGTTTTGCCACATGTAAAGCACTTTAAAGCTGTATATAGTGTAAAAACAAAGACTAAGGCTAATTTGAGTACGAAACCTTAGCTAAACTACTGGCATCGGTGCAAGCATAGATGTAAAAGACGTTTAATGTATGGGATTGACGCGCTTGCACTCAATTTCAATCATACAACAGTATATGCACACATTGTGATTGCTTGTGATGGACCTAACATACGGCTGTGTGCAAAGTCTGACAATATAGCAATGACCACTGATCTGATGGTCATATGATATTAAAAATACTAGCTTCACTGTTGAAATATGCTTAGATTATGTTTTGGAGCTATGACACACGTACTTATAGTGATTGTAGGCCTAGCATAGTATTGTCAGGTTTGCCACATGTAAAGCACTTTAAAGCTGTATATAGTGTAAAAACAAAGACTAAGGCTAATTTGAGTAGGAAAGATTGGCTAAACTACTGGCATCGGTGCAAGCATAGATGTAAAAGACGTTTAATGCATGGGATTGACGCGCTTGCACTCATATTCAATCATACAACAGTATATGCACACATTGTGATTGCTTGTGATGGGCCTAACATACGACTGTGTGCAAATTCTGACAATACAGCAATGACCACTGATCTGATGGTCATATGATATTATAAATGCTACTGTCACTGTTGAAATATGCTTAGATTATGTTTTGGAGCTATGACACACGTACTTATAGTGATTGTAGGCCTAGCATAGTATTGTCAGTTTTGCACATGTAAAGCACTTTAAAGATGTATATAGTCTAAACACAAAGACTAAGGCTAATTTGAGTAGGAAAGATTGGCTAAACTACTGGCATCGGTGCAAGCATAGATGTAAAAGACGTTTAATGCATGGGATTGACGCGCTTGCACTCATATTCAATCATACAACAGTATATGCACACATTGTGATTGCTTGTGATGGGCCTAACATACGGCTGTGTGCAAAGTCTGACAATACAGCAATGACCAATGATCTGATGGTCATATGATATTATAAATACTAGTTTCACTGTTGAAATATGCTTAGATTATGTTTTGGAGCTATGACACACGTACTTATAGTGATTGTAGGCCTAGCATAGTATTGTCAGTTTTGCCACATGTAAAGCACCTTAAAGCTGTATATAGTCTAAATACAAAGACTAAGGCTGATTTGAGTAGGAAAGATTGGCTAAACTACTGGCATCGGTGCAAGCATAGATGTAAAAGACGTTTAATGCATGGGATTGACGCGCTTGCACTCAATTTCAATCATACAACAGTATATGCACACATTGTGATTGCTTGTGATGGGCCTAACATACGGCTGTGTGCAAAGTCTGACAATACAGCAATGACCAATGATCTGATGGTCATATGATATTAAAAATACTAGTTTCACTGTTGAAATATGCTTAGATTATGTTTTCGAGCTATGACACACGTACTTATAGTGATTGTAGGCCTAGCATAGTATTGTCAGTTTTGCCACATGTAAAGCACTTTAACGCTGTATATAGTCTAAAAACAAAGACTAAGGCTAATTTGAGTACGGAACATTGGATAAACTACTGGCATCGGTGCAAGCATAGATGTAAAAGACGTTTAATGCATGGGATTGACGCGCTTGCACTCAATTTCAATCATACAACAGTATATGCACACATTGTGATTGCTTGTGATCGGCCTAAAATACGTTTGTGTGCAAAGTCTGACAATACAGCAATGACCACTGATCTGATGGTCATATGATATTATAAATGCTAGATTCACACTACAAATATGCTTAGATTATGTTGTGGAGCTATGACACACGTACTTATAGTGATTGTAGGCCTAGCATAGTATTGTCAGTTTTGCCACATGTAAAGCACTTTAAAGCTGTATATAGTGTAAAAACAAAGACTAAGGCTAATTTGAGTACGAAACATTAGCTAAACTACTGGCATCGGTGCAAGCATAGATGTAAAAGACGTTTAATGTATGGGATTGACGCGCTTGCACTCATATTCAATCATAGAACAGTATATGCACACATTGTGATTGCTTGTGATGGACCTAACATACGGCTGTGTGCAAAGTCTGACAATATAGCAATGACCACTGATCTGATGGTCATATGATATTAAAAATACTAGCTTCACTGTTGAAATATGCTTAGATTATGTTTTGGAGCTATGACACACGTACTTATAGTGATTGTAGGCCTAGCATAGTATTGTCAGGTTTGCCACATGTAAAGCACTTTAAAGCTGTATATAGTGTAAAAACAAAGACTAAGGCTAATTTGAGTAGGAAAGATTGGCTAAACTACTGGCATCGGTGCAAGCATAGATGTAAAAGACGTTTAATGCATGGGATTGACGCGCTTGCACTCAATTTCAATCATACAACAGTATATGCACACATTGTGATTGCTTGTGATGGGCCTAACATACGACTGTGTGCAAATTCTGACAATACAGCAATGACCACTGATCTGATGGTCATATGATATTATAAATGCTACTGTCACTGTTGAAATATGCGTAGATTATGTTTTGGAGCTATGACATACGTACTTATAGTGATTGTAGGCCTAGCATAGTATTATCAGTTTTGCCACATGTAAAGCACTTTAAAGCTGTATATAGTGTAAAAACAAAGACTAAGGCTAATTTGAGTACGGAAACATTGGCTAAACTACTGGCATCGGTGCAAGCATAGATGTAAAAGACGTTTAATGCATGGGATTGACGCGCTTGCACTCAATTTCAATCATACAACAGTATATGCACACATTGTGATTGCTTGTGATGGGCCTAACATACGGCTGTGTGCAAAGTCTGACAACACAGCACTGATCACTGTTCTGATGGTCATATGATATTATAAATGCTAGATTCACACTACAAATATGCTTAGATTATGTTTTGGAGCTATGACACACGTACTTATAGTGATTGTAGGCCTAGCATAGTATTGTCAGGTTTGCCACATGTAAAGCACTTTAAAACTGTATATAGTGTAAAAACAAAGACTAAGGCTAATTTGAGTAGGAACGATTGGCTAAACTACTGGCATCGGTGCAAGCATAGATGTAAAAGACGTTTAATGCATGGGATTGACGCGCTTGCACTCAATTTCAATCATACAACAGTATATGCACACATTGTGATTGCTTGTGATGGGCCTAACATACGACTGTGTGCAAAGTCTGACAATACAGCAATGACCAATGATCTGATGGTCATATGATATTATAAATACTAGTTTCACTGTTGAAATATGCTTAGATTATGTTGTGGAGCTATGACACACGTACTTACAGTGATTGTAGGTCTAGCATAGTATTGTCAGTTTTGCCACAGGTACAGCACTTAAAAACTGTATATAGTGTAAAATCAAAGACTAAGGCTAATGTGAGTACGAAACATTAGCTAAACTACTGGCATCGGTGCAAGCATAGATGTAAAAGACGTTTACTGTATGGGATTGACGCGCTTGCACTCAATTTCAATCATACAACAGTATATGCACACATTGTGATTGCTTGTGATGGGCCTAACATACGACTGTGTGCAAATTCTGACAATACAGCAATGACCACTGATCTGATGGTCATATGATATTATAAATGCTACTGTCACTGTTGAAATATGCTTAGATTATGTTTTGGAGCTATGACACACGTACTTACAGTGATTGTAGGCCTAGCATAGTATTATCAGTTTTGCCACATGTAAAGCACTTTAAAGCTGTATATAGTGTAAAAACAAAGACTAAGGCTAATTTGAGTACGGAAACATTGGCTAAACTACTGACATCGGTGCAAGCATAGATGTAAAAGACGTTTAATGCATGGGATTGACGCGCTTGCACTCAATTTCAATCATACAACAGTATATGCACACATTGTGATTGCTTGTGATGGGCCTAACATACGGCTGTGTGCAAAGTCTGACAACACAGCACTGATCACTGTTCTGATGGTCATATGATATTATAAATGCTAGATTCACACTACAAATATGCTTAGATTATGTTTTGGAGCTATGACACACGTACTTATAGTGATTGTAGGCCTAGCATAGTATTGTCAGGTTTGCCACATGTAAAGCACTTTAAAACTGTATATAGTGTAAAAACAAAGACTAAGGCTAATTTGAGTAGGAACGATTGGCTAAACTACTGGCATCGGTGCAAGCATAGATGTAAAAGACGTTTAATGCATGGGATTGACGCGCTTGCACTCAATTTCAATCATACAACAGTATATGCACACATTGTGATTGCTTGTGATGGGCCTAACATACGACTGTGTGCAAAGTCTGACAATACAGCAATGACCAATGATCTGATGGTCATATGATATTATAAATACTAGTTTCACTGTTGAAATATGCTTAGATTATGTTGTGGAGCTATGACACACGTACTTACAGTGATTGTAGGTCTAGCATAGTATTGTCAGTTTTGCCACAGGTACAGCACTTAAAAACTGTATATAGTCTAAAAACAAAGACTAAGGCTAATTTGAGTACGGAACATTGGATAAACTACTGGCATCGGTGCAAGCATAGATGTAAAAGACGTTTAATGCATGGGATTGACGCGCTTGCACTCAATTTCAATCATACAACAGTATATGCACACATTGTGATTGCTTGTGATCGGCCTAAAATACGTTTGTGTGCAAAGTCTGACAATACAGCAATGATCACTGATCTGATGGTCATATGATATTATAAATGCTAGATTCACACTACAAATATGCTTAGATTATGTTGTGGAGCTATGACACACGTACTTATAGTGATTGTAGGCCTAGCATAGTATTGTCAGTTTTGCCACATGTAAAGCATTTTAAAGCTGTATATAGTCTAAAAACAAAGACTAAGGCTGATTTGAGTAGGAAAGATTGGCTAAAATACTGGCATCGGTGCAAGCATAGATGTAAAAGACGTTTAATGCATGGGATTGACGCGCTTGCACTCATATTCAATCATACAACAGTATATGCACACATTGTGATTGCTTGTGATGGGCCTAACATACGGCTGTGTGCAAAGTCTGACAATACAGCAATGACCAATGATCTGATGGTCATATGATATTATAAATACTAGTTTCACTGTTGACATATGCTTAGATTATGTTTTGGAGCTATGACACACGTACTTATAGTGATTGTAGGCCTAGCATAGTATTGTCAGTTTTGCCACATGTAAAGCACTTTAAAGCTGTATATAGTCTAAATACAAAGACTAAGGCTGATTTGAGTATGAAAGATTGGCTAAACTACTGGCATCGGTGCAAGCATAGATGTAAAAGACGTTTAATGCATGGGATTGACGCGCTTGCACTCAATTTCAATCATACAACAGTATATGCACACATTGTGATTGCTTGTGATGGGCCTAACATACGGCTGTGTGCAAAGTCTGACAATACAGCAATGACCACTGATCTGATGGTCATATGATATTATAAATACTAGTTTCACTGTTGAAATATGCTTAGATTATGTTTTGGAGCTATGACACACGTACTTATAGTGATTGTAGGCCTAGCAAAGTATTGTCAGTTTTGCCACATGTAAAGCAATTTAAAGCTGTATATAGTGTAAAAACAAAGACTAAGGCTACTTTGAGTACGAAACATTAGCTAAACTACTGGCATCGGTGCAAGCATAGATGTAAAAGACGTTTAATGTATGGGATTGACGCGCTTGCACTCAATTTCAATCATACAACAGTATATGCACACATTGTGATTGCTTGTGATGGGCCTAACATACGGCTGTGTGCAAAGTCTGACAATACAGCAATGACCACTGATCTGATGGTTATATGATATTAAAAATACTAGCTTCACTGTTGAAATATGCTTAGATTATGTTTTGGAGCTATGACACACGTACTTATAGTGATTGTAGGCCTAGCATAGTATTGTCAGTTTTGCCACATGTAAAGCACTTTAAAGCTGTATATAGTGTAAAAACAAAGACTAAGGCTTATTTGAGTAGGAAAGATTGGCTAAACTACTGGCATCGGTGCAAGCATAGATGTAAAAGACGTTTAATGCATGGGATTGACGCGCTTGCACTCAATTTCAATCATACAACAGTATATGCACACATTGTGATTGCTTGTGATGGGCCTAACATACGACTGTGTGCAAATTCTGACAATACAGCAATGACCACTGATCTGATGGTCATATGATATTATAAATGCTACTGTCACTGTTGAAATATGCTTAGATTATGTTTTGGAGCTATGACACACGTACTTATAGTGATTGTAGGCCTAGCAAAGTATTGTCAGTTTTGCCACATGTAAAGCAATTTAAAGCTGTATATAGTGTAAAAACAAAGACTAAGGCTACTTTGAGTACGAAACATTAGCTAAACTACTGGCATCGGTGCAAGCATAGATGTAAAAGACGTTTAATGTATGGGATTGACGCGCTTGCACTCAATTTCAATCATACAACAGTATATGCACACATTGTGATTGCTTGTGATGGGCCTAACATACGGCTGTGTGCAAAGTCTGACAATACAGCAATGACCACTGATCTGATGGTTATATGATATTAAAAATACTAGCTTCACTGTTGAAATATGCTTAGATTATGTTTTGGAGCTATGACACACGTACTTATAGTGATTGTAGGCCTAGCATAGTATTGTCAGTTTTGCCACATGTAAAGCACTTTAAAGCTGTATATAGTGTAAAAACAAAGACTAAGGCTTATTTGAGTAGGAAAGATTGGCTAAACTACTGGCATCGGTGCAAGCATAGATGTAAAAGACGTTTAATGCATGGGATTGACGCGCTTGCACTCAATTTCAATCATACAACAGTATATGCACACATTGTGATTGCTTGTGATGGGCCTAACATACGACTGTGTGCAAATTCTGACAATACAGCAATGACCACTGATCTGATGGTCATATGATATTATAAATGCTACTGTCACTGTTGAAATATGCGTAGATTATGTTTTGGAGCTATGACATACGTACTTATAGTGATTGTAGGCCTAGCATAGTATTGTCAGTTTTGCCACATGTAAAGCACTTTAAAGCTGTATATAGTGTAAAAACAAAGACTAAGGCTAATTTGAGTAGGGAACATTGGCTAAATTACTGGCATCGGTGCAAGCATAGATGTAAAAGACGTTTAATGCATGGGATTGACGCGCTTGCACTCAATTTCAATCATACAACAGTATATGCACACATTGTGATTGCTTGTGATGGGCCTAACATACGGCTGTGTGCAAAGTCTGACAATACAGCAATGACCAACGATCTGATGGTCATATGATATTATACATACTAGATTCACACTACAAATATGCTTAGATTATGTTTTGGAGCTATGACACACGTACTAATAGTGATTGTAGGCCTAGCATAGTATTGTCAGTTTTGCCACATGTAAAGCAATTTAAGGCTGTATATAGTGTAAAAACAAAGACTAAGGCTAATTTGAGTAGGAAACATTGGCTAAACTACTGGCATCGGTGCAAGCATAGATGTAAAAGACGTTTTATGCATGGGATTGACGCGCTTGCACTCAATTTCACTCATACAACAGTATATGCACACATTGTTATTGCTTGTGATGGGCCTAACATACGGCTGTGTGCAAAGTCTGACAACACAGCACTGACCACTGTTCTGATGGTCATATGATATTATAAATGCTAGATTCACAGTACAAATATGCTTAGATTATGTGTTGGAGCTATGACACACGTACTTATAGTGATTGTAGGCCTAGCATAGTATTGTCAGGTTTGCCACATGTAAAGCACGTTAAAACTGTATATAGTGTAAAAACAAAGACTAAGGCTAATTTGAGTAGGAACGATTGGCTAAACTACTGGCATCGGTGCAAGCATAGATGTAAAAGACGTTTAATGCATGGGATTGACGCGCTTGCACTCAATTTCAATCATACAACAGTATATGCACACATTGTGATTGCTTGTGATGAGCCTAACATACGATTGTGTGCCAAGTCTGACAATACAGCACTGACCACTGTTCTGATGGTCATATGATATTATAAATACTAGTTTCACTGTTGAAATATGCTTAGATTATGTTTTGGAGCTATGACACACGTACTTACAGTGATTGTAGGTCTAGCATAGTATTGTCAGTTTTGCCACAAGTAAAGCACTTAAAGACTGTTTATAGTGTAAAAACAAAGACTAAGGCTAATGTGAGTACGAAACATTAGCTAAACTACTGGCATCGGTGCAATCATAGATGTAAAAGACGTTTACTGTAAGGCATTGACGCGCTTGCACTCAATTTCAATCATACAACAGTATATGCACACATTGTGATTGCTTGTGATGGGCCTAACATACGACTGTGTGCAAATTCTGACAATACAGCAATGACCACTGATCTGATGGTCATATGATATTATAAATGCTACTTTCACTGTTGAAATATGCGTAGATTATGTTTTGGAGCTATGACACACGTACTTATAGTGATTGTAGGCCTAGCATAGTATTGTCAGTTTTGCCACATGTAAAGCACTTTAAAGCTGTATATAATGTAAAAACAAAGACTAAGGCTAATTTGAGTGCGGAACATTGGCTAAATTACTGGCATCGGTGCAAGCATAGATGTAAAAGACGTTTAATGCATGGGATTGACGCGCTTGCACTCAATTTCAATCATACAACAGTATATGCACACATTGTGATTGCTTGTGATGGGCCTAACATACGACTGTGTGCAAAGTCTGACAACACAGCACTGACCACTCTTCTGATGGTCATATGATATTATAAATACTAGTTTCACTGTTGAAATATGCTTAGATTATGTTTTGGAGCTATGACATACGTACTTATAGTGATTGTAGGCCTAGCATAGTATTGTCAGTTTTGCCACATGTAAAGCATTTTAAAGCTGTATATAGTCTAAAAACAAAGACTAAGGCTGATTTGAGTAGGAAAGATTGGCTAAACTACTGGCATCGGTGCAAGCATAGATGTAAAAGACGTTTAATGCATGGGATTGACGCGCTTGCACTCAATTTCAATCATACAACAGTATATGCACACATTGTGATTGCTTGTGATGGGCCTAACATACGACTGTGTTTAAAGTCTGACAATACAGCAATGACCAACGATCTGATGGTCATATGATATTATAAATGCTAGATTCACACTACAAATATGCTTAGATTATGTTTTGGAGCTATAACACACGTACTAATAGTGACTGTAGGCCTAGCATAGTATTGTCAGGTTTGCCACATGTAAAGCAATTTAAAGCTGTATATAGTGTAAAAACAAAGACTAAGGCTAATTTGAGTAGGAAACATTGGCTAAACTACTGGCATCGGTGCAAGCATAGATGTAAAAGACGTTTAATGCATGGGATTGACGCGCTTGCACTCAATTTCAATCATACAACAGTATATGCACACATTGTTATTGCTTGTGATGGGCCTAACATACGACTGTGTGCAAAGTCTGACAACACAGCACTGACCACTGTTCTGATGGTCATATGATATTATAAATGCTAGATTCACAGTACAAATATGCTTAGATTATGTGTTGGAGCTATGACACACGTACTTATAGTTATTGTAGGCCTAGCATAGTATTGTCAGTTTTGCCACATGTAAAGCACTTTAATGCTGTATATAGTCTAAAAACAAAGACTAAGGCTAATTTGAGTACGGAACATTGGATAAACTACTGGCATCGGTGCAAGCATAGATGTAAAAGACGTTTAATGCATGGGATTGACGCGCTTGCACTCAATTTCAATCATACAACAGTATATGCACACATTGTGATTGCTTGTGATGGGCCTAACATACGACTGTGTGCAAATTCTGACAATACAGCAATGACCACTGATCTGATGGTCATATGATATTATAAATGCTACTTTCACTGTTGAAATATACGTAGATTATGTTTTGGAGCTATGACATACGTACTTATAGTGATTGTAGGCCTAGCATAGTATTGTCAGTTTTGCCACATGTAAAGCACTTTAAAGCTGTATATAGTGTAAAAACAAAGACTAAGGCTAATGTGAGTACGAAACATTAGCTAAACTACTGGCATCGGTGCAAGCATAGATGTAAAAGACGTTTAATGCATGGGATTGACGCGCTTGCACTCAATTTCAATCATACAACAGTATATGCACACATTGTGATTGCTTGTGATGGGCCTAACATACGACTGTGTTTAAAGTCTGACAATACAGCAATGACCAACGATCTGATGGTCATATGATATTATAAATGCTAGATTCACACTACAAATATGCTTAGATTATGTTTTGGAGCTATAACACACGTACTAATAGTGACTGTAGGCCTAGCATAGTATTGTCAGGTTTGCCACATGTAAAGCAATTTAAAGCTGTATATAGTGTAAAAACAAAGACTAAGGCTAATTTGAGTAGGAAACATTGGCTAAACTACTGGCATCGGTGCAAGCATAGATGTAAAAGACGTTTAATGCATGGGATTGACGCGCTTGCACTCAATTTCAATCATACAACAGTATATGCACACATTGTGATTGCTTGTGATGGGCCTAACATACGACTGTGTGCAAAGTCTGACAACACAGCACTGACCACTCTTCTGATGGTCATATGATATTATAAATACTAGTTTCACTGTTGAAATATGCTTAGATTATGTTTTGGAGCTATGACACACGTACTTACAGTGATTGTAGGTCTAGCATAGTATTGTCAGTTTTGCCACAAGTAAAGCACTTAAAGACTGTTTATAGTGTAAAAACAAAGACTAAGGCTAATGTGAGTACGAAACATTAGCTAAACTACTGGCATCGGTGCAATCATAGATGTAAAAGACGTTTACTGTAAGGCATTGACGCGCTTGCACTCAATTTCAATCATACAACAGTATATGCACACATTGTGATTGCTTGTGATGGGCCTACCATACGACTGTGTGCAAATTCTGACAATACAGCAATGACCACTGATCTGATGGTCATATGATATTATAAATGCTACTTTCACTGTTGAAATATGCGTAGATTATGTTTTGGAGCTATGACACACGTACTTATAGTGATTGTAGGCCTAGCATAGTATTGTCAGTTTTGCCACATGTAAAGCACTTTAAAGCTGTATATAATGTAAAAACAAAGACTAAGGCTAATTTGAGTGCGGAACATTGGCTAAATTACTGGCATCGGTGCAAGCATAGATGTAAAAGACGTTTAATGCATGGGATTGACGCGCTTGCACTCAATTTCAATCATACAACAGTATATGCACACATTGTGATTGCTTGTGATGGGCCTAACATACGACTGTGTGCAAAGTCTGACAACACAGCACTGACCACTCTTCTGATGGTCATATGATATTATAAATACTAGTTTCACTGTTGAAATATGCTTAGATTATGTTTTGGAGCTATGACATACGTACTTATAGTGATTGTAGGCCTAGCATAGTATTGTCAGTTTTGCCACATGTAAAGCATTTTAAAGCTGTATATAGTCTAAAAACAAAGACTAAGGCTGATTTGAGTAGGAAAGATTGGCTAAACTACTGGCATCGGTGCAAGCATAGATGTAAAAGACGTTTAATGCATGGGATTGACGCGCTTGCACTCAATTTCAATCATACAACAGTATATGCACACATTGTGATTGCTTGTGATGGGCCTAACATACGACTGTGTTTAAAGTCTGACAATACAGCAATGACCAACGATCTGATGGTCATATGATATTATAAATGCTAGATTCACACTACAAATATGCTTAGATTATGTTTTGGAGCTATAACACACGTACTAATAGTGACTGTAGGCCTAGCATAGTATTGTCAGGTTTGCCACATGTAAAGCAATTTAAAGCTGTATATAGTGTAAAAACAAAGACTAAGGCTAATTTGAGTAGGAAACATTGGCTAAACTACTGGCATCGGTGCAAGCATAGATGTAAAAGACGTTTAATGCATGGGATTGACGCGCTTGCACTCAATTTCAATCATACAACAGTATATGCACACATTGTTATTGCTTGTGATGGGCCTAACATACGTCTGTGTGCAAAGTCTGACAACACAGCACTGACCACTGTTCTGATGGTCATATGATATTATAAATGCTAGATTCACAGTACAAATATGCTTAGATTATGTGTTGGAGCTATGACACACGTACTTATAGTTATTGTAGGCCTAGCATAGTATTGTCAGTTTTGCCACATGTAAAGCACTTTAACGCTGTATATAGTCTAAAAACAAAGACTAAGGCTAATTTGAGTACGGAACATTGGATAAACTACTGGCATCGGTGCAAGCATAGATGTAAAAGACGTTTAATGCATGGGATTGACGCGCTTGCACTCAATTTCAATCATACAACAGTATATGCACACATTGTGATTGCTTGTGATGGGCCTAACATACGACTGTGTGCAAAGTCTGACAACACAGCACTGACCACTCTTCTGATGGTCATATGATATTATAAATACTAGTTTCACTGTTGAAATATGCTTAGATTATGTTTTGGAGCTATGACATACGTACTTATAGTGATTGTAGGCCTAGCATAGTATTGTCAGTTTTGCCACATGTGAAGCATTTTAAAGCTGTATATAGTCTAAAAACAAAGACTAAGGCTGATTTGAGTAGGAAAGATTGGCTAAACTACTGGCATCGGTGCAAGCATAGATGTAAAAGACGTTTAATGCATGGGATTGACGCGCTTGCACTCAATTTCAATCATACAACAGTATATGCACACATTGTGATTGCTTGTGATGGGCCTAACATACGACTGTGTTTAAAGTCTGACAATACAGCAATGACCAACGATCTGATGGTCATATGATATTATAAATGCTAGATTCACACTACAAATATGCTTAGATTATGTTTTGGAGCTATGACACACGTACTAATAGTGACTGTAGGCCTAGCATAGTATTGTCAGGTTTGCCACATCTAAAGCAATTTAAAGCTGTATATAGTGTAAAAACAAAGACTAAGGCTAATTTGAGTAGGAAACATTGGCTAAACTACTGGCATCGGTGCAAGCATAGATGTAAAAGACGTTTAATGCATGGGATTGACGCGCTTGCACTCAATTTCAATCATACAACAGTATATGCACACATTGTTATTGCTTGTGATGGGCCTAACATACGACTGTGTGCAAATTCTGACAATACAGCAATGACCACTGATCTGATGGTCATATGATATTATAAATGCTACTTTCACTGTTGAAATATGTGTAGATTATGTTTTGGAGCTATGACATACGTACTTATAGTGATTGTAGGCCTAGCATAGTATTGTCAGTTTTGCCACATGTAAAGCACTTGAAAGCTGTATATAGTGTAAAAACAAAGACTAAGGCTAATTTGAGTACGGAACATTGGCTAAATTACTGGCATCGGTGCAAGCATAGATGTAAAAGACGTTTAATGCATGGGATTGACGCGCTTGCACTCAATTTCAATCATACAACAGTATATGCACACATTGTGATTGCTTGTGATGGGCCTAACATACGACTGTGTGCAACGTCTGACAATACAGCAATGACCAATGATCTGATGGTCATATGATATTAACAATACTAGTTTCACTGTTGAAATATGCTTAGATTATGTTTTGGAGCTATGACACCCGTACTTATAGTGATTGTAGGCCTAGCATAGTATTGTCAGTTTTGCCACAAGTAAAGCACTTAAAGACTGTTTATAGTGTAAAAACAAAGACTAAGGCTAATGTGAGTACGAAACATTAGCTAAACTACTGGCATCGGTGCAATCATAGATGTAAAAGACGTTTACTGTATGGCATTGACGCGCTTGCACTCAATTTCAATCATACAACAGTATATGCACACATTGTGATTGCTTGTGATGGGCCTAACATACGACTGTGTGCAAATTCTGACAATACAGCAATGACCACTGATCTGATGGTCATATGATATTATAAATGCTACTTTCACTGTTGAAATATGCGTAGATTATGTTTTGGAGCTATGACACACGTACTTATAGTGATTGTAGGCCTAGCATAGTATTGTCAGTTTTGCCACATGTAAAGCACTTTAAAGCTGTATATAATGTAAAAACAAAGACTAAGGCTAATTTGAGTGCGGAACATTGGCTAAATTACTGGCATCGGTGCAAGCATAGATGTAAAAGACGTTTAATGCATGGGATTGACGCGCTTGCACTCAATTTCAATCATACAACAGTATATGCACACATTGTGATTGCTTGTGATGGGCCTAACATACGACTGTGTGCAAAGTCTGACAACACAGCACTGACCACTCTTCTGATGGTCATATGATATTATAAATACTAGTTTCACTGTTGAAATATGCTTAGATTATGTTTTGGAGCTATGACATACGTACTTATAGTGATTGTAGGCCTAGCATAGTATTGTCAGTTTTGCCACATGTGAAGCATTTTAAAGCTGTATATAGTCTAAAAACAAAGACTAAGGCTGATTTGAGTAGGAAAGATTGGCTAAACTACTGGCATCGGTGCAAGCATAGATGTAAAAGACGTTTAATGCATGGGATTGACGCGCTTGCACTCAATTTCAATCATACAACAGTATATGCACACATTGTGATTGCTTGTGATGGGCCTAACATACGACTGTGTTTAAAGTCTGACAATACAGCAATGACCAACGCTCTGATGGTCATATGATATTATAAATGCTAGATTCACACTACAAATATGCTTAGATTATGTTTTGGAGCTATGACACACGTACTAATAGTGACTGTAGGCCTAGCATAGTATTGTCAGGTTTGCCACATGTAAAGCAATTTAAAGCTGTATATAGTGTAAAAACAAAGACTAAGGCTAATTTGAGTAGGAAACATTGGCTAAACTACTGGCATCGGTGCAAGCATAGATGTAAAAGACGTTTAATGCATGGGATTGACGCGCTTGCACTCAATTTCAATCATACAACAGTATATGCACACATTGTTATTGCTTGTGATGGGCCTAACATACGTCTGTGTGCAAAGTCTGACAACACAGCACTGACCACTGTTCTGATGGTCATATGATATTATAAATGCTAGATTCACAGTACAAATATGCTTAGATTATGTGTTGGAGCTATGACACACGTACTTATAGTTATTGTAGGCCTAGCATAGTATTGTCAGTTTTGCCACATGTAAAGCACTTTAACGCTGTATATAGTCTAAAAACAAAGACTAAGGCTAATTTGAGTACGGAACATTGGATAAACTACTGGCATCGGTGCAAGCATAGATGTAAAAGACGTTTAATGCATGGGATTGACGCGCTTGCACTCAATTTCAATCATACAACAGTATATGCACACATTGTGATTGCTTGTGATGGGCCTAACATACGACTGTGTGCAAATTCTGACAATACAGCAATGACCACTGATCTGATGGTCATATGATATTATAAATGCTACTTTCACTGTTGAAATATGCGTAGATTATGTTTTGGAGCTATGACATACGTACTTATAGTGATTGTAGGCCTAGCATAGTATTGTCAGTTTTGCCACATGTAAAGCACTTTAAAGCTGTATATAGTGTAAAAACAAAGACTAAGGCTAATGTGAGTACGAAACATTAGCTAAACTACTGGCATCGGTGCAAGCATAGATGTAAAAGACGTTTACTGTATGGGATTGACGCGCTTCCACTCAATTTCAATCATACAACAGTATATGCACACATTGTGATTGCTTGTGATGGGCCTAACATACGACTGTGTGCAAATTCTGACAATACAGCAATGACCACTGATCTGATGGTCATATGATATTATAAATGCTACTTTCACTGTTGAAATATGCGTAGATTATGTTTTGGAGCTATGACATACGTACTTATAGTGATTGTAGGCCTAGCATAGTATTGTTAGGTTTGCCACATGTAAAGCACTTTAAAACTGTATATAGTGTAAAAACAAAGACTAAGGCTAATTTGAGTAGGAACGATTGCCTAAACTACTGGCATCGGTGCAAGCATAGATGTAAAAGACGTTTAATGCATGGGATTGACGCGCTTGCACTCAATTTCAATCATACAACAGTATATGCACACATTGTGATTGCTTGTGATGGGCCTAACATACGACTGTGTGCAACGTCTGACAATACAGCAATGACCAATGATCTGATGGTCATATGATATTATAAATACTAGTTTCACTGTTGAAATATGCTTAGATTATGTTGTGGAGCTATGACACACGTACTTATAGTGATTGTAGGCCTAGCATAGTATTGTCAGTTTTGCCACATGTAAAGCACTTTAAAGCTGTATATAGTCTAAAACCAAAGACTAAGGCTAATTTGAGTAGGAAAGATAGGCTAAACTACTGGCATCGGTGCAATCATAGATGTCAAAGACGTTTAATGCATGGGATTGACGCGCTTGCACTCAATTTCAATCATACAACAGTATATGCACACATTGTGATTGCTTGTGATGGGCCTAACATACGGCTGTGTGCAAAGTGTGACAATACAGCAATGACCAATGATCTGATGGTCATATGATATTAAAAATACTAGTTTCACTGTTGAAATATGCTTAGATTATGTTTTGGAGCTATGACACACGTACTTATAGTGATTGTAGGCCTAGCATAGTATTGTCAGTTTTGCCACATGTAAAGCAGTTTAAAGCTGTATGTAGTCTGAAAACAAAGACTAAGGCTAATTTGAGTAGGAAAGATTGGCTAAACTACTGGCATCGGTGCAATCATAGATGTAAAAGACGTTTAATGCATGGGATTGACGCGCTTGCACTCAATTTCAATCATACAACAGTATATGCACACATTGTGATTGCTTGTGATGGGCCTAACATACGACTGTGTGCAAAGTCTGACAATACAGCAATGACCACTGATCTGATGGTCATATGATATTATAAATGCTAGATTCACACTACAAATATGCTTAGATTATGTTTTGGAGCTATGACACACGTACTTATAGTGATTGTAGGCCTAGCATAGTATTGTCAGTTTTGCCACATGTAAAGCAATTTAAAGCTGTATATAGTGTAAAAACAAAGACTAAGGCTAATTTGAGTACGGAACATTGGCTAAACTACTGACATCGGTGCAAGCATAGATGTAAAAGACGTTTAATGCATGGGATTGACGCGCTTGCACTCAATTTCAATCATACAACAGTATATGCACACATTGTGATTGCTTGTGATGGGCCTAACATACGATTGTGTGCCAAGTCTCACAATACAGCAATGATCAATGATCTGATGGTCATATGATATTATAAATACTAGTTTCACTGTTGAAATATGCTTAGATTATGTTTTGGAGCTATGACACACGTACTTATAGTGATTGTAGGCCTAGCATAGTATTGTCAGTTTTGCCACATGTAAAGCAGTTTAAAGCTGTATGTAGTCTGAAAACAAAGACTAAGGCTAATTTGAGTAGGAAAGATTGGCTAAACTACTGGCATCGGTGCAATCATAGATGTAAAAGACGTTTAATGCATGGGATTGACGCGCTTGCACTCAATTTCAATCATACAACAGTATATGCACACATTGTGATTGCTTGTGATGGGCCTAACATACGACTGTGTGCAAAGTCTGACAATACAGCAATGACCACTGATCTGATGGTCATATGATATTATAAATGCTAGATTCACACTACAAATATGCTTAGATTATGTTTTGGAGCTATGACACACGTACTTATAGTGATTGTAGGCCTAGCATAGTATTGTCAGTTTTGCCACATGTAAAGCAATTTAAAGCTGTATATAGTGTAAAAACAAAGACTAAGGCTAATTTGAGTACGGAACATTGGCTAAACTACTGACATCGGTGCAAGCATAGATGTAAAAGACGTTTAATGCATGGGATTGACGCGCTTGCACTCAATTTCAATCATACAACAGTATATGCACACATTGTGATTGCTTGTGATGGGCCTAACATACGATTGTGTGCCAAGTCTGACAATACAGCAATGATCAATGATCTGATGGTCATATGATATTATAAATACTAGTTTCACTGTTGAAATATGCTTAGATTATGTTTTGGAGCTATGACACACGTACTTATAGTGATTGTAGGCCTAGCATAGTATTGTCAGTTTTGCCACATGTAAAGCACTTTAAAGCTGTATATAGTCTAAAACCAAAGACTAAGGCTAATTTGAGTAGGAAAGATTGGCTAAACTACTGGCATCGGTGCAAGCATAGATGTAAAAGACGTTTAATGCATGGGATTGACGCGCTTGCACTCAATTTCAATCATACAACAGTATATGCACACATTGTGATTGCTTGTGATGGGCCTAACATACGATTGTGTGCCAAGTCTGACAATACAGCAATGACCAATGATCTGATGGTCATATGATATTATAAATACTAGTTTCACTGTTGAAATATGCTTAGATTATGTTGTGGAGCTATGACACACGTACTTACAGTGATTGTAGGTCTAGCATAGTATTGTCAGTTTTGCCACAAGTAAAGCACTTAAAAACTGTATATAGTGTAAAATCAAAGACTAAGGCTAATGTGAGTACGAAGCATTAGCTAAACTACTGGCATCGGTGCAAGCATAGATGTAAAAGACGTTTAATGTATAGTATTGACGCGCTTGCACTCAATTTCAATCATACAACAGTATATGCACACATTGTGATTGCTTGTGATGGGCCTAACATACGGCTGTGTGCAAAGTCTGACAATACAGCAATGACCACTGATCTGATGGTCATATGATATTAAAAATACTAGCTTCACTGTTGAAATTTGCTTAGATTATGTTTTGGAGCTATGACACACGTACTTATAGTGATTGTAGGCCTAGCATAGTATTGTCAGGTTTGCCACATGTAAAGCACTTTAAAACTGTATATAGTCTAAAACCAAAGACTAAGGCTAACTTGAGTAGGAAAGATTGGCTAAACTACTGGCATCGGTGCAAGCATAGATGTAAAAGACGTTTAATGCATGGGATTGACGCGCTTGCACTCAATTTCAATCATACAACAGTATATGCACACATTGTGATTGCTTGTGATGGGCCTAACATACGATTGTGTGCCAAGTCTGACAATACAGCAATGACCAATGATCTGATGGTCATATGATATTATAAATACTAGATTCACTGTTGAAATATGCTTAGATTATGTTTTGGAGCTATGACACAGGTACTTACAGTGATTGTAGGTCTAGCATAGTATTGTCAGTTTTGCCACAAGTAAAGCACTTACAAACTGTATATAGTGTAAAAACAAAGACTAAGGCTAATGTGAGTACGAAACATTAGCTAAACTACTGGCATCGGTGCAAGCATAGATGTAAAAGACGTTTACTGTATGGGATTGACGCGCTTGCACTCAATTTCAATCATACAACAGTATATGCACACATTGTGATTGCTTGTGATGGGCCTAACATACGACTGTGTGCAAAGTCTGACAATACAGCAATGACCACTGATCTGATGGTCATATGATATTATAAATACTAGTTTCACTGTTGAAATATGCTTAGATTATGTTTTGGAGCTATGACACACGTACTTATAGTGATTGTAGGCCTAGCATAGTATTGTCAGTTTTGCCACATGTAACGCAGGTTAAAGCTGTATGTAGTCTGAAAACAAAGACTAAGGCTAATTTGAGTAGGGAACATTGGCTAAACTACTGGCATCGGTGCAAGCATAGATGTAAAAGACGTTTAATGCATGGGATTGACGCGCTTGCACTCAATTTCAATCATACAACAGTATATGCACACATTGTGATTGCTTGTGATGGGCCTAACATACGATTGTGTGCCAAGTCTGACAATACAGCAATGATCAATGATCTGATGGTCATATGATATTATAAATACTAGTTTCACTGTTGAAATATGCTTAGATTATGTTGTGGAGCTATGACACACGTACTTACAGTGATTGTAGGCCTAGCATAGTATTGTCAGTTTTGCCACATGTAAAGCAATTTAAAGCTGTATATAGTGTAAACACAAAGACTAAGGCTAATTTGAGTACGGAACATTGGCTAAACTACTGACATCGGTGCAAGCATAGATGTAAAAGACGTTTAATGTATGGTATTGACGCGCTTGCACTCAATTTCAATCATACAACAGTATATGCACACATTGTGATTGCTTGTGATGGGCCTAACATACGGCTGTGTGCAAAGTCTGACAATACAGCAATGACCACTGATCTGATGGTCATATGGTATTAAAAATACTAGCTTCACTGTTGAAATATGCTTAGATTATGTTTTGGAGCTATGACACACGTACTTATAGTGATTGTAGGCCTAGCATAGTATTGTCAGTTTTGCCACATGTAAAGCACTTTAAAGCTGTATATAGTGTAAAAACAAAGACTAAGGCTAAGTTGAGTAGGAAACATTGGCTAAACTACTGGCATCGGTGCAAGCATAGATGTAAAAGACGTTTAATGCATGGGATTGACGCGCTTGCACTCAATTTCAATCATACAACAGTATATGCACACATTGTGATTGCTTGTGATGGGCCTAACATACGATTGTGTGCCAAGTCTGACAATACAGCAATGATCAATGATCTGATGGTCATATGATATTATAAATACTAGTTTCACTGTTGAAATATGCTTAGATTATGTTGTGGAGCTATGACACACGTACTTACAGTGATTGTAGGCCTAGCATAGTATTATCAGTTTTACGACATGTAAAGCACTTTAAAGCTGTATATAGTGTAAAAACAAAGACTAAGGCTAATTTGAGTACGGAAACATTGGCTAAACTACTGGCATCGGTGCAAGCATAGATGTAAAAGACGTTTAATGCATGGGATTGACGCGCTTGCACTCAATTTCAATCATACAACAGTATATGCACACATTGTGATTGCTTGTGATGGGCCTAACATACGATTGTGTGCCAAGTCTGACAATACAGCAATGATCAATGATCTGATGGTCATATGATATTATAAATACTAGTTTCACTGTTGAAATATGCTTAGATTATGTTGTGGAGCTATGACACACGTACTTACAGTGATTGTAGGCCTAGCATAGTATTATCAGTTTTGACACATGTAAAGCACTTTAAAGCTGTATATAGTGTAAAAACAAAGACTAAGGCTAATTTGAGTACGGAAACATTGGCTAAACTACTGGCATCGGTGCAAGCATAGATGTAAACGACGTTTAATGCATGGGATTGACGCGCTTGCACTCAATTTCAATCATACAACAGTATATGCACACATTGTGATTGCTTGTGATGGGCCTAACATACGGCTGTGTGCAAAGTCTGACAACACAGCACTAACCACTGTTCTGATGGTCATATGATATTATAAATGCTAGATTCACACTACAAATATGCTTAGATTATGTTTTGGAGCTATGACACACGTACTTATAGTGATTGTAGGCCTAGCATAGTATTGTCAGGTTTGCCACATGTAAAGCACTTTAAAACTGTATATAGTCTAAAACCAAAGACTAAGGCTAATTTGAGTAGGAAAGATTGGCTAAACTACTGGCATCGGTGCAAGCATAGATGTAAAAGACGTTTAATGCATGGGATTGACGCGCTTGCACTCAATTTCAATCATACAACAGTATATGCACACATTATGATTGCTTGTGATGGGCCTAACATACGATTGTGTGCCAAGTCTGACAATACAGCAATGACCAATGATCTGATGGTCATATGATATTATAAATACTAGTTTCACTGTTGAAATATGCTTAGATTATGTTTTGGAGCTATGACACACGTACTTACAGTGATTGTAGGTCTAGCATAGTATTGTCAGTTTTGCCACAAGTAAAGCACTTACAAACTGTATATAGTGTAAAAACAAAGACTAAGGCTAATGTGAGTACGAAACATTAGCTAAACTACTGGCATCGGTGCAAGCATAGATGTAAAAGACGTTTACTGTATGGGATTGACGCGCTTGCACTCAATTTCAATCATACAACAGTATATGCACACATTGTGATTGCTTGTGATGGGCCTAACATACGACTGTGTGCAAAGTCTGACAATACAGCAATGACCACTGATCTGATGGTCATATGATATTATAAATACTAGTTTCACTGTTGAAATATGCTTAGATTATGTTTTGGAGCTATGACACACGTACTTATAGTGATTGTAGGCCTAGCATAGTATTGTCAGTTTTGCCACCTGTAAAGCAGGTTAAAGCTGTATGTAGTCTGAAAACAAAGACTAAGGCTAATTTGAGTAGGGAACATTGGCTAAACTACTGGCATCGGTGCAAGCATAGATGTAAAAGACGTTTAATGCATGGGATTGACGCGCTTGCACTCAATTTCAATCATACAACAGTATATGCACACATTGTGATTGCTTGTGATGGGCCTAACATACGATTGTGTGCCAAGTCTGACAATACAGCAATGATCAATGATCTGATGGTCATATGATATTATAAATACTAGTTTCACTGTTGAAATATGCTTAGATTATGTTGTGGAGCTATGACACACGTACTTACAGTGATTGTAGGCCTAGCATAGTATTGTCAGTTTTGCCACATGTAAAGCAATTTAAAGCTGTATATAGTGTAAAAACAAAGACTAAGGCTAATTTGAGTAGGGAACATTGGCTAAACTACTGACATCGGTGCAAGCATAGATGTAAAAGACGTTTAATGTATGGTATTGACGCGCTTGCACTCAATTTCAATCATACAACAGTATATGCACACATTGTGATTGCTTGTGATGGGCCTAACATACGGCTGTGTGCAAAGTCTGACAATACAGCAATGACCACTGATCTGATGGTCATATGATATTAAAAATACTAGCTTCACTGTTGAAATATGCTTAGATTATGTTTTGGAGCTATGACACACGTACTTATAGTGATTGTAGGCCTAGCATAGTATTGTCAGTTTTGCCACATGTAAAGCACTTTAAAGCTGTATATAGTGTAAAAACAAAGACTAAGGCTAATTTGAGTAGGAAACATTGGCTAAACTACTGGCATCGGTGCAAGCATAGATGTAAAAGACGTTTAATGCATGGGATTGACGCGCTTGCACTCAATTTCAATCATACAACAGTATATGCACACATTGTGATTGCTTGTGATGGGCCTAACATACGATTGTGTGCCAAGTCTGACAGTACAGCAATGATCAATGATCTGATGGTCATATGATATTATAAATACTAGTTTCACTGTTGAAATATGCTTAGATTATGTTGTGGAGCTATGACACACGTACTTACAGTGATTGTAGGCCTAGCATAGTATTGTCAGTTTTGCCACATGTAAAGCAATTTAAAGCTGTATATAGTGTAAAAACAAAGACTAAGGCTAATTTGAGTAGGGAACATTGGCTAAACTACTGACATCGGTGCAAGCATAGATGTAAAAGACGTTTAATGTATGGTATTGACGCGCTTGCACTCAATTTCAATCATACAACAGTATATGCACACATTGTGATTGCTTGTGATGGGCCTAACATACGGCTGTGTGCAAAGTCTGACAATACAGCAATGACCACTGATCTGATGGTCATATGATATTAAAAATACTAGCTTCACTGTTGAAATATGCTTAGATTATGTTTTGGAGCTATGACACACGTACTTATAGTGATTGTAGGCCTAGCATAGTATTGTCAGTTTTGCCACATGTAAAGCACTTTAAAGCTGTATATAGTGTAAAAACAAAGACTAAGGCTAATTTGAGTAGGAAACATTGGCTAAACTACTGGCATCGGTGCAAGCATAGATGTAAAAGACGTTTAATGCATGGGATTGACGCGCTTGCACTCAATTTCAATCATACAACAGTATATGCACACATTGTGATTGCTTGTGATGGGCCTAACATACGATTGTGTGCCAAGTCTGACAGTACAGCAATGATCAATGATCTGATGGTCATATGATATTATAAATACTAGTTTCACTGTTGAAATATGCTTAGATTATGTTGTGGAGCTATGACACACGTACTTACAGTGATTGTAGGCCTAGCATAGTATTGTCAGTTTTGCCACATGTAAAGCACTTTACAAATGTATATAGTGTAACAACAAAGACTAAGGCTAATTTGAGTACGAAACATTAGCTACACTACTGGCATCGGTGCAAGCATAGATGTAAAAGACGTTTAATGTATGGTATTGACGCGCTTGCACTCAATTTCAATCATACAACAGTATATGCACACATTGTGATTGCTTGTGATGGGCCTAACATACGGCTGTGTGCAAAGTCTGACACTACAGCAATGACCACTGATCTGATGGTCATATGATATTAAAAATACTAGCTTCACTGTTGAAATATGCTTAGATTATGTTTTGGAGCTATGACACACGTACTTACAGTGATTGTAGGCCTAGCATAGTATTATCAGTTTTGCCACATGTAAAGCACTTTAAAGCTGTATATAGTGTAAAAACAAAGACTAAGGCTAATTTGAGTACGGAAACATTGGCTAAACTACTGGCATCGGTGCAAGCATAGATGTAAAAGACGTTTAATGCATGGGATTGACGCGCTTGCACTCAATTTCAATCATACAACAGTATATGCACACATTGTGATTGCTTGTGATGGGCCTAACATACGGCTGTGTGCAAAGTCTGACAACACAGCACTGATCACTGTTCTGATGGTCATATGATATTATAAATGCTAGATTCACACTACAAATATGCTTAGATTATGTTTTGGAGCTATGACACACGTACTTATAGTGATTGTAGGCCTAGCATAGTATTGTCAGGTTTGCCACATGTAAAGCACTTTAAAACTGTATATAGTGTAAAAACAAAGACTAAGGCTAATTTGAGTAGGAACGATTGGCTAAACTACTGGCATCGGTGCAAGCATAGATGTAAAAGACGTTTAATGCATGGGATTGACGCGCTTGCACTCAATTTCAATCATACAACAGTATATGCACACATTGTGATTGCTTGTGATGGGCCTAACATACGACTGTGTGCAAAGTCTGACAATACAGCACTGACCACTGATCTGATGGTCATATGATATTACAAATGCTAGATTCACTCTACAAATATGCTTAGATTATGTTTTGGAGCTATGACACACGTACTTATAGTGATTGTAGGCCTAGCATAGTATTGTCAGTTTTGCCACCTGTAAAGCAGGTTAAAGCTGTATGTAGTCTGAAAACAAAGACTAAGGCTAATTTGAGTAGGGAACATTGGCTAAACTACTGGCATCGGTGCAATCATAGATGTAAAAGACGTTTAATGCATGGGATTGACGCGCTTGCACTCAATTTCAATCATACAACAGGATATGCACACATTGTGATTGCTTGTGATGGGCCTAACATACGACTGTGTGCAAAGTCTGACAATACAGCAATGACCAATGATCTGATGGTCATATGATATTATAAATGCTAGATTCACACTACAAATATGCTTAGATTATGTTTTGGAGCTATGACACACGTACTTATAGTGATTGTAGGCCTAGCATAGTATTGTCAGTTTTGCCACATGTAAAGCAATTTTATAGCTGTATATAGTGTAAAAACAAAGACTAAGGCTAATTTGAGTACGGAACATTGGCTAAACTACTGACATCGGTGCAAGCATAGATGTAAAAGACGTTTAATGCATGGGATTGACGCGCTTGCACTCAATTTCAATCATACAACAGTATATGCACACATTGTGATTGCTTGTGATGGGCCTAACATACGATTGTGTGCCAAGTCTGACAATACAGCAATGATCAATGATCTGATGGTCATATGATATTATAAATACTAGTTTCACTGTTGAAATATGCTTAGATTATGTTTTGGAGCTATGACACACGTACTTATAGTGATTGTAGGCCTAGCATAGTATTGTCAGTTTTGCCACATGTAAAGCAATTTAAAGCTGTATATAGTGTAAAAACAAAGACTAAGGCTAATTTGAGTAGGGAACATTGGCTAAACTACTGACATCGGTGCAAGCATAGATGTAAAAGACGTTTAATGTATGGTATTGACGCGCTTGCACTCAATTTCAATCATACAACAGTATATGCACACATTGTGATTGCTTGTGATGGGCCTAACATACGGCTGTGTGCAAAGTCTGACAATACAGCAATGACCACTGATCTGATGGTCATATGATATTAAAAATACTAGCTTCACTGTTGAAATATGCTTAGATTATGTTTTGGAGCTATGACACACGTACTTATAGTGATTGTAGGCCTAGCATAGGATTGTCAGTTTTGCCACATGTAAAGCACTTTAAAGCTGTATATAGTGTAAAAACAAAGACTAAGGCTAATTTGAGTAGGAAAGATTGGCTAAACTACTGGCATCGGTGCAAGCATAGATGTAAAAGACGTTTCATGTATGGTATTGACGCGCTTGCACTCAATTTCAATCATACAACAGTATATGCACACATTGTGATTGCTTGTGATGGGCCTAACATACGGCTGTGTGCAAAGTCTGACAACACAGCACTGACCACTGTTCTGATGGTCATATGATATTATAAATGCTAGATTCACACTACAAATATGCTTAGATTATGTTTTGGAGCTATGACACACGTACTTATAGTGATTGTAGGCCTAGCATAGTATTGTCAGTTTTGCCACATGTAAAGCAATTTTATAGCTGTATATAGTGTAAAAACAAAGACTAAGGCTAATTTGAGTACGGAACATTGGCTAAACTACTGACATCGGTGCAAGCATAGATGTAAAAGACGTTTAATGCATGGGATTGACGCGCTTGCACTCAATTTCAATCATACAACAGTATATGCACACATTGTGATTGCTTGTGATGGGCCTAACATACGATTGTGTGCCAAGTCTGACAATACAGCAATGATCAATGATCTGATGGTCATATGATATTATAAATACTAGTTTCACTGTTGAAATATGCTTAGATTATGTTTTGGAGCTATGACACACGTACTTATAGTGATTGTAGGCCTAGCATAGTATTGTCAGTTTTGCCACATGTAAAGCAATTTAAAGCTGTATATAGTGTAAAAACAAAGACTAAGGCTAATTTGAGTACGGAACATTGGCTAAACTACTGACATCGGTGCAAGCATAGATGTAAAAGACGTTTAATGTATGGTATTGACGCGCTTGCACTCAATTTCAATCATACAACAGTATATGCACACATTGTGATTGCTTGTGATGGGCCTAACATACGACTGTGTGCAAAGTCTGACAATACAGCAATGACCAATGATCTGATGGTCATATGATATTATAAATACTAGTTTCACTGTTGAAATATGCTTAGATTATGTTTTGGAGCTATGACACACGTACTTATAGTGATTGTAGGCCTAACATAGTATTGTCAGTTTTGCCACATGTAAAGCACTTTAAAGCTGTATATAGTGTAAAACCAAAGACTAAGGCTAATTTGAGTAGGAAACATTGGCTAAACTACTGGCATCGGTGCAAGCATAGATGTAAAAGACGTTTAATGCATGGGATTGACGCGCTTGCACTCAATTTCAATCATACAACAGTATATGCACACATTGTTATTGCTTGTGATGGGCCTAACATACGGCTGTGTGCAAAGTCTGACAACACAGCACTGACCACTGTTCTGATGGTCATATGATATTATAAATGCTAGATTCACACTACAAATATGCTTAGATTATGTTTTGGAGCTATGACACACGTACTTATAGTGATTGTAGGCCTAGCATAGTATTGTCAGGTTTGCCACATGTAGAGCACTTTAAAACTGTATATAGTGTAAAAACAAAGACTAAGGCTAATGTGAGTAGGAACGATTGGCTAAACTACTGGCATCGGTGCAAGCATAGATGTAAAAGACGTTTAATGCATGGGATTGACGCGCTTGCACTCAATTTCAATCATACAACAGTATATGCACACATTGTGATTGCTTGTGATGGGCCTAACATACGGCTGTGTGCAAAGTCTGACAACACAGCACTGACCACTGTTCTGATGGTCATATGATATTATAAATGCTAGATTCACACTACAAATATGCTTAGATTATGTTTTGGAGCTATGACACACGTACTTATAGTGATTGTAGGCCTAGCATAGTATTGTCAGGTTTGCCACATGTAAAGCACTTTAAAACTGTATATAGTGCAAAAAACAAAGACTAAGGCTAATTTGAGTAGGAACGATTGGCTAAACTACTGGCATCGGTGCAAGCATAGATGTAAAAGACGTTTAATGCATGGGATTGACGCGCTTGCACTCAATTTCAATCATACAACAGTATATGCACACATTGTGATTGCTTGTGTTGGGCCTAACATACGACTGTGTGCAAAGTCTGACAATACAGCAATGACCAATGATCTGATGGTCATATGATATTATAAATACTAGTTTCACTGTTGAAATATGCTTAGATTATGTTTTGGAGCTATGACACACGTACTTATAGTGATTGTAGGCCTAGCATAGTATTGTCAGTTTTGCCACATGTAAAGCACTTTAAAGCTGTATATAGTCTACAACCAAAGACTAAGGCTAATTTGAGTATGAAAGATTGGCTAAACTACTGGCATCGGTGCAAGCATAGATGTAAAAGACGTTTAATGCATGGGATTGACGCGCTTGCACTCAATTTCAATCATACAACAGTATATGCACACATTGTGATTGCTTGTGATGGGCCTAACATACGGCTGTGTGCAAAGTCTGACAACACAGCACTGACCACTGTTCTGATGGTCATATGATATTATAAATGCTAGATTCACACTACAAATATGCTTAGATTATGTTTTGGAGCTATGACACACGTACTAATAGTGATTGTAGGCCTAGCATAGTATTGTCAGTTTTGCCACATGTAAAGCAATTTAAAGCTGTATATAGTGTAAAAACAAAGACTAAGGCTAATTTGAGTACGGAACATTGGCTAAACTACTGGCATCGGTGCAAGCATAGATGTAAAAGACGTTTAATGCATGGGATTGACGCGCTTGCACTCAATTTCAATCATACAACAGTATATGCACACATTGTGATTGCTTGTGATGGGCCTAACATACGACTGTGTGCAAAGTCTGACAATACAGCAAAGACCACTGATCTGATGGTCATATGATATTATAAATACTAGTTTCACTGTTGAAATATGCTTAGATTATGTTTTGGAGCTATGACACACGTACTTATAGTGATTGTAGGCCTAGCATAGTATTGTCAGTTTTGCCACCTGTAAAGCAGTTTAAAGCTGTATGTAGTCTGAAAACAAAGACCAAGGCTAATTTGAGTAGGGAACATTGGCTAAACTACTGGCATCGGTGCAAGCATAGATGTAAAAGACGTTTAATGCATGGGATTGACGCGCTTGCACTCAATTTCAATCATACAACAGTATATGCACACATTGTGATTGCTTGTGATGGGCCTAACATACGGCTGTGTGCAAAGTCTGACAATACAGCAATGACCAATGATCTGATGGTCATATGATATTATAAATACTAGTTTCACTGTTGAAATATGCTTAGATTATGTTGTGGAGCTATGACACACGTACTTACAGTGATTGTAGGTCTAGCATAGTATTGTCAGTTTTGCCACAAGTAAAGCACTTAAAAACTGTATATAGTGTAAAAACAAAGACTAAGGCTAATGTGAGTACGAAACATTAGCTAAACTACTGGCATCGGTGCGAGCATAGATTTAAAAGACGTTTAATGCATGGCATTGAAGCGCTTGCACTCAATTTCAATCATACAACAGTATATGCACACATTGTGATTGCTTGTGATGGGCCTAACATACGACTGTGTGCAAAGTCTGACAATACAGCAATGACCACTGATCTGATGGTCATATGATATTAAAAATACTAGCTTCACTTTTGAAATATGCGTAGATTATGTTTTGGAGCTATGACATACGTACTTATAGTGATTGTAGGCCTAGCATAGTATTGTCAGTTTTGCCACATGTAAAGCACTTTAAAGCTGTATATAGTGTAAAAACAAAGACTAAGGCTAATTTGAGTACGGAACATTGGCTAAATTACTGGCATCGGTGCAAGCATAGATGTAAAAGACGTTTAATGCATGGGATTGACGCGCTTGCACTCAATTTCAATCATACAACAGTATATGCACACATTGTGATTGCTTGTGATGGGCCTAACATACGACTGTGTGCAAAGTCTGACAATACAGCAATGACCAATGATCTGATGGTCATATGATATTATAAATACTAGTTTCACTGTTGAAATATGCTTAGATTATGTTTTGGAGCTATGACACACGTACTTATAGTGATTGTAGGCCTAACATAGTATTGTCAGTTTTGCCACATGTAAAGCACTTTAAAGCTGTATATAGTGTAAAAACAAAGACTAAGGCTAATTTGAGTACGGAACATTGGCTAAATTACTGGCATCGGTGCAAGCATAGATGTAAAAGACGTTTAATGCATGGGATTGACGCACTTGCACTCAATTTCAATCATACAACAGTATATGCACACATTGTGATTGCTTGTGATGGGCCTAACATACGACTGTGTGCAAAGTCTGACAATACAGCAATGACCAATGATCTGATGGTCATATGATATTATAAATACTAGTTTCACTGTTGAAATATGCTTAGATTATGTTTTGGAGCTATGACACACGTACTTATAGTGATTGTAGGCCTAACATAGTATTGTCAGTTTTGCCACATGTAAAGCACTTTAAAGCTGTATATAGTGTAAAAACAAAGACTAAGGCTAATTTGAGTAGGAAAGATTGGCTAAACTACTGGCATCGGTGCAAGCATAGATGTAAAAGACGTTTAATGCATGGGATTGACGCGCTTGCACTCAATTTCAATCATACAACAGTATATGCACACATTGTGATTGCTTGTGATGGGCCTAACATACGATTGTGTGCCAAGTCTGAGAATACAGCAATGATCAATGATCTGATGGTCATATGATATTATAAATACTAGTTTCACTGTTGAAATATGCTTAGATTATGGTGTGGAGCTATGACACACGTACTTACAGTGATTGTAGGCCTAGCATAGTATTGTCAGTTTTGCTACAAGTAAAGCACTTTAAAACTGTATATAGTGTAAAAACAAAGACTAAGGCTAATTTGAGTACGAAACATTAGCTAAACTACTGGCATCGGTGCAAGCATAGATGTAAAAGACGTTTAATGCATGGGATTGACGCGCTTGCACTCAATTTCAATCATACAACAGTATATGCACACATTGTGATTGCTTGTGATGGGCCTAACATACGACTGTGTGCAAAGTCTGACAACACAGCACTGACCACTGTTCTGATGGTCATATGATATTATAAAAGCTAGATTCACACTACAAATATGCTTAGATTATGTTGTGGAGCTATGACACACGTACTTACAGTGATTGTAGGCCTAGCATAGTATTGTCAGTTTTGCTACAAGTGAAGCACTTTAAAACTGTATATAGTGTAAAAACAAAGACTAAGGCTAATTTGAGTACGAAACATTAGCTAAACTACTGGCATCGGTGCAAGCATAGATGTAAAAGACGGTTAATGTATGGGATTGACGCGCTTGCACTCAATTTCAATCATACAACAGTATATGCACACATTGTGATTGCTTGTGATGGGCCTAACATACGGCTGTGTGCAAAGTCTGACAATACAGCAATGACCACTGATCTGATGGTCATATGATATTAAAAATACTAGCTTCACTGTTGAAATATGCTTAGATTATGTTTTGGAGCTATGACACACGTACTTATAGTGATTGTAGGCCTAGCATAGTATTGTCAGTTTTGCCACATGTAAAGCACTTTAAAGCTGTATATAGTGTAAAAACAAAGACTAAGGCTAATTTGAGTAGGGAACATTGGCTAAATTACTGGCATCGGTGCAATCATAGATGTAAAAGACTTTTAATCCAAGGGATTGACGCGCTTGCACTCAATTTCAATCATACAACAGTATATGCACACATTGTGATTGCTTGTGATGGGCCTAACATACGGCTGCGTGCAAAGTCTGACAGTACAGCAATGACCACTGATCTGATGGTCATATGATATTATAAATGCTAGATTCACACTACAAATATGCTTAGATTATGTTTTGGAGCTATGACACACGTACTAATAGTGATTGTAGGCCTAGCATAGTATTGTCAGTTTTGCCACATGTAAAGCACTTTAAAGCTGTATATAGTGTAAAAACAAAGACTAAGGCTAATTTGAGTAGGGAACATTGGCTAAACTACTGGCATCGGTGCAATCATAGATGTAAAAGACTTTTAACCCAAGGGATTGACGCGCTTGTGTAGCTCTTGGTTATACATGGACCAAGGCTGTCCCATGTATCGCAGGTTCGACGAATGAAAAATTAAGTTCTGCTACGTAACATCTATCTTCAACAAAACTCAAGAGCTAACTAACTAAAACTAATCAATACTAGGATACATAAGCAGCTTATTAAATTAAAAGATCAATTAACAAAATAGTTCAATTGTCAGTTTGGCACATCAAAATTAGTTACGGTGCCACAGTAATCTGTTCGTCTCTCTCAACCAATGGGGGTCGTTTCCTGCACCCTACATACTCCCCCTCTAAAGAAAATGTCGTCCCTGACATCCTTGAGGATCCATGGAAGCGGTGAGAATACGTTCTTAAATCTTCATTGACGTCCAACAAGTGTAAATACCAATAGCGAAAGAGAATAACAAAATAAGAGTTATTATCTGTGTTCAATGACTTTCCAGTTGGCATAAATTGTTTCAATTCCATAGTGATTCCTTCAGTAGCAATAACATTTGTTTCTCTGAAGAATCGTAACGACGTGACTTGCGAATATCGATTGTAAAAATCGATCGGGAAATAGGCGAGGCTATTTCGGTACGTACGAATGTACGAAAGCTGTTCATGTAAAAGAATACTGAGAATATAGTAAATGTAAAAATGAATATATATAAATGAAATTGAAAAATCAGGAACGATAACAATGTACTTCTGATAATCAAGCGAACTATTCGGTTCTTATACCGTGTGAACAACAACTGGATACGACTGCGAACGACTGGATGGTATAAAGCGACGTATCGACGAAAAGATAGTTGAAAGAACTGGAACACGCGGAACACTATTAATATTATGGACATTCGAAGTCAATAACGATTGACCTGGTGCATAATAAGCTAATCGATTTGGTGGCTGTCGACTACGGACTGGACGATTAGTTTCTTGTGTCTCGGACGACGTTTGATCGATTAAACGTTCGTGTGCGACACTATCAGGCATTTCGCGTTGTTTCGTCGGCTCATGGTCTCTATCATTTGCACAGTTCACGGCTTCTCCACTATCAGATAGGTCTGGTATATCAATCGTTGGTACCGGCTCGTTTCTTAATGAGTCCGTCGGTCTTTCCAATATTCGATTATTATTCGCGGGAATAAAAATTTCATCTTCTGATTCACTGTCAGACATCGAACTATCTGTCGCACGAGAATTAGAAAGTCGTGTTGCAGATCGTGTATGGTACGTATTGCGCCTACGGCATTTCGAAATGGGTTGTTGCGGAGCAGCATCCGTATCCATTGGCAATTCGTTGCATGGCAACAATAGATTCCTATGCAATACTCTAATAGGACCTGATCCGTTTTCTCGTTGTATTTCGTATACGGGCGAAAAATTATCTTTACGTCGAATAACGCGGTGAATTTCCTTTTCCCAATACGACCGTAATTTACCGGGTCCTCCCCTCTCCGACAAATTTCGAACGAGCACCCGATCGTTCGGATGGAGATCAATTGACTTAGCGTGCAAATCATAACGAGCTTTATTCTTTTCTCCAGCGGCAATCGATCGACGGTTGGCAATGCTATAGGCTTCTTCCATGGCTTGTTTCCATTGTTGTACATATTCATTATAGCTACGCGCAGACGAAGGTTGATCAATGTTAAAAATCATATCGATAGGTAAACGAGGGTGTCGTCCAAACAAAAGATAAAATGGCGAAAAACCGGTAGAATCATTCCGCGTGCAATTATAAGCATGAGTGACCTTATTGAGATGCTCGTGCCAACGACTTTTGTACGATTCTGGTAAAGTACGAAGCATAGATAATAAAGTACGATTAAAACGCTCTACTTGTCCGTTACCTTGCGGATGATAAGGCGTCGTGCGCGAATGTTTAATGTCACAAAGTTTTTGAAGGTGATCGAAAAGATTGTTCTCAAATTCTGCCCCTTGATCGTGATGGATCTTAGTAGGAAAGCCAAAACGTAAAATGAAGTCGTTATATAACTTGGAAGCAACAGTTTTAGCAGACTTATTCAGAGTTGCATACGTCTGAGCGAAACGGGTAAAATGATCGACGATGACTAAAATGTATTCATAACCTCCTTTGCTACGCTCTAAATGCAAAAAGTCGATAGAAATCATTTCGAACGGAGACGTAGTAATAATCGGCTGTAACGGAGCTCTCGTATGAAATGTCGGACGTTTCTGTTTTACGCAAGTGCAAACGTGGTGTATAAAATGTTCAATATCTGCGTGCATACGAGGCCAGAAAAATCTTTGTCTAGCTAGGTCCAAAACGCGTTCGGGTCCAAGATGACCCATGTTTTCATGCAGCTCCTTAATGACTAAGCGATGGTATTTCTGAGGTAAAACGATTTGTGAAAGAGTGCCGATGTTACGTTTTAAGAGACCATCCTTACGTACAAGTTTAGGCCAATCGCGTAGCAATCGTTTTACAGCAGGAGATTCATGCAAAAGATCTTTAGGTAGAGGCTTTTTACCGTTGTCCATAAAATGAATAACGCGACTTATAACAGGATCACTTAATTGGGCTTGAACTAAATCGTTTACTGTGAATGATAAATCTTTCTGAGAAGTCATATCTTCAATAGCCAAAACATTTGGATCGATCGTGAGTGGCGTAATCCAATTCGATTTACCAGTAGCGAGCATATTTACAGCGGATGTTACTGCAGTTCTAGTTTTTGGTAACATTTCCTCAGTACACGTGATCATGTACGATTCGAAATCGGGAATGCGCGAAAGAGTATCGGCATCGCAATTTACTTTACCTGGTCTATATTTTATGGTAAAATTAAAATCAGCTAACTCATTGACCCAACGTAAACCAGTGGCATTTAATTTTGCGGATGAAAGTACGTACGTTAATGGGTTATTGTCGGTATATACAGTGAAAGATGGCGCGTAATATAAATAGTCACGAAACTGATCACATATCGCCCATTTCAACGCTAAAAATTCGAGTTTACCAGAGTGAAGGTAGTAGTTTTTCTCTGCTGGCGATAAAGTACGAGAGCCATATGCAATAACTCTTAACGAACCGTTTTGACGTTGATACAGAACTGCACCTAATCCTACTTCTGATGCATCCGTATGGAGTATAAAAGGATCTGAAAAGTTAGGATAGGCCATAATCGGAGGCGATATCAGCTGTTCAATTAATGTGTCTAAGATACGCTGGTGTTTTTCGTTCCAAATAACTGAACTCTTAGAGTGCAACTGATTATTCGATTTCGATGTTTGATTGCACGTTGATTTGTTTTTTTCAGACTTCGATAATAGATCATACAATGGTTTTGCAATCGATGAGAAATTTTTAATATACCGTCGATAATACCCAAGGAGGCCAAGTAAACGTCGAACATCACCTACGGTTTGTGGGGTCGATTTTTGCAAATGCAAAAGTGGCTTGATACTCTCTGGATCTAATTTATATCCTTCGGGAGAGATGATTCTTCCTAGAAAGTTAACTTCTCTCCGAAACATGTTACATTTCCGAGGCTTTAATTTTACTCCATGTTCTCTTAGGCGTTGTAAAACTTTTCTGAGATTTGCCAAATGTCCATCGAAAGTTCTGCTGAACACGATTACGTCATCCAAATATGGAATACAAATTTCATCTCGTAAGTCTCCTAAGCAATTTTCCATAAATCGTTGGAATGCACCCGGCGCATTGCGAAGTCCAAAGGGAATCCTCTTCCATTCATACAATCCCCAGGGGGTAATAAAGGCTGTAAGATGTTGACTCTTTTCACTAACGAAACCTTGATGGTATGCCTTACCCTGGTCTAAAACCGAGAACCACGCGTTTCCCCCCAAATTATCTAGCGTTTCTTGAATCCGCGGAATCGGATGACGATCGGGAATAGTCTTTTGATTCAAAGCACGAAAATCTACACAAAGTCTCAACGATTGGTCTTTCTTTCTTACACAGACTACTGGAGAGCTGTATGGAGAGTCCGATTTACAAATAAAATTTTTATTTAAAAGGTCTTCGATATACGCTTTTACTTCGGGGTAAAGCGGTCTTGGTACAGCAACGTAATTTTTCTGCACAGGAATGTTATCTGTCAGATTTATATTCAATTTTAGATTTGGGACTGTACCAATATCATCATCATCTTTCGAAAATGAATTTTGTTCCTCGCATAACAAGTTCAAAGCAGATTGTTTCTGGGTTTCCGTAAGACCATCTAGATTAATCTGTTTGACATGATTTGGAATATTTTTATCAAAACCAACCTCACTACGGACATTTGCGTTTATAGTAGGTTCGGGACTGGCAACTTTCTCTTTCAACTTCACATCTACGGGGGTTACGGATTGTACTAGCTGAATCCGACCAAGAACCGTGCGTTTTGGCAAAACGATATCATGTTTTGTAGTGTTTTCGACTAAGAATTTGATAACGCTTGTTTTTCCGGGTTTTAATGAAAATAATGATTCTGAAACAACAAGGCCGCGTGGTAACTCTGGATTTTCTTCAGGTTCGAAAATAACAGGAATTGCGGAAGCGATAGGTCCATGATTAATCCTACACGAAATCTCAGAGCATTGTCCACGTTTAATCAAAGCGTTTTTCTTGTTTGTTCGAACAGTACACAAATCAGTATCATTGTTAGCTTCAATAATATGATATAAAGTATTTACATTGTTACGACTCAAAGATGAGAAGACACACGCTAACTCAGGGCTAGTTAGTCCGGACTTTATACATAGCTCGATTACGTTATACCCGACAAGCGGCATTGAAATGTCGTTGGTCGTTACTAGGAACGGAACAAGAATCGGGTCTCGTTTGTTTTTCAATGTAAAGGTAAACTCAACAAATCCTGTGTACGGTATTGACGTACCATTAGCTGCAGTCAAATCTAATTCGCAATCGATAAGTTCTGAGATGTTTCTCAACTTCATACCGGGGAAACGATTACGAAGAAATTGTTCCGAAATAATAGAAACCTGGGCACCCGTGTCCCATAAAGCTTCGACAAACAGTCCATTTAGTTTACAATTAATTGTACATCGGTTCCCAACAATTTTTGCGATTTGAGACGATTGTTTTGGAGTTAAGTGCGTTACGAAATTCGGTGGTACCGCATTTTTATGCGACTCGTTATTTAAAGTTTGAACTGCCGTGCAAATAGCTTTATGCTGTAACCAATGTTTCCGCTGGCATACTTTACCGCAATACTTAACAAGGCAACAACCGCTACATGTCCAAATAGTCAATCCATTTTGTATAGTTCCACAATAATTACAACATTGAGGCTTCGCATCGGTATCGGTTACTCCACGCCCCCCTGGAATAACCGTGGCAGGTTTCCCTGATTCCTAAAGTGAGGACACTGCGAACGAAAATGTCCATGCTCCCCGCATTGAAAGCAATGGTCACACTGTTCCGTCGTGCCATTTGAATGACAAGTACGGCAACATGCGAGACGACTATAACGAGGCGGTCCGCTGTATCTGTTCCGCCACCGACCGCGCGCTCTATTAGAAAACCTAGGTGCCAAGTTGCCTCGAGCAGAATTGTTAGCTTGTTGCTTAATTTCGGCTAATTGACTTTTCAAGTATTGAATTTCTGCTGAGAGTTTACTTGTTTCAGACTCGACTACCTTACTGTTTTCCCGAGGAATGTTAGGGCTCTGTCTATTCTGTTTTTCATTTTCGACAGTAATAGCTTGCGCCTTCGCTGCTTTGGTACGCTCAGATGCAGCGCCAATCTTCGCTTTTCGCTCGGATTGTTTCGTTGCTAAGTCATTTACGCTTCTCATTAACTCATCGTCAGTAATATCGCTTTTCCTAAGGAATGGCCGGAGATTAGTAACTAAGTTCTCATCGCGCAGTCCAGATTCGAAGGCTTTCAAAAATGACTTTTCGACTAATTGAGAGCTATATTCTGATTCAGCATTTTCTTCCTTAGAGGCGAAAGACACTCTATTTCTTGAATCTAAAAGTCGGAGTAGAAACTGTTGCGCGGTTTCCTTAGGCTCTTGAACAGTCGTAACCATGGCCTGAAAAAGATCAGCAGCCGTCTTTTCTTGGAAAAATACGCGCAAAATTGATCGCAATTTCCCGAGCGAGCGTTGTGGCAACGTTAAGATGTAATTTCGCAAACTACTGTGAGGGGATATTGATTTAATAATGGCATCACAAACTTCTTTTTCGGAATAGCCCCTTTCTAAACCAGTATCTATTTGATGGATTAACGATACATACGTTAGTTTATCATGTTGTCCAGGCTCACCAATTTGACCAGAAATTTTGAAGTCTCTAAGTAGGACAGAAGATCCTGGCTTAACAGTTTCGGATTTCGCTGGATTAGTTAGATTAGCGCTAGCAGAATCGATACTATCAGAAATGCTTGTCTCCGTTACTTTTTGCTTTGCAGCCCGCAACTGTTCGGAAAGGGTTTTTCTTGTTTTATCAGATTCTAGTTGCAGTAGTCGCAAATCGTCTAGTTGCTTTTCAAGATAACTAATTTCTTGTTGAACTCTGGTCTGTTCCTCAGATTTAGGTAAGGAGGAAGGCGATCCTTTAACATTCGAAAGTGTATCATGTAAGAAGGAGTCCACATTAAAATCTTCCGTTGGATTAGATATAGCTTCCTCAATAGCATTTCTAATTATTTTAACCAGTTGAGATCTACTTTTATCTTCTATACTTTCTTTAACCTTGAGCAAAATGGAAAGTTCTAGTAACTTTTCAATACTTTGGTGGCAAAGAAGCGCATCGAGTTCTAATTGCAAATCTTCGATTTCCGACATTTCCAGTAATATTGACAAGTAACCAGCAAGATAATCTAACAATATGTAAAACCAAATACACACCCCACCCCGCAAAACAAAAAGCGGAGCGCCGAAAGTCAAACAGAAGAAAAACACTTAGCTGAGAGGGGTACGGTCGGTACGCCCTCGGGCTTGAAACGGCGAGCAAACCACGGAACAACGAACAGATGCAGCATCGAGGAAATTTTGCAGCAAACCAGGATACCGGCGGAACAGTTGCGTAGCATCAAATAGAAAACTCACTGGGCGCCAAATGTAGCTCTTGGTTATACATGGACCAAGGCTGTCCCATGTATCGCAGGTTCGACGAATGAAAAATTAAGTTCTGCTACGTAACATCTATCTTCAACAAAACTCAAGAGCTAACTAACTAAAACTAATCAATACTAGGATACATAAGCAGCTTATTAAATTAAAAGATCAATTAACAAAATAGTTCAATTGTCAGTTTGGCACATCAAAATTAGTTACGGTGCCACAGTAATCTGTTCGTCTCTCTCAACCAATGGGGGTCGTTTCCTGCACCCTACACTTGCACTCAATTTCAATCATACAACAGTATATGCACACATTGTGATTACTTGTGATGGGCCTAACATACGACTGTGTGCAAAGTCTGACAATACAGCAATGACCAATGATCTGATGGTCATATGATATTATAAATACTAGTTTCACTGTTGAAATATGCTTAGATTATGTTTTGGAGCTATGACACACGTACTTATAGTGATTGTAGGCCTAGCATAGTATTGTCAGGTTTGCCACATGTAAAGCACTTTAAAGCTGTATATAGTGTAAAAACAAAGACTAAGGCTAATTTGAGTAGGAAAGATTGGCTAAACTACTGGCATCGGTGCAAGCATAGATGTAAAAGACGTTTAATGCATGGGATTGACGCGCTTGCACTCAATTTCAATCATACAACAGTATATGCACACATTGTGATTGCTTGTGATGGGCCTAACATACGACTGTGTGCAAAGTCTGACAACACAGCACTGACCACTGTTCTGATGGTCATATGATATTATAAATGCTAGATTCACACTACAAATATGCTTAGATTATGTTTTGGAGCTATGACACACGTACTAATAGTGATTGTAGGCTAGCATAGTATTGTCAGTGTTGCCACATGTAAAGCACTTTAAAGCTGTATATAGTCTACAAACAAAGACTAAGGCTAATTTGAGTACGGAAACATTGGCTAAATTACTGGCATCGGTGCAAGCATAGATGTAAAAGACGTTTAATGCATGGGATTGACGCGCTTGCACTCAATTTCAATCATACAACAGTATATGCACACATTGTGATTACTTGTGATGGGCCTAACATACGGCTGTGTGCAAAGTCTGACAATACAGCAATGACCACTGTTCTGATGGTCATATGATATTATAAATGCTAGATTCACACTACAAATATGCTTAGATTATGTTTTGGAGCTATGACACACGTACTTACAGTGATTGTAGGCCTAGCATAGTATTGTCAGTTTTGCTACAAGTAAAGCACTTTAAAACTGTATATAGTGTAAAAACAAAGACTAAGGCTAATTTGAGTAGGGAACATTGGCTAAATTACTGGCATCGGTGCAATCATAGATGTAAAAGACTTTTAATCCAAGGGATTGACGCGCTTGCACTCAATTTCAATCATACAACAGTATATGCACACATTGTGATTACTTGTGATGGGCCTAACATACGACTGTGTGCAAAGTCTGACAATACAGCAATGACCAATGATCTGATGGTCATATGATATTATAAATACTAGTTTCACTGTTGAAATATGCTTAGATTATGTTTTGGAGCTATGACACACGTACTTATAGTGATTGTAGGCCTAGCATAGTATTGTCAGGTTTGCCACATGTAAAGCACTTTAAAGCTGTATATAGTGTAAAAACAAAGACTAAGGCTAATTTGAGTAGGAAAGATTGGCTAAACTACTGGCATCGGTGCAAGCATAGATGTAAAAGACGTTTAATGCATGGGATTGACGCGCTTGCACTCAATTTCAATCATACAACAGTATATGCACACATTGTGATTGCTTGTGATGGGCCTAACATACGACTGTGTGCAAAGTCTGACAACACAGCACTGACCACTGTTCTGATGGTCATATGATATTATAAATGTTAGATTCACACTACAAATATGCTTAGATTATGTTTTGGAGCTATGACACACGTACTAATAGTGATTGTAGGCTAGCATAGTATTGTCAGTGTTGCCACATGTAAAGCACTTTAAAGCTGTATATAGTGTAAAAACAAAGACTAAGGCTAATTTGAGTACGAAACATTAGCTAAACTACTGGCATCGGTGCAAGCATAGATGTAAAAGACGTTTAATGTATGGGATTGACGCGCTTGCACTCAATTTCAATCATACAACAGTATATGCACACATTGTGATTGCTTGTGATGGGCCTAACATACGGCTGTGTGCAAAGTCTGACAATACAGCAATGACCACTGTTCTGATGGTCATATGATATTATAAATGCTAGATTCACACTACAAATATGCTTAGATTATGTTTTGGAGCTATGACACACGTACTTATAGTGATTGTAGGCCTAGCATAGTATTGTCAGGTTTGCCACATGTAAAGCACTTTAAAGCTGTATATAGTGTAAAAACAAAGACTAAGGCTAATTTGAGTAGGAAAGATTGGCTAAACTACTGGCATCGGTGCAAGCATAGATGTAAAAGACGTTTAATGCATGGGATTGACGCGCTTGCACTCAATTTCAATCATACAACAGTATATGCACACATTGTGATTGCTTGTGATGGGCCTAACATACGACTGTGTGCAAAGTCTGACAACACAGCACTGACCACTGTTCTGATGGTCATATGATATTATAAATGTTAGATTCACACTACAAATATGCTTAGATTATGTTTTGGAGCTATGACACACGTACTAATAGTGATTGTAGGCTAGCATAGTATTGTCAGTGTTGCCACATGTAAAGCACTTTAAAGCTGTATATAGTCTACAAACAAAGACTAAGGCTAATTTGAGTACGGAAACATTGGCTAAATTACTGGCATCGGTGCAAGCATAGATGTAAAAGACGTTTAATGCATGGGACTGACGCGGTTGCGATCAATTTCAATCATACAACAGTATATGCACACATTGTGATTACTTGTGATGGGCCTAACATACGGCTGTGTGCAAAGTCTGACAATACAGCAATGACCACTGTTCTGATGGTCATATGATATTATAAATGCTAGATTCACACTACACATATGCTTAGATTATGTTTTGGAGCTATGACACACGTACTTACAGTGATTGTAGGCCTAGCATAGTATTGTCAGTTTTGCTACAAGTAAAGCACTTTAAAACTGTATATAGTGTAAAAACAAAGACTAAGGCTAATTTGAGTACGAAACATTAGCTAAACTACTGGCATCGGTGCAAGCATAGATGTAAAAGACGTTTAATGTATGGGATTGACGCGCTTGCACTCAATTTCAATCATACAACAGTATATGCACACATTGTGATTGCTTGTGATGGGCCTAACATACGGCTGTGTGCAAAGTCTGACAATACAGCAATGACCACTGATCTGATGGTCATATGATATTAAAAATACTAGCTTCACTGTTGAAATATGCTTAGATTATGTTTTGGAGCTATGACACACGTACTTATAGTGATTGTAGGGCTAGCATAGTATTGTCAGGTTTGCCACATGTAAAGCAGTTTAAAGCTGTATATAGTGTAAAAACAAAGACTAAGGCTAATTTGAGTAGGAAACATTGGCTAAATTACTGGCATCGGTGCAAGCATAGATGTAAAAGACGTTTAATGCATGGGATTGACGCGCTTGCACTCAATTTCAATCATACAACAGTATATGCACACATTGTGATTACTTGTGATGGGCCTAACATACGGCTGTGTGCAAAGTCTGACAATACAGCAATGACCACTGTTCTGATGGTCATATGATATTATAAATGCTAGATTCACACTACAAATATGCTTAGATTATGTTTTGGAGCTATGACACACGTACTTACAGTGATTGTAGGCCTAGCATAGTATTGTCAGTTTTGCTACAAGTAAAGCACTTTAAAACTGTATATAGTGTAAAAACAAAGACTAAGGCTAATTTGAGTAGGGAACATTGGCTAAATTACTGGCATCGGTGCAATCATAGATGTAAAGGACTTTTAATCCAAGGGATTGACGCGCTTGCACTCAATTTCAATCATACAACAGTATATGCACACATTGTGATTACTTGTGATGGGCCTAACATACGACTGTGTGCAAAGTCTGACAATACAGCAATGACCAATGATCTGATGGTCATATGATATTATAAATACTAGTTTCACTGTTGAAATATGCTTAGATTATGTTTTGGAGCTATGACACACGTACTTATAGTGATTGTAGGCCTAGCATAGTATTGTCAGGTTTGCCACATGTAAAGCACTTTAAAGCTGTATATAGTGTAAAAACAAAGACTAAGGCTAATTTGAGTAGGAAAGATTGGCTAAACTACTGGCATCGGTGCAAGCATAGATGTAAAAGACGTTTAATGCATGGGACTGACGCGGTTGCGATCAATTTCAATCATACAACAGTATATGCACACATTGTGATTACTTGTGATGGGCCTAACATACGGCTGTGTGCAAAGTCTGAAAATACAGCAATGACCACTGATCTGATGGTCATATGATATTAAAAATACTAGCGTCACTGTTGAAATATGCTTAGATTATGTTTTGGAGCTATGACACACGTACTTATAGTGATTGTAGGCCTAGCATAGTATTGTCAGGTTTGCCACATGTAAAGCACTTTAAAGCTGTATATAGTGTAAAAACAAAGACTAAGGCTAATTTGAGTAGGAAACATTGGCTAAACTACTGGCATCGGTGCAAGCATAGATGTAAAAGACGTTTAATGCATGGGATTGACGCGCTTGCACTCAATTTCAATCATACAACAGTATATGCACACATTGTGATTGCTTGTGATGGGCCTAACATACGACTGTGTGCAAAGTCTGACAACACAGCACTGACCACTGTTCTGATGGTCATATGATATTATAAATGCTAGATTCACACTACAAATATGCTTAGATTATGTTTTGGAGCTATGACACACGTACTTATAGTGATTGTAGGCCTAGCATAGTATTGTCAGTTTTGCCACATGTAAAGCACTTTAAAGCTGTATATAGTGTAAAAACAAAGACTAAGGCTAATTTGAGTACGAAACATTAGCTAAACTACTGGCATCGGTGCAAGCATAGATGTAAAAGACGTTTAATGTATGGGATTGACGCGCTTGCACTCAATTTCAATCATACAACAGTATATGCACACATTGTGATTGCTTGTGATGGGCCTAACATACGGCTGTGTGCAAAGTCTGACAATACAGCAATGACCACTGATCTGATGGTCATATGATATTAAAAATACTAGCTTCACTGTTGAAATATGCTTAGATTATGTTTTGGAGCTATGACACACGTACTTATAGTGATTGTAGGCCTAGCATAGTATTGTCAGGTTTGCCACATGTAAAGCACTTTAAAGCTGTATATAGTGTAAAAACAAAGACTAAGGCTAATTTGAGTAGGAAAGATTGGCTAAACTACTGGCATCGGTGCAAGCATAGATGTAAAAGACGTTTAATGCATCGGATTGACGCGCTTGCACTCAATTTCAATCATACAACAGTATATGCACACATTGTGATTGCTTGTGATGGGCCTAACATACGACTGTGTGCAAAGTCTGACAACACAGCACTGACCACTGTTCTGATGGTCATATGATATTATAAAAGCTAGATTCACACTACAAATATGCTTAGATTATGTTGTGGAGCTATGACACACATACTTACAGTGATTGTAGGCCTAGCATAGTATTGTCAGTTTTGCTACAAGTGAAGCACTTTAAAACTGTATATAGCGTAAAAACAAAGACTAAGGCTAATTTGAGTACGAAACATTAGCTATACTACTGGCATCGGTGCAAGCATAGATGTAAAAGACGTTTAATGTATGGGATTGACGCGCTTGCACTCAATTTCAATCATACAACAGTATATGCACACATTGTGATTGCTTGTGATGGGCCTAACATACGGCTGTGTGCAAAGTCTGAAAATACAGCAATGACCACTGATCTGATGGTCATATGATATTAAAAATACTAGCGTCACTGTTGAAATATGCTTAGATTATGTTTTGGAGCTATGACACACGTACTTATAGTGATTGTAGGCCTAGCATAGTATTGTCAGGTTTGCCACATGTAAAGCACTTTAAAGCTGTATATAGTGTAAAAACAAAGACTAAGGCTAATTTGAGTAGGAAACATTGGCTAAACTACTGGCATCGGTGCAAGCATAGATGTAAAAGACGTTTAATGCATGGGATTGACGCGCTTGCACTCAATTTCAATCATACAACAGCATATCCACACATTGTGATTGCTTGTGATGGGCCTAACATACGACTGTGTGCAAAGTCTGACAACACAGCACTGACCACTGTTCTGATGGTCATATGATATTATAAATGCTAGATTCACACTACAAATATGCTTAGATTATGTTTTGGAGCTATGACACACGTACTTATAGTGATTGTAGGCCTAGCATAGTATTGTCAGTTTTGCCACATGTAAAGCACTTTAAAGCTGTATATAGTGTAAAAACAAAGACTAAGGCTAATTTGAGTAGGGAACATTGGCTAAATTACTGGCATCGGTGCAAGCATAGATATAAAAGACGTTTAATGCATGGGATTGACGCGCTTGCACTCAATTTCAATCATACAACAGTATATGCACACATTGTGATTACTTGTGATGGGCCTAACATACGGCTGTGTGCAAAGTCTGACAATACAGCAATGACCACTGTTCTGATGGTCATATGATATTATAAATGCTAGATTCACACTACAAATATGCTTAGATTATGTTTTGGAGCTATGACACACGTACTTACAGTGATTGTAGGCCTAGCATAGTATTGTCAGTTTTGCTACAAGTAAAGCACTTTAAAACTGTATATAGTGTAAAAACAAAGACTAAGGCTAATTTGAGTACGAAACATTAGCTAAACTACTGGCATCGGTGCAAGCATAGATGTAAAAGACGGTTAATGTATGGGATTGACGCGCTTGCACTCAATTTCAATCATACAACAGTATATGCACACATTGTGATTGCTTGTGATGGGCCTAACATACGGCTGTGTGCAAAGTCTGACAATACAGCAATGACCACTGATCTGATGGTCATATGATATTAAAAATACTAGCTTCACTGTTGAAATATGCTTAGATTATGTTTTGGAGCTATGACACACGTACTTATAGTGATTGTAGGCCTAGCATAGTATTGTCAGGTTTGCCACATGTAAAGCACTTTAAAGCTGTATATAGTGTAAAAACAAAGACTAAGGCTAATTTGAGTAGGAAAGATTGGCTAAACTACTGGCATCGGTGCAAGCATAGATGTAAAAGACGTTTAATGCATGGGATTGACGCGCTTGCACTCAATTTCAATCATACAACAGTATATGCACACATTGTGATTGCTTGTGATGGGCCTAACATACGACTGTGTGCAAAGTCTGACAACACAGCACTGACCACTGTTCTGATGGTCATATGATATTATAAAAGCTAGATTCACACTACAAATATGCTTAGATTATGTTGTGGAGCTATGACACACGTACTTACAGTGATTGTAGGCCTAGCATAGTATTGTCAGTTTTGCTACAAGTGAAGCACTTTAAAACTGTATATAGCGTAAAAACAAAGACTAAGGCTAATTTGAGTACGAAACATTAGCTAAACTACTGGCATCGGTGCAAGCATAGATGTAAAAGACGTTTAATGTATGGGATTGACGCGCTTGCACTCAATTTCAATCATACAACAGTATATGCACACATTGTGATTGCTTGTGATGGGCCTAACATACGGCTGTGTGCAAAGCTGACAATACAGCAATGACCACTGATCTGATGGTCATATGATATTAAAAATACTAGCTTCACTGTTGAAATATGCTTAGATTATGTTTTGGAGCTATGACGCACGTACTTATAGTGATTGTAGGCCTAGCATAGTATTGTCAGGTTTGCCACATGTAAAGCACTTTAAAGCTGTATATAGTGTAAAAACAAAGACTAAGGCTAATTTGAGTAGGAAACATTGGCTAAACTACTGGCATCGGTGCAAGCATAGATGTAAAAGACGTTTAATGCATGGGATTGACGCGCTTGCACTCAATTTCAATCATACAACAGTATATCCACACATTGTGATTGCTTGTGATGGGCCTAACATACGACTGTGTGCAAAGTCTGACAACACAGCACTGACCACTGCTCTGATGGTCATATGATATTATAAATGCTAGATTCACACTACAAATATGCTTAGATTATGTTTTGGAGCTATGACACACATACTAATAGTGATTGTAGGCCTAGCATAGTATTGTCAGTTTTGCCACATGTAAAGCACTTTAAAGCTGTATATAGTGTAAAAACAAAGACTAAGGCTAATTTGAGTAGGGAACATTGGCTAAATTACTGGCATCGGTGCAATCATAGATGTAAAAGACTTTTAATCCAAGGGATTGACGCGCTTGCACTCAATTTCAATCATACAACAGTATATGCACACATTGTGATTGCTTGTGATGGGCCTAACATACGGCTGCGTGCAAAGTCTGACAATACAGCAATGACCACTGTTCTGATGGTCATATGATATTATAAATGCTAGATTCACACTACAAATATGCTTAGATTATGTTTTGGAGCTATGACACACATACTAATAGTGATTGTAGGCCTAGCATAGTATTGTCAGTTTTGCCACATGTAAAGCACTTTAAAGCTGTATATAGTGTAAAAACAAAGACTAAGGCTAATTTGAGTAGGGAACATTGGCTAAATTACTGGCATCGGTGCAAGCATAGATGTAAAAGACTTTTAATCCAAGGGATTGACGCGCTTGCACTCAATTTCAATCATACAACAGTATATGCACACATTGTGATTACTTGTGATGGGCCTAACATACGACTGTGTGCAAAGTCTGACAATACAGCAATGACCAATGATCTGATGGTCATATGATATTATAATTACTAGTTTCACTGTTGAAATATGCTTAGATTATGTTTTGGAGCTATGACACACGTACTTATAGTGATTGTAGGCCTAGCATAGTATTGTCAGGCTTGCCACATGTAAAGCACTTTAAAGCTGTATATAGTGTAAAAACAAAGACTAAGGCTAATTTGAGTAGGAAAGATTGGCTAAACTACTGGCATCGGTGCAAGCATAGATGTAAAAGACGTTTAATGCATGGGATTGACGCGCTTGCACTCAATTTCAATCATACAACAGTATATGCACACATTGTGATTGCTTGTTATGGGCCTAACATACGACTGTGTGCAAAGTCTGACAACACAGCACTGACCACTGTTCTGATGGTCATATGATATTATAAATGCTAGATTCACACTACAAATATGCTTAGATTATGTTTTGGAGCTATGACACACGTACTAATAGTGATTGTAGGCCTAGCATAGTATTGTCAGTTTTGCCACATGTAAAGCACTTTAAAGCTGTATATAGTGTAAAAACAAAGACTAAGGCTAATTTGAGTAGGAAACATTGGATAAACTACTGGCATCGGTGCAAGCATAGATGTAAAAGACGTTTAATGCATGGGACTGACGCGCTTGCACTCAATTTCAATCATACAACAGTATATGCACACATTGTGATTCCTTGTGATGGGCATAACATACGACTGTGTGCAAAGTCTGACAATACACCAATGACCACTGATCTGATGGTCATATGATATAATAAATGCTAGATTCACACTACAAATATGCTTAGATTATGTTTTGGAGCTATGACTCACGTACTAATAGTGATTGTAGGCCTAGCATAGTATTGTCAGTGTTGCCACATGTAAAGCACTTTAAAGCTGTATATAGTGTAAAAACAAAGACTAAGGCTAATTTGAGTACGGAAACATTGGCTAAATTACTGGCATCGGTGCAAGCATAGATGTAAAAGACGTTTAATGCATGGGATTGACGCGCTTGCACTCAATTTCAATCATACAACAGTATATGCACACATTGTGATTGCTTGTGATGGGCCTAACATACGACTGTGTGCAATGTCTGACAACACAGCACTGACCACTGTTCTGATGGTCATATGATATTATAAATGCTAGATTCACACTACAAATATGCTTAGATTATGTTTTGGAGCTATGACACACGTGCTAATAGTGATTGTAGGCCTAGCATAGTATTGTCAGTTTTGCCACATGTAAAGCACTTTAAAGCTGTATATAGTGTAAAAACAAAGACTAAGGCTAATTTGAGTAGGGAACATTGGCTAAATTACTGGCATCGGTGCAATCATAGATGTAAAAGACTTTTAATCCAAGGGATTGACGCGCTTGCACTCAATTTCAATCATACAACAGTATATGCACACATTGTGATTGCTTGTGATGGGCCTAACGTACTGCTGCGTGCAAAGTCTGACAATACAGCAATGACCAATGATCTGATGGTCATATGATATTATAAATACTAGCTTCACTGTTGAAATATGCTTAGATTATGTTTTGGAGCTATGACACACGTACTTATAGTGATTGTAGGCCTAGCATAGTATTGTCAGTTTTGCCACATGTAAAGCACTTTAAAACTGTATATAGTGTAAAAACAAAGACTAAGGCTAGTTTGAGTACGAAACATTGGCTAAACTACTGGCATCGGTGCAAGCATAGATGTAAAAGACGTTTAATGCATGGGATTGACGCGCTTGCACTCAATTTCAATCATACAACAGTATATGCACACATTGTGATTGCTTGTGATGGGCCTAACATACGACTGTGTGCAAAGTCTGACAACACAGCACTGACCACTGTTCTGATGGTCATATGATATTATAAATGCTAGATTCACACTACAAATATGCTTAGATTATGTTTTGGAGCTATGACACACGTACTTATAGTGATTGTAGGCCTAGCATAGTATTGTCAGTTTTGCCACATGTAAAGCAATTTAAAGCTGTATATAGTGTAAAAACAAAGACTAAGGCTAATTTGAGTAGGGAACATTGGCTAAACTACTGACATCGGTGCAAGCATAGATGTAAAAGACGTTTAATGTATGGTATTGACGCGCTTGCACTCAATTTCAATCATACAACAGTATATGCACACATTGTGATTGCTTGTGATGGGCCTAACATACGGCTGTGTGCAAAGTCTGACAATACAGCAATGACCACTGATCTGATGGTCATATGATATTAAAAATACTAGTTTCACTGTTGAAATATGCTTAGCTTATGTTTTGGAGCTATGACACACATACTTATAGTGATTGTAGGCCTAGCATAGTATTGTCAGTTTTGCCACATGCAAAGCACTCTACAGCTGTATATAGTGTAAAAACAAAGACTAAGGCTAATTTGAGTAGGAAAAATTGGATAAACTACTGGCATCGGTGCAAGCATAGATGTAAAAGACGATTAATGCATGGGATTGACGCGCTTGCACTCAATTTCAATCATACAACAGTATATGCACACATTGTGATTGCTTGTGATGGGCCTAACATACGGCTGTGTGCAAAGTCTGACAATACACCAATGACCACTGATCTGATGGTCATATGATATTATAAATGCTAGATTCACACTACAAATATGCTTAGATTATGTTTTGGAGCTATGACACACGTACTAATAGTGATTGTAGGCCTAGCATATTATTGTCAGTTCTGCCACATGTAAAGCACTTTAAAGCTGTATGTAGTGTAAAAACAAAGACTAAGGCTAATTTGAGTAGGGAACATTGGATAAACTACTGGCATCGGTGCAAGCATAGATGTAAAAGACGTTTAATGCATGGGATTGACGCGCTTGCACTCAATTTCAATCATACAACAGTATATGCACACATTGTGATTGCTTGTGATGGGCCTAAAATACGTATGTGTGCAAAGTCTCACAACACAGCACTGACCACTGTTCTGATGGTCATATGATATTATAAATGCTAGATTCACACTACAAATATGCTTAGATTATGTTTTGGAGCTATGAAACACGTACTAATAGTGATTGTAGGCCTAGCATAGTATTGTCAGTTTTGCCACATGTAAAGCAATTTAAAGCTGTATATAGTGTAAAAACAAAGACTAAGGCTAATTTGAGTACGGAACATTGGCTAAACTACTGACATCGGTGCAAGCATAGATGTAAAAGACGTTTAATGCATGGGATTGACGCGCTTGCACTCAATTTCAATCATACAACAGTATATGCACACATTGTGATTGCTTGTTATGGGCCTAACATACGGCTGTGTGCAAAGTCTGACAATACAGCAATGACCAATGATCTGATGGTCATATGATATTAAAAATACTAGTTTCACTGTTGAAATATGCTTAGATTATGTTTTGGAGCTATGACACACGTACTTATATTGATTGTAGGCCTAGCATAGTATTGTCAGTTTTGCCACATGCAAAGCACTCTACAGCTGTATATAGTGTAAAAACAAAGACTAAGGCTAATTTGAGTAGGAAACATTGGATAAACTACTGGCATCGGTGCAAGCATAGATGTAAAAGACGTTTAATGCATGGGATTGACGCGCTTGCACTCAATTTCAATCATACAACAGTATATGCACACATTGTGAATGCATGTGATGGGCCTAACATACGACTGTCTGCAAAGTCTGACAACACAGCACTGACCACTGTTCTGATGGTCATATGATATTATAAATGCTAGATTCACACTACAAATATGCTTAGATTATGTTTTGGAGCTATGACACACGTACTAATAATGATTGTAGGCCTAGCATAGTATTGTCAGTTTTGCCACATGTAAAGCGCTTTAAAGCTCTATGTAGTGTAAAAACAGAGACTAATGCTAATTTGAGTAGGAAACATTGGATAAACTACTGGCATCGGTGCAAGCATAGATGTAAAAGACGTTTAATGCATGGGATTGACGCGCTTGCACTCAATTTCAATCATACAACAGTATATGCACACATTGTGATTGCTTGTGATGGGCCTAAAATACGTACGTGTGCAATGTCGGACAACACAGCACTGACCACTGTTCTGATGGTCATATGATATTATAAATGCTAGATTCACACTACAAATATGCTTAGATTATGTTTTGGAGCTATGACTCACGTACTAATAGTGATTGTAGGCCTAGCATATTATTGTCAGTTCTGCCACATGTAAAGCACTTTAAAGCTGTATGTAGTGTAAAAACAAAGACTAATGCTAATTTGAGTAGGAAACATTGGATAAACTACTGGCATCGGTGCAAGTATAGATGTAAAAGACGTTTAATGCATGGCATTGAAGCGCTTGCACTCAATTTCAATCATACAACAGTATATGCACACATTGTGATTGCTTGTGATGGGCCTAACATACGACTGTGTGCAAAGTTTGACAACACAGCAATGACCACTGTTCTGATGGTCATATGATATTATAAATGCTAGATTCACACTACAAATATGCTTAGATTATGTTTTGGAGCTATGACACAAGTACAAATAGTGATTGTAGGCCTAGCATAGTAGTGTCAGTTTTTCCACATGTAAAGCACTTTAAAGTTGTATATAGTCTAAAAACAAAGACTAAGGCTAATTGAGTACGGAAACATTGGCTAAACTACTGGCATCGGTGCAAGTATAGATGTAAAAGATGTTTAATGCATGGCATTGAAGCGCTTGCACTCAATTTCAATCATACAACAGTATATGCACACATTGTGATTACTTGTGATGGGCCTAAAATACGACTGTGTGCAAAGTCTGACAATACAGCAATGACCAATGATCTGATGGTCATATGATATTATAAATACTAGTTTCACTGTTGAAATATGCTTAGATTATGTTTTGGAGCTATGACACACGTACTTATAGTGATTGTAGGCCTAGCATAGTATTGTCAGTGTTGCCACATGTAAAGCACTTTAAAGCTGTATGTAGTGTAAAAACAAAGACTAAGGCTAATTTGAGTAGGAAACATTGGATAAACTACTGGCATCGGTGCAAGCATAGATGTAAAAGACGTTTAATGCATGGGATTGACGCGCTTGCACTCAATTTCAATCATACAACAGTATATGCACACATTGTGATTGCTTGTGATGGGCCTAAAATACGTATGTGTGCAAAGTCTGACAACACAGCACTGACCACTGTTCTGATGGTCATATGATATTATAAATGCTAGATTCACACTACAAATATGCTTAGATTATGTTTTGGAGCTATGACTCACGTACTAATAGTGATTGTAGGCCTAGCATATTATTGTCAGTTCTGCCACATGTAAAGCACTTTAAAGCTGTATGTAGTGTAAAAACAAAGACTAAGGGTAATTTGAGTAGGAAACATTGGATAAACTAGTGGCATCGGTGCAAGCATAGATGTAAAAGACGTTTAATGCATGGGATTGACGCGCTTGCACTCAATTTCAATCATACAACAGTATATGCACACATTGTGATTACTTGTGATGGGCCTAAAATACGACTGTGTGCAAAGTCTGACAATACAGCAATGACCAATGATCTGATGGTCATATGATATTATAAATACTAGTTTCACTGTTGAAATATGCTTAGATTATGTTTTGGAGCTATGACACACGTACTTATAGTGATTGTAGGCCTAGCATAGTATTGTCAGTGTTGCCACATGTAAAGCACTTTAAAGCTGTATGTAGTGTAAAAACAAAGACTAATGCTAATTTGAGTAGGAAACATTGGATAAACAACCGGCATCGGTGCAAGTATAGATGTAAAAAACGTTTAATGCATGGCATTGAAGCGCTTGCACTCAATTTCAATCATACAACAGTATATGCACACATTGTGATTACTTGTGATGGGCCTAAAATACGACTGTGTGCAAAGTCTGACAATACAGCAATGACCAATGATCTGATGGTCATATGATATTATAAATACTAGTTTCACTGTTGAAATATGCTTAGATTATGTTTTGGAGCTATGACACACGTACTTATAGTGATTGTAGGCCTAGCATAGTATTGTCAGTTTTGCCACATGTAAAGCACTTTAAAGCTGTATATAGTGTAAAAACAAAGACTAAGGCTAATTTGAGTAGGGAACATTGGCTAAATTACTGGCATCGGTGCAAGCATAGATATAAAAGACGTTTAATGCATGGGATTGACGCGCTTGCACTCAATTTCAATCATACAACAGTATATGCACACATTGTGATTACTTGTGATGGGCCTAACATACGGCTGTGTGCAAAGTCTGACAATACAGCAATGACCACTGTTCTGATGGTCATATGATATTATAAATGCTAGATTCACACTACAAATATGCTTAGATTATGTTTTGGAGCTATGACACACGTACTTACAGTGATTGTAGGCCTAGCATAGTATTGTCAGTTTTGCTACAAGTAAAGCACTTTAAAACTGTATATAGTGTAAAAACAAAGACTAAGGCTAATTTGAGTACGAAACATTAGCTAAACTACTGGCATCGGTGCAAGCATAGATGTAAAAGACGGTTAATGTATGGGATTGACGCGCTTGCACTCAATTTCAATCATACAACAGTATATGCACACATTGTGATTGCTTGTGATGGGCCTAACATACGGCTGTGTGCAAAGTCTGACAATACAGCAATGACCACTGATCTGATGGTCATATGATATTAAAAATACTAGCTTCACTGTTGAAATATGCTTAGATTATGTTTTGGAGCTATGACACACGTACTTATAGTGATTGTAGGCCTAGCATAGTATTGTCAGGTTTGCCACATGTAAAGCACTTTAAAGCTGTATATAGTGTAAAAACAAAGACTAAGGCTAATTTGAGTAGGAAAGATTGGCTAAACTACTGGCATCGGTGCAAGCATAGATGTAAAAGACGTTTAATGCATGCGATTGACGCGCTTGCACTCAATTTCAATCATACAACAGTATATGCACACATTGTGATTGCTTGTGATGGGCCTAACATACGACTGTGTGCAAAGTCTGACAACACAGCACTGACCACTGTTCTGATGGTCATATGATATTATAAAAGCTAGATTCACACTACAAATATGCTTAGATTATGTTGTGGAGCTATGACACACGTACTTACAGTGATTGTAGGCCTAGCATAGTATTGTCAGTTTTGCTACAAGTGAAGCACTTTAAAACTGTATATAGCGTAAAAACAAAGACTAAGGCTAATTTGAGTACGAAACATTAGCTAAACTACTGGCATCGGTGCAAGCATAGATGTAAAAGACGTTTAATGTATGGGATTGACGCGCTTGCACTCAATTTCAATCATACAACAGTATATGCACACATTGTGATTGCTTGTGATGGGCCTAACATACGGCTGTGTGCAAAGCTGACAATACAGCAATGACCACTGATCTGATGGTCATATGATATTAAAAATACTAGCTTCACTGTTGAAATATGCTTAGATTATGTTTTGGAGCTATGACACACGTACTTATAGTGATTGTAGGCCTAGCATAGTATTGTCAGGTTTGCCACATGTAAAGCACTTTAAAGCTGTATATAGTGTAAAAACAAAGACTAAGGCTAATTTGAGTAGGAAACATTGGCTAAACTACTGGCATCGGTGCAAGCATAGATGTAAAAGACGTTTAATGCATGGGATTGACGCGCTTGCACTCAATTTCAATCATACAACAGTATATCCACACATTGTGATTGCTTGTGATGGGCCTAACATACGACTGTGTGCAAAGTCTGACAACACAGCACTGACCACTGCTCTGATGGTCATATGATATTATAAATGCTAGATTCACACTACAAATATGCTTAGATTATGTTTTGGAGCTATGACACACATACTAATAGTGATTGTAGGCCTAGCATAGTATTGTCAGTTTTGCCACATGTAAAGCACTTTAAAGCTGTATATAGTGTAAAAACAAAGACTAAGGCTAATTTGAGTAGGGAACATTGGCTAAATTACTGGCATCGGTGCAATCATAGATGTAAAAGACTTTTAATCCAAGGGATTGACGCGCTTGCACTCAATTTCAATCATACAACAGTATATGCACACATTGTGATTGCTTGTGATGGGCCTAACATACGGCTGCGTGCAAAGTCTGACAATACAGCAATGACCACTGTTCTGATGGTCATATGATATTATAAATGCTAGATTCACACTACAAATATGCTTAGATTATGTTTTGGAGCTATGACACACATACTAATAGTGATTGTAGGCCTAGCATAGTATTGTCAGTTTTGCCACATGTAAAGCACTTTAAAGCTGTATATAGTGTAAAAACAAAGACTAAGGCTAATTTGAGTAGGGAACATTGGCTAAATTACTGGCATCGGTGCAAGCATAGATGTAAAAGACTTTTAATCCAAGGGATTGACGCGCTTGCACTCAATTTCAATCATACAACAGTATATGCACACATTGTGATTACTTGTGATGGGCCTAACATACGACTGTGTGCAAAGTCTGACAATACAGCAATGACCAATGATCTGATGGTCATATGATATTATAATTACTAGTTTCACTGTTGAAATATGCTTAGATTATGTTTTGGAGCTATGACACACGTACTTATAGTGATTGTAGGCCTAGCATAGTATTGTCAGGCTTGCCACATGTAAAGCACTTTAAAGCTGTATATAGTGTAAAAACAAAGACTAAGGCTAATTTGAGTAGGAAAGATTGGCTAAACTACTGGCATCGGTGCAAGCATAGATGTAAAAGACGTTTAATGCATGGGATTGACGCGCTTGCACTCAATTTCAATCATACAACAGTATATGCACACATTGTGATTGCTTGTTATGGGCCTAACATACGACTGTGTGCAAAGTCTGACAACACAGCACTGACCACTGTTCTGATGGTCATATGATATTATAAATGCTAGATTCACACTACAAATATGCTTAGATTATGTTTTGGAGCTATGACTCACGTACTAATAGTGATTGTAGGCCTAGCATAGTATTGTCAGTGTTGCCACATGTAAAGCACTTTAAAGCTGTATATAGTGTAAAAACAAAGACTAAGGCTAATTTGAGTACGGAAACATTGGCTAAATTACTGGCATCGGTGCAAGCATAGATGTAAAAGACGTTTAATGCATGGGATTGACGCGCTTGCACTCAATTTCAATCATACAACAGTATATGCACACATTGTGATTGCTTGTGATGGGCCTAACATACGACTGTGTGCAATGTCTGACAACACAGCACTGACCACTGTTCTGATGGTCATATGATATTATAAATGCTAGATTCACACTACAAATATGCTTAGATTATGTTTTGGAGCTATGACACACGTGCTAATAGTGATTGTAGGCCTAGCATAGTATTGTCAGTTTTGCCACATGTAAAGCACTTTAAAGCTGTATATAGTGTAAAAACAAAGACTAAGGCTAATTTGAGTAGGGAACATTGGCTAAATTACTGGCATCGGTGCAATCATAGATGTAAAAGACTTTTAATCCAAGGGATTGACGCGCTTGCACTCAATTTCAATCATACAACAGTATATGCACACATTGTGATTGCTTGTGATGGGCCTAACGTACTGCTGCGTGCAAAGTCTGACAATACAGCAATGACCAATGATCTGATGGTCATATGATATTATAAATACTAGCTTCACTGTTGAAATATGCTTAGATTATGTTTTGGAGCTATGACACACGTACTTATAGTGATTGTAGGCCTAGCATAGTATTGTCAGTTTTGCCACATGTAAAGCACTTTAAAACTGTATATAGTGTAAAAACAAAGACTAAGGCTAGTTTGAGTACGAAACATTGGCTAAACTACTGGCATCGGTGCAAGCATAGATGTAAAAGACGTTTAATGCATGGGATTGACGCGCTTGCACTCAATTTCAATCATACAACAGTATATGCACACATTGTGATTGCTTGTGATGGGCCTAACATACGACTGTGTGCAAAGTCTGACAACACAGCACTGACCACTGTTCTGATGGTCATATGATATTATAAATGCTAGATTCACACTACAAATATGCTTAGATTATGTTTTGGAGCTATGACACACGTACTTATAGTGATTGTAGGCCTAGCATAGTATTGTCAGTTTTGCCACATGTAAAGCAATTTAAAGCTGTATATAGTGTAAAAACAAAGACTAAGGCTAATTTGAGTAGGGAACATTGGCTAAACTACTGACATCGGTGCAAGCATAGATGTAAAAGACGTTTAATGTATGGTATTGACGCGCTTGCACTCAATTTCAATCATACAACAGTATATGCACACATTGTGATTGCTTGTGATGGGCCTAACATACGGCTGTGTGCAAAGTCTGACAATACAGCAATGACCACTGATCTGATGGTCATATGATATTAAAAATACTAGTTTCACTGTTGAAATATGCTTAGCTTATGTTTTGGAGCTATGACACACATACTTATAGTGATTGTAGGCCTAGCATAGTATTGTCAGTTTTGCCACATGCAAAGCACTCTACAGCTGTATATAGTGTAAAAACAAAGACTAAGGCTAATTTGAGTAGGAAAAATTGGATAAACTACTGGCATCGGTGCAAGCATAGATGTAAAAGACGATTAATGCATGGGATTGACGCGCTTGCACTCAATTTCAATCATACAACAGTATATGCACACATTGTGATTGCTTGTGATGGGCCTAACATACGGCTGTGTGCAAAGTCTGACAATACACCAATGACCACTGATCTGATGGTCATATGATATTATAAATGCTAGATTCACACTACAAATATGCTTAGATTATGTTTTGGAGCTATGACACACGTACTAATAGTGATTGTAGGCCTAGCATATTATTGTCAGTTCTGCCACATGTAAAGCACTTTAAAGCTGTATGTAGTGTAAAAACAAAGACTAAGGCTAATTTGAGTAGGGAACATTGGATAAACTACTGGCATCGGTGCAAGCATAGATGTAAAAGACGTTTAATGCATGGGATTGACGCGCTTGCACTCAATTTCAATCATACAACAGTATATGCACACATTGTGATTGCTTGTGATGGGCCTAAAATACGTATGTGTGCAAAGTCTCACAACACAGCACTGACCACTGTTCTGATGGTCATATGATATTATAAATGCTAGATTCACACTACAAATATGCTTAGATTATGTTTTGGAGCTATGAAACACGTACTAATAGTGATTGTAGGCCTAGCATAGTATTGTCAGTTTTGCCACATGTAAAGCAATTTAAAGCTGTATATAGTGTAAAAACAAAGACTAAGGCTAATTTGAGTACGGAACATTGGCTAAACTACTGACATCGGTGCAAGCATAGATGTAAAAGACGTTTAATGCATGGGATTGACGCGCTTGCACTCAATTTCAATCATACAACAGTATATGCACACATTGTGATTGCTTGTTATGGGCCTAACATACGGCTGTGTGCAAAGTCTGACAATACAGCAATGACCAATGATCTGATGGTCATATGATATTAAAAATACTAGTTTCACTGTTGAAATATGCTTAGATTATGTTTTGGAGCTATGACACACGTACTTATATTGATTGTAGGCCTAGCATAGTATTGTCAGTTTTGCCACATGCAAAGCACTCTACAGCTGTATATAGTGTAAAAACAAAGACTAAGGCTAATTTGAGTAGGAAACATTGGATAAACTACTGGCATCGGTGCAAGCATAGATGTAAAAGACGTTTAATGCATGGGATTGACGCGCTTGCACTCAATTTCAATCATACAACAGTATATGCACACATTGTGAATGCATGTGATGGGCCTAACATACGACTGTCTGCAAAGTCTGACAACACAGCACTGACCACTGTTCTGATGGTCATATGATATTATAAATGCTAGATTCACACTACAAATATGCTTAGATTATGTTTTGGAGCTATGACACACGTACTAATAATGATTGTAGGCCTAGCATAGTATTGTCAGTTTTGCCACATGTAAAGCGCTTTAAAGCTCTATGTAGTGTAAAAACAGAGACTAATGCTAATTTGAGTAGGAAACATTGGATAAACTACTGGCATCGGTGCAAGCATAGATGTAAAAGACGTTTAATGCATGGGATTGACGCGCTTGCACTCAATTTCAATCATACAACAGTATATGCACACATTGTGATTGCTTGTGATGGGCCTAAAATACGTACGTGTGCAATGTCGGACAACACAGCACTGACCACTGTTCTGATGGTCATATGATATTATAAATGCTAGATTCACACTACAAATATGCTTAGATTATGTTTTGGAGCTATGACTCACGTACTAATAGTGATTGTAGGCCTAGCATATTATTGTCAGTTCTGCCACATGTAAAGCACTTTAAAGCTGTATGTAGTGTAAAAACAAAGACTAATGCTAATTTGAGTAGGAAACATTGGATAAACTACTGGCATCGGTGCAAGTATAGATGTAAAAGACGTTTAATGCATGGCATTGAAGCGCTTGCACTCAATTTCAATCATACAACAGTATATGCACACATTGTGATTGCTTGTGATGGGCCTAACATACGACTGTGTGCAAAGTTTGACAACACAGCAATGACCACTGTTCTGATGGTCATATGATATTATAAATGCTAGATTCACACTACAAATATGCTTAGATTATGTTTTGGAGCTATGACACAAGTACAAATAGTGATTGTAGGCCTAGCATAGTAGTGTCAGTTTTTCCACATGTAAAGCACTTTAAAGTTGTATATAGTCTAAAAACAAAGACTAAGGCTAATTGAGTACGGAAACATTGGCTAAACTACTGGCATCGGTGCAAGTATAGATGTAAAAGATGTTTAATGCATGGCATTGAAGCGCTTGCACTCAATTTCAATCATACAACAGTATATGCACACATTGTGATTACTTGTGATGGGCCTAAAATACGACTGTGTGCAAAGTCTGACAATACAGCAATGACCAATGATCTGATGGTCATATGATATTATAAATACTAGTTTCACTGTTGAAATATGCTTAGATTATGTTTTGGAGCTATGACACACGTACTTATAGTGATTGTAGGCCTAGCATAGTATTGTCAGTGTTGCCACATGTAAAGCACTTTAAAGCTGTATGTAGTGTAAAAACAAAGACTAAGGCTAATTTGAGTAGGAAACATTGGATAAACTACTGGCATCGGTGCAAGCATAGATGTAAAAGACGTTTAATGCATGGGATTGACGCGCTTGCACTCAATTTCAATCATACAACAGTATATGCACACATTGTGATTGCTTGTGATGGGCCTAAAATACGTATGTGTGCAAAGTCTGACAACACAGCACTGACCACTGTTCTGATGGTCATATGATATTATAAATGCTAGATTCACACTACAAATATGCTTAGATTATGTTTTGGAGCTATGACTCACGTACTAATAGTGATTGTAGGCCTAGCATATTATTGTCAGTTCTGCCACATGTAAAGCACTTTAAAGCTGTATGTAGTGTAAAAACAAAGACTAAGGGTAATTTGAGTAGGAAACATTGGATAAACTACTGGCATCGGTGCAAGCATAGATGTAAAAGACGTTTAATGCATGGGATTGACGCGCTTGCACTCAATTTCAATCATACAACAGTATATGCACACATTGTGATTACTTGTGATGGGCCTAAAATACGACTGTGTGCAAAGTCTGACAATACAGCAATGACCAATGATCTGATGGTCATATGATATTATAAATACTAGTTTCACTGTTGAAATATGCTTAGATTATGTTTTGGAGCTATGACACACGTACTTATAGTGATTGTAGGCCTAGCATAGTATTGTCAGTGTTGCCACATGTAAAGCACTTTAAAGCTGTATGTAGTGTAAAAACAAAGACTAATGCTAATTTGAGTAGGAAACATTGGATAAACAACTGGCATCGGTGCAAGTATAGATGTAAAAAACGTTTAATGCATGGCATTGAAGCGCTTGCACTCAATTTCAATCATACAACAGTATATGCACACATTGTGATTACTTGTGATGGGCCTAAAATACGACTGTGTGCAAAGTCTGACAATACAGCAATGACCAATGATCTGATGGTCATATGATATTATAAATACTAGTTTCACTGTTGAAATATGCTTAGATTATGTTTTGGAGCTATGACACACGTACTTATAGTGATTGTAGGCCTAGCATAGTATTGTCAGTGTTGCCACATGTAAAGCACTTTAAAGCTGTATGTAGTGTAAAAACAAAGACCAAGGCTAATTTGAGTAGGAAACATTGGATAAACTACTGGCATCGGTGCAAGCATAGATGTAAAAGACGTTTAATGCATGGGATTGACGCGCTTGCACTCAATTTCAATCATACAACAGTATATGCACACATTGTGATTGCTTGTGATGGGCCTAAAATACGTATGTGTGCAAAGTCTGACAACACAGCACTGACCACTGTTCTGATGGTCATATGATATTATAAATGCTAGATTCACACTACAAATATGCTTAGATTATGTTTTGGAGCTATGACTCACGTACTAATAGTGATTGTAGGCCTAGCATATTATTGTCAGTGTTGACACATGTAAAGCACTTTAAAGCTGTATGTAGTGTAAAAACAAAGACTAAGGGTAATTTGAGTAGGAAACATTGGATAAACTACTGGCATCGGTGCAAGCATAGATGTAAAAGACGTTTAATGCATGGGATTGACGCGCTTGCACTCAATTTCAATCATACAACAGTATATGCACACATTGTGATTACTTGTGATGGGCCTAAAATACGACTGTGTGCAAAGTCTGACAATACAGCAATGACCAATGATCTGATGGTCATATGATATTATAAATACTAGTTTCACTGTTGAAATATGCTTAGATTATGTTTTGGAGCTATGACACACGTACTTATAGTGATTGTAGGCCTAGCATAGTATTGTCAGTGTTGCCACATGTAAAGCACTTTAAAGCTGTATGTAGTGTAAAAACAAAGACTAAGGGTAATTTGAGTAGGAAACATTGGATAAACTACTGGCATCGGTGCAAGCATAGATGTAAAAGACGTTTAATGCATGGGATTGACGCGCTTGCACTCAATTTCAATCATACAACAGTATATGCACACATTGTGATTGCTTGTGATGGGCCTAACATACGACTGTGTGCAAAGTCTGACAATACAGCAATGACCAATGATCTGATGGTCATATGATATTATAAATGCTAGATTCACACTACAAATATGCTTAGATTATGTTTTGGAGCTATGACTCACGTACTAATAGTGATTGTAGGCCTAGCATATTATTGTCAGTTCTGCCACATGTAAAGCACTTTAAAGCTGTATGTAGTGTAAAAACAAAGACTAATGCTAATTTGAGTAGGAAACATTGGATAAACAACTGGCATCGGTGCAAGTATAGATGTAAAAGACGTTTAATGCATGGCATTGAAGCGCTTGCACTCAATTTCAATCATACAACAGTATATGCACACATTGTGATTACTTGTGATGGGCCTAAAATACGACTGTCTGCAAAGTCTGACAATACAGCAATGACCAATGATCTGATGGTCATATGATATTATAAATACTAGTTTCACTGTTGAAATATGCTTAGATTATGTTTTGGAGCTATGACACACGTACTTATAGTGATTGTAGGCCTAGCATAGTATTGTCAGTGTTGCCACATGTAAAGCACTTTAAAGCTGTATGTAGTGTAAAAACAAAGACCAAGGCTAATTTGAGTAGGAAACATTGGATAAACTACTGGCATCGGTGCAAGCATAGATGTAAAAGACGTTTAATGCATGGGATTGACGCGCTTGCACTCAATTTCAATCATACAACAGTATATGCACACATTGTGATTGCTTGTGATGGGCCTAAAATACGACTGTGTGCAAAGTCTGACAATACAGCAATGACCAATGATCTGATGGTCATATGATATTATAAATACTAGTTTCACTGTTGAAATATGCTTAGATTATGTTTTGGAGCTATGACACACGTACTTATAGTGATTGTAGGCCTAGCATAGTATTGTCAGTGTTGCCACATGTAAAGCACTTTAAAGCTGTATGTAGTGTAAAAACAAAGACCAAGGCTAATTTGAGTAGGAAACATTGGATAAACTACTGGCATCGGTGCAAGCATAGATGTAAAAGACGTTTAATGCATGGGATTGACGCGCTTGCACTCAATTTCAATCATACAACAGTATATGCACACATTGTGATTGCTTGTGATGGGCCTAACATACGACTGTGTGCAAAGTCTGACAATACAGCAATGACCAATGATCTGATGGTCATATGATATTATAAATGCTAGATTCACACTACAAATATGCTTAGATTATGTTTTGGAGCTATGACTCACGTACTAATAGTGATTGTAGGCCTAGCATATTATTGTCAGTTCTGCCACATGTAAAGCACTTTAAAGCTGTATGTAGTGTAAAAACAAAGACTAATGCTAATTTGAGTAGGAAACATTGGATAAACTACTGGCATCGGTGCAAGTATAGATGTAAAAGACGTTTAATGCATGGCATTGAAGCGCTTGCACTCAATTTCAATCATACAACAGTATATGCACACATTGTGATTACTTGTGATGGGCCTAAAATACGACTGTCTGCAAAGTCTGACAATACAGCAATGACCAATGATCTGATGGTCATATGATATTATAAATACTAGTTTCACTGTTGAAATATGCTTAGATTATGTTTTGGAGCTATGACACACGTACTTATAGTGATTGTAGGCCTAGCATAGTATTGTCAGTGTTGCCACATGTAAAGCACTTTAAAGCTGTATGTAGTGTAAAAACAAAGACCAAGGCTAATTTGAGTAGGAAACATTGGATAAACTACTGGCATCGGTGCAAGCATAGATGTAAAAGACGTTTAATGCATGGGATTGACGCGCTTGCACTCAATTTCAATCATACAACAGTATATGCACACATTGTGATTGCTTGTGATGGGCCTAAAATACGTATGTGTGCAAAGTCTGACAACACAGCACTGACCACTGTTCTGATGGTCATATGATATTATAAATGCTAGATTCACACTACAAATATGCTTAGATTATGTTTTGGAGCTATGACTCACGTACTAATAGTGATTGTAGGCCTAGCATATTATTGTCAGTGTTGACACATGTAAAGCACTTTAAAGCTGTATGTAGTGTAAAAACAAAGACTAAGGGTAATTTGAGTAGGAAACATTGGATAAACTACTGGCATCGGTGCAAGCATAGATGTAAAAGACGTTTAATGCATGGGATTGACGCGCTTGCACTCAATTTCAATCATACAACAGTATATGCACACATTGTGATTACTTGTGATGGGCCTAAAATACGACTGTGTGCAAAGTCTGACAATACAGCAATGACCAATGATCTGATGGTCATATGATATTATAAATACTAGTTTCACTGTTGAAATATGCTTAGATTATGTTTTGGAGCTATGACACACGTACTTATAGTGATTGTAGGCCTAGCATAGTATTGTCAGTGTTGCTACATGTAAAGCACTTTAAAGCTGTATGTAGTGTAAAAACAAAGACTAATGCTAATTTGAGTAGGAAACATTGGATAAACAACTGGCATCGGTGCAAGTATAGATGTAAAAGACGTTTAATGCATGGCATTGAAGCGCTTGCACTCAATTTCAATCATACAACAGTATATGCACACATTGTGATTACTTGTGATGGGCCTAAAATACGACTGTGTGCAAAGTCTGACAATACAGCAATGACCAATGATCTGATGGTCATATGATATTATAAATACTAGTTTCACTGTTGAAATATGCTTAGATTATGTTTTGGAGCTATGACACACGTACTTATAGTGATTGTAGGCCTAGCATAGTATTGTCAGTGTTGCCACATGTAAAGCACTTTAAAGCTGTATGTAGTGTAAAAACAAAGACTAAGGGTAATTTGAGTAGGAAACATTGGATAAACTACTGGCATCGGTGCAAGCATAGATGTAAAAGACGTTTAATGCATGGGATTGACGCGCTTGCACTCAATTTCAATCATACAACAGTATATGCACACATTGTGATTGCTTGTGATGGGCCTAACATACGACTGTGTGCAAAGTCTGACAATACAGCAATGACCATTGATCTGATGGTCATATGATATTATAAATGCTAGATTCACACTACAAATATGCTTAGATTATGTTTTGGAGCTATGACACACGTACTTATAGTGATTGTAGGCCTAGCATAGTATTGTCAGTTTTGCCACATGCAAAGCACTCTAAAGCTGTATATAGTCTAAAAACAAAGACTAATGCTAATTTGAGTAGGAAACATTGGATAAACAACTGGCATCGGTGCAAGTATAGATGTAAAAGACGTTTAATGCATGGCATTGAAGCGCTTGCACTCAATTTCAATCATACAACAGTATATGCACACATTGTGATTACTTGTGATGGGCCTAAAATACGACTGTGTGCAAAGTCTGACAATACAGCAATGACCAATGATCTGATGGTCATATGATATTATAAATGCTAGATTCACACTACAAATATGCTTAGATTATGTTTTGGAGCTATGACTCACGTACTAATAGTGATTGTAGGCCTAGCATATTATTGTCAGTGTTGACACATGTAAAGCACTTTAAAGCTGTATGTAGTGTAAAAACAAAGACTAAGGGTAATTTGAGTAGGAAACATTGGATAAACTACTGGCATCGGTGCAAGCATAGATGTAAAAGACGTTTAATGCATGGGATTGACGCGCTTGCACTCAATTTCAATCATACAACAGTATATGCACACATTGTGATTACTTGTGATGGGCCTAAAATACGACTGTGTGCAAAGTCTGACAATACAGCAATGACCAATGATCTGATGGTCATATGATATTATAAATACTAGTTTCACTGTTGAAATATGCTTAGATTATGTTTTGGAGCTATGACACACGTACTTATAGTGATTGTAGGCCTAGCATAGTATTGTCAGTGTTGCTACATGTAAAGCACTTTAAAGCTGTATGTAGTGTAAAAACAAAGACTAATGCTAATTTGAGTAGGAAACATTGGATAAACAACTGGCATCGGTGCAAGTATAGATGTAAAAGACGTTTAATGCATGGCATTGAAGCGCTTGCACTCAATTTCAATCATACAACAGTATATGCACACATTGTGATTACTTGTGATGGGCCTAAAATACGACTGTGTGCAAAGTCTGACAATACAGCAATGACCAATGATCTGATGGTCATATGATATTATAAATACTAGTTTCACTGTTGAAATATGCTTAGATTATGTTTTGGAGCTATGACACACGTACTTATAGTGATTGTAGGCCTAGCATAGTATTGTCAGTGTTGCCACATGTAAAGCACTTTAAAGCTGTATGTAGTGTAAAAACAAAGACTAAGGGTAATTTGAGTAGGAAACATTGGATAAACTACTGGCATCGGTGCAAGCATAGATGTAAAAGACGTTTAATGCATGGGATTGACGCGCTTGCACTCAATTTCAATCATACAACAGTATATGCACACATTGTGATTGCTTGTGATGGGCCTAACATACGACTGTGTGCAAAGTCTGACAATACAGCAATGACCATTGATCTGATGGTCATATGATATTATAAATGCTAGATTCACACTACAAATATGCTTAGATTATGTTTTGGAGCTATGACTCACGTACTAATAGTGATTGTAGGCCTAGCATATTATTGTCAGTTCTGCCACATGTAAAGCACTTTAAAGCTGTATGTAGTGTAAAAACAAAGACTAATGCTAATTTGAGTAGGAAACATTGGATAAACAACTGGCATCGGTGCAAGTATAGATGTAAAAGACGTTTAATGCATGGCATTGAAGCGCTTGCACTCAATTTCAATCATACAACAGTATATGCACACATTGTGATTACTTGTGATGGGCCTAAAATACGACTGTGTGCAAAGTCTGACAATACAGCAATGACCAATGATCTGATGGTCATATGATATTATAAATACTAGTTTCACTGTTGAAATATGCTTAGATTATGTTTTGGAGCTATGACACACGTACTTATAGTGATTGTAGGCCTAGCATAGTATTGTCAGTGTTGCCACATGTAAAGCACTTTAAAGCTGTATGTAGTGTAAAAACAAAGACCAAGGCTAATTTGAGTAGGAAACATTGGATAAACTACTGGCATCGGTGCAAGCATAGATGTAAAAGACGTTTAATGCATGGGATTGACGCGCTTGCACTCAATTTCAATCATACAACAGTATATGCACACATTGTGATTGCTTGTGATGGGCCTAAAATACGTATGTGTGCAAAGTCTGACAACACAGCACTGACCACTGTTCTGATGGTCATATGATATTATAAATGCTAGATTCACACTACAAATATGCTTAGATTATGTTTTGGAGCTATGACTCACGTACTAATAGTGATTGTAGGCCTAGCATATTATTGTCAGTGTTGACACATGTAAAGCACTTTAAAGCTGTATGTAGTGTAAAAACAAAGACTAAGGGTAATTTGAGTAGGAAACATTGGATAAACTACTGGCATCGGTGCAAGCATAGATGTAAAAGACGTTTAATGCATGGGATTGACGCGCTTGCACTCAATTTCAATCATACAACAGTATATGCACACATTGTGATTACTTGTGATGGGCCTAAAATACGACTGTGTGCAAAGTCTGACAATACAGCAATGACCAATGATCTGATGGTCATATGATATTATAAATACTAGTTTCACTGTTGAAATATGCTTAGATTATGTTTTGGAGCTATGACACACGTACTTATAGTGATTGTAGGCCTAGCATAGTATTGTCAGTGTTGCCACATGTAAAGCACTTTAAAGCTGTATGTAGTGTAAAAACAAAGACTAAGGGTAATTTGAGTAGGAAACATTGGATAAACTACTGGCATCGGTGCAAGCATAGATGTAAAAGACGTTTAATGCATGGGATTGACGCGCTTGCACTCAATTTCAATCATACAACAGTATATGCACACATTGTGATTGCTTGTGATGGGCCTAACATACGACTGTGTGCAATGTCTGACAATACAGCAATGGCCAATGATCTGATGGTCATTTGATATTAAAAATACTAGTTTCACTGTTGAAATATGCTTAGATTATGTTTTGGAGCTATGACACACGTACTTATAGTGATTGTAGGCCTAGCATAGTATTGTCAGTTTTGCCACATGTAAAGCACTTTAAAGCTGTATATAGTGTAAAACCAAAGGCTAAGGCTAAGTTGAGTAGGAAACATTGGCTAACCTACTGGCATCGGAGCAAGCATAGATGTAAAAGACGTTTAATGCATGGGATTGACGCGCTTGCACTCAATTTCAATCATACAACAGTATATGCACACATTGTGATTGCTTGTGATGGGCCTAACATACGGCTGTGTGCAAAGTCTGGCAATACAACAATGACCAATGATCTGATGGTCATATGATATTAAAAATACTAGTGTCACTGTTGAAATATGCTTAGATTATGTTTTGGAGCTATGACACCCGTACTTATAGTGATTGTAGGCCTAGCATAGTATTGTCAGTTTTGCCACATGTAAAGCACTTTAAAGCTGTATATAGTGTAAAAACAAAGACTAAGGCTAATTTGAGTACGGAAACATTTATCTAAACTACTGGCATCGGTGCAAGCATAGATGTAAAAGACGTTTAATGCATGGGACTGACGCGCTTGCGATCAATTTCAATCATACACCAGTATATGCACACATTGTGATTGCTTGTGATGGGCCTAAACTACGTATGTGTGCAAAGTCTGACAATACAGCAATGACCAATGATCTGATGGTCATATGATATTATAACTGCTAGATTCACTCTACAAATATGCTTAGATTATGTTTTGGAGCTATGACACACGTACTTATAGTGATTGTAGGCCTAGCATATTATTGTCAGTTCTGCCACATGTAAAGCACTTTAAAGCTGTATGTAGTGTAAAAACAAAGACTAAGGGTAATTTGAGTAGGAAACATTGGATAAACTACTGGCATCGGTGCAAGCATAGATGTAAAAGACGTTTAATGCATGGGATTGACGCGCTTGCACTCAATTTCAATCATACAACAGTATATGCACACATTGTGATTGCTTGTGATGGGCCTAACATACGACTGTGTGCAATGTCTGACAATACAGCAATGGCCAATGATCTGATGGTCATTTGATATTAAAAATACTAGTTTCACTGTTGAAATATGCTTAGATTATGTTTTGGAGCTATGACACACGTACTAATAGTGATTGTAGGTTTAGCATAGTATTGTCAGTTTTGCCACATGTAAAGCACTTTAAAGCTGTATATAGTCTAAAAACAAAGACTAAGGCTAATTTGAGTACGGAAACATTGGCTAAACTACTGGCATCGGTGCAAGCATAGATGTAAAAGACGTTTAATGCATGGCATTGAAGCGCTTGCACTCAATTTCAATCATACAACAGTATATGCACACATTGTGATTACTTGTGATGGGCCTAAAATACGACTGTGTGCAAAGTCTGACAATACAGCAATGACCAATGATCTGATGGTCATATGATATTATAAATACTAGTTTCACTGTTGAAATATGCTTAGATTATGTTTTGGAGCTATGACACACGTACTTATAGTGATTGTAGGCCTAGCATAGTATTGTCAGTGTTGCCACATGTAAAGCACTTTAAAGCTGTATGTAGTGTAAAAACAAAGACCAAGGCTAATTTGAGTAGGAAACATTGGATAAACTACTGGCATCGGTGCAAGCATAGATGTAAAAGACGTTTAATGCATGGGATTGACGCGCTTGCACTCAATTTCAATCATACAACAGTATATGCACACATTGTGATTGCTTGTGATGGGCCTAAAATACGTATGTGTGCAAAGTCTGACAACACAGCACTGACCACTGTTCTGATGGTCATATGATATTATAAATGCTAGATTCACACTACAAATATGCTTAGATTATGTTTTGGAGCTATGACTCACGTACTAATAGTGATTGTAGGCCTAGCATATTATTGTCAGTGTTGACACATGTAAAGCACTTTAAAGCTGTATGTAGTGTAAAAACAAAGACTAAGGGTAATTTGAGTAGGAAACATTGGATAAACTACTGGCATCGGTGCAAGCATAGATGTAAAAGACGTTTAATGCATGGGATTGACGCGCTTGCACTCAATTTCAATCATACAACAGTATATGCACACATTGTGATTACTTGTGATGGGCCTAAAATACGACTGTGTGCAAAGTCTGACAATACAGCAATGACCAATGATCTGATGGTCATATGATATTATAAATACTAGTTTCACTGTTGAAATATGCTTAGATTATGTTTTGGAGCTATGACACACGTACTTATAGTGATTGTAGGCCTAGCATAGTATTGTCAGTTTTGCCACAAGTAAAGCACTTTACAATTGTATATAGTGTAACAACAAAGACTAAGGCTAATTTGAGTAGGAAACATTGGATAAACTACTGGCATTGGTGCAAGCATAGATGTAAAAGACTTTTAATGCATGGGATTGACGCGCTTGCACTCAATTTCAATCATACAACAGTATATGCACACATTGTGATTGCTTGTGATGGGCCTAACATACGACTGTGTGCAATGTCTGACAATACAGCAATGGCCAATGATCTGATGGTCATTTGATATTAAAAATACTAGTTTCACTGTTGAAATATGCTTAGATTATGTTTTGGAGCTATGACACACGTACTTATAGTGATTGTAGGCCTAGCATAGTATTGTCAGTTTTGCCACATGTAAAGCACTTTAAAGCTGTATATAGTGTAAAACCAAAGGCTAAGGCTAAGTTGAGTAGGAAACATTGGCTAACCTACTGGCATCGGAGCAAGCATAGATGTAAAAGACGTTTAATGCATGGGATTGACGCGCTTGCACTCAATTTCAATCATACAACAGTATATGCACACATTGTGATTGCTTGTGATGGGCCTAACATACGGCTGTGTGCAAAGTCTGGCAATACAACAATGACCAATGATCTGATGGTCATATGATATTAAAAATACTAGTGTCACTGTTGAAATATGCTTAGATTATGTTTTGGAGCTATGACACCCGTACTTATAGTGATTGTAGGCCTAGCATAGTATTGTCAGTTTTGCCACATGTAAAGCACTTTAAAGCTGTATATAGTGTAAAAACAAAGACTAAGGCTAATTTGAGTACGGAAACATTTATCTAAACTACTGGCATCGGTGCAAGCATAGATGTAAAAGACGTTTAATGCATGGGACTGACGCGCTTGCGATCAATTTCAATCATACACCAGTATATGCACACATTGTGATTGCTTGTGATGGGCCTAAACTACGTATGTGTGCAAAGTCTGACAATACAGCAATGACCAATGATCTGATGGTCATATGATATTATAACTGCTAGATTCACTCTACAAATATGCTTAGATTATGTTTTGGAGCTATGACACACGTACTTATAGTGATTGTAGGCCTAGCATATTATTGTCAGTTCTGCCACATGTAAAGCACTTTAAAGCTGTATGTAGTGTAAAAACAAAGACTAAGGCTAATTTGAGTAGGAAACATTGGATAACCTACTGGCATCGGTGCAAGCATAGATGTAAAAGACGTTTAATGCATGGGACTGACGCGGTTGCGATCAATTTTAATCATACAACAGTATATGCACACATTGTGATTGCTTGTGATGGGCCTAACATACGACTGTGTGCAAAGTCTGACAACACAGCAATGACCACTGTTCTGATGGTCATATGATATTATAAATGCTAGATTCACACTACAAATATGCTTAGATTATGTTTTGGAGCTATGACACACGTACTAATAGTGATTGTAGGTTTAGCATAGTATTGTCAGTTTTGCCACATGTAAAGCACTTTAAAGCTGTATATAGTCTAAAAACAAAGACTAAGGCTAATTTGAGTACGGAAACATTGGCTAAACTACTGGCATCGGTGCAAGTATAGATGTAAAAGACGTTTAATGCATGGCATTGAAGCGCTTGCACTCAATTTCAATCATACAACAGTATATGCACACATTGTGATTACTTGTGATGGGCCTAAAATACGACTGTGTGCAAAGTCTGACAATACAGCAATGACCAATGATCTGATGGTCATATGATATTATAAATACTAGTTTCACTGTTGAAATATGCTTAGATTATGTTTTGGAGCTATGACACACGTACTTATAGTGATTGTAGGCCTAGCATAGTATTGTCAGTGTTGCCACATGTAAAGCACTTTAAAGCTGTATGTAGTGTAAAAACAAAGACTAAGGGTAATTTGAGTAGGAAACATTGGATAAACTACTGGCATCGGTGCAAGCATAGATGTAAAAGACGTTTAATGCATGGGACTGACGCGGTTGCGATCAATTTTAATCATACAACAGTATATGCACACATTGTGATTGCTTGTGATGGGCCTAACATACGACTGTGTGCAAAGTCTGACAACACAGCAATGACCACTGTTCTGATGGTCATATGATATTATAAATGCTAGATTCACACTACAAATATGCTTAGATTATGTTTTGGAGCTATGACACACGTACTAATAGTGATTGTAGGTTTAGCATAGTATTGTCAGTTTTGCCACATGTAAAGCACTTTAAAGCTGTATATAGTCTAAAAACAAAGACTAAGGCTAATTTGAGTACGGAAACATTGGCTAAACTACTGGCATCGGTGCAAGTATAGATGTAAAAGACGTTTAATGCATGGCATTGAAGCGCTTGCACTCAATTTCAATCATACAACAGTATATGCACACATTGTGATTACTTGTGATGGGCCTAAAATACGACTGTGTGCAAAGTCTGACAATACAGCAATGACCAATGATCTGATGGTCATATGATATTATAAATACTAGTTTCACTGTTGAAATATGCTTAGATTATGTTTTGGAGCTATGACACACGTACTTATAGTGATTGTAGGCCTAGCATAGTATTGTCAGTGTTGCCACATGTAAAGCACTTTAAAGCTGTATGTAGTGTAAAAACAAAGACTAAGGGTAATTTGAGTAGGAAACATTGGATAAACTACTGGCATCGGTGCAAGCATAGATGTAAAAGACGTTTAATGCATGGGACTGACGCGGTTGCGATCAATTTCAATCATACAACAGTATATGCACACATTGTTATTGCTTGTGATGGGCCTAACATACGACTGTGTGCAAAGTCTGACAACACAGCAATGACCACTGTTCTGATGGTCATATGATATTATAAATGCTAGATTCACACTACAAATATGCTTAGATTATGTTTTGGAGCTATGACACACGTACTAATAGTGATTGTAGGTTTAGCATAGTATTGTCAGTTTTGCCACATGTAAAGCACTTTAAAGCTGTATATAGTCTAAAAACAAAGACTAAGGCTAATTTGAGTACGGAAACATTGGCTAAACTACTGGCATCGGTGCAAGTATAGATGTAAAAGACGTTTAATGCATGGCATTGAAGCGCTTGCACTCAATTTCAATCATACAACAGTATATGCACACATTGTGATTACTTGTGATGGGCCTAAACTACAACTGTGTGCAAAGTCTGACAATACAGCAATGACCAATGATCTGATGGTCATATGATATTATAAATACTAGTTTCACTGTTGAAATATGCTTAGATTATGTTTTGGAGCTATGACACACGTACTTATAGTGATTGTAGGCCTAGCATAGTATTGTCAGTGTTGCCACATGTAAAGCACTTTAAAGCTGTACATAGTGTAAAAGCAAAGACTAAGGCTAATTTGAGTACGAAACATTGGCTAAACTACTAGCATCGGTGCAAGCATAGATGTGAAAGACGTTTAATGCGTGGGATTGACGCGCTTGCACTCACTTTCAATCATACAACAGTATATGCACACATCGTGATTGCCTGTGATGGGCCTAAAATACGTATGTGTGCAATGTCTGACAACACAGCAAAGACCACTGTTCTGATGGTCATATGATATTGTAAATGCTAGATTCACACTACAAATATGCTTAGATTATGTTTTGGAGCTATGACACACGTACTTATAGTGATTGTAGGCCTAGCATAGTATTGTCAGTTTTGCCACAAGTAAAGCACTTTAAAGCTGTATATAGTGTAAAAACAAAGACTAAGGCTAATTTGAGTACGGAAACATTGGCTAAACTACTGGCATAGGTGCAAGCATAGATGTAAAAGACGTTTAATGCATGGGATTGACGCGCTTGCACTCAATTTCAATAATACAACAGTATATGCACACATTGTGATTGCTTGTGATGGGCCTAAAATACGTATGTGTGCAAAGTCTGACAACACAGCACTGACCACTGTTCTGATGGTCATATGGTATTATACATGCTAGAGTCACACTACAAATATGCTTAGATTATGTTTTGGAGCTATGACACACGTACTTATAGTGAATGTAGGCATAGCATAGTATTGTCATTTTTGCCACATGTAAAGAACTTTAAAGCTGTATATAGTCTAAAAACAAAGACTAAGGCTAATTTGAGTACGGAAACATTGACTAAACTACTGGCATCGGTGCAAGTATAGATGTAAAAGACGTTTAATGCATGGCATTGAAGCGCTTGCACTCAATTTCAATCATACAACAGTATATGCACACATTGTGATTACTTGTGATGGGCCTAAAATACGACTGTGTGCAAAGTCTGACAATACAGCAATGACCAATGATCTGATGGTCATATGATATTATAAATGCTAGATTCACACTACAAATATGCTTAGATTATGTTTTGGAGCTATGACACACGTACTTATAGTGATTGTAGGCCCAGCATAGTATTGTCAGTGTTGCCACATGTAAAGCACTTTACAGCTGTATATAGTGTAAAAACAAAGACTAAGGCTAATTTGAGTAGGAAACATTGGATAAACTACTGGCATTGGTGCAAGCATAGATGTAAAAGACATTTAATGCATGGGATTGACGCGCTTGCACTCAATTTCAATCATACAACAGTATATGCACACATTGTGATTGCTTGTGATTGGCCTAACATACGGCTGTGTACAAAGTCTGACAATACAGCAATGACCAATGATCTGATGGTCATATGATATTAAAAATACTAGTTTCACTGTTGAAATATGCTTAGATTATGTTTTGGAGCTATGACACACGTACTTATAGTGATTGTAGGCCTAGCATAGTATTGTCAGTTTTGCCACAAGTAAAGCACTTTTACAGCTGTATATAGTGTAAAAACAAAGACTAAGGCTAATTTGAGTACGGAAACATTGGCTAAACTACTGGCAACGGTGCAAGCATAGATGTAAAAGACGTTTAATGCATGGGATTGACGCGCTTGCACTCAATTTCAATCATACAACAGTATATGCACACATTGTGATTGCTTGTGATGGGCCTAAAATACGTATGTGTGCAAAGTCTGAAAACACAGCACTGACCACTGTTCTGATGGTCATATGATATTATACATGCTAGATTCACATTACAAATATGCTTAGATTATGTTTTGGAGCTATGACACACGTACTTATAGTGATTGTAGGCCTAGCATAGTATTGTCAGTTTTGCCACAAGTAAAGCACTTTACAATAGTATATAGTGTAAAAACAAAGACTAAGGCTAATTTGAGTACGACACATTGGCTAAACTACTAGCATCGGTGCAAGCATAGATGTGAAAGACGTTTAATGCGTGGGATTGACGCGATTGCACTCAATTTCAATCATACAACAGTATATGCACACATTGTGATTGCTTGTGATGGGCCTAACATACGACTGTGTGCAAGGTCTGACAATACAGCAATGACCAATGATCTGATGGTCAAATGATATTAAAAAGACTAGTTTCACTGTTGAAATATGCTTAGATTATGTTTTGGAGCTATGACACACGTACTTATAGTGATTGTAGGACTAGCATATTATTGTCAGTTCTGCCACATGTAAAGCACTTTAAAGCTGTATGTAGTGTTAAAACAAAGACTAATGCTAATTTGAGTAGGAAACATTGGATAAACTACTGGCATCGGTGCAAGCATAGATGTAAATGACGTTTAATGCGTGGGATTGACGCGCTTGCACTCACTTTCAATCATACAACAGTATATGCACACATCGTGATTGCTTGTGATGGGCCTAAAATACGTATGTGTGCAATGTCTGACAACACAGCAATGACCACTGTTCTGATGGTCATATGATATTATAAATGCTAGATTCACACTACAAATATGCTTAGATTATGTTTTGGAGCTATGACACACGTACTTATAGTGATTGTAGGCCTAGCATAGTATTGTCAGTGTTGCCACATGTAAAGCACTTTACAGCTGTATATAGTGTAAAAACAAAGACTAAGGCTAATTTGAGTAGGAAACATTGGATAAACTACTGGCATTGGTGCAAGCATAGATGTAAAAGACATTTAATGCATGGGATTGACGCGCTTGCACTCAATTTCAATCATACAACAGTATATGCACACATTGTGATTGCTTGTGATTGGCCTAACATACGGCTGTGTGCAAAGTCTGACAATACAGCAATGACCAATGATCTGATGGTCATATGATATTAAAAATACTAGTTTCACTGTTGAAATATGCTTAGATTATGTTTTGGAGCTTTGACACACGTACTTATAGTGATTGTAGGCCTAGCATATTATTGTCAGTTCTGCCACATGTAAAGCACTTTAAAGCTGTATGTAGTGTTAAAACAAAGACTAATGCTAATTTGAGTAGGAAACATTGGATAAACTACTGGCATCGGTGCAAGCATAGATGTAAAAGACGTTTAATGCATGGGACTGACGCGGTTGCGATCAATTTCAATCATACAACAGTATATGCACACATTGTGATTACTTGTGATGGGCCTAAAATACGACTGTGTGCAAAGTCTGACAATACACCAATGACCAATGATCTGATGGTCATATGATATTATAAATACTAGTTTCACTGTTGAAATATGCTTAGATTATGTTTTGGAGCTATGACACACGTACTTATAGTGATTGTAGGCCTAGCATAGTATTGTCAGTTTTGCCACAAGTAAAGCACTTTTAAAGCTGTATATAGTGTAAAAACAAAGACTAAGGCTAATTTGAGTAGGAAAGATTGGATAAACTACTGGCATCGGTGCAAGCATAGATGTAAAAGACGTTTAATGCATGGGACTGACGCGGTTGCGATCAATTTCAATCATACAACAGTATATGCACACATTGTGATTACTTGTGATGGGCCTAAAATACGACTGTGTGCAAAGTCTGACAATACACCAATGACCAATGATCTGATGGTCATATGATATTATAAATACTAGTTTCACTGTTGAAATATGCTTAGATTATGTTTTGGAGCTATGACACACGTACTTATAGTGATTGTAGGCCTAGCATACTATTGTCAGTTTTGCCACATGTAAAGCACTTTAAAGCTGTATATAGTCTAAAAACAAAGACTAAGGCTAATTTGAGTACGGAAACATTGGCTAAACTACTGGCATCGGTGCAAGTATAGATGTAAAAGACGTTTAATGCATGGCATTGAAGCGCTTGCACTCAATTTCAATCATACAACAGTATATGCACACATTGTGATTACTTGTGATGGGCCTAAAATACGACTGTGTGCAAAGTCTGACAATACACCAATGACCAATGATCTGATGGTCATATGATATTATAAATACTAGTTTCACTGTTGAAATATGCTTAGATTATGTTTTGGAGCTATGACACACGTACTTATAGTGATTGTAGGCCTAGCATAGTATTGTCAGTGTTGCCACATGTAAAGCACTTTAAAGCTGTACATAGTGTAAAAGCAAAGACTAAGGCTAATTTGAGTACGAAACATTGGCTAAACTACTAGCATCGGTGCAAGCATAGATGTGAAAGACGTTTAATGCGTGGGATTGACGCGCTTGCACTCACTTTCAATCATACAACAGTATATGCACACATCGTGATTGCCTGTGATGGGCCTAAAATACGTATGTGTGCAATGTCTGACAACACAGCAAAGACCACTGTTCTGATGGTCATATGATATTATAAATGCTAGATTCACACTACAAATATGCTTAGATTATGTTTTGGAGCTATGACACACGTACTTATAGTGATTGTAGGCCTAGCATAGTATTGTCAGTTTTGCCACATGTAAAGCACTTTACAGCTGTATATAGTGTAAAAACAAAGACTAAGGCTAATTTGAGTAGGAAACCTTGCATAAACTACTGGCATCGGTGTAAGCATAGATGTAAAAGACGTTTAATGCATGGGATTGACGCGCTTGCACTCAATTTCAATCATACAACAGTATATGCACACATTGTGATTGCTTGTGATGGGCCTAACATACGGCTGTGTGCAAAGTCTGACAATACAGCAATGACCAATGATCTGATGGTCATATGATATTAAAAATACTAGTTTCACTGTTGAAATATGCTTAGATTATGTTTTGGAGCTATGACACACGTACTTATAGTGATTGTAGGCCTAGCATAGTATTGTCAGTTTTGCCACAAGTAAAGCACTTTAAAGCTGTATATAGTGTAAAAACAAAGACTAAGGCTAATTTGAGTACGGAAACATTGACTAAACTACTGGCATCGGTGCAAGTATAGATATAAAAGACGTTTAATGCATGGCATTGAAGCGCTTGCACTCAATTTCAATCATACAACAGTATATGCACACATTGTGATTACTTGTGATGGGCCTAAAATACGACTGTGTGCAAAGTCTGACAATACAGCAATGACCAATGATCTGATGGTCATATGATATTATAAATGCTAGATTCACACTACAAATATGCTTAGATTATGTTTTGGAGCTATGACACACGTACTTATAGTGATTGTAGGCCCAGCATAGTATTGTCAGTGTTGCCACATGTAAAGCACTTTAAAGCTGTATATAGTCTAAAAACAAAGACTAAGGCTAATTTGAGTACGGACACATTGACTAAACTACTGGCATCGGTGCAAGTATAGATGTAAAAGACGTTTAATGCATGGCATTGAAGCGCTTGCACTCAATTTCAATCATACAACAGTATATGCACACATTGTGATTACTTGTGATGGGCCTAAAATACGACTGTGTGCAAAGTCTGACAATACAGCAATGACCAATGATCTGATGGTCATATGATATTATAAATGCTAGATTCACACTACAAATATGCTTAGATTATGTTGTGGAGCTATGACACACGTACTTATAGTGATTGTAGGCCCAGCATAGTATTGTCAGTGTTGCCACATGTAAAGCACTTTACAGCTGTATATAGTGTAAAAACAAAGACTAAGGCTAATTTGAGTAGGAAACATTGGATAAACTACTGGCATTGGTGCAAGCATAGATGTAAAAGACATTTAATGCATGGGATTGACGCGCTTGCACTCAATTTCAATCATACAACAGTATATGCACACATTGTGATTGCTTGTGATTGGCCTAACATACGGCTGTGTACAAAGTCTGACAATACAGCAATGACCAATGATCTGATGGTCATATGATATTAAAAATACTAGTTTCACTGTTGAAATATGCTTAGATTATGTTTTGGAGCTATGACACACGTACTTATAGTGATTGTAGGCCTAGCATAGTATTGTCAGTTTTGCCACAAGTAAAGCACTTGTACAGCTGTATATAGTGTAAAAACAAAGACTAAGGCTAATTTGAGTACGGAAACATTGGCTAAACTACTGGCATCGGTGCAAGCATAGATGTAAAAGACGTTTAATGCATGGGATTGACGCGCTTGCACTCAATTTCAATCATACAACAGTATATGCACACATTGTGATTGCTTGTGATGGGCCTAAAATACGTATGTGTGCAAAGTCTGAAAACACAGCACTGACCACTGTTCTGATGGTCATATGATATTATACATGCTAGATTCACATTACAAATATGCTTAGATTATGTTTTGGAGCTATGACACACGTACTTATAGTGATTGTAGGCCTAGCATAGTATTGTCAGTTTTGCCACAAGTAAAGCACTTTACAATAGTATATAGTGTAAAAACAAAGACTAAGGCTAATTTGAGTACGACACATTGGCTAAACTACTAGCATCGGTGCAAGCATAGATGTGAAAGACGTTTAATGCGTGGGATTGAAGCGCTTGCACTCAATTTCAATCATACAACAGTATATGCACACATTGTGATTGCTTGTGATGGGCCTAACATACGACTGTGTGCAAGGTCTGACAATACAGCAATGACCAATGATCTGATGGTCAAATGATATTAAAAAGACTAGTTTCACTGTTGAAATATGCTTAGATTATGTTTTGGAGCTATGACACACGTACTTATAGTGATTGTAGGCCTAGCATATTATTGTCAGTTCTGCCACATGTAAAGCACTTTAAAGCTGTATGTAGTGTTAAAACAAAGACTAATGCTAATTTGAGTAGGAAACATTGGATAAACTACTGGCATCGGTGCAAGCATAGATGTAAATGACGTTTAATGCGTGGGATTGACGCGCTTGCACTCACTTTCAATCATACAACAGTATATGCACACATTGTGATTGCTTGTGATTGGCCTAACATACGGCTGTGTGCAAAGTCTGACAATACAGCAATGACCAATGATCTGATGGTCATATGATATTAAAAATACTAGTTTCACTGTTGAAATATGCTTAGATTATGTTTTGGAGCTTTGACACACGTACTTATAGTGATTGTAGGCCTAGCATAGTATTGTCAGTTTTGCCACAAGTAAAGCACTTTTAAAGCTGTATATAGTGTAAAAACAAAGACTAAGGCTAATTTGAGTACGGAAACATTGGCTAAACTACTGGCATCGGTGCAAGCATAGATGTAAAAGACGTTTAATGCATGGGATTGACGCGCTTGCACTCAATTTCAATCATACAACAGTATATGCACACATTGTGATTGCTTGTGATGGGCCAAAAATACGTATGTGTGCAAAGTCTGAAAACACAGCACTGACCACTGTTCTGATGGTCATATGATATTATACATGCTAGATTCACATTACAAATATGCTTAGATTATGTTTTGGAGCTATGACACACGTACTTATAGTGATTGTAGGCCTAGCATAGTATTGTCAGTTTTGCCACAAGTAAAGCACTTTACAATTGTATATAGTGTAAAAACAAAGACTAAGGCTAATTTGAGTACGACACATTGGCTAAACTACTGGCATTGGTGCAAGCATAGATGTAAAAGACGTTTAATGCATGGGATTGACGCGCCTGCACTCAATTTCAATCATACAACAGTATATGCACACATTGTGATTGCTTGTGATGGGCCTAACATACGACTGTGTGCAAGGTCTGACAATACAGCAATGACCAATGATCTGATGGTCAAATGATATTAAAAAGACTAGTTTCACTGTTGAAATATGCTTAGATTATGTTTTGGAGCTATGACACACGTACTTATAGTGATTGTAGGCCTAGCATATTATTGTCAGTTCTGCCACATGTAAAGCACTTTAAAGCTGTATGTAGTGTTAAAACAAAGACTAATGCTAATTTGAGTAGGAAACATTGGATAAACTACTGGCATCGGTGCAAGCATAGATGTAAAAGACGTTTAATGCATGGGACTGACGCGGTTGCGATCAATTTCAATCATACAACAGTATATGCACACATTGTGATTACTTGTGATGGGCCTAAAATACGACTGTGTGCAAAGTCTGACAATACACCAATGACCAATGATCTGATGGTCATATGATATTATAAATACTAGTTTCACTGTTGAAATATGCTTAGATTATGTTTTGGAGCTATGACACACGTACTTATAGTGATTGTAGGCCTAGCATACTATTGTCAGTTTTGCCACATGTAAAGCACTTTAAAGCTGTATATAGTCTAAAAACAAAGACTAAGGCTAATTTGAGTACGGAAACATTGGCTAAACTACTGGCATCGGTGCAAGCATAGATGTAAAAGACGTTTAATGCATGGGATTGACGCGCTTGCACTCAATTTCAATCATACAACAGTATATGCACACATTGTGATTGCTTGTGATGGGCCTAAAATACGTATGTGTGCAAAGTCTGAAAACACAGCACTGACCACTGTTCTGATGGTCATATGATATTATACATGCTAGATTCACATTACAAATATGCTTAGATTATGTTTTGGAGCTATGACACACGTACTTATAGTGATTGTAGGCCTAGCATAGTATTGTCAGTTTTGCCACAAGTAAAGCACTTTACAATAGTATATAGTGTAAAAACAAAGACTAAGGCTAATTTGAGTACGACACATTGGCTAAACTACTAGCATCGGTGCAAGCATAGATGTGAAAGACGTTTAATGCGTGGGATTGACGCGATTGCACTCAATTTCAATCATACAACAGTATATGCACACATTGTGATTGCTTGTGATGGGCCTAACATACGACTGTGTGCAAGGTCTGACAATACAGCAATGACCAATGATCTGATGGTCAAATGATATTAAAAAGACTAGTTTCACTGTTGAAATATGCTTAGATTATGTTTTGGAGCTATGAGACACGTACTTATAGTGATTGTAGGACTAGCATATTATTGTCAGTTCTGCCACATGTAAAGCACTTTAAAGCTGTATGTAGTGTTAAAACAAAGACTAATGCTAATTTGAGTAGGAAACATTGGATAAACTACTGGCATCGGTGCAAGCATAGATGTAAATGACGTTTAATGCGTGGGATTGACGCGCTTGCACTCACTTTCAATCATACAACAGTATATGCACACATCGTGATTGCTTGTGATGGGCCTAAAATACGTATGTGTGCAATGTCTGACAACACAGCAATGACCACTGTTCTGATGGTCATATGATATTATAAATGCTAGATTCACACTACAAATATGCTTAGATTATGTTTTGGAGCTATGACACACGTACTTATAGTGATTGTAGGCCTAGCATAGTATTGTCAGTGTTGCCACATGTAAAGCACTTTACAGCTGTATATAGTGTAAAAACAAAGACTAAGGCTAATTTGAGTAGGAAACATTGGATAAACTACTGGCATTGGTGCAAGCATAGATGTAAAAGACATTTAATGCATGGGATTGACGCGCTTGCACTCAATTTCAATCATACAACAGTATATGCACACATTGTGATTGCTTGTGATTGGCCTAACATACGGCTGTGTGCAAAGTCTGACAATACAGCAATGACCAATGATCTGATGGTCATATGATATTAAAAATACTAGTTTCACTGTTGAAATATGCTTAGATTATGTTTTGGAGCTTTGACACACGTACTTATAGTGATTGTAGGCCTAGCATATTATTGTCAGTTCTGCCACATGTAAAGCACTTTAAAGCTGTATGTAGTGTTAAAACAAAGACTAATGCTAATTTGAGTAGGAAACATTGGATAAACTACTGGCATCGGTGCAAGCATAGATGTAAAAGACGTTTAATGCATGGGACTGACGCGGTTGCGATCAATTTCAATCATACAACAGTATATGCACACATTGTGATTACTTGTGATGGGCCTAAAATACGACTGTGTGCAAAGTCTGACAATACACCAATGACCAATGATCTGATGGTCATATGATATTATAAATACTAGTTTCACTGTTGAAATATGCTTAGATTATGTTTTGGAGCTATGACACACGTACTTATAGTGATTGTAGGCCTAGCATAGTATTGTCAGTTTTGCCACAAGTAAAGCACTTTTAAAGCTGTATATAGTGTAAAAACAAAGACTAAGGCTAATTTGAGTAGGAAAGATTGGATAAACTACTGGCATCGGTGCAAGCATAGATGTAAAAGACGTTTAATGCATGGGACTGACGCGGTTGCGATCAATTTCAATCATACAACAGTATATGCACACATTGTGATTACTTGTGATGGGCCTAAAATACGACTGTGTGCAAAGTCTGACAATACACCAATGACCAATGATCTGATGGTCATATGATATTATAAATACTAGTTTCACTGTTGAAATATGCTTAGATTATGTTTTGGAGCTATGACACACGTACTTATAGTGATTGTAGGCCTAGCATACTATTGTCAGTTTTGCCACATGTAAAGCACTTTAAAGCTGTATATAGTCTAAAAACAAAGACTAAGGCTAATTTGAGTACGGAAACATTGGCTAAACTACTGGCATCGGTGCAAGTATAGATGTAAAAGACGTTTAATGCATGGCATTGAAGCGCTTGCACTCAATTTCAATCATACAACAGTATATGCACACATTGTGATTACTTGTGATGGGCCTAAAATACGACTGTGTGCAAAGTCTGACAATACACCAATGACCAATGATCTGATGGTCATATGATATTATAAATACTAGTTTCACTGTTGAAATATGCTTAGATTATGTTTTGGAGCTATGACACACGTACTTATAGTGATTGTAGGCCTAGCATAGTATTGTCAGTGTTGCCACATGTAAAGCACTTTAAAGCTGTACATAGTGTAAAAGCAAAGACTAAGGCTAATTTGAGTACGAAACATTGGCTAAACTACTAGCATCGGTGCAAGCATAGATGTGAAAGACGTTTAATGCGTGGGATTGACGCGCTTGCACTCACTTTCAATCATACAACAGTATATGCACACATCGTGATTGCCTGTGATGGGCCTAAAATACGTATGTGTGCAATGTCTGACAACACAGCAAAGACCACTGTTCTGATGGTCATATGATATTATAAATGCTAGATTCACACTACAAATATGCTTAGATTATGTTTTGGAGCTATGACACACGTACTTATAGTGATTGTAGGCCTAGCATAGTATTGTCAGTTTTGCCACATGTAAAGCACTTTACAGCTGTATATAGTGTAAAAACAAAGACTAAGGCTAATTTGAGTAGGAAACCTTGCATAAACTACTGGCATCGGTGTAAGCATAGATGTAAAAGACGTTTAATGCATGGGATTGACGCGCTTGCACTCAATTTCAATCATACAACAGTATATGCACACATTGTGATTGCTTGTGATGGGCCTAACATACGGCTGTGTGCAAAGTCTGACAATACAGCAATGACCAATGATCTGATGGTCATATGATATTAAAAATACTAGTTTCACTGTTGAAATATGCTTAGATTATGTTTTGGAGCTATGACACACGTACTTATAGTGATTGTAGGCCTAGCATAGTATTGTCAGTTTTGCCACAAGTAAAGCACTTTAAAGCTGTATATAGTGTAAAAACAAAGACTAAGGCTAATTTGAGTACGGAAACATTGACTAAACTACTGGCATCGGTGCAAGTATAGATATAAAAGACGTTTAATGCATGGCATTGAAGCGCTTGCACTCAATTTCAATCATACAACAGTATATGCACACATTGTGATTACTTGTGATGGGCCTAAAATACGACTGTGTGCAAAGTCTGACAATACAGCAATGACCAATGATCTGATGGTCATATGATATTATAAATGCTAGATTCACACTACAAATATGCTTAGATTATGTTTTGGAGCTATGACACACGTACTTATAGTGATTGTAGGCCCAGCATAGTATTGTCAGTGTTGCCACATGTAAAGCACTTTAAAGCTGTATATAGTCTAAAAACAAAGACTAAGGCTAATTTGAGTACGGAAACATTGACTAAACTACTGGCATCGGTGCAAGTATAGATGTAAAAGACGTTTAATGCATGGCATTGAAGCGCTTGCACTCAATTTCAATCATACAACAGTATATGCACACATTGTGATTACTTGTGATGGGCCTAAAATACGACTGTGTGCAAAGTCTGACAATACAGCAATGACCAATGATCTGATGGTCATATGATATTATAAATGCTAGATTCACACTACAAATATGCTTAGATTATGTTGTGGAGCTATGACACACGTACTTATAGTGATTGTAGGCCCAGCATAGTATTGTCAGTGTTGCCACATGTAAAGCACTTTACAGCTGTATATAGTGTAAAAACAAAGACTAAGGCTAATTTGAGTAGGAAACATTGGATAAACTACTGGCATTGGTGCAAGCATAGATGTAAAAGACATTTAATGCATGGGATTGACGCGCTTGCACTCAATTTCAATCATACAACAGTATATGCACACATTGTGATTGCTTGTGATTGGCCTAACATACGGCTGTGTACAAAGTCTGACAATACAGCAATGACCAATGATCTGATGGTCATATGATATTAAAAATACTAGTTTCACTGTTGAAATATGCTTAGATTATGTTTTGGAGCTATGACACACGTACTTATAGTGATTGTAGGCCTAGCATAGTATTGTCAGTTTTGCCACAAGTAAAGCACTTGTACAGCTGTATATAGTGTAAAAACAAAGACTAAGGCTAATTTGAGTACGGAAACATTGGCTAAACTACTGGCATCGGTGCAAGCATAGATGTAAAAGACGTTTAATGCATGGGATTGACGCGCTTGCACTCAATTTCAATCATACAACAGTATATGCACACATTGTGATTGCTTGTGATGGGCCTAAAATACGTATGTGTGCAAAGTCTGAAAACACAGCACTGACCACTGTTCTGATGGTCATATGATATTATACATGCTAGATTCACATTACAAATATGCTTAGATTATGTTTTGGAGCTATGACACACGTACTTATAGTGATTGTAGGCCTAGCATAGTATTGTCAGTTTTGCCACAAGTAAAGCACTTTACAATAGTATATAGTGTAAAAACAAAGACTAAGGCTAATTTGAGTACGACACATTGGCTAAACTACTAGCATCGGTGCAAGCATAGATGTGAAAGACGTTTAATGCGTGGGATTGAAGCGCTTGCACTCAATTTCAATCATACAACAGTATATGCACACATTGTGATTGCTTGTGATGGGCCTAACATACGACTGTGTGCAAGGTCTGACAATACAGCAATGACCAATGATCTGATGGTCAAATGATATTAAAAAGACTAGTTTCACTGTTGAAATATGCTTAGATTATGTTTTGGAGCTATGACACACGTACTTATAGTGATTGTAGGCCTAGCATATTATTGTCAGTTCTGCCACATGTAAAGCACTTTAAAGCTGTATGTAGTGTTAAAACAAAGACTAATGCTAATTTGAGTAGGAAACATTGGATAAACTACTGGCATCGGTGCAAGCATAGATGTAAATGACGTTTAATGCGTGGGATTGACGCGCTTGCACTCACTTTCAATCATACAACAGTATATGCACACATTGTGATTGCTTGTGATTGGCCTAACATACGGCTGTGTGCAAAGTCTGACAATACAGCAATGACCAATGATCTGATGGTCATATGATATTAAAAATACTAGTTTCACTGTTGAAATATGCTTAGATTATGTTTTGGAGCTTTGACACACGTACTTATAGTGATTGTAGGCCTAGCATAGTATTGTCAGTTTTGCCACAAGTAAAGCACTTTTAAAGCTGTATATAGTGTAAAAACAAAGACTAAGGCTAATTTGAGTACGGAAACATTGGCTAAACTACTGGCATCGGTGCAAGCATAGATGTAAAAGACGTTTAATGCATGGGATTGACGCGCTTGCACTCAATTTCAATCATACAACAGTATATGCACACATTGTGATTGCTTGTGATGGGCCAAAAATACGTATGTGTGCAAAGTCTGAAAACACAGCACTGACCACTGTTCTGATGGTCATATGATATTATACATGCAAGATTCACATTACAAATATGCTTAGATTATGTTTTGGAGCTATGACACACGTACTTATAGTGATTGTAGGCCTAGCATAGTATTGTCAGTTTTGCCACAAGTAAAGCACTTTACAATTGTATATAGTGTAAAAACAAAGACTAAGGCTAATTTGAGTACGACACATTGGCTAAACTACTGGCATTGGTGCAAGCATAGATGTAAAAGACGTTTAATGCATGGGATTGACGCGCCTGCACTCAATTTCAATCATACAACAGCATATGCACACATTGTGATTGCTTGTGATGGGCCTAACATACGACTGTGTGCAAGGTCTGACAATACAGCAATGACCAATGATCTGATGGTCAAATGATATTAAAAAGACTAGTTTCACTGTTGAAATATGCTTAGATTATGTTTTGGAGCTATGACACACGTACTTATAGTGATTGTAGGCCTAGCATATTATTGTCAGTTCTGCCACATGTAAAGCACTTTAAAGCTGTATGTAGTGTTAAAACAAAGACTAATGCTAATTTGAGTAGGAAACATTGGATAAACTACTGGCATCGGTGCAAGCATAGATGTAAAAGACGTTTAATGCATGGGACTGACGCGGTTGCGATCAATTTCAATCATACAACAGTATATGCACACATTGTGATTACTTGTGATGGGCCTAAAATACGACTGTGTGCAAAGTCTGACAATACACCAATGACCAATGATCTGATGGTCATATGATATTATAAATACTAGTTTCACTGTTGAAATATGCTTAGATTATGTTTTGGAGCTATGACACACGTACTTATAGTGATTGTAGGCCTAGCATACTATTGTCAGTTTTGCCACATGTAAAGCACTTTAAAGCTGTATATAGTCTAAAAACAAAGACTAAGGCTAATTTGAGTACGGAAACATTGGCTAAACTACTGGCATCGGTGCAAGTATAGATGTAAAAGACGTTTAATGCATGGCATTGAAGCGCTTGCACTCAATTTCAATCATACAACAGTATATGCACACATTGTGATTACTTGTGATGGGCCTAAAATACGACTGTGTGCAAAGTCTGACAATACAGCAATGACCAATGATCTGATGGTCATATGATATTAAAAATACTAGTTTCACTGTTGAAATATGCTTAGATTATGTTTTGGAGCTTTGACACACGTACTTATAGTGATTGTAGGCCTAGCATAGTATTGTCAGTTTTGCCACAAGTAAAGCACTTTTAAAGCTGTATATAGTGTAAAAACAAAGACTAAGGCTAATTTGAGTACGGAAACATTGGCTAAACTACTGGCATCGGTGCAAGCATAGATGTAAAAGACGTTTAATGCATGGGATTGACGCGCTTGCACTCAATTTCAATCATACAACAGTATATGCACACATTGTGATTGCTTGTGATGGGCCAAAAATACGTATGTGTGCAAAGTCTGAAAACACAGCACTGACCACTGTTCTGATGGTCATATGATATTATACATGCTAGCTTCACATTACAAATATGCTTAGATTATGTTTTGGAGCTATGACACACGTACTTATAGTGATTGTAGGCCTAGCATAGTATTGTCAGTTTTGCCACAAGTAAAGCACTTTACAATTGTATATAGTGTAAAAACAAAGACTAAGGCTAATTTGAGTACGACACATTGGCTAAACTACTGGCATCGGTGCAAGCATAGATGTAAAAGACGTTTAATGCATGGGATTGACGCGCCTGCACTCAATTTCAATCATACAACAGCATATGCACACATTGTGATTGCTTGTGATGGGCCTAACATACGACTGTGTGCAAGGTCTGACAATACAGCAATGACCAATGATCTGATGGTCAAATGATATTAAAAAGACTAGTTTCACTGTTGAAATATGCTTAGATTATGTTTTGGAGCTATGACACACGTACTTATAGTGATTGTAGGCCTAGCATATTATTGTCAGTTCTGCCACATGTAAAGCACTTTAAAGCTGTATGTAGTGTTAAAACAAAGACTAATGCTAATTTGAGTAGGAAACATTGGATAAACTACTGGCATCGGTGCAAGCATAGATGTAAAAGACGTTTAATGCATGGGACTGACGCGGTTGCGATCAATTTCAATCATACAACAGTATATGCACACATTGTGATTACTTGTGATGGGCCTAAAATACGACTGTGTGCAAAGTCTGACAATACACCAATGACCAATGATCTGATGGTCATATGATATTATAAATACTAGTTTCACTGTTGAAATATGCTTAGATTATGTTTTGGAGCTATGACACACGTACTTATAGTGATTGTAGGCCTAGCATACTATTGTCAGTTTTGCCACATGTAAAGCACTTTAAAGCTGTATATAGTCTAAAAACAAAGACTAAGGCTAATTTGAGTACGGAAACATTGGCTAAACTACTGGCATCGGTGCAAGTATAGATGTAAAAGACGTTTAATGCATGGCATTGAAGCGCTTGCACTCAATTTCAATCATACAACAGTATATGCACACATTGTGATTACTTGTGATGGGCCTAAAATACGACTGTGTGCAAAGTCTGACAATACACCAATGACCAATGATCTGATGGTCATATGATATTATAAATACTAGTTTCACTGTTGAAATATGCTTAGATTATGTTTTGGAGCTATGACACACGTACTTATAGTGATTGTAGGCCTAGCATAGTATTGTCAGTGTTGCCACATGTAAAGCACTTTAAAGCTGTATGTAGTGTAAAAACAAAGACTAAGGGTAATTTGAGTAGGAAACATTGGATAAACTACTGGCATCGGTGCAAGCATAGATGTAAAAGACGTTTAATGCATGGGATTGACGCGCTTGCACTCAATTTCAATCATACAACAGTATATGCACACATTGTGATTACTTGTGATGGGCCTAAAATACGACTGTGTGCAACGTCTGACAATACACCAATGACCAATGATCTGATGGTCATATGATATTATAAATACTAGTTTCACTGTTGAAATATGCTTAGATTATGTTTTGGAGCTATGACACACGTACTTATAGTGATTGTAGGCCTAGCATAGTATTGTCAGTGTTGCCACATGTAAAGCACTTTAAAGCTGTATGTAGTGTAAAAACAAAGACTAAGGGTAATTTGAGTAGGAAACATTGGATAAACTACTGGCATCGGTGCAAGCATAGATGTAAAAGACGTTTAATGCATGGGATTGACGCGCTTGCACTCAATTTCAATCATACAACAGTATATGCACACATTGTGATTGCTTGTGATGGGCCTAACATACGACTGTGTGCAATGTCTGAAAATACAGCAATGGCCAATGATCTGATGGTCATTTGATATTAAAAATACTAGTATCACTGTTGAAATATGCTTAGATTATGTTTTGGAGCTATGACACACGTACTTATAGTGATTGTAGGCCTAGCATAGTATTGTCAGTTTTGCCACATGTAAAGCACTTTAAAGCTGTATATAGTGTAAAAACAAAGACTAAGGCTAATTTGAGTACGGAAACATTGGCTAAACTACTGGCATCGGTGCAAGCATAGATGTAAAAGACGTTTAATGCATGGGACTGACGCGCTTGCGATCAATTTCAATCATACAACAGTATATGCACACATTGTGATTGCTTGTGATGGGCCTAAAATACGTATGTGTGCAAAGTCTGACAACACAGCACTGACCACTGTTCTGATGGTCATATGATATTATACATGCTAGATTCACACTACAAATATGCTTAGATTATGTTTTGGAGCTATGACACACGTACTTATAGTGATTGTAGGCCTAGCATAGTATTGTCAGTTTTGCCACAAGTAAAGCACTTTACAATAGTATATATTGTAAAAACAAAGACTAAGGCTAATTTGAGTACGACACATTGGCTAAACTACTAGCATCGGTGCAAGCATAGATGTGAAAGACGTTTAATGCGTGGGATTGACGCGCTTGCACTCAATTTCAATCATACAACAGTATATGCACACATTGTGATTGCTTGTGATGGGCCTAACATATGACTGTGTGCAAAGTCTGACAACACAGCAATGACCACTGTTCTGATGGTCATATGATATTATAAATGCTAGATTCACACTACAAATATGCTTAGATTCTGTTTTGGAGCTATGACACACGTACTTATAGTGATTGTAGGCCTAGCATACTATTGTCAGTTTTGCCACATGTAAAGCACTTTAAAGCTGTATATAGTCTAAAAACAAAGACTAAGGCTAATTTGAATACGGAAACATTGGCTAAACTACTGGCATCGGTGCAAGTATAGATGTAAAAGACGTTTAATGCATGGCATTGAAGCGCTTGCACTCAATTTCAATCATACAACAGTATATGCACACATTGTGATTACTTGTGATGGGCCTAAAATACGACTGTGTGCAAAGTCTGACAATACACCAATGACCAATGATCTGATGGTCATATGATATTATAAATACTAGTTTCACTGTTGAAATATGCTTAGATTATGTTTTGGAGCTATGACACACGTACTTATAGTGATTGTAGGCCTAGCATAGTATTGTCAGTGTTGCCACATGTAAAGCACTTTAAAGCTGTATGTAGTGTAAAAACAAAGACTAAGGGTAATTTGAGTAGGAAACATTGGATAAACTACTGGCATCGGTGCAAGCATAGATGTAAAAGACGTTTAATGCATGGGATTGACGCGCTTGCACTCAATTTCAATCATACAACAGTATATGCACACATTGTGATTGCTTGTGATGGGCCTAACATACGACTGTGTGCAATGTCTGAAAATACAGCAATGGCCAATGATCTGATGGTCATTTGATATTAAAAATACTAGTTTCACTGTTGAAATATGCTTAGATTATGTTTTGGAGCTATGACACACGTACTTATAGTGATTGTAGGCCTAGCATAGTATTGTCAGTTTTGCCACATGTAAAGCACTTTAAAGCTGTATATAGTGTAAAAACAAAGACTAAGGCTAATTTGAGTACGAAACATTGGCTAAACTACTGGCATCGGTGCAAGCATAGATGTAAAAGACGTTTAATGCATGGGACTGACGCGCTTGCGATCAATTTCAATCATACAACAGTATATGCACACATTGTGATTGCTTGTGATGGGCCTAAAATACGTATGTGTGCAAAGTCTGACAACACAGCACTGACCACTGTTCTGATGGTCATATGATATTATACATGCTAGATTCACACTACAAATATGCTTAGATTATGTTTTGGAGCTATGACACACGTACTTATAGTGAATGAAGGCCTAGCATAGTATTGTCAGTTTTGCCACAAGTAAAGCACTTTACATTTGTATATAGTGTAAAAACAAAGACTAAGGCTAATTTGAGTAGGAAACATTGGATAAACTACTGGCATCGGTGCAAGCATAGATGTAAAAGACGTTTAATGCATGGGATTGACGCGCTTGCACTCAATTTCAATCATACAACAGTATATGCACACATTGTGATTGCTTGTGATTGGCCTAACATACGGCTGTGTGCAAAGTCTGACAATACAGGAATGACCAATGATCTGATGGTCATATGATATTAAAAATACTAGTTTCACACTACAAATATGCTTAGATTATGTTTTGGAGCTATGACACACGTACTTATAGTGATTGTAGGCCTAGCATAGTATTGTCAGTTTTGCCACATGCAAAGCACTCTAAAGCTGTATATAGTCTAAAAACAAAGACTAAGGCTAATTTGAGTAGGGAACATTGGCTAAACTACTGGCATCGGTGCAAGCATAGATGTAAAAGACGTTTAATGCATGGGATTGACGCGCTTGCACTCAATTTCAATCATACAACAGTATATGCACACATTGTGATTGCATGTGATGGGCCTAACATACGACTGTTTGCAAAGTCTGACAACACAGCACTGACCACTGTTCTGATGGTCATATGATATTATAAATGCTAGATTCACACTACAAATATGCTTAGATTATGTTTTGGAGCTATGACACACGTACTAATAGTGATTGTAGGCCTAGCATAGTATTGTCAGTTTTGCCACATGTAAAGCACTTTAAAGCTGTATATAGTCTAAAAACAAAGACTAAGGCTAATTTGAGTAGGGAACGTTGGCTAAATTACTAGCAAAGGTGCAATCATAGATGTAAAAGACGTTTAATCCATGGGATTGACGCGCTTGCACTCAATTTCAATCATACAACAGTATATGCACACATTGTGATTACTTGTGATGGGCCTAAAATACGACTGTGTGCAAAGTCTGACAATACAGCAATGACCAATGATCTGATGGTCATATGATATTATAAATACTACTTTCACTGTTGAAATATGCTTAGATTATGTTTTGGAGCTATGACACACGTACTTATAGTGATTGTAGGCCTAGCATAGTAGTGTCAGTGTTGCCACAAGTAAAGCACTTTACAACTGTATATAGTGTAAAAACAAAGACTAAGGCTAATTTGAGTACGAAACATTGGCTAAACTACTGGTATCGGTGCAAGCATAGATGTAAAAGACGTTTAATGCATGGGACTGACGCTGTTGCGATCAATTTCAATCATACAACAGTATATGCACACATTGTGATTGCTTGTGATGGGCCTAACATACGACTGTGTGCAGAGTTTGACAACACAGCAATGACCACTGTTCTGATGGTCATATGATATTATAAATGCTAGAATCACACTACAAATATGCTTAGATTATGTTTTGGAGCTATGACACAAGTACAAATAGTGATTGTAGGCCTAGCATAGTAGTATCAGTTTTGCCACATGTAAAGCACTTTAAAGCTGTATGTAGTCTAAAAACAAAGTCTACGGCTAATTTGAGTACGGAAACATTGGCTAAACTACTGGCATCGGTGCAAGCATAGATGTAAAAGATGTTTAATGCATGGCATTGAAGCGCTTGCACTCAATTTCAATCATACAACAGTATATGCACACATTGTGATTACTTGTGATGGGCCTAAACTACGACTGTGTGCAAAGTCTGACAATACAGCAATGACCAATGATCTGATGGTCATATGATATTATAAATACTAGTTTCACTGTTGAAATATGCTTAGATTATAATTTGGAGCTATGACACACGTACTTATAGTGATTGTAGGCCTAGCATAGTATTGTCAGTTTTGCCACAAGTAAAGCACTTTACAACTGTATATAGTGTAAAAACAAAGACTAAGGCTAATTTGAGTACGAAACATTGGCTAAACTACTGGTATCGGTGCAAGCATAGATGTAAAAGACGTTTAATGCATGGGACTGACGCGGTTGCGATCAATTTCAATCATACAACAGTATATGCACACATTGTGATTGCTTGTGATGGGCCTAACATACGACTGTGTGCAGAGTTTGACAACACAGCAATGACCACTGGTCTGATGGTCATATGATATTATAAATGCTAGATTCACACTACAAATATGCTTAGATTATGTTTTGGAGCTATGACACAAGTACAAATAGTGATTGTAGGCCTAGCATAGTAGTATCAGTTTTGCCACATGTAAAGCACTTTAAAGCTGTATGTAGTCTAAAAACAAAGTCTACGGCTAATTTGAGTACGGAAACATTGGCTAAACTACTGGCATCGGTGCAAGCATAGATGTAACAGATGTTTAATGCATGGCATTGAAGCGCTTGCACTCAATTTCAATCATACAACAGTATATGGACACATTGTGATTACTTGTGATGGGCCTAAACTACGACTGTGTGCAAAGTCTGACAATACAGCAATGACCAATGATCTGATGGTCATATGATATTATAAATACTAGTTTCACTGTTGAAATATGCTTAGATTATGTTTTGGAGCTATGACACACGTACTTATAGTGATTGTAGGCCTAGCATAGTATTGTCAGTTTTGCCACATGTAAAGCACTTTAAAGCTGTATGTAGTGCAAAAACAAAGACTAAGGCTAATTTGAGTAGGAAACATTGGATAAACTACTGGCATCGGTGCAAGCATAGATGTAAAAGACGTTTATAGCATGGGAATGACGCGCTTGCACTCAATTTCAATCATACAACAGTATATGCACACATTGTGATTGCTTGTGATGGGCCTAACATACGACTGTGTGCAATGTCTGACAATACAGCAATGGCCAATGATCTGATGGTCATTTGATATTAAAAATACTAGTTTCACTGTTGAAATATGCTTAGATTATGTTGTGGAGCTATGACACACGTACTTATAGTGATTGTAGGCCTAGCATAGTATTGTCAGTTTTGCCACATGTAAAGCACTTTAAAGCTGTATATAGTGTAAAACCAAAGACTAAGGCTAATTTGAGTAGGAAACATTGGATAAACTACTGGCATCGGTGCAAGCATAGATGTAAAAGACGTTTAATGCATGGGACTGACGCGGTTGCGATCAATTTCAATCATACAACAGTATATGCACACATTGTGATTGCTTGTGATGGGCCTAACATACGACTGTGTGCAAATTCTGACAATACAGCAATGACCACTGATCTGATGGTCATATGATATTATAAATGCTACTGTCACTGTTGAAATATGCGTAGATTATGTTTTGGAGCTATGACATACGTACTTATAGTGATTGTAGACCTAGCATAGTATTGTCAGTTTTGCCACATGTAAAGCACTTTAAAGCTGTATGTAGTGTAAAAGCAACGACTAAGGCTAATTTGAGTGCGGAACACTGGCTAAACTACTGGCATCGGTGCAAGCATAGATGTAAAAGACGTTTAATGTATGGCATTGAAGCGCTTGCACTCAATTTCAATCATACAACAGTATATGCACACATTGTGATTACTTGTGATGGGCCTAAAATACGACTGTGTGCAAAGTCTGACAATACAGCAATGACCAATGATCTGATGGTCATATGATATTATAAATACTAGTTTCACTGTTGAAATATGCTTAGATTATGTTTTGGAGCTATGACACACGTACTTATAGTGATTGTAGGCCTAGCATAGTATTGTCAGTGTTGCCACATGTAAAGCACTTTAAAGCTGTATGTAGTGTAAAAACAAAGACTAAGGGTAATTTGAGTAGGAAACATTGGATAAACTACTGGCATCGGTGCAAGCATAGATGTAAAAGACGTTTAATGCATGGGATTGACGCGCTTGCACTCAATTTCAATCATACAACAGTATATGCACACATTGTGATTGCTTGTGATGGGCCTAACATACGACTGTGTGCAATGTCTGAGAATACAGCAATGGCCAATGATCTGATGGTCATATGATATTAAAAATATTAGTTTCACTGTTGAAATATGCTTAGATTATGTTTTGGAGCTATGACACACGTACTTATAGTGATTGTAGGCCTAGCATAGTATTGTCAGTTTTGTTACATGTAAAGCACTTTAAAACGTTATGTAGTGTAAAAACAACGGCTAAGGCTAATTTGTGTAGGAAACATTGGCTAAACTACTGGCATCGGTGCAAGCATAGATGTAAAAGACGTTTAATGCATGGGCTTAAGGCGCTTGCACTCAGTTTCAATCATACAACAGTATATGCACACATTGTGATTGCTTGTGATGGGCCTAAAATACGTATGTGTCCAAAGTCTGACAATACAGCAATGACCAATGATCTGATGGTCATATGATATTATAACTGCTAGATTCACTCTACAAATATGCTTAGATTATGTTTTGGAGCTATGACACACGTACTTATAGTGAATGTAGGCCTAGCATAGTATTATCAATCTTGCCACATGTAAAGCACTTTAAAGCTGTACATAGTGTAAAAGCAAAGACTAAGGCTAATTTGAGTAGGAAACATTGGATAAACTACTAGCATCGGTGCAAGCATAGATGTGAAAGACGTTTAATGCGTGGGATTGACGCGCTTGCACTCAATTTCAATCATACAACAGTATATGCACACATCGTGATTGCTTGTGATGGGCCTAAAACACGTATGTGTGCAATGTCTGACAACACAGCAATGACCACTGTTCTGATGGTCATATGATATTATAAATGCTAGATTCACACTACAAATATGCTTAGATTATGTTTTGGAGCTATGACACACGTACTTATAGTGATTGTAGGCCTAGCATAGTATTGTCAGTTTTGCCACATGAAAGCACTTTACAGCTGTATATAGTGTAAAAACAAAGACTAAGGCTAATTTGAGTAGGAAACCTTGGATAAACTACTGGCATTGGTGCAAGCATAGATGTAAAAGACGTTTAATGCATGGGATTGACGCGCTTGCACTCAATTTCAATCATACAACAGTATATGCACACATTGTGATTGCTTGTGATTGGCCTAACATACGGCTGTGTGCAAAGTCTGACAATACAGCACTGACCACTGTTCTGATGGTCATATGATATTATACATGCTAAATTCACACTACAAATATGCTTAGATTATGTTTTGGAGCTATGACACACGTACTTATAGTGAATGTAGGCCTAGCATAGTATTGTCAGTTTTGCCACAAGTAAAGCACTTTACAATTGTATATAGTGTAACAACAAAGACTAAGGCTAATTTGAGTACGAAAAATTGGCTAAACTACTAGCATCGGTGCAAGCATAGATGTAAAAGACATTTAATGCATGGGATTGACGCGCTTGCACTCAATTTCAATCATACAACAGTATATGCACACATTGTGATTGCTTGTGATTGGCCTAACATACGGCTGTGTGCAAAGTCTGACAATACAGCAATGACCAATGATCTGATGGTCATATGATATTATAAATGCTAGATTCACACTACAAATATGCTTAGATTATGTTTTGGAGCTATGACACACGTACTTATAGTGATTGTAGGCCTAGCATAGTATTGTCAGTTTTGCCACATGTAAAGCACTTTACAGCTGTATATAGTGTAAAAACAAAGACTAAGGCTAATTTGAGTAGGAAACCTTGGATAAACTACTGGCATTGGTGCAAGCATAGATGTAAAAGACGTTTAATGCATGGGATTGACGCGCTTGCACTCAATTTCAATCATACAACAGTATATGCACACATTGTGATTGCTTGTGATGGGCCTAAAATACGTATGTGTGCAAAGTCTGACAACACAGCACTGACCACTGTTCTGATGGTCATATGATATTATACATGCTAGAGTCACACTACAAATATGCTTAGATTATGTTTTGGAGCTATGACACACGTACTTATAGTGAATGTAGGCCTAGCATAGTATTGTCAGTTTTGCCACATGTAAAGCACTTTAAAGCTGTATATAGTCTAAAAACAAAGACTAAGGCTAATTTGAGTACGGAAACATTGGCTAAACTACTGGCATCGGTGCAAGTATAGATGTAAAAGACGTTTAATGCATGGCATTGAAGCGCTTGCACTCAATTTCAATCATACAACAGTATATGCACACATTGTGATTACTTGTGATGGGCCTAAAATACGACTGTGTGCAAAGTCTGACAATACAGCAATGACCAATGATCTGATGGTCATATGATATTATAAATACTAGTTTCACTGTTGAAATATGCTTAGATTATGTTTTTGAGCTATGACACACGTACTTATAGTGATTGTAGGCCTAGCATAGTATTGTCAGTGTTGCCACATGTAAAGCACTTTAAAGCTGTATGTAGTGTAAAAACAAAGACTAAGGGTAATTTGAGTAGGAAACATTGGATAAACTACTGGCATCGGTGCAAGCATAGATGTAAAAAACGTTTAATGCATGGCATTGAAGCGCTTGCACTCAATTTCAATCATACAACAGCATATGCACACATTGTGATTGCTTGTGATGGGCCTAACATACGACTGTGTGCAATGTCTGAAAATACAGCAATGGCCAATGATCTGATGGTCATTTGATATTAAAAATACTAGTTTCACTGTTGAAATATGCTTAGATTATGTTTTGGAGCTATGACACACGTACTTATAGTGATTGTAGGCCTAGCATAGTATTGTCAGGTTTGCCACATGTAAAGCACTTTAAAACTGTATATAGTCTAAAACCAAAGACTAAGGCTAATTTGAGTAGGAAAGATTGGCTAAACTACTGGCATCGGTGCAAGCATAGATGTAAAAGACGTTTAATGCATGGGATTGACGCGCTTGCACTCAATTTCAATCATACAACAGTATATGCACACATTATGATTGCTTGTGATGGGCCTAACATACGATTGTGTGCCAAGTCTGACAATACAGCAATGACCAATGATCTGATGGTCATATGATATTATAAATACTAGTTTCACTGTTGAAATATGCTTAGATTATGTTTTTGAGCTATGACACACGTACTTATAGTGATTGTAGGCCTAGCATAGTATTGTCAGTGTTGCCACATGTAAAGCACTTTAAAGCTGTATGTAGTGTAAAAACAAAGACTAAGGGTAATTTGAGTAGGAAACATTGGATAAACTACTGGCATCGGTGCAAGCATAGATGTAAAAGACGTTTAATGCATGGCATTGAAGCGCTTGCACTCAATTTCAATCATACAACAGCATATGCACACATTGTGATTGCTTGTGATGGGCCTAACATACGACTGTGTGCAATGTCTGAAAATACAGCAATGGCCAATGTTCTGATGGTCATATGATATTATACATGCTAGATTACCACTACAAATATGCTAAGATTATGTTTTGGAGCTATGACACACGTACTTATAGTGAATGTAGGCCTAGCATAGTTTTGTAATTTTTGCCACAAGTAAAGCACTTTACAATTGTATATAGTGTAACAACAAAGACTAAGGCTAATTTGAGTACGAAACATTGGCTAAACTACTAGCATCGGTGCAAGCATAGATGTGAAAGACGTTTAATGCGTGGGATTGACGCGCTTGCACTCAATTTCAATCATACAACAGTATATGCACACATTGTGATTGCTTGTGATGAACCTAACATACGACTGTGTGCAAGGTCTGACAATATAGCAATGACCAATGATCTGATGGTCAAATGATATTAAAAAGACTAGTTTCACTGTTGAAATATGCTTAGATTATGTTTTGGAGCTATGACACACGTACTTATAGTGATTGTAGGCCTAGCATATTATTGTCAGTTCTGCCACATGTAAAGCACTTTAAAGCTGTATGTAGTGTTAAAACAAAGACTAATGCTAATTTGAGTAGGAAACATTGGATAAACTACTGGCATCGGTGCAAGCATAGATGTAAAAGACGTTTAATGCATGGGACTGACGCGGTTGCGATCAATTTCAATCATACAACAGTATATGCACACATTGTGATTGCTTGTGATGGGCCTAACATACGACTGTGTGCAAAGTCTGACAACACAGCAATGACCACTGTTCTGATGGTCATATGATATTATAAATGCTAGATTCACACTACAAGTATGCTTAGATTATGTTTTGGAGCTATGACACACGTACTAATAGTGATTGTAGGCCTAGCATAGTATTGTCAGTTTTGCCACATGTAAAGCACTTTAAAGCTGTATATAGTCTAAAAACACAGACTAAGGCTAATTTGAGTACGGAAACATTGGCTAAACTACTGGCATCGGTGCAAGTATAGATGTAAAAGACGTTTAATGCATGGCATTGAAGCGCTTGCACTCAATTTCAATCATACAACAGTATATGCACACATTGTGATTGCTTGTGATTGGCCTAACATACGGCTGTGTGCAATGTCTGACAATACAGCAATGACCACTGTTCTGATGGTCATATGATATTATAACTACTAGTTTCACTGTTGAAATATGCTTAGATTATGTTGTGGAGCTATGACACACGTACTTATAGTGATTGTAGGCCTAGCATAGTATTGTCAGTTTTGCCACAAGTAAAGCACTCTAAAGCTGTATATAGTCTAAAAACAAAGACTAAGGCTAATTTGAGTACGAAACATTGGCTAAACTACTAGCATCGGTGCAAGCATAGATGTGAAAGACGTTTAATGCGTGGGATTGACGCGCTTGCACCCACTTTCAATCATACAACAGTATATGCACACATTGTGATTACTTGTGATGGGCCTAAAATACGACTGTGTGCAAAGTCTGACAATACACCAATGACCAATGATCTGATGGTCAAATGATATTATAAATACTAGTTTCACTGTTGAAATATGCTTAGAGTATGTTGTGGAGCTATGACACACGTACTTATAGTGATTGTAGGCCTAGCATAGTATTGTCAGTTTTGCTTCATGTAAAGCACTTTAAAGCTGTATATAGTATAAAAATAAAAGACTACGGCTAATTTGAGTAGGAAACATTGGCTAAACTACTGGCATCGGTGCAAGCATAGATGTGAAAGACGTTTAATGCGTGGGATTGACGCGCTTGCACTCAATTTCAATCATACAACAGTATATGCACACATTGTGATTGCTTGTGATGGGCCTAACATACGACTGTGTGCAAAGTCTGACAACACAGCAATGACCGCTGTTCTGATGGTCATATGATATTATAAATGCTAGATTCACACTACAAATATGCTTAGATTATGTTTTGGAGCTATGACACACGTACTAATAGTGATTGTAGGCCTAGCATAGTATTGTCAGTTTTGCCACATGTAAAGCACTTTAAAGCTGTATATAGTCTAAAAACACATACTAAGGCTAATTTGAGTACGGAAACATTGGCTAAACTACTGGCATCGGTGCAAGTATAGATGTAAAAGACGTTTAATGCATGGCATTGAAGCGCTTGCACTCAATGTCAATCATACAACAGTATATGCACACATTGTGATTACTTGTGATGGGCCTAAAATACGACTGTGTGCAAAGTCTGACAATACAGCAATGACCACTGTTCTGATGGTCATATGATATTATAACTACTAGTTTCACTGTTGAAATATGCTTAGATTATGTTGTGGAGCTATGACACACGTACTTATAGTGATTGTAGGCCTAGCATAGTATTGTCAGTTTTGCCACAAGTAAAGCACTCTAAAGCTGTATATAGTCTAAAAACAAAGACTAAGGCTAATTTGAGTACGAAACATTGGCTAAACTACTAGCATCGGTGCAAGCATAGATGTGAAAGACGTTTAATGCGTGGGATTGACGCGCTTGCACCCACTTTCAATCATACAACAGTATATGCACACATCGTGATTGCTTGTGATGGGCCTAAAATACGTATGTGTGCAATGTCTGACAACACAGCAATGACCACTGTTCTGATGGTCATATGATATTATAACTACTAGTTTCACTGTTGAAATATGCTTAGATTATGTTGTGGAGCTATGACACACGTACTTATAGTGATTGTAGGCCTAGCATAGTATTGTCAGTTTTGCCACATGTAAAGCACTTTAAAGCTGTATATAGTGTAAAAACAAAGACTAAGGCTAATTTGAGTACGAAACATTGGCTAAACTACTGGCATCGGTGCAAGCATAGATGTAAAAGACGTTTAATGCATGGGACTGACGTGCTTGCGATCAATGTCAATCATACAACAGTATATGCACACATTGTGATTGCTTGTGATGGTCCTAACATACGGCTGTGTGCAAAGTCTGACAACATTGCACTTACCACTGTTCTGATGGTCATATGATATTATACATGCTAGAGTCACACTACAAATATGCTTAGATTATGTTTTGGAGCTATGACACACGTACTTATAGTGAATGTAGGCCTAGCATAGTATTGTCAGTTTTGCCACATGTAAAGCACTTTACAATTGTATATAGTGTAAAAACAAAGACTAAGGCTAATTTGAGTACGAAACATTGGCTAAACTACTAGCATCGGTGCAAGCATAGATGTGAAAGACGTTTAATGCGTGGGATTGACGCGCTTGCACTCACTTTCAATCATACAACAGTATATGCACACATCGTGATTGATTGTGATGGGCCTAAACTACGACTGTGTGCAAAGTCTGACAATACAGCAATGACCAATGATCTGATGGTCATATGATATTATAAATGCTAGATTCACACTACAAATATGCTTAGATTATGTTTTGGAGCTATGACACACGTACTTATAGTGATTGTAGGCCTAGCATAGTATTGTCAGTTTTGCCACATGTAAAGCACTTTACAGCTGTATATAGTGTAAAAACAAAAGACTAAGGCTAATTTGAGTAGGAAACATTGGATAAACTACTGGCATTGGTGCAAGCATAGATGTAAAAGACGTTTAATGCATGGGACTGACGCGCTTGCACTCAATTTCAATCATACAACAGCATATGCACACATTGTGATTACTTGTGATGGGCCTAAACTACGACTGTGTGCAAAGTCTGACAATACAGCAATGACCAATGATCTGATGGTCATATGATATTATAACTACTAGTTTCACTGTTGAAATATGCTTAGATTATGTTTTGGAGCTTTGACACACGTACTTATAGTGATTGTAGGCCTAGCATAGTATTGTCAGTGTTGCCACATGTAAAGCACTTTACAGCTGTATGTAGTGTAAAAACAAAGACTAAGGGTAATTTGAGTAGGAAACATTGGCTAACCTACTGGCATCGGTGCAAGCATAGTTGTAAAAGACGTTTAATGCATGGGATTGACGCTCTTGCACTCAATTTCAATCATACAACAGTATATGCACACAATGTGATTGCTTGTGATGGGCCTAACATACGGCTGTGTGCAAAGTCTGACAATACAGCAATGACCAATGATCTGATGGTCATTTGATATTGAAAATACTAGTTTCACTGTTGAAATATGCTTAGATTATGTTTTGGAGCTATGACACACGTACTTATAGTGAATGTAGGCCTAGCATAGTATTGTCAGTTTTGCCACAAGTAAAGCACTTTACAATTGTATATAGTGTAACAACAAAGACTAAGGCTAATTTGAGTACGAAACATTGGCTAAACTACTAGCATCGGTGCAAGCATAGATGTAAAAGACATTTAATGCATGGGATTGACGCGCTTGCGATCAATTTCAATCATACAACAGTATATGCACACATTGTGATTGCTTGTGATGGGCCTAACATACGGCTGTGTGCAAAGTCTTACAACACAGCAATGACCAATGATCTGATGGTCATATGATATTAAAAATACTAGTTTCACTGTTGAAATATGCTTAGATTATGTGTTGGAGCTATGACACACGTACTTATAGTGAATGTAGGCCTAGCATAATATTGTCAGTTTTGCCACAAGTAAAGCACTTTACAGTTGTATATAGTGTAACAACAAAGACTAAGGCTAATTTGAGTACGAAACATTGGCTAAACTACTAGCATCGGTGCAAGCATAGATGTGAAAGACGTTTAATGCGTGGGATTAACGCGCTTGCACTCACTTTCAATCATACAACAGTATATGCACACATCGTGATTGCTTGTGATGGGCCTAAAATACGTATGTGTGCAATGTCTGACAACACAGCAATGACCACTGTTCTGATGGTCATATGATATTATAAATGCTAGATTCACACTACAATTATGCTTAGATTATGTTTTGGAGCTATGACACACGTACTTATAGTGATTGTAGGCCTAGCATAGTATTGTCAGTTTTGCCACATGTAAAGCACTTTACAGCTGTATATAGTGTAAAAACAAAGACTAAGGCTAATTTGAGTAGGAAACATTGGCTAACCTACTGGCATCGGTGCAAGCATAGATGTAAAAGACGTTTAATGCATGGGATTGACGCTCTTGCACTCAATTTCAATCATACAACAGTATATGCACACATTGTGATTGCTTGTGATGGGCCTAACATACGGCTGTGTGCAAAGTCTGACAATACAGCAATGACCAATGATCTGATGGTCATATGATATTAAAAATACTAGTTTCACTGTTGAAATATGCTTAGATTATGTTTTGGAGCTATGACACACGTACTTATAGTGAATGTAGGCCTAGCATAATATTGTCAGTTTTGCCACAAGTAAAGCACTTTACAATTGTATATAGTGTAACAACAAAGACTAAGGCTAATTTGAGTACGAAACATTGGCTAAACTACTAGCATCGGTGCAAGCATAGATGTGAAAGACGTTTAATGCGTGGGATTAACGCGCTTGCACTCACTTTCAATCATACAACAGTATATGCACACATCGTGATTGCTTGTGATGGGCCTAAAATACGTATGTGTGCAATGTCTGACAACACAGCAATGACCACTGTTCTGATGGTCATATGATATTATAAATGCTAGATTCACACTACAATTATGCTTAGATTATGTTTTGGAGCTATGACACACGTACTTATAGTGATTGTAGGCCTAGCATAGTATTGTCAGTTTTGCCACATGTAAAGCACTTTACAGCTGTATATAGTGTAAAAACAAAGACTAAGGCTAATTTGAGTAGGAAACATTGGATAAACTACTGGCATTGGTGCAAGCATAGATGTAAAAGACATTTAATGCATGGGATTGACGCGCTTGCACTCAATTTCAATCATACAACAGTATATGCACACATTGTGATTGCTTGTGATTGGCCTAACATACGGCTGTGTGCAAAGCCTGACAAAACAGCAATGACCAATGATCTGATGGTCATGTGATATTAAAAATACTAGTTTCACTGTTGAAATATGCTTAGATTATGTTTTGGAGCTATGACACACGTACTTATAGTGATTGTAGGCCTAGCATAGTATTGTCAGTTTTGCCACAAGTAAAGCACTTTAAAGCTGTATATAGTGTAAAAACAAAGACTAAGGCTAATTTGAGTACGGAAACATTGGCTAAACTACTGGCATCGGTGCAACTATAGATGTAAAAGACGTTTAATGCATAGGACTGACGCGCTTGCGATCAATTTCAATCATACAACAGTATATGCACACATTGTGATTGCTTGTGATGGGCCTAAAATACGTATGTGTGCAAAGTCTGACAACACAGCACTGACCACTGTTCTGATGGTCATATGATATTATACATGCTAGATTCACACTACAAATATGCTTAGATTATGTTTTGGAGCTATGACACACGTACTTATAGTGAATGTAGGCCTAGCATAGTATTGTCAGTTTTGCCACAAGTAAAGCACTTTACAATTGTATATAGTGTAAAAACAAAGACTAAGGCTAATTTGAGTAGGAAACATTGGCTAAACTACTGGCATCGGTGCAAGCATAGATGTAAAAGACGTTTAATGCATGGGATTGACGCGCTTGAACTCAATTTCAATCATACAACAGTATATGCACACATTGTGATTGCTTGTGATGGGCCTAACATACGACTGTGTGCAAATTCTGACAATACAGCAATGACCAATGATCTGATGGTCATATGATATTATAAATACTAGTTTCACTGTTGAAATATGCTTAGATTATGTTTTGGACCTATGACACACGTACTTATAGTGATTGTAGGCCTAGCATAGTATTGTCAGTTTTGCCACATGTAAAGCACTTTAAAGCTGTATATAGTCTAAAAACAAAGACTAAGGCTAATTTGAGTAGGAAACATTGGCTAAACTACTGGCATCGGTGCAAGCATAGATGTAAAAGACGTTTAATGCATGGGATTGACGCGCTTGCACTCAATTTCAATCATACAACAGTATATGCACACATTGTGGTTGCTTGTGATGGGCCTAACATACGGCTGTGTGCAAAGTCTGACACTACAGCAATGACCAATGATCTGATGGTCATATGATATTAAAAATACTAGTTTCACTGTTGAAATATGCTTAGATTATGTTTTGGAGCTATGACACCCGTACTTATAGTGATTGTAGGCCTAGCATAGTATTGTCAGTTTTGCCACATGTAAAGCACTTTAAAGCTGTATATAGTGTAAAAACAAAGACTAAGGCTAATTTGAGTACGGAAACATTGGCTAAACTACTGGCATCGGTGCAAGCATAGATGTAAAAGACGTTTAATGCATGGGACTGACGCGCTTGCGATCAATTTTAATCATACAACAGTATATGCACACATTGTGATTGCTTGTGATGGGCCTAAAATACGTATGTGTGCAAAGTCTGACAACACAGCACTGACCACTGTTCTGATGGTCATGTGATATTATACATGCTTGATTCACACTACAAATATGCTTAGATTATGTTTTGGAGCTATGACACACGTACTGATAGTGATTGTAGGCCTAGCATAGTATTGTCAGTTTTGCCACAAGTAAAGCACTTTACAATTGTATATAGTGTAACAACAAAGACTAAGGCTAATTTGAGTAGGAAACATTGGATAAACTACTGGCATTGGTGCAAGCATAGATGTAAAAGACTTTTAATGTATGGGATTGACGCGCTTGCACTCAATTTCAATCATACAACAGTATATGCACACATTGTGATTGCTTGTGATGGGCCTAACATACGACTGTGTGCAAATTCTGACAATACAGCAATGACCAATGATCTGATGGTCATATGATATTATAAATACTAGTTTCACTGTTGAAATATGCTTAGATTATGTTTTGGACCTATGACACACGTACTTATAGTGATTGTAGGCCTAGCATAGTATTGTCAGTTTTGCCACATGTAAAGCACTTTAAAGCTGTATATAGTCTAAAAACAAAGACTAAGGCTAATTTGAGTAGGAAAGATTGGCTAAACTACTGGCATCGGTGCAAGCATAGATGTAAAAGACGTTTAATGCATGGGATTGACGCGCTTGCACTCAATTTCAATCATACAACAGTATATGCACACATTGTGGTTGCTTGTGATGGGCCTAACATACGGCTGTGTGCAAAGTCTGACACTACAGCAATGACCAATGATCTGATGGTCATATGATATTAAAAATACTAGTTTCACTGTTGAAATATGCTTAGATTATGTTTTGGAGCTATGACACCCGTACTTATAGTGATTGTAGGCCTAGCATAGTATTGTCAGTTTTGCCACATGTAAAGCACTTTAAAGCTGTATATAGTGTAAAAACAAAGACTAAGGCTAATTTGAGTACGGAAACATTGGCTAAACTACTGGCATCGGTGCAAGCATAGATGTAAAAGACGTTTAATGCATGGGACTGACGCGCTTGCGATCAATTTTAATCATACAACAGTATATGCACACATTGTGATTGCTTGTGATGGGCCTAAAATACGTATGTGTGCAAAGTCTGACAACACAGCACTGACCACTGTTCTGATGGTCATGTGATATTATACATGCTTGATTCACACTACAAATATGCTTAGATTATGTTTTGGAGCTATGACACACGTACTGATAGTGATTGTAGGCCTAGCATAGTATTGTCAGTTTTGCCACAAGTAAAGCACTTTACAATTGTATATAGTGTAACAACAAAGACTAAGGCTAATTTGAGTAGGAAACATTGGATAAACTACTGGCATTGGTGCAAGCATAGATGTAAAAGACTTTTAATGTATGGGATTGACGCGCTTGAACTCAATTTCAATCATACAACAGTATATGCACACATTGTGATTGCTTGTGATGGGCCTAACATACGACTGTGTGCAAATTCTGACAATACAGCAATGACCAATGATCTGATGGTCATATGATATTATAAATACTAGTTTCACTGTTGAAATATGCTTAGATTATGTTTTGGAGCTATGACACACGTACTTATAGTGATTGTAGGCCTAGCATAGTATTGTCAGTTTTGCTTCATGTAAAGCACTTTAAAGCTGTATATAGTATAAAAATAAAAGACTACGGCTAATTTGAGTAGGAAACATTGGCTAAACTACTGGCATCGGTGCAAGCATAGATGTGAAAGACGTTTAATGCGTGGGATTGACGCGCTTGCACTCAATTTCAATCATACAACAGTATATGCACACATTGTGATTGCTTGTGATGGGCCTAACATACGACTGTGTGCAAAGTCTGACAACACAGCAATGACCGCTGTTCTGATGGTCATATGATATTATAAATGCTAGATTCACACTACAAATATGCTTAGATTATGTTTTGGAGCTATGACACACGTACTAATAGTGATTGTAGGCCTAGCATAGTATTGTCAGTTTTGCCACATGTAAAGCACTTTAAAGCTGTATATAGTCTAAAAACACATACTAAGGCTAATTTGAGTACGGAAACATTGGCTAAACTACTGGCATCGGTGCAAGTATAGATGTAAAAGACGTTTAATGCATGGCATTGAAGCGCTTGCACTCAATGTCAATCATACAACAGTATATGCACACATTGTGATTACTTGTGATGGGCCTAAAATACGACTGTGTGCAAAGTCTGACAATACAGCAATGACCACTGTTCTGATGGTCATATGATATTATAACTACTAGTTTCACTGTTGAAATATGCTTAGATTATGTTGTGGAGCTATGACACACGTACTTATAGTGATTGTAGGCCTAGCATAGTATTGTCAGTTTTGCCACAAGTAAAGCACTCTAAAGCTGTATATAGTCTAAAAACAAAGACTAAGGCTAATTTGAGTACGAAACATTGGCTAAACTACTAGCATCGGTGCAAGCATAGATGTGAAAGACGTTTAATGCGTGGGATTGACGCGCTTGCACCCACTTTCAATCATACAACAGTATATGCACACATCGTGATTGCTTGTGATGGGCCTAAAATACGTATGTGTGCAATGTCTGACAACACAGCAATGACCACTGTTCTGATGGTCATATGATATTATAACTACTAGTTTCACTGTTGAAATATGCTTAGATTATGTTGTGGAGCTATGACACACGTACTTATAGTGATTGTAGGCCTAGCATAGTATTGTCAGTTTTGCCACATGTAAAGCACTTTAAAGCTGTATATAGTGTAAAAACAAAGACTAAGGCTAATTTGAGTACGAAACATTGGCTAAACTACTGGCATCGGTGCAAGCATAGATGTAAAAGACGTTTAATGCATGGGACTGACGTGCTTGCGATCAATGTCAATCATACAACAGTATATGCACACATTGTGATTGCTTGTGATGGTCCTAACATACGGCTGTGTGCAAAGTCTGACAACATTGCACTTACCACTGTTCTGATGGTCATATGATATTATACATGCTAGAGTCACACTACAAATATGCTTAGATTATGTTTTGGAGCTATGACACACGTACTTATAGTGAATGTAGGCCTAGCATAGTATTGTCAGTTTTGCCACATGTAAAGCACTTTACAATTGTATATAGTGTAAAAACAAAGACTAAGGCTAATTTGAGTACGAAACATTGGCTAAACTACTAGCATCGGTGCAAGCATAGATGTGAAAGACGTTTAATGCGTGGGATTGACGCGCTTGCACTCACTTTCAATCATACAACAGTATATGCACACATCGTGATTGATTGTGATGGGCCTAAACTACGACTGTGTGCAAAGTCTGACAATACAGCAATGACCAATGATCTGATGGTCATATGATATTATAAATGCTAGATTCACACTACAAATATGCTTAGATTATGTTTTGGAGCTATGACACACGTACTTATAGTGATTGTAGGCCTAGCATAGTATTGTCAGTTTTGCCACATGTAAAGCACTTTACAGCTGTATATAGTGTAAAAACAAAAGACTAAGGCTAATTTGAGTAGGAAACATTGGATAAACTACTGGCATTGGTGCAAGCATAGATGTAAAAGACGTTTAATGCATGGGACTGACGCGCTTGCACTCAATTTCAATCATACAACAGCATATGCACACATTGTGATTACTTGTGATGGGCCTAAACTACGACTGTGTGCAAAGTCTGACAATACAGCAATGACCAATGATCTGATGGTCATATGATATTATAACTACTAGTTTCACTGTTGAAATATGCTTAGATTATGTTTTGGAGCTTTGACACACGTACTTATAGTGATTGTAGGCCTAGCATAGTATTGTCAGTGTTGCCACATGTAAAGCACTTTACAGCTGTATGTAGTGTAAAAACAAAGACTAAGGGTAATTTGAGTAGGAAACATTGGCTAACCTACTGGCATCGGTGCAAGCATAGTTGTAAAAGACGTTTAATGCATGGGATTGACGCTCTTGCACTCAATTTCAATCATACAACAGTATATGCACACAATGTGATTGCTTGTGATGGGCCTAACATACGGCTGTGTGCAAAGTCTGACAATACAGCAATGACCAATGATCTGATGGTCATTTGATATTGAAAATACTAGTTTCACTGTTGAAATATGCTTAGATTATGTTTTGGAGCTATGACACACGTACTTATAGTGAATGTAGGCCTAGCATAGTATTGTCAGTTTTGCCACAAGTAAAGCACTTTACAATTGTATATAGTGTAACAACAAAGACTAAGGCTAATTTGAGTACGAAACATTGGCTAAACTACTAGCATCGGTGCAAGCATAGATGTAAAAGACATTTAATGCATGGGATTGACGCGCTTGCGATCAATTTCAATCATACAACAGTATATGCACACATTGTGATTGCTTGTGATGGGCCTAACATACGGCTGTGTGCAAAGTCTTACAACACAGCAATGACCAATGATCTGATGGTCATATGATATTAAAAATACTAGTTTCACTGTTGAAATATGCTTAGATTATGTGTTGGAGCTATGACACACGTACTTATAGTGAATGTAGGCCTAGCATAATATTGTCAGTTTTGCCACAAGTAAAGCACTTTACAGTTGTATATAGTGTAACAACAAAGACTAAGGCTAATTTGAGTACGAAACATTGGCTAAACTACTAGCATCGGTGCAAGCATAGATGTGAAAGACGTTTAATGCGTGGGATTAACGCGCTTGCACTCACTTTCAATCATACAACAGTATATGCACACATCGTGATTGCTTGTGATGGGCCTAAAATACGTATGTGTGCAATGTCTGACAACACAGCAATGACCACTGTTCTGATGGTCATATGATATTATAAATGCTAGATTCACACTACAATTATGCTTAGATTATGTTTTGGAGCTATGACACACGTACTTATAGTGATTGTAGGCCTAGCATAGTATTGTCAGTTTTGCCACATGTAAAGCACTTTACAGCTGTATATAGTGTAAAAACAAAGACTAAGGCTAATTTGAGTAGGAAACATTGGCTAACCTACTGGCATCGGTGCAAGCATAGATGTAAAAGACGTTTAATGCATGGGATTGACGCTCTTGCACTCAATTTCAATCATACAACAGTATATGCACACATTGTGATTGCTTGTGATGGGCCTAACATACGGCTGTGTGCAAAGTCTGACAATACAGCAATGACCAATGATCTGATGGTCATATGATATTAAAAATACTAGTTTCACTGTTGAAATATGCTTAGATTATGTGTTGGAGCTATGACACACGTACTTATAGTGAATGTAGGCCTAGCATAATATTGTCAGTTTTGCCACAAGTAAAGCACTTTACAGTTGTATATAGTGTAACAACAAAGACTAAGGCTAATTTGAGTACGAAACATTGGCTAAACTACTAGCATCGGTGCAAGCATAGATGTGAAAGACGTTTAATGCGTGGGATTAACGCGCTTGCACTCACTTTCAATCATACAACAGTATATGCACACATCGTGATTGCTTGTGATGGGCCTAAAATACGTATGTGTGCAATGTCTGACAACACAGCAATGACCACTGTTCTGATGGTCATATGATATTATAAATGCTAGATTCACACTACAATTATGCTTAGATTATGTTTTGGAGCTATGACACACGTACTTATAGTGATTGTAGGCCTAGCATAGTATTGTCAGTTTTGCCACATGTAAAGCACTTTAAAGCTGTATATAGTGTAAAAACAAAGACTAAGGCTAATTTGAGTAGGAAACATTGGCTAACCTACTGGCATCGGTGCAAGCATAGATGTAAAAGACGTTTAATGCATGGGATTGACGCTCTTGCACTCAATTTCAATCATACAACAGTATATGCACACATTGTGATTGCTTGTGATGGGCCTAACATACGGCTGTGTGCAAAGTCTGACAATACAGCAATGACCAATGATCTGATGGTCATATGATATTAAAAATACTAGTTTCACTGTTGAAATATGCTTAGATTATGTTTTGGAGCTATGACACACGTACTTATAGTGAATGTAGGCCTAGCATAATATTGTCAGTTTTGCCACAAGTAAAGCACTTTACAATTGTATATAGTGTAACAACAAAGACTAAGGCTAATTTGAGTACGAAACATTGGCTAAACTACTAGCATCGGTGCAAGCATAGATGTGAAAGACGTTTAATGCGTGGGATTAACGCGCTTGCACTCACTTTCAATCATACAACAGTATATGCACACATCGTGATTGCTTGTGATGGGCCTAAAATACGTATGTGTGCAATGTCTGACAACACAGCAATGACCACTGTTCTGATGGTCATATGATATTATAAATGCTAGATTCACACTACAATTATGCTTAGATTATGTTTTGGAGCTATGACACACGTACTTATAGTGATTGTAGGCCTAGCATAGTATTGTCAGTTTTGCCACATGTAAAGCACTTTACAGCTGTATATAGTGTAAAAACAAAGACTAAGGCTAATTTGAGTAGGAAACATTGGATAAACTACTGGCATTGGTGCAAGCATAGATGTAAAAGACATTTAATGCATGGGATTGACGCGCTTGCACTCAATTTCAATCATACAACAGTATATGCACACATTGTGATTGCTTGTGATTGGCCTAACATACGGCTGTGTGCAAAGCCTGACAAAACAGCAATGACCAATGATCTGATGGTCATGTGATATTAAAAATACTAGTTTCACTGTTGAAATATGCTTAGATTATGTTTTGGAGCTATGACACACGTACTTATAGTGATTGTAGGCCTAGCATAGTATTGTCAGTTTTGCCACAAGTAAAGCACTTTAAAGCTGTATATAGTGTAAAAACAAAGACTAAGGCTAATTTGAGTACGGAAACATTGGCTAAACTACTGGCATCGGTGCAACTATAGATGTAAAAGACGTTTAATGCATAGGACTGACGCGCTTGCGATCAATTTCAATCATACAACAGTATATGCACACATTGTGATTGCTTGTGATGGGCCTAAAATACGTATGTGTGCAAAGTCTGACAACACAGCACTGACCACTGTTCTGATGGTCATATGATATTATACATGCTAGATTCACACTACAAATATGCTTAGATTATGTTTTGGAGCTATGACACACGTACTTATAGTGAATGTAGGCCTAGCATAGTATTGTCAGTTTTGCCACAAGTAAAGCACTTTACAATTGTATATAGTGTAAAAACAAAGACTAAGGCTAATTTGAGTAGGAAACATTGGCTAAACTACTGGCATCGGTGCAAGCATAGATGTAAAAGACGTTTAATGCATGGGATTGACGCGCTTGAACTCAATTTCAATCATACAACAGTATATGCACACATTGTGATTGCTTGTGATGGGCCTAACATACGACTGTGTGCAAATTCTGACAATACAGCAATGACCAATGATCTGATGGTCATATGATATTATAAATACTAGTTTCACTGTTGAAATATGCTTAGATTATGTTTTGGACCTATGACACACGTACTTATAGTGATTGTAGGCCTAGCATAGTATTGTCAGTTTTGCCACATGTAAAGCACTTTAAAGCTGTATATAGTCTAAAAACAAAGACTAAGGCTAATTTGAGTAGGAAACATTGGCTAAACTACTGGCATCGGTGCAAGCATAGATGTAAAAGACGTTTAATGCATGGGATTGACGCGCTTGCACTCAATTTCAATCATACAACAGTATATGCACACATTGTGGTTGCTTGTGATGGGCCTAACATACGGCTGTGTGCAAAGTCTGACACTACAGCAATGACCAATGATCTGATGGTCATATGATATTAAAAATACTAGTTTCACTGTTGAAATATGCTTAGATTATGTTTTGGAGCTATGACACCCGTACTTATAGTGATTGTAGGCCTAGCATAGTATTGTCAGTTTTGCCACATGTAAAGCACTTTAAAGCTGTATATAGTGTAAAAACAAAGACTAAGGCTAATTTGAGTACGGAAACATTGGCTAAACTACTGGCATCGGTGCAAGCATAGATGTAAAAGACGTTTAATGCATGGGACTGACGCGCTTGCGATCAATTTTAATCATACAACAGTATATGCACACATTGTGATTGCTTGTGATGGGCCTAAAATACGTATGTGTGCAAAGTCTGACAACACAGCACTGACCACTGTTCTGATGGTCATGTGATATTATACATGCTTGATTCACACTACAAATATGCTTAGATTATGTTTTGGAGCTATGACACACGTACTGATAGTGATTGTAGGCCTAGCATAGTATTGTCAGTTTTGCCACAAGTAAAGCACTTTACAATTGTATATAGTGTAACAACAAAGACTAAGGCTAATTTGAGTAGGAAACATTGGATAAACTACTGGCATTGGTGCAAGCATAGATGTAAAAGACTTTTAATGTATGGGATTGACGCGCTTGCACTCAATTTCAATCATACAACAGTATATGCACACATTGTGATTGCTTGTGATGGGCCTAACATACGACTGTGTGCAAATTCTGACAATACAGCAATGACCAATGATCTGATGGTCATATGATATTATAAATACTAGTTTCACTGTTGAAATATGCTTAGATTATGTTTTGGACCTATGACACACGTACTTATAGTGATTGTAGGCCTAGCATAGTATTGTCAGTTTTGCCACATGTAAAGCACTTTAAAGCTGTATATAGTCTAAAAACAAAGACTAAGGCTAATTTGAGTAGGAAAGATTGGCTAAACTACTGGCATCGGTGCAAGCATAGATGTAAAAGACGTTTAATGCATGGGATTGACGCGCTTGCACTCAATTTCAATCATACAACAGTATATGCACACATTGTGGTTGCTTGTGATGGGCCTAACATACGGCTGTGTGCAAAGTCTGACACTACAGCAATGACCAATGATCTGATGGTCATATGATATTAAAAATACTAGTTTCACTGTTGAAATATGCTTAGATTATGTTTTGGAGCTATGACACCCGTACTTATAGTGATTGTAGGCCTAGCATAGTATTGTCAGTTTTGCCACATGTAAAGCACTTTAAAGCTGTATATAGTGTAAAAACAAAGACTAAGGCTAATTTGAGTACGGAAACATTGGCTAAACTACTGGCATCGGTGCAAGCATAGATGTAAAAGACGTTTAATGCATGGGACTGACGCGCTTGCGATCAATTTTAATCATACAACAGTATATGCACACATTGTGATTGCTTGTGATGGGCCTAAAATACGTATGTGTGCAAAGTCTGACAACACAGCACTGACCACTGTTCTGATGGTCATGTGATATTATACATGCTTGATTCACACTACAAATATGCTTAGATTATGTTTTGGAGCTATGACACACGTACTGATAGTGATTGTAGGCCTAGCATAGTATTGTCAGTTTTGCCACAAGTAAAGCACTTTACAATTGTATATAGTGTAACAACAAAGACTAAGGCTAATTTGAGTAGGAAACATTGGATAAACTACTGGCATTGGTGCAAGCATAGATGTAAAAGACTTTTAATGTATGGGATTGACGCGCTTGAACTCAATTTCAATCATACAACAGTATATGCACACATTGTGATTGCTTGTGATGGGCCTAACATACGACTGTGTGCAAATTCTGACAATACAGCAATGACCAATGATCTGATGGTCATATGATATTATAAATACTAGTTTCACTGTTGAAATATGCTTAGATTATGTTTTGGAGCTATGACACACGTACTTATAGTGATTGTAGGCCTAGCATAGTATAGTCAGTTTTGCCACATGTAAAGCACTTTAAAGCTGTATATAGTCTAAAAACAAAGACTAAGGCTAATTTGAGTAGGAAAGATTGGCTAAACTACTGGCATCGGTGCAAGCATAGATGTAAAAGACGTTTAATGCATGGGATTGACGCGCTTGCACTCAATTTCAATCATACAACAGTATATGCACACATTGTGATTGCTTGTGATGGGCCTAAAATACGTATGTGTGCAAAGTCTGACAATACAGCAATGACCACTGATCTGATGGTCATATGATATTAAAAATACTAGCTTCACTGTTGAAATATGCTTAGATTATGTTTTGGAGCTATGACACACGTACTTATAGTGATTGTAGGCCTAGCATAGTATTGTCAGGTTTGCCACATGTAAAGCACTTTAAAGCTGTATATAGTGTAAAAACAAAGACTAAGGCTAATTTGAGTAGGAAACATTGGCTAAACTACTGGCATCGGTGCAAGCATAGATGTAAAAGACGTTTAATGCATGGGATTGACGCGCTTGAACTCAATTTCAATCATACAACAGTATATGCACACATTGTGATTGCTTGTGATGGGCCTAACATACGACTGTGTGCAAATTCTGACAATACAGCAATGACCAATGATCTGATGGTCATATGATATTATAAATACTAGTTTCACTGTTGAAATATGCTTAGATTATGTTTTGGAGCTATGACACACGTACTTATAGTGATTGTAGGCCTAGCATAGTATAGTCAGTTTTGCCACATGTAAAGCACTTTAAAGCTGTATATAGTCTAAAAACAAAGACTAAGGCTAATTTGAGTAGGAAAGATTGGCTAAACTACTGGCATCGGTGCAAGCATAGATGTAAAAGACGTTTAATGCATGGGATTGACGTGCTTGAACTCAATTTCAATCATACAACAGTATATGCACACATTGTGATTGCTTGTGATGGGCCTAACATACGACTGTGTGCAAATTCTGACAATACAGCAATGACCAATGATCTGATGGTCATATGATATTATAAATACTAGTTTCACTGTTGAAATATGCTTAGATTATGTTTTGGAGCTATGGCACACGTACTTATAGTGATTGTAGGCCTAGCATAGTATTGTCAGTTTTGCCACATGTAAAGCACTTTAAAGCTGTATATAGTCTAAAAACAAAGACTAAGGCTAATTTGAGTAGGAAAGATTGGCTAAACTACTGGCATCGGTGCAAGCATAGATGTAAAAGACGTTTAATGCATGGGATTGACGCGCTTGCACTCAATTTCAATCATACAACAGTATATGCACACATTGTGATTGCTTGTGATGGGCCTAACATACGGCTGTGTGCAAAGTCTGACACTACAGCAATGACCAATGATCTGATGGTCATATGATATTAAAAATACTAGTTTCACTGTTGAAATATGCTTAGATTATGTTTTGGAGCTATGACACCCGTACTTATAGTGATTGTAGGCCTAGCATAGTATTGTCAGTTGTGCCACATGTAAAGCACTTTAAAGCTGTATATAGTCTAAAAACAAAGACTAAGGCTAATTTGAGTACGGAAACATTGGCTAAACTACTGGCATCGGTGCAAGCATAGATGTAAAAGACGTTTAATGCATGGGACTGACGCGCTTGCGATCAATTTTAATCATACAACAGTATATGCACACATTGTGATTGCTTGTGATGGGCCTAAAATACGTATGTGTGCAAAGTCTGACAACATTGCACTGACCACTGTTCTGATCGTCATATGATATTATACATGCTTGATTCACACTACAAATATGCTTAGATTATGTTTTGGAGCTATGACACACGTACTGATAGTGATTGTAGGCCTAGCATAGTATTGTCAGTTTTGCCACAAGTAAAGCACTTTACAATTGTATATAGTGTAACAACAAAGACTAAGGCTAATTTGAGTAGGAAACATTGGATAAACTACTGGCATTGGTGCAAGCATAGATGTAAAAGACTTTTAATGTATGGGATTGACGCGCTTGCACTCAATTTCAATCATACAACAGTATATGCACACATTGTGATTGCTTGTGATGGATCTAAAATACGACTGTGTGCAAAGTCTGACAATACAGCAATGACCAATGATCTGATGGTCATATGATATTAAAAATACTAGTTTCACTGTTGAAATATGCTTAGATTATGTTTTGGAGCTATGACACCCGTACTTATAGTGATTGTAGGCCTAGCATAGTATTGTCAGTTTTGCCACATGTAAAGCACTTTAAAGCTGTATATAGTCTAAACACAAAGACTAAGGCTAATTTGAGTAGGAAAGATTGGCTAAACTACTGGCATCGGTGCAAGCATAGATGTAAAAGACGTTTAATGCATGGGATTGACGCGCTTGCACTCAATTTCAATCATACAACAGTATATGCACACATTGTGATTGCTTGTGATGGGCCTAACATACGGCTGTGTGCAAAGTCTGACAATACAGCAATGCCCAATGATCTGATGGTCATATGATATTAAAAATACTAGTTTCACTGTTGAAATATGCTTAGATTATGTTTTGGAGCTATGACACACGTACTGATAGTGATTGTAGGCCTAGCATAGTATTGTCAGTTTTGCCACAAGTAAAGCACTTTACAATTGTATATAGTGTAACAACAAAGACTAAGGCTAATTTGAGTAGGAAACATTGGATAAACTACTGGCATTGGTGCAAGCATAGATGTAAAAGACCTTTAATGTATGGGATTGACGCGCTTGCACTCAATTTCAATCATACAACAGTATATGCACACATTGTGATTGCTTGTGATGGGTCTAAAATACGACTGTGTGCAAAGTCTGACAATACAGCAATGACCAATGATCTGATGGTCATATGATATTAAAAATACTAGTTTCACTGTTGAAATATGCTTAGATTATGTTTTGGAGCTATGACACCCGTACTTATAGTGATTGTAGGCCTAGCATAGTATTGTCAGTTGTGCCACATGTAAAGCACTTTAAAGCTGTATATAGTCTAACAACAAAGACTAAGGCTAATTTGAGTACGGAAACATTGGCTAAACTACTGGCATCGGTGCAAGCATAGATGTAAAAGACGTTTAATGCATGGGACTGACGCGCTTGCGATCAATTTTAATCATACAACAGTATATGCACACATTGTGATTGCTTGTGATGGGCCTAAAATACGTATGTGTGCAAAGTCTGACAACATTGCACTGACCACTGTTCTGATCGTCATATGATATTATACATGCTTGATTCACACTACAAATATGCTTAGATTATGTTTTGGAGCTATGACACACGTACTGATAGTGATTGTAGGCCTAGCATAGTATTGTCAGTTTTGCCACAAGTAAAGCACTTTACAATTGTATATAGTGTAACAACAAAGACTAAGGCTAATTTGAGTAGGAAACATTGGATAAACTACTGGCATTGGTGCAAGCATAGATGTAAAAGACGTTTAATGTATGGGATTGACGCGCTTGCACTCAATTTCAATCATACAACAGTATATGCACACATTGTGATTGCTTGTGATGGGTCTAAAATACGACTGTGTGCAAAGTCTGACAATACAGCAATGACCAATGATCTGATGGTCATATGATATTAAAAATACTAGTTTCACTGTTGAAATATGCTTAGATTATGTTTTGGAGCTATGACACCCGTACTTATAGTGATTGTAGGCCTAGCATAGTATTGTCAGTTTTGCCACATGTAAAGCACTTTAAAGCTGTATATAGTCTAAAAACAAAGACTAAGGCTAATTTGAGTAGGAAAGATTGGCTAAACTACTGGCATCGGTGCAAGCATAGATGTAAAAGACGTTTAATGCATGGGATTGACGCGCTTGCACTCAATTTCAATCATACAACAGTATATGCACACATTGTGATTGCTTGTGATGGGCCTAACATACGGTAGTGTGCAAAGTCTGACAATACAGCAATGCCCAATGATCTGATGGTCATATGATATTAAAAATACTAGTTTCACTGTTGAAATATGCTTAGATTATGTTTTGGAGCTATGACACACGTACTGATAGTGATTGTAGGCCTAGCATAGTATTGTCAGTTTTGCCACAAGTAAAGCACTTTACAATTGTATATAGTGTAACAACAAAGACTAAGGCTAATTTGAGTAGGAAACATTGGATAAACTACTGGCATCGGTGCAAGCATAGATGTAAAAGACCTTTAATGTATGGGATTGACGCGCTTGCACTCAATTTCAATCATACAACAGTATATGCACACATTGTGATTGCTTGTGATGGGTCTAAAATACGACTGTGTGCAAAGTCTGACAATACAGCAATGACCAATGATCTGATGGTCATATGATATTAAAAATACTAGTTTCACTGTTGAAATATGCTTAGATTATGTTTTGGAGCTATGACACCCGTACTTATAGTGATTGTAGGCCTAGCATAGTATTGTCAGTTTTGCCACATGTAAAGCACTTTAAAGCTGTATATAGTCTAAAAACAAAGACTAAGGCTAATTGGAGTAGGAAAGATTGGCTAAACTACTGGCATCGGTGCAAGCATAGATGTAAAAGACGTTTAATGCATGGGATTGACGCGCTTGCACTCAATTTCAATCATACAACAGTATATGCACACATTGTGATTGCTTGTGATGGGCCTAACATACGGCTGTGTACAAAGTCTGACAATACAGCAATGCCCAATGATCTGATGGTCATATGATATTAAAAATACTAGTTTCACTGTTGAAATATGCTTAGATTATGTTTTGGAGCTATGACACACGTACTGATAGTGATTGTAGGCCTAGCATAGTATTGTCAGTTTTGCCACATGTAAAGCACTCTAAAGCTGTATATAGTCTAAAAACAAAGACTAAGGCTAATTTGAGTAGGGAACATTGGATAAACTACTGGCATCGGTGCAAGCATAGATGTAAATGACGTTTAATGCATGGGATTGACGCGCTTGCACTCAATTTCAATCATACAACAGTATATGCACACATTGTGATTGCTTGTGATGGTCCTAACATACGGCTGTGTGCAAAGTCTGACACTACAGCACTGACCACTGTTCTGATGGTCATATGATATTATAAATACTAGCTTCACTGTTGAAATATGCTTAGATTATGTTTTGGAGCTATGACACACGTACTTATAGTGATTGTAGGCCTAGCATAGTATAGTCAGTTTTGCCACATGTAAAGCACTTTAAAGCTGTATATAGTCTAAAAACAAAGACTAAGGCTAATTTGAGTAGGAAAGATTGGCTAAACTACTGGCATCGGTGCAAGCATAGATGTAAAAGACGTTTAATGCATGGGATTGACGCGCTTGCACTCAATTTCAATCATACAACAGTATATGCACACATTGTGATTGCTTGTGATGGGCCTAACATACGGCTGTGTGCAAAGTCTGACACTACAGCAATGACCAATGATCTGATGGTCATATGATATTAAAAATACTAGTTTCACTGTTGAAATATGCTTAGATTATGTGTTGGAGCTATGACATACGTACATATATTGATTGTAGGCCTAGCATAGTATTGTCAGGTTTGCCACATGTAAAGCACCTTAAAGCTGTATATAGTGTAAACACAAAGACTAAGGCTAATTTGAGTAGGAAAGATTGGCTAAACTACTGGCATCGGTGCAAGCATAGATGTAAAAGACGTTTAATCCATGGGATTGACTCGCTTGCACTCAATTTCAATCATACAACAGTATATGCACACATTGTGATTGCTTGTGATGGGCCTAAAATACGTATGTGTGCAAAGTCTGACAATACAGCAATGACCACTGATCTGATGGTCATATGATATTAAAAATACTAGTTTCACTGTTGAAATATGCTTAGATTATGTTTTGGAGCTATGACACCCGTACTTATAGTGATTGTAGGCCTAGCATAGTATTGTCAGTTGTGCCACATGTAAAGCACTTTAAAGCTGTATATAGTGTAAAAACAAAGACTACGGCTAATTTGAGTACGGAAACATTGGCTAAACTACTGGCATCGGTGCAAGCATAGATGTAAAAGACGTTTAATGCATGGGACTGACGCGCTTGCGATCAATTTTAATCATACAACAGTATATGCACACATTGTGATTGCTTGTGATGGGCCTAAAATACGTATGTGTGCAAAGTCTGACAACATTGCACTGACCACTGTTCTGATGGTCATATGATATTATACATGCTTGATTCACACTACAAATATGCTTAGATTATGTTTTGGAGCTATGACACACGTACTGATAGTGATTGTAGGCCTAGCATAGTATTGTCAGTTTTGCCACAAGTAAAGCACTTTACAATTGTATATAGTGTAACAACAAAGACTAAGGCTAATTTGAGTAGGAAACATTGGATAAACTACTGGCATTGCTGCAAGCATAGATGTAAAAGACTTTTAATGTATGGGATTGACGCGCTTGCACTCAATTTCAATCATACAACAGTATATGCACACATTGTGATTGCTTGTGATGGGCCTAAAATACGACTGTGTGCAAAGTCTGACAATACAGCAATGACCAATGATCTGATGGTCATATGATATTAAAAATACTAGTTTCACTGTTGAAATATGCTTAGATTATGTTTTGGAGCTATGACACCCGTACTTATAGTGATTGTAGGCCTAGCATAGTATTGTCAGTTGTGCCACATGTAAAGCACTTTAAAGCTGTATATAGTGTAAAAACAAAGACTAAGGCTAATTTGAGTACGGAAACATTGGCTAAACTACTGGCATCGGTGCAAGCATAGATGTAAAAGACGTTTAATGCATGGGACTGACGCGCTTGCGATCAATTTTAATCATACAACAGTATATGCACACATTGTGATTGCTTGTGATGGGCCTAAAATACGTATGTGTGCAAAGTCTGACAACATTGCACTGACCACTGTTCTGATGGTCATATGATATTATACATGCTTGATTCACACTACAAATATGCTTAGATTATGTTTTGGAGCTATGACACACGTACTGATAGTGATTGTAGGCCTAGCATAGTATTGTCAGTTTTGCCACATGTAAAGCACTCTAAAGCTGTATATAGTCTAAAAACAAAGACTAAGGCTAATTTGAGTAGGGAACATTGGATAAACTACTGGCATCGGTGCAAGCATAGATGTAAATGACGTTTAATGCATGGGATTGACGCGCTTGCACTCAATTTCAATCATACAACAGTATATGCACACATTGTGATTGCTTGTGATGGTCCTAACATACGGCTGTGTGCAAAGTCTGACAACACAGCAGTGACCACTGTTCTGATGGTCATATGATATTATAAATACTAGCTTCACTGTTGAAATATGCTTAGATTATGTTTTGGAGCTATGACACACGTACTTATAGTGATTGTAGGCCTAGCATAGTATTGTCAGTTTTGCTACATGTAAAGCACTTTAAAGATGTATATAGTCTAAAAACAAAGACTAAGGCTAATTTGAGTAGGAAAGATTGGCTAAACTACTGGCATCGGTGCAAGCATAGATGTAAAAGACTTTTAATGTATGGGATTGACGCGCTTGCACTCAATTTCAATCATACAACAGTATATGCACACATTGTGATTGCTTGTGATGGGCCTAAAATACGACTGTGTGCAAAGTCTGACAATACAGCAATGACCAATGATCTGATGGTCATATGATATTAAAAATACTAGTTTCACTGTTGAAATATGCTTAGATTATGTTTTGGAGCTATGACACCCGTACTTATAGTGATTGTAGGCCTAGCATAGTATTGTCAGTTGTGCCACATGTAAAGCACTTTAAAGCTGTATATAGTGTAAAAACAAAGACTAAGGCTAATTTGAGTACGGAAACATTGGCTAAACTACTGGCATCGGTGCAAGCATAGATGTAAAAGACGTTTAATGCATGGGACTGACGCGCTTGCGATCAATTTTAATCATACAACAGTATATGCACACATTGTGATTGCTTGTGATGGGCCTAAAATACGTATGTGTGCAAAGTCTGACAACATTGCACTGACCACTGTTCTGATGGTCATATGATATTATACATGCTTGATTCACACTACAAATATGCTTAGATTATGTTTTGGAGCTATGACACACGTACTGATAGTGATTGTAGGCCTAGCATAGTATTGTCAGTTTTGCCACATGTAAAGCACTCTAAAGCTGTATATAGTCTAAAAACAAAGACTAAGGCTAATTTGAGTAGGGAACATTGGATAAACTACTGGCATCGGTGCAAGCATAGATGTAAATGACGTTTAATGCATGGGATTGACGCGCTTGCACTCAATTTCAATCATACAACAGTATATGCACACATTGTGATTGCTTGTGATGGTCCTAACATACGGCTGTGTGCAAAGTCTGACAACACAGCAGTGACCACTGTTCTGATGGTCATATGATATTATAAATACTAGTTTCACTGTTGAAATATGCTTAGATTATGTTTTGGAGCTATGACACACGTACTTATAGTGATTGTAGGCCTAGCATAGTATTGTCAGTTTTGCTACATGTAAAGCACTTTAAAGATGTATATAGTCTAAAAACAAAGAGTAAGGCTAATTTGAGTAGGAAAGATTGGCTAAACTACTGGCATCGGTGCAAGCATAGATGTAAAAGACGTTTAATGCATGGGATTGACGCGCTTGCACTCAATTTCAATCATACAACAGTATATGCACACATTGTGATTGCTTGTGATGGGCCTAACATACGGCTGTGTGCAAAGTCTGACAATACAGCAATGACCAATGATCTGATGGTCATATGATATTAAAAATACTAGTTTCACTGTTGAAATATGCTTAGATTATGTTGTGGAGCTATGACACACGTACTGATAGTGATTGTAGGCCTAGCATAGTATTGTCAGTTTTGCCACATGTAAAGCACTCTAAAGCTGTATATAGTCTAAAAACAAAGACTAAGGCTAATTTGAGTAGGGAACATTGGATAAACTACTGGCATCGGTGCAAGCATAGATGTAAATGACGTTTAATGCATGGGATTGACGCGCTTGCACTCAATTTCAATCATACAACAGTATATGCACACATTGTGATTGCTTGTGATGGTCCTAACATACGGCTGTGTGCAAAGTCTGACAATACAGCAATGACCACTGATCTGATGGTCATATGATATTAAAAATACTAGTTTCACTGTTGAAATATGCTTAGATTATGTTTTGGAGCTATGACACCCGTACTTATAGTGATTGTAGGCCTAGCATAGTATTGTCAGTTGTGCCACATGTAAAGCACTTTAAAGCTGTATATAGTGTAAAAACAAAGACTACGGCTAATTTGAGTACGGAAACATTGGCTAAACTACTGGCATCGGTGCAAGCATAGATGTAAAAGACGTTTAATGCATGGGACTGACGCGCTTGCGATCAATTTTAATCATACAACAGTATATGCACACATTGTGATTGCTTGTGATGGGCCTAAAATACGTATGTGTGCAAAGTCTGACAACATTGCACTGACCACTGTTCTGATGGTCATATGATATTATACATGCTTGATTCACACTACAAATATGCTTAGATTATGTTTTGGAGCTATGACACACGTACTGATAGTGATTGTAGGCCTAGCATAGTATTGTCAGTTTTGCCACAAGTAAAGCACTTTACAATTGTATATAGTGTAACAACAAAGACTAAGGCTAATTTGAGTAGGAAACATTGGATAAACTACTGGCATTGCTGCAAGCATAGATGTAAAAGACTTTTAATGTATGGGATTGACGCGCTTGCACTCAATTTCAATCATACAACAGTATATGCACACATTGTGATTGCTTGTGATGGGCCTAAAATACGACTGTGTGCAAAGTCTGACAATACAGCAATGACCAATGATCTGATGGTCATATGATATTAAAAATACTAGTTTCACTGTTGAAATATGCTTAGATTATGTTTTGGAGCTATGACACCCGTACTTATAGTGATTGTAGGCCTAGCATAGTATTGTCAGTTGTGCCACATGTAAAGCACTTTAAAGCTGTATATAGTGTAAAAACAAAGACTAAGGCTAATTTGAGTACGGAAACATTGGCTAAACTACTGGCATCGGTGCAAGCATAGATGTAAAAGACGTTTAATGCATGGGACTGACGCGCTTGCGATCAATTTTAATCATACAACAGTATATGCACACATTGTGATTGCTTGTGATGGGCCTAAAATACGTATGTGTGCAAAGTCTGACAACATTGCACTGACCACTGTTCTGATGGTCATATGATATTATACATGCTTGATTCACACTACAAATATGCTTAGATTATGTTTTGGAGCTATGACACACGTACTGATAGTGATTGTAGGCCTAGCATAGTATTGTCAGTTTTGCCACATGTAAAGCACTCTAAAGCTGTATATAGTCTAAAAACAAAGACTAAGGCTAATTTGAGTAGGGAACATTGGATAAACTACTGGCATCGGTGCAAGCATAGATGTAAATGACGTTTAATGCATGGGATTGACGCGCTTGCACTCAATTTCAATCATACAACAGTATATGCACACATTGTGATTGCTTGTGATGGTCCTAACATACGGCTGTGTGCAAAGTCTGACAACACAGCAGTGACCACTGTTCTGATGGTCATATGATATTATAAATACTAGTTTCACTGTTGAAATATGCTTAGATTATGTTTTGGAGCTATGACACACGTACTTATAGTGATTGTAGGCCTAGCATAGTATTGTCAGTTTTGCTACATGTAAAGCACTTTAAAGATGTATATAGTCTAAAAACAAAGAGTAAGGCTAATTTGAGTAGGAAAGATTGGCTAAACTACTGGCATCGGTGCAAGCATAGATGTAAAAGACGTTTAATGCATGGGATTGACGCGCTTGCACTCAATTTCAATCATACAACAGTATATGCACACATTGTGATTGCTTGTGATGGGCCTAACATACGGCTGTGTGCAAAGTCTGACAATACAGCAATGCCCAATGATCTGATGGTCATATGATATTAAAAATACTAGTTTCACTGTTGAAATATGCTTAGATTATGTTGTGGAGCTATGACACACGTACTGATAGTGATTGTAGGCCTAGCATAGTATTGTCAGTTTTGCCACATGTAAAGCACTCTAAAGCTGTATATAGTCTAAAAACAAAGACTAAGGCTAATTTGAGTAGGGAACATTGGATAAACTACTGGCATCGGTGCAAGCATAGATGTAAATGACGTTTAATGCATGGGATTGACGCGCTTGCACTCAATTTCAATCATACAACAGTATATGCACACATTGTGATTGCTTGTGATGGTCCTAACATACGGCTGTGTGCAAAGTCTGACAACACAGCACTGACCACTGTTCTGATGGTCATATGATATTATAAATACTAGCTTCACTGTTGAAATATGCTTAGATTATGTTTTGGAGCTATGACACACGTACTTATAGTGATTGTAGGCCTAGCATAGTATTGTCAGTTTTGCTACATGTAAAGCACTTTAAAGATGTATATAGTCTAAAAACAAAAACTAAGGCTAATTTGAGTAGGAAAGATTGGCTAAACTACTGGCATCGGTGCAAGCATAGATGTAAAAGACGTTTAATGCATGGGATTGACGCGCTTGCACTCAATTTCAATCATACAACAGTATATGCACACATTGTGATTGCTTGTGATGGGCCTAACATACGGCTGTGTGCAAAGTCTGACAATACAGCAATGCCCAATGATCTGATGGTCATATGATATTAAAAATACTAGTTTCACTGTTGAAATATGCTTAGATTATGTTGTGGAGCTATGACACACGTACTGATAGTGATTGTAGGCCTAGCATAGTATTGTCAGTTTTGCCACATGTAAAGCACTCTAAAGCTGTATATAGTCTAAAAACAAAGACTAAGGCTAATTTGAGTAGGGAACATTGGATAAACTACTGGCATCGGTGCAAGCATAGATGTAAATGACGTTTAATGCATGGGATTGACGCGCTTGCACTCAATTTCAATCATACAACAGTATATGCACACATTGTGATTGCTTGTGATGGTCCTAACATACGGCTGTGTGCAAAGTCTGACAACACAGCACTGACCACTGTTCTGATGGTCATATGATATTATAAATACTAGCTTCACTGTTGAAATATGCTTAGATTATGTTTTGGAGCTATGACACACGTACTGATAGTGATTGTAGGCCTAGCATAGTATTGTCAGTTTTGCCACATGTAAAGCACTCTAAAGCTGTATATAGTCTAAAAACACAGACTAAGGCTAATTTGAGTAGGAAACATTGGATAAACTACTGGCATCGGTGCAAGCATAGATGTAAATGACGTTTAATGCATGGGATTGACGCGCTTGCACTCAATTTCAATCATACAACAGTATATGCACACATTGTGATTGCTTGTGATGGTCCTAACATACGGCTGTGTGCAAAGTCTGACAACACAGCACTGACCACTGTTCTGATGGTCATATGATATTATAAATACTAGCTTCACTGTTGAAATATGCGTAGATTATGTTTTGGAGCTATGACACACGTACTTATAGTGATTGTAGGCCTAGCATAGTATTGTCAGTTTTGCCACATGTAAAGCACTTTAAAGCTGTATATAGTCTAAAAACAAAGACTAAGGCTAATTTGAGTAGGAAACATTGGCTAAACTACTGGCATCGGTGCAAGCATAGATGTAAAAGACGTTTAATGCATGGGATTGACGCGCTTGCACTCAATTTCAATCATACAACAGTATATGCACACATTGTGATTGCTTGTGATGGTCCTAACATACGGCTGTGTGCAAAGTCTGACAACACAGCAGTGACCACTGTTCTGATGGTCATATGATATTATAAATACTAGCTTCACTGTTGAAATATGCTTAGATTATGTTTTGGAGCTATGACACACGTACTTATAGTGATTGTAGGCCTAGCATAGTATTGTCAGTTTTGCCACATGCAAAGCACTTTAACGCTGTATATAGTGTGAAAACAAAGACTAAGGCTAATTTGAGTAGGAAACATTGGCTAAACTACTGGCATCGGTGCAAGCATAGATGTAAAAGACGTTTAATGCATGGGATTGACGCGCTTGCACTCAATTTCAATCATACAATAGTATATGCACACATTGTGATTGCTTGTGATGGTCCTAACATACGGCTGTGTGCAAAGTCTGACAACACAGCACTGACCACTGTTCTGATGGTCATATGATATTATAAATACTAGCTTCACTGTTGAAATATGCTTAGATTATGTATTGGAGCTATGACACACGTACTTATAGTGATTGTAGGCCTAGCATAGTATTGTCAGTTTTGCCACAAGTAAAGCATTTTAAAACTGTATATAGTGTAAAAACAAAGACTAAGGCTAATTTGAGTACGAAACATTGGCTAAACTACTGGCATCGGTGCAAGCATAGATGTAAAAGACGTTTAATGCATGGGACTGACGCGCATGCGATCAATTTCAATCATACAACAGTATATGCACACATTGTGATTGCTTGTGACGGGCCTAACATACGATTGTGTGCAAAGTCTGACAATACAGCAATGACCAATGATCTGATGGTCATATGATATTATAAATACTAGTTTCACTGTTGAAATATGCTTAGATTATGTTTTGGAGCTATGACACACGTACTAATAGTGATTGTAGGCCTAGCATAGTATTGTCAGTTTTGCCACATGTAAAGCACTTCAACGCTGTACATAGTCTAAAAACAAAGACTAAGGCTAGTTTGAGTAGGAAACATTGGATAAACTACTGGCATCGGTGCAAGCATAGATGTAAAAGACGTTTAATGCATGGGATTTACGCGCTTGCACTCAATTTCAATCATACAACAGTATATGCACACATTGTGATTGCTTGTGATGGGCCTAACATACGACTGTGTGCAAAGTCTGACAACACAGCAATGACCACTGTTCTGATGGTCATATGATATTATAAATGCTATATTCACACTACAAATATGCTTAGAGTATGTTGTGGAGCTATGACACACGTACTTATAGTGATTGTAGGCCTAGCATAGTATTGTCAGCTTTGCCACATGCAAAGCACTTTAAAGATGTATATAGTGTAAAAACAAAGACTAAGGCTAATTTGAGTACGAAACATTGGCTAAACTACTGGCATCGGTGCAAGCATAGATGTAAAAGACGTTTAATGCATGGGATTGACGCGGTTGCGATCAATTTCAATCATACAACAGTATATGCACACATTGTGATTGCTTGTGATGGGCCTAACATACGACTGTGTGCAAAGTCTGACAACACAGCACTGAACACTGTTCTGATGGTCATATCATATTATACATGCTAGATTCACACTACAAATATGCTTAGATTATGGTTTGGAGCCATGACACACGTACTTATAGTGATTGTAGGCCTAGCATAGTATTGTCAGTTTTGCCACATGCTAAGCACTTTAAAGATGTATATAGTGTAAAAACAAAGACTAAGGCTAATTTGAGTACGAAACATTGGCTAAACTACTGGCATCGGTGCAAGCATAGATGTAAAAGACGTTTAATGCATGGGATTGACGCGGTTACGATCAATTTCAATCATACAACAGTATATGCACACATTGAGATTGCTTGTGATGGGCCTAACATACGACTGTGTGCAAAGTCTGACAACACAGCACTGACCACTGTTCTGATGGTCATATGATATTATACATGCTAGATTCACACTACAAATATGCTTAGATTATGGTTTGGAGCTATGACACACGTACTTATAGTGATTGTAGGCCTAGCATAGTATTGTCAGTTTTGCCACATGTAAAGCACTTTAAAGCTGTATATAGTCTAACAACAAAGACTAAGGCTAGTTTGAGTAGGAAACATTGGATAAACTACTGGCATCGGTGCAAGCATAGATGTAAAAGACGTTTAATGCATGGGATTGACGCGCTTGCACTCAATTTCAATCATACAACAGTATATGCACACATTGTGATTGCTTGTGATGGGCCTAACATACGACTGTGTGCAAAGTCTGACAATACAGCAATGACCACTGATCTGATGGTCATATGGTATTAAAAATACTAGTTTCACTGTTGAAATATGCTTAGATTATGTTTTGGAGCTATGACACACGTAATTATAGTGATTGTAGGCCCAGCATAGTATTGTCAGTATTGCCACAACTAAAGCACTTTAAAACTGTATATAGTGTAAAAACAAAGACTAAGGCTAATTTGAGTACGAAACATTGGATAAACTACTGGCATCGGTGCAAGCATAGATGTAAAAGACGTTTAATGCATGGGATTGAAGCGCTTGCACTCAATTTCAATCATACAACAGTATATGCACACATTGTGATTGCTTGTGACGGGCCTAACATACGATTGTGTGCAAAGTCTGACAATACAGCAATGACCAATGATCTGATGGTCATATGATATTATAAATACTAGTTTCACTGTTGAAATATGCTTAGATTATGTTTTGGAGCTATGACACACGTACTTATAGTGATTGTAGGCCTAGCATAGTATTGTCAGTTTTGCCACATGTAAAGCACTTTAAAGCTGTATATAGTCTAAAAACAAAGACTAAGGCTAATTTGAGTACGGAAACATTGGATAAACTACTGGCATTGGTGCAAGCATAGATGTAAAAGACGTTTAATGCATGGGACTGACGCGGTTGCGATCAATGTCAATCATACAACAGTATATGCACACATTGTGATTGCTTGTGATGGGCCTAACATACGACTGTGTGCAAAGTCTGACAACACAGCAATGACCACTGTTCTGATGGTCATATGATATTATAAATGCTAGATTCACACTACAAATATGCTTAGAGTATGTTGTGGAGCTATGACACACGTACTTATAGTGATTGTAGGCCTAGCATAGTATTGTCAGCTTTGCCACATGCAAAGCACTTTAACGCTGTATATAGTGTGAAAACAAAGACTAAGGCTAATTTGAGTAGGAAACATTGGCTAAACTACTGGCATCGGTGCAAGCATAGATGTAAAAGACGTTTAATGCATGCGATTGACGCGGTTGCGATCAATTTCAATCATACAACAGTATATGCACACATTGTGATTGCTTGTGATGGGCCTAACATACGACTGTGTGCAAAGTCTGACAACACAGCACTGACCACTGTTCTGATGGTCATATGATATTATGCATGCTAGATTCACACTACAAATATGCTTAGATTATGGTTTGGAGCTATGACACACGTACTTATAGTGATTGTAGGCCTAGCATAGTATTGTCAGTTTTGCCACATGCTAAGCACTTTAAAGATGTATATAGTGTAAAAACAAAGACTAAGGCTAATTTGAGTACGAAACATTGGCTAAACTACTGGCATCGGTGCAAGCATAGATGTAAAAGACGTTTAATGCATGGGATTGACGCGGTTGCGATCAATTTCAATCATACAACAGTATATGCACACATTGTGATTGCTTGTGATGGGCCTAACATACGACTGTGTGCAAAGTCTGACAACACAGCACTGACCACTGTTCTGATGGTCATATGATATTATACATGCTAGATTCACACTACAAATATGCTTAGATTATGGTTTGGAGCTATGACACACGTACTTATAGTGATTGTAGGCCTAGCATAGTATTGTCAGTTTTGCCACATGTAAAGCACTTTAAAGCTGTATATAGTCTAACAACAAAGACTAAGGCTAGTTTGAGTAGGAAACATTGGATAAACTACTGGCATCGGTGCAAGCATAGATGTAAAAGACGTTTAATGCATATGATTGACGCGCTTGCACTCAATTTCAATCATACAACAGTATATGCACACATTGTGATTGCTTGTGATGGGCCTAACATACGATTGTGTGCAAAGTCTGACAATACAGCAATGACCAATGATCTGATGGTCATATGATATTATAAATACTAGTTTCACTGTTGAAATATGCTTAGATTATGGTTTGGAGCTATGACACACGTACTTATAGTGATTATAGGCCTAGCATAGTATTGTCAGTTTTGCCACAAGTAAAGCACTTTACAACTGTATATAGTGTAAAAACAAAGACTAAGGCTAATTTGAGTAGGAACCATTGGATAAACTACTGGCATCGGAGCAAGCATAGATGTAAAAGACGTTTAATGCATGGGATTGACGCGCTTGCACTCAATTTCAATCATACAACAGTATATGCACACATTGTGATTGCTTGTGATGGGCCTAACATACGACTGTGTGCAAAGTCTGACAATACAGCAATGACCAATGATCTGATGGTCATATGGTGTTAAAAATACTAGTTTCACTGTTGAAATATGCTTAGATTATGTTTTGGAGCTATGACACACGTAATTATAGTGATTGTAGGCCCAGCATAGTATTGTCAGTATTGCCACAACTAAAGCACTTTAAAACTGTATATAGTGTAAAAACAAAGACTAAGGCTAATTTGAGTAGGAAACATTGGCTAACCTACTGGCATCGGTGCAAGCATAGATGTAAAAGACGTTTAATGCATGGGACTGACGCGGTTGCGATCAATTTCAATCATACAACAGTATATGCACACATTGTGATTGCTTGTGATGGGCCTAACATACGGCTGCATGCAAAGTCTGACAATACAGCAATGACCACTGATCTGATGGTCATATGATATTATAAATACTAGTTTCACTGTTGAAATATGCTTAGATTATGTGTTGGAGCTATGACATACGTACTTATAGTGATTGTAGGCCTAGCATAGTATTGTCAGTTTTGCCACATGTAAAGCACTTTAACGCTGTACATAGTCTAAAAACAAAGACTAAGGCTAGTTTGAGTAGGAAACATTGGATAAACTACTGGCATCGGTGCAAGCATAGATGTAAAAGACGTTTAATGCATGGGATTTACGCGCTTGCACTCAATTTCAATCATACAACAGTATATGCACACATTGTGATTGCTTGTGATGGGCCTAACATACGACTGTGTGCAAAGTCTGACAACACAGCAATGACCACTGTTCTGATGGTCATATGATATTATAAATGCTAGATTCACACTACAAATATGCTTAGAGTATGTTGTGGAGCTATGACACACGTACTTATAGTGATTGTAGGCCTAGCATAGTATTGTCAGCTTTGCCACATGCAAAGCACTTTAAAGATGTATATAGTGTAAAAACAAAGACTAAGGCTAATTTGAGTACGAAACATTGGCTAAACTACTGGCATCGGTGCAAGCATAGATGTAAACGACGTTTAATGCATGGGATTGACGCGGTTGCGATCAATTTCAATCATACAACAGTATATGCACACATTGTGATTGCTTGTGATGGGCCTAACATACGACTGTGTGCAAAGTCTGACAACACAGCACTGACCACTGTTCTGATGGTCATATGATATTATACATGCTAGATTCACACTACAAATATGCTTAGATTATGGTTTGGAGCTATGACACACGTACTTATAGTGATTGTAGGCCTAGCATAGTATTGTCAGTTTTGCCACATGTAAAGCACTTTAAAGCTGTATATAGTCTAACAACAAAGACTAAGGCTAGTTTGAGTAGGAAACATTGGATAAACTACTGGCATCGGTGCAAGCATAGATGTAAAAGACGTTTAATGCATGGGATTGACGCGCTTGCACTCAATTTCAATCATACAACAGTATATGCACACATTGTGATTGCTTGTGATGGGCCTAACATACGACTGTGTGCAAAGTCTGACAATACAGCAATGACCAATGATCTGATGGTCATATGGTATTAAAAATACTAGTTTCACTGTTGACATATGCTTAGATTATGTTTTGGAGCTATGACACACGTAATTATAGTGATTGTAGGCCCAGCATAGTATTGTCAGTATTGCCACAACTAAAGCACTTTAAAGCTGTATATAGTGTAAAAACAAAGACTAAGGCTACTTTGAGTAGGGAACATTGGCTAAATTACTGGCATCGGTGCAATCATAGATGTAAAAGACGTTTAATGCATGGGATTGACGCGCTTGCACTCAATTTCAATCATACAACAGTATATGCACACATTGTGATTGCTTGTGATGGGCCTAACATGATGCGTGCAAAGTCTGACAATACAGCAATGACAAATGATCTGATGGTCATATGATATTATAAATGCTAGATTCACTGTTGAAATATGCGTAGATTATGTTTTGGAGCTATGACATACGTACATATATTGATTGTAGGCCTAGCATAGTATTGTCAGTTTTGCCACAAGTAAAGCACTTTAAAACTGTATATAGTGTAAAAACAAAGACTAAGGCTAATTTGAGTAGGAAACATTGGCTAACCTACTGGCATCGGTGCAAGCATAGATGTAAAAGACGTTTAATCCATGGGATTGACGCGCTTGCACTCAATTTCAATCATACAACAGTATATGCACACATTGTAATTGCTTCTGATGGGCCTAACATACGACTGTGTGCAAAGTCTGACAACACAGCACTGACCACTGTTCTGATGGTCATATGATATTATACATGCTAGATTCACACTACAAATATGCTTAGATTATGGTTTGGAGCTATGACACACGTACTTATAGTGATTGTAGGCCTAGCATAGTATTGTCAGTTTTGCCACATGTAAAGCACTTTAAAGCTGTATATAGTCTAACAACAAAGACTAAGGCTAGTTTGAGTAGGAAACATTGGATAAACTACTGGCATCGGTGCAAGCATAGATGTAAAAGACGTTTAATGCATGGGATTGACGCGCTTGCACTCAATTTCAATCATACAACAGTATATGCACACATTGTGATTGCTTGTGATGGGCCTAACATACGACTGTGTGCAAAGTCTGACAATACAGCAATGACCAATGATCTGATGGTCATATGGTATTAAAAATACTAGTTTCACTGTTGACATATGCTTAGATTATGTTTTGGAGCTATGACACACGTAATTATAGTGATTGTAGGCCCAGCATAGTATTGTCAGTATTGCCACAACTAAAGCACTTTAAAGCTGTATATAGTGTAAAAACAAAGACTAAGGCTACTTTGAGTAGGGAACATTGGCTAAATTACTGGCATCGGTGCAATCATAGATGTAAAAGACGTTTAATGCATGGGATTGACGCGCTTGCACTCAATTTCAATCATACAACAGTATATGCACACATTGTGATTGCTTGTGATGGGCCTAACATGATGCGTGCAAAGTCTGACAATACAGCAATGACAAATGATCTGATGGTCATATGATATTATAAATGCTAGATTCACTGTTGAAATATGCGTAGATTATGTTTTGGAGCTATGACATACGTACATATATTGATTGTAGGCCTAGCATAGTATTGTCAGTTTTGCCACAAGTAAAGCACTTTAAAACTGTATATAGTGTAAAAACAAAGACTAAGGCTAATTTGAGTAGGAAACATTGGCTAACCTACTGGCATCGGTGCAAGCATAGATGTAAAAGACGTTTAATCCATGGGATTGACGCGCTTGCACTCAATTTCAATCATACAACAGTATATGCACACATTGTAATTGCTTCTGATGGGCCTAAAATACGTACGTGTGCAAAGTCTGACAACACAGCACTGACCACTGTTCTGATGGTCATATGATATTATAAATACTAGATTCACACTACAAACATGCTTAGATTATGTTTTGGAGCTATGACACACGTACTAATAGTGATTGTAGGCCTAGCATATTATTGTCAGTTTTGCCACATGTAAAGCACTTTAAAGCTGTATATAGTATAAAAACAAAGATTAAGGCTAATTTGAGTAGGACACGTTGGATAAACTACTGGCATCGGTGCAAGCATAGATGTAAAAGACGTTTAATGCATGGGATTGACGCGCTTGCACTCAATTCCAATCATACAACAGTATATGCACACATTGTGATTGCTTGTGATGGGCCTAAAATACGTATGTGTGCAAAATCTGACAATACAGCACTGACCACTGTTCTGATGTTCATATGATATTATAAATGCTAGATTCACACTACAAATATGCTTAGATTATGTTTTGGAGCTATGACACACGTACTAATAGTGATTGTAGGCCTAGCATATTATTGTCAGTTTTGCCACATGTAAAGCACTTTAAAACTGTATATAATGTAAAACCAAAGATTAAGGCTAATTTGAGTAGGAAACGTTGGATAAACTACTGGCATCGGTGCAAGCATAGATGTAAAAGACGTTTAATCCATGGGATTTACGCGCTTGCACTCAATTTCAATCATACAACAGTATATGCACACATTGTGATTGCTTGTGATGGGCCTAACATACGGCTGTGTGCAAAGTCTGACAATACAGCAATGGCCAATGATCTGATGGTCATTTGATATTAAAAATACTAGTTTCACTGTTGAAATATGCTTAGATTATGTTTTGGAGCTATGACACAAATACTTATAATGATTGTAGGCCTAGCATAGTATTGTCAGTTTTGCCACATGTAAAGCACTTTAAAGCTGTATATAGTGTAAAACCAAAGGCTAAGGCTAATTTGAGTAGGAAACATTGGCTAACCTACTGGCATCGGTACAAGCATAGATGTAAAAGACGTTTAATCCATGGGATTGACGCGCTTGCACTCAATGTCAATCATACAACAGTATATGCACACATTGTGATTGCTTGTGATGGGCATAACATACGACTGTGTGCAAAGTCTGACAATACAGCAATGACCAATGATCTGATGGTCATTTGATATTATAAATACTAGTTTCACTGTTGAAATATGCTTAGATTATGTTTTGGAGCTATGACACACGTATTTATAGTGATTGTAGGCCCAGCATAGTATTGTCAGTATTGCCACAACTAAAGCACTTTAAAACTGTATATAGTGTAAAAACAAAGACTAAGGCTAATTTGAGTAGGAAACATTGGCTAAACTACTGGCATCGGTGCAACCATAGATGTAAAAGACGTTTAATGCATGGGATTGACGCGCTTGCACTCAATTTCAATCATACAACAGTATATGCACACATTGTGATTGCTTGTGATGGGCCTAAAATACGTATGTGTGCAAAGTCTGACAACACAGCACTGACCACTGTTCTGATGGTCATATGATATTATACATGCTAGATTCACACTACAAATATGCTTAGATTATGTTTTGGAGCTATGACACACGTACTAATAGTGAATGTAGGCCTAGCATATTATTGTCAGTTTTGCCACATGTAAAGCACTTTAAAACTGTATATAATGTAAAACCAAAGATTAAGGCTAATTTGAGTAGGAAACGTTGGATAAACTACTGGCATCGGTGCAAGCATAGATGTAAAAGACGTTTAATCCATGGGATTTACGCGCTTGCACTCAATTTCAATCATACAACAGTATATGCACACATTGTGATTGCTTGTGATGGGCCTAACATACGGCTGTGTGCAAAGTCTGACAATACAGCAATGGCCAATGATCTGATGGTCATTTGATATTAAAAATACTAGTTTCACTGTTGAAATATGCTTAGATTATGTTTTGGAGCTATGACACAAATACTTATAATGATTGTAGGCCTAGCATAGTATTGTCAGTTTTGCCACATGTAAAGCACTTTAAAGCTGTATATAGTGTAAAACCAAAGGCTAAGGCTAATTTGAGTAGGAAACATTGGCTAACCTACTGGCATCGGTACAAGCATAGATGTAAAAGACGTTTAATCCATGGGATTGACGCGCTTGCACTCAATGTCAATCATACAACAGTATATGCACACATTGTGATTGCTTGTGATGGGCATAACATACGACTGTGTGCAAAGTCTGACAATACAGCAATGACCAATGATCTGATGGTCATTTGATATTATAAATACTAGTTTCACTGTTGAAATATGCTTAGATTATGTTTTGGAGCTATGACACACGTATTTATAGTGATTGTAGGCCCAGCATAGTATTGTCAGTATTGCCACAACTAAAGCACTTTAAAACTGTATATAGTGTAAAAACAAAGACTAAGGCTAATTTGAGTAGGAAACATTGGCTAAACTACTGGCATCGGTGCAACCATAGATGTAAAAGACGTTTAATGCATGGGATTGACGCGCTTGCACTCAATTTCAATCATACAACAGTATATGCACACATTGTGATTGCTTGTGATGGGCCTAAAATACGTATGTGTGCAAAGTCTGACAACACAGCACTGACCACTGTTCTGATGGTCATATGATATTATACATGCTAGATTCACACTACAAATATGCTTAGATTATGTTTTGGAGCTATGACACACGTACTAATAGTGAATGTAGGCCTAGCATATTATTGTCAGTTTTGCCACATGTAAAACACTTTAAAGCTGTATATAGTGTAAAAACAACGATTAAGGCTAATTTGAGTAGGAAACGTTGGATAAACTACTGGCATCGGTGCAAGCATAGATGTAAAAGACGTTTAATGCATGGGATTGACGCGCTTGCACTCAATTTCAATCATACAACAGTATATGCACACATTGTGATTGCTTGTGATGGGCCTAACATACGACTGTGTGCAAAGTCTGACAATACAGCAATGACCAATGATCTGATGGTCATTTGATATTATAAATACTAGTTTCACTGTTGAAATATGCTTAGATTATGTTTTGGAGCTATGACACACGTACTTATAGTGATTGTAGGCCTAGCATAGTATTGTCAGTTTTGCCACATGCAAAGCACTATAACGCTGTAAATAGTCTAAAAACAAAGACTAAGGCTAATTTGAGTAGGAAAGATTGGCTAAACTACTGGCATCGGAGCAAGCATAGATGTAAAAGACGTTTAATCCATGGGATTGACGCGCTTGCACTCAATGTCAATCATACAACAGTATATGCACACATTGTGATTGCTTGTGATGGGCCTAACGTACGACTGTGTGCAAAGTCTGACAATACAGCAATGACCAATGATCTGATGGTCATATGGTATTAAAACTACTAGTTTCACTGTTGAAATATGCTTAGATTATGTTTTGGAGCTATGACACACGTATTTATAGTGATTGTAGGCCTAGCATAGTATTGTCAGTTTTGCCACATGTAAAGCACTTTAAAGCTGTATATAGTGTAAAAACAAAGACTAAGGCTAATTTGAGTAGGAAACATTGGCTAAACTACTGGCATCGGTGCAAGCATAGATGTAAAAGACGTTTAATCCATGGGATTGACGCGCTTGCACTCAATGTCAATCATACAACAGTATATGCACACATTGTGATTGCTTGTGATGGGCCTAACATACGACTGCGTTCAAAGTCTGACAATACAGCAATGACAAATGATCTGATGGTCATATGATATTATAAATGCTAGATTCACTGTTGAAATATGCGTAGATTATGTTTTGGAGCTATGACATACGTACATATATTGATTGTAGGCCTAGCATAGTATTGTCAGTTTTGCCACAAGTAAAGCACTTTAAAACTCTATATAGTGTAAAAACAAAGACTAAGGCTAATTTGAGTACGAAAAATTGGCTAAACTACTGGCATCGGTGCAAGCATAGATGTAAAAGACGTTTAATGCATGGGATTGACGCGCTTGCACTCAATTTCAATCATACAACAGTATATGCACACATTGTGATTGCTTGTGATGGGCCTAAAATACGTATGTGTGCAAAGTCTGACAACACAGCACTGACCACTGTTCTGATGGTCATATGATATTATAAATACTAGATTCACACTACAAATATGCTTAGATTATGTTTTGGAGCTATGACACACGTACTAATAGTGATTGTAGGCCTAGCATATTATTGTCAGTTTTGCCACATGTAAAGCACTCTAAAGCTGTATATAGTATAAAAACAAAGATTAAGGCTAATTTGAGTAGGACACGTTGGATAAACTACTGGCATCGGTGCAAGCATAGATGTAAAAGACGTTTAATGCATGGGATTGACGCGCTTGCACTCAATTCCAATCATACAACAGTATATGCACACATAATGATTGCTTGTGATGGGCCTAACATACGACTGTGTGCAAAGTCTGACAATACAGCAATGACCAATGATCTGATGGTCATATGGTATTAAAAATACTAGTTTCACTGTTGAAATATGCTTAGATTATGTTTTGGAGCTATGACACACGTATCTATAGTGATTGTAGGCCCAGCATAGTATTGTCAGTATTGCCACAACTAAAGCACTTTAAAACTGTATATAGTGTAAAAACAAAGACTAAGGCTAATTTGAGTACGAAACATTGGCTAAACTACTGGCATCGGTGCAAGCATAGATGTAAAAGACGTTTAATGCATGGGATTGACGCGCTTGCACTCAATTTCAATCATACAACAGTATATGCACACATTGTGATTGCTTGTGATGGGCCTAAAATACGTATGTGTGCAAAATCTGACAATACAGCACTGACCACTGTTCTGATGTTCATATGATATTATAAATGCTAGATTCACACTACAAATATGCTTAGATTATGTTTTGGAGCTATGACACACGTACTAATAGTGATTGTAGGCCTAGCATATTATTGTCAGTTTTGCGACATGTAAAGCACTTTAAAACTGTATATAATGTAAAACCAAAGATTAAGGCTAATTTGAGTAGGAAACGTTGGATAAACTACTGGCATCGGTGCAAGCATAGATGTAAAAGACGTTTAATCCATGGAATTGACGCGCTTGCACTCAATTTCAATCATACAACAGTATATGCACACATTGTGATTGCTTGTGATGGGCCTAACATACGGCTGTGTGCAAAGTCTGACAATACAGCAATGGCCAATGATCTGATGGTTATTTGATATTAAAAATACTAGTTTCACTGTTGAAATATGCTTAAATTATGTTTTGGAGCTATGACACAAATACTTAAAATGATTGTAGGCCTAGCATAGTATTGTCAGTTTTGCCACATGTAAAGCACTTCAAAGCTGTATATAGTGTAAAACCAAAGGCTAAGGCTAATTTGAGTAGGAAACATTGGCTAACCTACTGGCATCGGAGCAAGCATAGATGTAAAAGACGTTTAATCCATGGGATTGACGCGCTTGCACTCAATGTCAATCATACAACAGTATATGCACACATTGTGATTGCTTGTGATGGGCCTAACATACGACTGTGTGCAAAGTCTGACAATACAGCAATGACCAATGATCTGATGGTCATATGGTATTAAAACTACTAGTTTCACTATTGAAATATGCTTAGATTATGTTTTGGAGCTATGACACACGTATTTATAGTGATTGTAGGCCTAGCATAGTATTGTCAGTTTTGCCACATGTAAAGCACTTTAAAGCTGTATATAGTGTAAGAACAAAGACTAAGGCTAATTTGAGTAGGAAACATTGGCTAAACTACTGGCATCGGTGCAACCATAGATGTAAAAGACGTTTAATGCATGGGATTGACGCGCTTGCACTCAATTTCAATCATACAACAGTATATGCACACATTGTGATTGCTTGTGATGGGCCTAAAATACGTATGTGTGCAAAATCTGACAATACAGCACTGACCACTGTTCTGATGGTCATATGATATTATAAATGCTAGATTCACACTACAAATATGCTTAGATTATGTTGTGGAGCTATGACACACGTACTAATAGTGATTGTAGGCCTAGCATATTATTGTCAGTTTTGCCACATGTAAAGCACTTTAAAACTGTATATAATGTAAAAACAAAGATTAAGGCTAATTTGAGTAGGAAACGTTGGATAAACTACTGGCATCGGTGCAAGCATAGATGTAAAAGACGTTTAATCCATGGGATTGACGCGCTTGCACTCAATTTCAATCATACAACAGTATATGCACACATTGTGATTGCTTGTGATGGGCCTAACATACAGCTGTGTGCAAAGTCTGACAATACAGCAATGACCAATGATCTGATGGTCATTTGATATTAAAAATACTAGTTTCACTGTTGAAATATGCTTAGATTATGTTTTGGAGCTATGACACACGTACTTATAGTGATTGTAGGCCTAGCATAGTATTGTCAGTTTTGCCACATGTAAAGCACTGTAAAGCTGTATATAGTGTAAAACCAAAGGCTAAGGCTAATTTGAGTAGGAAAGATTGGCTAAACTACTGGCATCGGAGCAAGCATAGATGTAAAAGACGTTTAATCCATGGGATTGACGCGCTTGCACTCAATGTCAATCATACAACAGTATATGCACACATTGTGATTGCTTGTGATGGGCCTAACATACGACTGTGTGCAAAGTCTGACAATACAGCAATGACCAATGATCTGATGGTCATATGGTATTAAAACTACTATTTTCACTGTTGAAATATGCTTAGATTATGTTTTGGAGCTATGACACACGTATTTATAGTGATTGTAGGCCTAGCATAGTATTGTCAGTTTTGCCACATGTAAAGCACTTTAAAGCTGTATATAGTGTAAAAACAAAGACTAAGGCTAATTTGAGTAGGAAACATTGGCTAAACTACTGGCATCGGTGGAACCATAGATGTAAAAGACGTTTAATGCATGGGATTGACGCGCTTGCACTCAATTTCAATCATACAACAGTATATGCACACATTGTGATTGCTTGTGATGGGCCTAAAATACGTATGTGTGCAAAATCTGACAATACAGCACTGACCACTGGTCTGATGGTCATATGATATTATAAATGCTAGATTCACACTACAAATATGCTTAGATTATGTTTTGGAGCTATGACACACGTACTAATAGTGATTGTAGGCCTAGCATATTATTGTCAGTTTTGCCACATGTAAAGCACTTTAAAACTGTATATAATGTAAAAACAAAGATTAAGGCTAATTTGAGTAGGAAACGTTGGATAAACTACTGGCATCGGTGCAAGCATAGATGTAAAAGACGTTTAATCCATGGGATTGACGCGCTTGCACTCAATTTCAATCATACAACAGTATATGCACACATTGTGATTGCTTGTGATGGGCCTAACATACAGCTGTGTGCAAAGTCTGACAATACAGCAATGACCAATGATCTGATGGTCATTTGATATTAAAAATACTAGTTTCACTGTTGAAATATGCTTAGATTATGTTTTCGAGCTATGACACACGTACTTATAGTGATTGTAGGCCTAGCATAGTATTGTCAGTTTTGCCACATGCAAAGCACTTTAACGCTGTATATAGTCTAAAAACAAAGACTAAGGCTAATTTGAGTAGGAAAGATTGGCTAAACTACTGGCATCGGTGCAAGCATAGATGTAAAAGACGTTTAATGCATGGGATTGACGCGCTTGCACTCAATTTCAATCATACAACAGTATATGCACACATTGTGATTGCTTGTGATGGGCCTAAAATACGTATGTGTGCAAAGTCTGACAATACAGCAATGACCACTGATCTGATGGTCATATGATATTATAAATGCTAGATTCACACTACAAATATGCTTAGATTATGTTTTGGAGCTATGACACACGTACTAATAGTGATTGTAGGCCTAGCATATTATTGTCAGTTTTGCGACATGTAAAGCACTTTAAAACTGTATATAATGTAAAAACAAAGATTAAGGCTAATTTGAGTAGGAAACGTTGGATAAACTACTGGCATCGGTGCAAGCATAGATGTAAAAGACGTTTAATCCATGGGATTGACGCGCTTGCACTCAATTTCAATCATACAACAGTATATGCACACATTGTGATTGCTTGTGATGGGCCTAACATACAGCTGTGTGCAAAGTCTGACAATACAGCAATGACCAATGATCTGATGGTTTATTTGATATTAAAAATACTAGTTTCACTGTTGAAATATGCTTAGATTATGTTTTGGAGCTATGACACACGTACTTATAGTGATTGTAAGCCTAGCATAGTATTGTCAGTTTTGCCACATGTAAAGCACTTTAAAGCTGTATATAGTGTAAAACCAAAGGTTAAGGCTAATTTGAGTAGGAAACATTGGCTAACCTACTGGCATCGGTGCAAGCATAGATGTAAAAGACGTTTAATCCATGGGATTGACGCGCTTGCACTCAATGTCAATCATACAACAGTATATGCACACATTGTGATTGCTTGTGATGGGCCTAACATACGACTGTGTGCAAAGTCTGACAATACAGCAATGACCAATGATCTGATGGTCATTTGATATTATAAATACTAATTTCACTGTTGAAATATGCTTAGATTATGTTTTGGAGCTATGACACACGTACTTATAGTGATTGTAGGCCTAGCATAGTATTGTCAGTTTTGCCACATGCAAAGCACTTTAACGCTGTATATAGTCTAAAAACAAAGACTAAGGCTAATTTGAGTAGGAAAGATTGGCTAAACTACTGGCATCGGTGCAAGCATAGATGTAAAAGACGTTTAATGCATGGGATTGACGCGCTTGCACTCAATTTCAATCATACAACAGTATATGCACACATTGTGATTGCTTGTGATGGGCCTAAAATACGTATGTGTGCAAAGTCTGACAATACAGCAATGACCACTGATCTGATGGTCATATGATATTATAAATACTAGTTTCACTGTTGAATTATGCTTAGATTATGTTTTGGAGCTATGACATACGTACATATATTGATTGTAGGCATAGCATAGTATTGTCAGTTTTGCCACATGTAAAGCACTTTAAAGCTGTATATAGTGTAAAAACAAAGACTAAGGCTACTTTGAGTAGGGAACATTCGCTAAATTACTGGCATCGGTGCAATCATAGATGTAAAAGACGTTTAATGCATGGGATTGACGCGCTTGCACTCAATTTCAATCATACAACAGTATATGCACACATTGTGATTGCTTGTGATGGGCCTAACATGATGCGTGCAAAGTCTGACAATACAGCAATGACAAATGATCTGATGGTCATATGATATTATAACTACTAGTTTCACTGTTGAAATATGCTTAGATTATGTTTTTGAACTTTGACACACGTACTTATAGTGATTGTAGGCCTAGCATAGTATTGTCAGTTTTGCCACATGCAAAGCACTTTAACGCTGTATATAGTCTAAAAACAAAGACTAAGGCTAATTTGAGTAGGAAAGATTGGCTAAACTACTGGCATCGGTGCAAGCATAGATGTAAAAGACGTTTAATGCATGGGATTGACGCGCTTGCACTCAATTTCAATCATACAACAGTATATGCACACATTGTGATTGCTTGTGATGGGCCTAAAATACGTATGTGTGCAAAGTCTGACAATACAGCAATGACCACTGATCTGATGGTCATATGATATTATAAATACTAGTTTCACTGTTGAAATATGCTTAGATTATGTTTTGGAGCTATGACATACGTACATATATTGATTGTAGGCATAGCATAGTATTGTCAGTTTTGCCACATGTAAAGCACTTTAAAGCTGTATATAGTGTAAAAACAAAGACTAAGGCTACTTTGAGTAGGGAACATTCGCTAAATTACTGGCATCGGTGCAATCATAGATGTAAAAGACGTTTAATGCATGGGATTGACGCGCTTGCACTCAATTTCAATCATACAACAGTATATGCACACATTGTGATTGCTTGTGATGGGCCTAACATGATGCGTGCAAAGTCTGACAATACAGCAATGACAAATGATCTGATGGTCATATGATATTATAACTACTAGTTTCACTGTTGAAATATGCTTAGATTATGTTTTTGAACTGTGACACACGTACTTATAGTGATTGTAGGCCTAGCATAGTATTGTCAGTTTTGCCACATGTAAAGCACTTCAAAGCTTTAAGTAGTGTAAAAACAAAGATTAAGGCTAATTTGAGTAGGAAACATTGGCTAACCTACTGGCATCGGTGCAAGCATAGATGTAAAAGACGTTTAATGCATGGGATTGACGCGCTTGCACTCAATTTCAATCATTCAACAGTATATGCACACATTGTGATTGCTTGTGATGGGCCTAACATACGGCTGCATGCAAAGTCTGACAATACAGCAATGACAAATGATCTGATGGTCATATGATATTATAAATACTAGTTTCACTGTTGAAATATGCTTAGATTATGTTTTGGAGCTATGACACACGTACTTATAGTGATTGTAGGCCTAGCATAGTATTGTCAGTTTTGCCACATGTAAAGCACTTTAAAGCTGTATATAGTGTAAAACCAAAGGCTAAGGCTAATTTGAGTAGGAAACATTGGCTAACCTACTGGCATCGGTGCAAGCATAGATGTAAAAGACGTTTAATCCATGGGATTGACGCGCTTGCACTCAATGTCAATCATACAACAGTATATGCACACATTGTGATTGCTTGTGATGGGCCTAACATACGACTGTGTGCAAAGTCTGACAATACAGCAATGACCAATGATCTGATGGTCATTTGATATTATAAATACTAATTTCACTGTTGAAATATGCTTAGATTATGTTTTGGAGCTATGACACACGTACTTATAGTGATTGTAGGCCTAGCATAGTATTGTCAGTTTTGCCACATGCAAAGCACTTTAACGCTGTATGTAGTCTAAAAACAAAGACTAAGGCTAATTTGAGTAGGAAAGATTGGCTAAACTACTGGCATCGGTGCAAGCATAGATGTAAAAGACGTTTAATGCATGGGATTGACGCGCTTGCACTCAATTTCAATCATACAACAGTATATGCACACATTGTGATTGCTTGTGATGGGCCTAAAATACGTATGTGTGCAAAGTCTGACAATACAGCAATGACCACTGATCTGATGGTCATATGATATTATAAATACTAGTTTCACTGTTGAAATATGCTTAGATTATGTTTTGGAGCTATGACATACGTACATATATTGATTGTAGGCATAGCATAGTATTGTCAGTTTTGCCACATGTAAAGCACTTTAAAGCTGTATATAGTGTAAAAACAAAGACTAAGGCTACTTTGAGTAGGGAACATTCGCTAAATTACTGGCATCGGTGCAATCATAGATGTAAAAGACGTTTAATGCATGGGATTGACGCGCTTGCACTCAATTTCAATCATACAACAGTATATGCACACATTGTGATTGCTTGTGATGGGCCTAACATGATGCGTGCAAAGTCTGACAATACAGCAATGACAAATGATCTGATGGTCTTATGATATTATAACTACTAGTTTCACTGTTGAAATATGCTTAGATTATGTTTTTGAACTTTGACACACGTACTTATAGTGATTGTAGGCCTAGCATAGTATTGTCAGTTTTGCCACATGTAAAGCACTTCAAAGCTTTAAGTAGTGTAAAAACAAAGATTAAGGCTAATTTGAGTAGGAAACATTGGATAAACTACTGGCATCGGTGCAAGCATAGATGTAAAAGACGTTTAATGCATGGGATTGACGCGCTTGCACTCAATTTCAATCATTCAACAGTATATGCATACATTGTGATTGCTTGTGATGGGCCTAACATACGGCTGCATGCAAAGTCTGACAATACAGCAATGACAAATGATCTGATGGTCATATGATATTATAAATACTAGTTTCACTGTTGAAATATGCTTAGATTATGTTTTGGAGCTATGACACACGTACTTATAGTGATTGTAGGCCTAGCATAGTATTGTCAGTTTTGCCACATGTAAAGCACTTTAAAGCTGTATATAGTGTAAAACCAAAGGCTAAGGCTAATTTGAGTAGGAAACATTGGCTAACCTACTGGCATCGGTGCAAGCATAGATGTAAAAGACGTTTAATCCATGGGATTGACGCGCTTGCACTCAATTTCAATCATACAACAGTATATGCACACATTATGATTGCTTGTGATGGGCCTAACATACGACTGTGTGCAAAGTCTGACAATACAGCAATGACCAATGATCTGATGGTCATTTGATATTATAAATACTAATTTCACTGTTGAAATATGCTTAGATTATGTTTTGGAGCTATGACACACGTACTGATAGTGATTGTAGGCCTAGCATAGTATTGTCAGTTTTGCCACATGCAAAGCACTTTAACGCTGTATGTAGTCTAAAAACAAAGACTAAGGCTAATTTGAGTACGAAACATTGGCTAAACTACTGGCATCGGTGCAAGCATAGATGTAAAAGACGTTTAATGCATGGGATTGACGCGCTTGCACTCAATTTCAATCATACAACAGTATATGCACACATTGTGATTGCTTGTGATGGGCCTAAAATACGTATGTGTGCAAAGTCTGACAATACAACAATGACCACTGATCTGATGGTCTTATGATATTATAAATACTAGTTTCACTGTTGAAATATGCTTAGATTATGTTTTGGAGCTATGACATACGTACATATATTGATTGTAGGCATAGCATAGTATTGTCAGTTTTGCCACATGTAAAGCACTTTAAAGCTGTATATAGTGTAAAAACAAAGACTAAGGCTACTTTGAGTAGGGAACATTCGCTAAATTACTGGCATCGGTGCAATCATAGATGTAAAAGACGTTTAATGCATGGGATTGACGCGCTTGCACTCAATTTCAATCATACAACAGTATATGCACACATTGTGATTGCTTGTGATGGGCCTAACATGATGCGTGCAAAGTCTGACAATACAGCAATGACAAATGATCTGATGGTCATATGATATTATAACTACTAGTTTCACTGTTGAAATATGCTTAGATTATGTTTTTGAACTTTGACACACGTACTTATAGTGATTGTAGGCCTAGCATAGTATTGTCAGTTTTGCCACATGTAAAGCACTTTAAAGCTTTAAGTAGTGTAAAAACAAAGATTAAGGCTAATTTGAGTAGGAAACATTGGATAAACTACTGGCATCGGTGCAAGCATAGATGTAAAAGACGTTTAATGCATGGGATTGACGCGCGTGCACTCAATTTCAATCATACAACAGTATATGCACACATTGTGATTGCTTGTGATGGGCCTACAATACGTATGTGTGCAAAGTCTGACAATACAGCAATGACCACTGTTCTGATGGTCATATGATATTATAAATGCTAGATTCACACTACAAATATGCTTAGATTATGTTTTAGAGCTATGACACACGTACTGATAGTGATTGTAGGCCTAGCATAGTATTGTCAGTTTTGCCACATGCAAAGCACTCTAAAGCTGTATATAGTCTAAAAACAAAGACTAAGGCTAATTTGAGTACGAAACATTGGCTAAACTACTGGCATCGGTGCAAGCATAGATGTAAAAGACGTTTAATGCATGGGATTGACGCGTTTGCACTCAATTTCAATCATACAACAGTATATGCACACATTGTGATTGCTTGTGATGGGCCTAACATACGGCTGTGTGCAAATTCTGACAATACAGCAATGACAAATGATCTGATGGTCATATGATATTAAAAATACTAGTTTCACTGTTGAAATATACTTAGATTATGTTTTGGAGCTATGACACACGTACTGATAGTGATTGTAGGCCTAGCATAGTATTGTCAGTTTTGCCACATGTAAAGCACTTTAAAGCTGTATATAGTGTAAAAACAAAGACTAAGGCTAATTTGAGTACGAAACATTGGCTAAACTACTGGCATCGGTGCAAGCATAGATGTAAAAGACGTTTAATGCATGGGACTAACGCGGTTGCGATCAATTTCAATCATACAACAGTATATGCACACATTGTGATTGCTTGTGATGGGCCTAAAATACCTATGTGTGCAAAGTCTGACAACACAGCACTGACCACTGTTCTGATGGCCATATGATATTATATATACTAGTTTCACTGGTGAAATATGCTTAGATTATGTTTTGGAGCTATGACACACGTACTTATAGTGATTGTAGGCCTAGCATAGTAATGTCAGTTTTGCCACATGTAAAGCACTTTAAAGCTGTATATAGTGTAAAAACAAAGACTAAGGCTAATTTGAGTACGGAAACATTGGCTAAACTACTGGCATCGGTGCAAGCATAGATGTAAAAGACGTTTAATGCATGGGACTGACGCGGTTGCGATCAATATCAATCATACAACAGTATATGCACACATTGTGATTGCTTGTGATGGGCCTAACATACGACTGTGTGCAAAGTCTGACAACACAGCAATGACCACTGTTCTGATGGTCATATGATATTATAAATGCTAGATTCACACTACAAATATGCTTAGATTATGTTTTGGAGCTATGACACACGTACTAATAGTGATTGTAGGCCTAGCATAGTATTGTCAGTTTTGCCACATGTAAAGCAATTTAAAGCTGTATATAGTCTAAAAACAAAGACTAAGGCTAATTTGAGTACGGAAACATTGGCTAAACTACTGGCATCGGTGCAAGTATAGATGTAAAAGACGTTTAATGCATGGCATTGAAGCGCTTGCACTCAATTTCAATCATACAACAGTATATGCACACATTGTGATTACTAGTGATGGGCCTAAAATACGACTGTGTGCAAAGTCTGACAATACAGCAATGACCAATGATCTGATGGTCATATGATATTATAAATACTAGTTTCACTGTTGAAATATGCTTAGACTATGTTTTGGAGCTATGACACACGTACTTATAGTGATTGTAGGCCTAGCATAGTATTGTCAGTTTTGCCACAAGTAAAGCACTTTACAATTGTATATAGTGTAAAAACAAAGACTAAGGCTAATCTGAGTAGGAAACATTGGCTAAACTACTGGCATCGGTGCAAGCATAGATATGAAAGACGTTTAATGCATGGCATTGAAGCGCTTGCACTCAATTTCAATCATACAACAGTATATGCACACATCGTGATTGCTTGTGATGGGCCTAAAATACGTATGTGTGCAAAGTCTGACAACACAGCACTGACCACTGATCTGATGGTCATATGATATTATACATGCTAGATTCACACTACAAATATGCTTAGATTATGTTTTGGAGCTATGACACACGTACTTATAGTGATTGTAGGCCTAGCATAGTATTGTCAGTTTTGCCACATGTAAAGCACTTTAAAGCTGTATATAGTGTAAAAACAAAGACTAAGGCTACTTTGAGTAGGAAACATTGGATAAACTACTAGCATTGGTGCAAGCATAGATGTAAAAGACGTTTAATCCATGGGATTGACGCGCTTGCACTCAATTTCAATCATACAACAGTATATGCACACATTGTGATTGCTTGTGATGGGCCTAACATACGACTGTGTGCAAAGTCTGACAATACAGCAATGGCCAATGATCTGATGGTCATTTGATATTATAAATACTAGTTTCACTGCTGAAATATGCTTAGATTATGTTTTGAAGCTATGACACACGTACTTATAGTGATTGTAGGCCTAGCATAGTATTGTCAGTTTTGCCACATGTAAAGCACTTTAAAGCTGTATATAGTGTAAAAACAAAGACTAAGGCTAATTTGAGTACGAAACATTGGCTAAACTACTGGCATCGGTGCAAGCATAGATGTAAAAGACGTTTAATGCATGGGACTAACGCGGTTGCGATCAATTTCAATCATACAACAGTATTTGCACACATTGTGATTGCTTGTGATGGGCCTAAAATACCTATGTGTGCAAAGTCTGACAACACAGCACTGACCACTGTTCTGATGGCCATATGATATTATATATACTAGTTTCACTGGTGAAATATGCTTAGATTATGTTTTGGAGCTATGACACACGTACTTATAGTGATTGTAGGCCTAGCATAGTATTGTCAGTTTTGCCACATGTAAAGCACTTTAAAGCTGTATATAGTGTAAAAACAAAGACTAAGGCTAATTTGAGTACGGAAACATTGGCTAAACTACTGGCATCGGTGCAAGCATAGATGTAAAAGACGTTTAATGCATGGGACTGACGCGGTTGCGATCAATTTCAATCATACAACAGTATATGCACACATTGTGATTGCTTGTGATGGGCCTAACATACGACTGTGTGCAAAGTCTGACAACACAGCAATGACCACTGTTCTGATGGTCATATGATATTATAAATGCTAGATTCACACTACAAATATGCTTAGATTATGTTTTGGAGCTATGACACACGTACTAATAGTGATTGTAGGCCTAGCATAGTATTGTCAGTTTTGCCACATGTAAAGCAATTTAAAGCTGTATATAGTCTAAAAACAAAGACTAAGGCTAATTTGAGTACGGAAACATTGGCTAAACTACTGGCATCGGTGCAAGTATAGATGTAAAAGACGTTTAATGCATGGCATTGAAGCGCTTGCACTCAATTTCAATCATACAACAGTATATGCACACATTGTGATTACTAGTGATGGGCCTAAAATACGACTGTGTGCAAAGTCTGACAATACAGCAATGACCAATGATCTGATGGTCATATGATATTATAAATACTAGTTTCACTGTTGAAATATGCTTAGACTATGTTTTGGAGCTATGACACACGTACTTATAGTGATTGTAGGCCTAGCATAGTATTGTCAGTGTTGCCACATGTAAAGCACTTTAAAGCTGTATATAGTGTAAAAACAAAGACTAAGGCTAATTTGAGTAGGAAACATTGGATAAACTACTGGCATCGGTGCAAGCATAGATGTAAAAGACGGTTAATGCATGGGATTGACGCGCTAGCGGTCAATTTCAATCATACAACAGTATATGCACACATTGTGATTGCTTGTGATGGGCCTAACATACGACTGTGTGCAAATTCTGACAATACAGCAATGACCAATGATCTGATGGTCATATGATATTATAAATACTAGTTTCACTGTTGAAATATGCTTAGATTATGTTTTGGAGCTATGACACACGTACTGATAGTGATTGTAGGCCTAGCATAGTATTGTCAGTTTTGCCACATGCAAAGCACTCTAAAGCTGTATATAGTCTAAAAACAAAGACTAAGGCTAATTTGAGTACGAAACATTGGCTAAACTACTGGCATCGGTGCAAGCATAGATGTAAAAGACGTTTAATGCATGGGATTGACGCGTTTGCACTCAATTTCAATCATACAACAGTATATGCACACATTGTGATTGCTTGTGATGGGCCTAACATACGGCTGTGTGCAAAGTCTGACAATACAGCAATGACCAATGATCTGATGGTCATATGATATTAAAAATACTAGTTTCACTGTTGAAATATACTTAGATTATGTTTTGGAGCTATGACACACGTACTGATAGTGATTGTAGGCCTAGCATAGTATTGTCAGTTTTGCCACATGTAAAGCACTTTAAAGCTGTATATAGTGTAAAAACAAAGACTAAGGCTAATTTGAGTACGGAAACATTGGCTAAACTACTGGCATCGGTGCAAGCATAGATGTAAAAGACGTTTAATGCATGGGACTGACGCGGTTGCGATCAATTTCAATCATACAACAGTATATGCACACATTGTGATTGCTTGTGATGGGCCTAACATACGACTGTGTGCAAAGTCTGACAACACAGCAATGACCACTGTTCTGATGGTCATATGATATTATAAATGCTAGATTCACACTACAAATATGCTTAGATTATGTTTTGGAGCTATGACACACGTACTAATAGTGATTGTAGGCCTAGCATAGTATTGTCAGTTTTGCCACATGTAAAGCAATTTAAAGCTGCATATAGTCTAAAAACAAAGACTAAGGCTAATTTGAGTACGGAAACATTGGCTAAACTACTGGCATCGGTGCAAGTATAGATGTAAAAGACGTTTAATGCATGGCATTGAAGCGCTTGCACTCAATTTCAATCATACAACAGTATATGCACACATTGTGATTACTAGTGATGGGCCTAAAATACGACTGTGTGCAAAGTCTGACAATACAGCAATGACCAATGATCTGATGGTCATATGATATTATAAATACTAGTTTCACTGTTGAAATATGCTTAGACTATGTTTTGGAGCTATGACACACGTACTTATAGTGATTGTAGGCCTAGCATAGTATTGTCAGTGTTGCCACATGTAAAGCACTTTAAAGCTGTATATAGTGTAAAAACAAAGACTAAGGCTAATTTGAGTAGGAAACATTGGATAAACTACTGGCATCGGTGCAAGCATAGATGTAAAAGACGGTTAATGCATGGGATTGACGCGCTAGCGGTCAATTTCAATCATACAACAGTATATGCACACATTGTGATTGCTTGTGATGGGCCTAACATACGACTGTGTGCAAATTCTGACAATACAGCAATGACCAATGATCTGATGGTCATATGATATTATAAATACTAGTTTCACTGTTGAAATATGCTTAGATTATGTTTTGGAGCTATGACACACGTACTTATAGTGATTGTAGGCCTAGCATAGTATTGTCAGTTTTGCCACATGCAAAGCACTCTAAAGCTGTATATAGTCTAAAAACAAAGACTAAGGCTAATTTGAGTACGAAACATTGGCTAAACTACTGGCATCGGTGCAAGCATAGATGTAAAAGACGTTTAATGCATGGGATTGACGCGTTTGCACTCAATTTCAATCATACAACAGTATATGCACACATTGTGATTGCTTGTGATGGGCCTAACATACGGCTGTGTGCAAAGTCTGACAATACAGCAATGACCAATGATCTGATGGTCATATGATATTAAAAATACTAGTTTCACTGTTGAAATATACTTAGATTATGTTTTGGAGCTATGACACACGTACTGATAGTGATTGTAGGCCTAGCATAGTATTGTCAGTTTTGCCACATGTAAAGCACTTTAAAGCTGTATATAGTGTAAAAACAAAGACTAAGGCTAATTTGAGTACGAAACATTGGCTAAACTACTGGCATCGGTGCAAGCATAGATGTAAAAGACGTTTAATGCATGGGATTGACGCGTTTGCACTCAATTTCAATCATACAACAGTATATGCACACATTGTGATTGCTTGTGATGGGCCTAACATACGGCTGTGTGCAAAGTCTGACAATACAGCAATGACCAATGATCTGATGGTCATATGATATTAAAAATACTAGTTTCACTGTTGAAATATACTTAGATTATGTTTTGGAGCTATGACACACGTACTGATAGTGATTGTAGGCCTAGCATAGTATTGTCAGTTTTGCCACATGTAAAGCACTTTAAAGCTGTATATAGTGTAAAAACAAAGACTAAGGCTAATTTGAGTACGGAAACATTGGCTAAACTACTGGCATCGGTGCAAGCATAGATGTAAAAGACGTTTAATGCATGGGACTGACGCGGTTGCGATCAATTTCAATCATACAACAGTATATGCACACATTGTGATTGCTTGTGATGGGCCTAACATACGACTGTGTGCAAAGTCTGACAACACAGCGATGACCACTGTTCTGATGGTCATATGATATTATAAATGCTAGATTCACACTACAAATATGCTTAGATTATGTTTTGGAGCTATGACACACGTACTAATAGTGATTGTAGGCCTAGCATAGTATTGTCAGTTTTGCCACATGTAAAGCAATTTAAAGCTGTATATAGTCTAAAAACAAAGACTAAGGCTAATTTGAGTACGGAAACATTGGCTAAACTACTGGCATCGGTGCAAGTATAGATGTAAAAGACGTTTAATGCATGGCATTGAAGCGCTTGCACTCAATTTCAATCATACAACAGTATATGCACACATTGTGATTACTAGTGATGGGCCTAAAATACGACTGTGTGCAAAGTCTGACAATACAGCAATGACCAATGATCTGATGGTCATATGATATTATAAATACTAGTTTCACTGTTGAAATATGCTTAGACTATGTTTTGGAGCTATGACACACGTACTTATAGTGATTGTAGGCCTAGCATAGTATTGTCAGTGTTGCCACATGTAAAGCACTTTAAAGCTGTATATAGTGTAAAAACAAAGACTAAGGCTAATTTGAGTAGGAAACATTGGATAAACTACTGGCATCGGTGCAAGCATAGATGTAAAAGACGTTTAATGCATGGGATTGACGCGTTTGCACTCAATTTCAATCATACAACAGTATATGCACACATTGTGATTGCTTGTGATGGGCCTAACATACGACTGTGTGCAAAGTCTGACAACACAGCAATGACCACTGTTCTGATGGTCATATGATATTATAAATGCTAGATTCACACTACAAATATGCTTAGATTATGTTTTGGAGCTATGACACACGTACTAATAGTGATTGTAGGCCTAGCATAGTATTGTCAGTTTTGCCACATGTAAAGCACTTTAAAGCTGTATATAGTGTAAAAACAAAGACTAAGGCTAATTTGAGTACGGAAACATTGGCTAAACTACTGGCATCGGTGCAAGTATAGATGTAAAAGACGTTTAATGCATGGCATTGAAGCGCTTGCACTCAATTTCAATCATACAACAGTATATGCACACATTGTGATTACTAGTGATGGGCCTAAAATACGACTGCGTGCAAAGTCTGACAATACAGCAATGACCAATGATCTGATGGTCATATGATATTATAAATACTAGTTTCACTGTTGAAATATGCTTAGACTATGTTTTGGAGCTATGACACACGTACTAATAGTGATTGTAGGCCTAGCATAGTATTGTCAGTGTTGCCACATGTAAAGCACTTTAAAGCTGTATATAGTGTAAAAACAAAGACTAAGGCTAATTTGAGTAGGAAACATTGGATAAACTACTGGCATCGGTGCAAGCATAGATGTAAAAGACGGTTAATGCATGGGATTGACGCGCTAGCGGTCAATTTCAATCATACAACAGTATATGCACACATTGTGATTGCTTGTGATGGGCCTAACATACGACTGTGTGCAAATTCTGACAATACAGCAATGACCAATGATCTGATGGTCATATGATATTATAAATACTAGTTTCACTGTTGAAATATGCTTAGATTATGTTTTGGAGCTATGACACACGTACTGATAGTGATTGTAGGCCTAGCATAGTATTGTCAGTTTTGCCACATGCAAAGCACTCTAAAGCTGTATATAGTCTAAAAACAAAGACTAAGGCTAATTTGAGTACGAAACATTGGCTAAACTACTGGCATCGGTGCAAGCATAGATGTAAAAGACGTTTAATGCATGGGATTGACGCGTTTGCACTCAATTTCAATCATACAACAGTATATGCACACATTGTGATTGCTTGTGATGGGCCTAACATACGGCTGTGTGCAAAGTCTGACAATACAGCAATGACCAATGATCTGATGGTCATATGATATTAAAAATACTAGTTTCACTGTTGAAATATACTTAGATTATGTTTTGGAGCTATGACACACGTACTGATAGTGATTGTAGGCCTAGCATAGTATTGTCAGTTTTGCCACATGCAAAGCACTCTAAAGCTGTATATAGTCTAAAAACAAAGACTAAGGCTAATTTGAGTACGAAACATTGGCTAAACTACTGGCATCGGTGCAAGCATAGATGTAAAAGACGTTTAATGCATGGGATTGACGCGCTTGCACTCAATTTCAATCATACAACAGTATATGCACACATTGTGATTGCTTGTGATGGGCCTAACATACGACTGTGTACAAGGTCTGACAATACAGCAATGACCACTGATCTGATGGTCATATGATATTATAAATGCTAGATTCACACTACAAATGTGCTTTGATTATGTTTTGGAGCTATGACACACGTACTGATAGTGATTGTAGGCCTAGCATAGTATTGTCAGTTTTGCCACATGCAAAGCACTCTAAAGCTGTATATAGTCTAAAAACAAAGACTAAGGCTAATTTGAGTACGAAACATTGGCTAAACTACTGGCATCGGTGCAAGCATAGATGTAAAAGACGTTTAATGCATGGGATTGACGCGTTTGCACTCAATTTCAATCATACAACAGTATATGCACACATTGTGATTGCTTGTGATGGGCCTAACATACGGCTGTGTGCAAAGTCTGACAATACAGCAATGACCAATGATCTGATGGTCATATGATATTATAAATACTAGTTTCACTGTTGAAATATGCTTAGATTATGTTTTGGAGCTATGACACACGTACTGATAGTGATTGTAGGCCTAGCATAGTATTGTCAGTGTTGCCACATGTAAAGCACTTTAAAGCTGTATATAGTGTAAAAACAAAGACTAAGGCTAATTTGAGTAGGAAACATTGGATAAACTACTGGCATCGGTGCAAGCATAGATGTAAAAGACGGTTAATGCATGGGATTGACGCGCTAGCGGTCAATTTCAATCATACAACAGTATATGCACACATTGTGATTGCTTGTGATGGGCCTACAATACGTATGTGTGCAAAGTCTGACAATACAGCAATGACCACTGTTCTGATGGTCATATGATATTATAAATGCTAGATTCACACTACAAATATGCTTAGATTATGTTTTAGAGCTATGACACACGTACTTATAGTGATTGTAGGCCTAGCATAGTATTGTCAGTTTTGCCACATGTAAAGCACTTTAAAGCTGTATATAGTGTAAAAACAAAGACTAAGGCTAATTTGAGTAGGAAACATTGGATAAACTACTAGCATTGGTGCAAGCATAGATGTAAAAGACGTTTAATCCATGGGATTGACGCGCTTGCACTCAATTTCAATCATACAACAGTATATGCACACATTGTGATTGCTTGTGATGGGCCTAACATACGACTGTGTGCAAAGTCTGACAATACAGCAATGGCCAATGATCTGATGGTCATTTGATATTATAAATACTAGTTTCACTGCTGAAATATGCTTAGATTATGTTTTGAAGCTATGACACACGTACTTATAGTGATTGTAGGCCTAGCATAGTATTGTCAGTTTTGCCACATGTAAAGCACTCTAAAGCTGTACATAGTGTAAAAGCAAAGACTAAGGCTACTTTGAGTAGGAAACATTGGCTAAACTACTGGCATCGGTGCAAGCATAGATGTAAAAGACGTTTAATGCATGGGATTGACGCGCTTGCACTCAATTTCAATCATACAACAGTATATGCACACATTGTGATTGCTTGTGATGGGCCTAACATACGACTGTGTGCAAGGTCTGACAATACAGCAATGACCACTGATCTGATAGTCATATGATATTATAAATGCTAGATTCACACTACAAATGTGCTTAGATTATGTTTTGGAGCTATGACACACGTACTGATAGTGCTTGTAGGCCTAGCATAGTATTGTCAGTTTTGCCACATGCAAAGCACTCTAAAGCTGTATATAGTCTAAAAAAAAAAGACTAAGGCTAATTTGAGTACGAAACATTGGCTAAACTACTGGCATCGGTGCAAGCATAGATGTAAAAGACGTTTAATGCATGGGATTGACGCGCTTGCACTCAATTTCAATCATACAACAGTATATGCACACATTGTGATTGCTTGTGATGGGCCTAACATACGGCTGTGTGCAAAGTCTGACAATACAGCAATGACCAATGATCTGATGGTCATATGATATTAAAAATACTAGTTTCACTGTTGAAATATGCTTAGATTATGTTTTGGAGCTATGACACCCGTACTTATAGTGATTGTAGGCCTAGCATAGTATTGTCAGTTTTGCCACATGTAAAGCACTTTAAAGCTGTATATAGTGTAAAAACAAAGACTAAGGCTAATTTGAGTACGGAAACATTGGATAAACTACTGGCATCGGTGCAAGCATAGATGTAAAAGACGTTTAATGCATGGGACTGACGCGGTTGCGATCAATTTCAATCATACAACAGTATATGCACACATTGTGATTGCTTGTGATGGGCCTAACATACGACTGTGTGCAAAGTCTGACAACACAGCAATGACCACTGTTCTGATGGTCATATGATATTATAAATGCTAGATTCACACTACAAATATGCTTAGATTATGTTTTGGAGCTATGACACACGTACTAATAGTGATTGTAGGCCTAGCATAGTATTGTCAGTGTTGCCACATGTAAAGCACTTTAAAGCTGTATATAGTGTAAAAGCAAAGACTAAGGCTAATTTGAGTACGGAAACATTGGCTAAACTACTGGCATCGGTGCAAGTATAGATGTAAAAGACGTTTAATGCATGGCATTGAAGCGCTTGCACTCAATTTCAATCATACAACAGTATATGCACACATTGTGATTACTAGTGATGGGCCTAACATACGACTGTGTGCAAAGTCTGACAACACAGCAATGACCACTGTTCTGATGGTCATATGATATTATAAATGCTAGATTCACACTACAAATATGCTTAGATTATGTTTTGGAGCTATGACACACGTACTAATAGTGATTGTAGGCCTGGCATAGTATTGTCAGTGTTGCCACATGTAAAGCACTTTAAAGCTGTATATAGTGTAAAAGCAAAGACTAAGGCTAATTTGAGTACGGAAACATTGGCTAAACTACTGGCATCGGTGCAAGTATAGATGTAAAAGACGTTTAATGCATGGCATTGAAGCGCTTGCACTCAATTTCAATCATACAACAGTATATGCACACATTGTGATTACAAGTGATGGGCCTAAAATACGACTGTGTGCAAAGTCTGACAATACAGCAATGACCAATGATCTGATGGTCATATGATATTATAACTACTAGTTTCACTATTGAAATATGCTTAGATTATGGTTTGGAGCTATGACACACGTACTTATAGTGATTGTAGGCCTAGCATAGTATTGTCAGTTTTGCCACATGTAAAGCACTTTAAAGCTGTATATAGTGTAAAAACAAAGACTAAGGCTAATTTGAGTACGAAACATTGGCTACACTACTGGCATCGGTGCAAGCATAGATGTAAAAGACGTTTAATGCATGGGACTGACGCGGTTGCGATCAATTTCAATCATACAACAGTATATGCACACATTGTGATTGCTTGTGATGGGCCTAACATACGACTGTGTCCAAAGTCTGACAACACAGCAATGACCACTGTTCTGATGGTCATATGATATTATAAATGCTAGATTCACACTACAAATATGCTTAGATTATGTTTTGGAGCTATGACACACGTACTAATAGTGATTGTAGGCCTAGCATAGTATTGTCAGTTTTGCCACATGTAAAGCTGTTTAAAGCTGTATATAGTGTAAAAACAAAGACTAAGGCTAATTTGAGTACGAAACATTGGCTACACTACTGGCATCGGTGCAAGCATAGATGTAAAAGACGTTTAATGCATGGGACTGACGCGGTTGCGATCAATTTCAATCATACAACAGTATATGCACACATTGTGATTGCTTGTGATGGGCCTAACATACGACTGTGTGCAAAGTCTGACAACACAGCAATGACCACTGTTCTGATGGTCATATGATATTATAAATGCTAGATTCACACTACAAATATGCTTAGATTATGTTTTGGAGCTATGACACACGTACTAATAGTGATTGTAGGCCTAGCATAGTATTGTCAGTTTTGCCACATGTAAAGCTGTTTAAAGCTGTATATAGTGTAAAAACAAAGACTAAGGCTAATTTGAGTACGGAAACATTGGCTAAACTACTGGCATCGGTGCAAGTATAGATGTAAAAGACGTTTAATGCATGGCATTGAAGCGCTTGCACTCAATTTCAATCATACAACAGTATATGCACACATTGTGATTACTAGTGATGGGCCTAAAATACGACTGTGTGCAAAGTCTGACAATACAGCAATGACCAATGATCTGATGGTCATATGATATTATAAATACTAGTTTCACTATTGAAATATGCTTAGATTATGTTTTGGAGCTATGACACACGTACTTATAGTGATTGTAGGCCTAGCATAGTATTGTCAGTGTTGCCACATGTAAAGCACTTTAAAGCTGTATGTAGTGTAAAAACAAAGACTAAGGCTAATTTGAGTAGGAAACATTGGATAAACTACTGGCATCCGTGCAAGCATAGATGTAAAAGACGTTTAATGCATGGGATTGACGCGCTTGCACTCAATTTCAATCATACAACAGTATATGCACACATTGTGATTGCTTGTGATGGGCCTAACATACGACTGTGTGCAAGGTCTGACAATACAGCAATGACCAATGATCTGATGGTCATATGATATTATAAATGCTAGATTCACACTACGAATGTGCTTAGATTATGTTTTGGAGCTATGACACACGTACTTATAGTGATTGTAGGCCTAGCATAGTATTGTCAGTTTTGCCACATGTAAAGCACTTTAAAGCTGTATATAGTGTAAAAACAAAGACTAAGGCTAATTTGAGTACGAAACATTGGCTAAACTACTGGCATCGGTGCAAGCATAGATGTAAAAGACGTTTAATGCATGGGACTGACGTGCATGCGATCAATTTCAATCATACAACAGTATATGCACACATTGTGATTGCTTGTGATGGGCCTAAAATACCTATGTGTGCAAAGTCTGACAACACAGCACTGACCACTGTTCTGATGGTCATATGATATTATAAATACTAGTTTCACTGTTGAAATATGCTTAGATTATGTTTTGGAGCTATGACACACGTACTAATAGTGATTGTAGGCCTAGCATAGTATTGTCAGTGTTGCCACATGTAAAGCACTTTAAAGCTGTATGTAGTGTAAAAACAAAGACTAAGGCTAATTTGAGTAGGAAACATTGGATAAACTACTGGCATCGGTGCAAGCATAGATGTAAAAGACGTTTACTGCAAGGGATTGACGCGCTTGCACTCAATTTCAATCATACCACAGTATATGCACACATTGTGATTGCTTGTGATGGGCCTAACATACGACTGCATGCAAAGTCTGACAATACAGCAATGACAAATGATCTGATGGTCATATGATATTATAACTACTAGTTTCACTGTTGAAATATGCTTAGATTATGTTTTGGAGCTTTGACACACGTACTTATAGTGATTGTAGGCCTAGCATAGTATTGTCAGTTTTGCCACATGAAAAGCACTTTAAAGCTGTACATAGTCTACAAACAAACATTAAGGCTAATTTGAGTAGGAAAGATTGGCTAAACTACTGGCATCGGTGCAAGCATAGATGTAAAAGACGTTTAATGCATGGGATTGATGCGCTTGCACTCAATTTCAATTATACAACAGTATATGCACACATTGTGATTGCTTGTGATGGGCCTAACATACGACTGAGTGCAAAGTCTGACAATACAGCAATGACCAATGATCTGATGGTCATATGATATTATAAATACTAGTTTCACTATTGAAATATGCTTAGATTATGTTTTGGAGCTAGGACACACGTACTTATAGTGATTGTAGGCCTAGCATAGTATTGTCAGTGTTGCCACATGTAAAGCACTTTAAAGCTGTATGTAGTGTAAAAACAAAGACTAAGGCTAATTTGAGTAGGAAAGATTGGATAAACTACTGGCATCCGTGCAAGCATAGATGTAAAAGACGTTTAATGCATGGGATTGACGCGCTTACACTCAATTTCAATCATACAACAGTATATGCACACATTGTGATTGCTTGTGATGGGCCTAACATACGACTGTGTGCAAGGTCTGACAATACAGCAATGACCAATGATCTGATGGTCATATGATATTATAAATGCTAGATTCACACTACAAATGTGCTTAGATTATGTTTTGGAGCTATGACACCCGTACTTATAGTGATTGTAGGCCTAGCATAGTATTGTCAGTTTTGCCACATGTAAAGCACTTTAAAGCTGTATGTACTGTAAAAACAAAGACTAAGGCTAATTTGAGTAGGAAACATTGGATAAACTACTGGCATCGGTGCAAGCATAGATGTAAAAGACGTTTAATGCAAGGGATTGACGCGCTTGCACTCAATTTCAATCATACCACAGTATATGCACACATTGTGATTGCTTGTGATGGGCCTAACATACGACTGCATGCAAAGTCTGACAATACAGCAATGACAAATGATCTGATGGTCATATGATATTATAACTACTAGTTTCACTGTTGAAATATGCTTAGATTATGTTTTGGAGCTTTGACACACGTACTTATAGTGATTGTAGGCCTAGCATAGTATTGTCAGTTTTGCCACATGAAAAGCACTTTAAAGCTGTACATAGTCTACAAACAAAGATTAAGGCTAATTTGAGTAGGAAAGATTGGCTAAACTACTGGCATCGGTGCAAGCATAGATGTAAAAGACGTTTAATGCATGCGATTGATGCGCTTGCACTCAATTTCAATCATACAACAGTATATGCACACATTGTGATTGCTTGTGATGGGCCTAACATACGACTGAGTGCAAAGTCTGACAATACAGCAATGACCACTGATCTGATGGTCATATGATATTATAAATGCTAGATTCACTGTTGAAATATGCGTAGATTATGTTTTGGAGCTATGACATACGTACATATATTGATTGTAGGCCTAGCATAGTATTGTCAGTTTTGCCACATGTAAAGCACTTTAAAGCTGTATATAGTGTATAAACAAAGACTAAGGCTAATTTGAGTACGGAAACATTGGCTAAACTACTGGCATCGGTGCAAGTATAGATGTAAAAGACGTTTAATGCATGGCATTGAAGCGCTTGCACTCAATTTCAATCATACAACAGTATATGCACACATTGTGATTACTAGTGATGGGCCTAAAATACGACTGTGTGCAAAGTCTGACAATACAGCAATGACCAATGATCTGATGGTCATATGATATTATAAATACTAGTTTCACTATTGAAATATGCTTAGATTATGTTTTGGAGCTATGACACACGTACTTATAGTGATTTTAGGCCTAGCATAGTATTGTCAGTTTTGCCACATGTAAAGCATTTTAAAGCTGTATATAGTGTAAAAACAAAGACTAAGGCTAATTTGAGTACGGAAACATTGGCTAAACTACTGGCATCGGTGCAAGCATAGATGTAAAAGACGTTTAATGCATGGGATTGACGCGCTTGCACTCAATTTCAATCATACAACAGTATATGCACACATTGTGATTGCTTGTGATGGGCCTAACATACGACTGTGTGCAAGGTCTGACAATACAGCAATGACCACTGATCTGATGGTCATATGATATTATAAATGCTAGATTCACACTACAAATGTGCTTAGATTATGTTTTGGAGCTATGACACCCGTACTTATAGTGATTGTAGGCCTAGCATAGTATTGTCAGTTTTGCCACATGTAAAGCACTTTAACGCTGTATATAGTGTAAAAACAAAGACTAAGGCTAATTTGAGTACGGAAACATTGGCTAAACTACTGGCATCGGTGCAAGCATAGATGTAAAAGACGTTTAATGCATGGGACTGACGCGCTTGCGATCAATTTCAATCATACAACAGTATATGCACACATTGTGATTGCTTGTGATGGGCCTAACATACGGCTGTGTGCAAAGTCTGACAACACAGCACTGACCACTGTTCTGATGGTCATATGATATTATAAATACTAGTTTCACTGTTGAAATATGCTTAGATTATGTTTTGGAGCTATGACACACGTACTTATAGTGATTGTAGGCCTAGCATAGTATTGTCAGTGTTGCCACATGTAAAGCACTTTAAAGCTGTATGTAGTGTAAAAACAAAGACTAAGGCTAATTTGAGTAGGAAACATTGGATAAACTACTGGCATCGGTGCCAGCATAGATTTAAAAGACGTTTAATGCATGGGATTGACGCGCTTGCACTCAATTTCAATCATACAACAGTATATGCACACATTGTGATTGCTTGTGATGGGCCTAACATACGGCTGCATGCAAAGTCTGACAATACAGCAATGACAAATGATCTGATGGTCATATGATATTATAACTACTAGTTTCACTGTTGAAATATGCTTAGATTATGTTTTGGAGCTTTGACACACGTACTTATAGTGATTGTAGGCCTAGCATAGTATTGTCAGTTTTGCCACATGAAAAGCACTTTAAAGCTGTACATAGTCTACAAACAAAGACTAAGGCTAATTTGAGTAGGAAAGATTGGCTAAACTACTGGCATCGGTGCAAGTATAGATGTAAAAGACGTTTAATGCATGGCATTGAAGCGCTTGCACTCAATTTCAATCATACAACAGTATATGCACACATTGTGATTACTAGTGATGGGCCTAAAATACGACTGTGTGCAAAGTCTGACAATACAGCAATGACCAATGATCTGATGGTCATATGATATTATAAATACTAGTTTCACTATTGAAATATGCTTAGATTATGTTTTGGAGCTATGACACACGTACTTATAGTGATTTTAGGCCTAGCATAGTATTGTCAGTTTTGCCACATGTAAAGCATTTTAAAGCTGTATATAGTGTAAAAACAAAGACTAAGGCTAATTTGAGTACGGAAACATTGGCTAAACTACTGGCATCGGTGCAAGCATAGATGTAAAAGACGTTTAATGCATGGGATTGACGCGCTTGCACTCAATTTCAATCATACAACAGTATATGCACATATTGTGATTGCTTGTGATGGGCCTAACATACGACTGTGTGCAAGGTCTGACAATACAGCAATGACCACTGATCTGATGGTCATATGATATTATAAATGCTAGATTCACACTACAAATAAGCTTAGATTATGTTTTGGAGCTATGACACCCGTACTTATAGTGATTGTAGGCCTAGCATAGTATTGTCAGTTTTGCCACATGTAAAGCACTTTAAAGCTGTATATAGTGTAAAAACAAAGACTAAGGCTAATTTGAGTACGGAAACATTGGCTAAACTACTGGCATCGGTGCAAGCATAGATGTAAAAGACGTTTAATGCATGGGACTGACGCGCTTGCGATCAATTTCAATCATACAACAGTATATGCACACATTGTGATTGCTTGTGATGGGCCTAACATACGGCTGTGTGCAAAGTCTGACAACACAGCACTGACCACTGTTCTGATGGTCATATGATATTATAAATACTAGTTTCACTGTTGAAATATGCTTAGATTATGTTTTGGAGCTATGACACACGTACTTATAGTGATTGTAGGCCTAGCATAGTATTGTCAGTGTTGCCACATGTAAAGCACTTTAAAGCTGTATGTAGTGTAAAAACAAAGACTAAGGCTAATTTGAGTAGGAAACATTGGATAAACTACTGGCATCGTTGCAAGCATAGATTTAAAAGACGTTTAATGCATGGGATTGACGCGCTTGCACTCAATTTCAATCATACAACAGTATATGCACACATTGTGATTGCTTGTGATGGGCCTAACATACGGCTGCATGCAAAGTCTGACAATACAGCAATGACAAATGATCTGATGGTCATATGATATTATAACTACTAGTTTCACTGTTGAAATATGCTTAGATTATGTTTTGGAGCTTTGACACACGTACTTATAGTGATTGTAGGCCTAGCATAGTATTGTCAGTTTTGCCACATGAAAAGCACTTTAAAGCTGTACATAGTCTACAAACAAAGACTAAGGCTAATTTGAGTAGGAAAGATTGGCTAAACTACTGGCATCGGTGCAAGTATAGATGTAAAAGACGTTTAATGCATGGCATTGAAGCGCTTGCACTCAATTTCAATCATACAACAGTATATGCACACATTGTGATTACTAGTGATGGGCCTAAAATACGACTGTGTGCAAAGTCTGACAATACAGCAATGACCAATGATCTGATGGTCATATGATATTATAAATGCTAGATTCACACTACAAATATGCTTAGATTATGTTTTGGAGCTATGACACACGTACTAATAGTGATTGTAGGCCTAGCATAGTATTGTCAGTTTTGCCACATGTAAAGCACTTTAAAGCTGTATATAGTGTAAAAACAAAGACTAAGGCTAATTTGAGTACGGAAACATTGGCTAAACTACTGGCATCGGTGCAAGCATAGATGTAAAAGACGTTTAATGCATGGGACTGACGCGCTTGCGATCAATTTCAATCATACAACAGTATATGCACACATTGTGATTGCTTGTGATGGGCCTAAAATACCTATGTGTGAAAAGTCTGACACCACAGCACTGACCACTGTTCTGATGGCCATATGATATTATATATACTAGTTTCACTGGTGAAATATGCTTAGATTATGTTTTGGAGCTATGACACACGTACTTATAGTGATTGTAGGCCTAGCATAGTATTGTCAGTTTTGCCACATGTAAAGCACTTTAAAGCTGTATATAGTGTAAAAACAAAGACTAAGGCTAATTTGAGTACGAAACATTGGCTAAACTACTGGCATCGGTGCAAGCATAGATGTAAAAGACGTTTAATGCATGGGACTGACGCGGTTGCGATCAATTTCAATCATACAACAGTATATGCACACATTGTGATTGCTTGTGATGGGCCTAACATACGACTGTGTGCAAAGTCTGACAACACAGCAATGACCACTGTTCTGATGGTCATATGATATTATAAATGCTAGATTCACACTACAAATATGCTTAGATTATGTTTTGGAGCTATGACACACGTACTAATAGTGATTGTAGGCCTAGCATAGTATTGTCAGTTTTGCCACATGTAAAGCACTTTAATGCTGTATATAGTCTAAAAACAAAGACTAAGGCTAATTTGAGTACGGAAACATTGGCTAAACTACTGGCATCGGTGCAATCATAGATGCAAAAGACGTTTAATGCATGGCATTGAAGCGCTTGCGATCAATTTCAATCATACAACAGTATATGCACACATTGTGATTACTAGTGATGGGACTAAAATACGACTGTGTGCAAAGTCTGACAATACAGCAATGACCAATGATCTGATGGTCATATGATATTATAAATACTAGTGTCACTATTGAAATATGCTTAGATTATGTTTTGGAGCTATGACACACGTACTTATAGTGATTGTAGGCCTAGCATAGTATTGTCAGTTTTGCCACATGTAAAGCACTTTAAAGCTGTATATAGTGTAAAAACAAAGACTAAGGCTAATTTGAGTACGGAAACATTGGCTAAACTACTGGCATCGGTGCAAGCATAGATGTAAAAGACGTTTAATGCATGGGATTGACGCGCTTGCACTCAATTTCAATCATACAACAGTATATGCACACATTGTGATTGCTTGTGATGGGCCTACAATACGTATGTGTGCAAAGTCTGACAATACAGCAATGACCACTGTTCTGATGGTCATATGATATTATAAATGCTAGATTCACACTACAAATATGCTTAGATTATGTTTTGGAGCTATGACACCCGTACTTATAGTGATTGTAGGCCTTGCATAGTATTGTCAGTTTTGCCACATGTAAAGCACTTTAAAGCTGTATATAGTGTAAAAACAAAGACTAAGGCCTATTTGAGTACGGAAACATTGGCTAAACTACTGGCATCGGTGCAAGCATAGATGTAAAAGACGTTTAATGCATGGGACTGACGCGCTTGCGATCAATTTCAATCATACAACAGTATATGCACACATTGTGATTGCTTGTGATGGGCCTAAAATACCTATGTGTGCAAAGTCTGACAACACAGCACTGACCACTGTTCTGATGGTCATATGATATTATAAATACTAGCTTCACTGTTGAAATATGCTTAGATTATGTTTTGGAGCTATGACACACGTACTTATAGTGATTGTAGGCCTAGCATAGTATTGTCAGTGTTGCCACATGTAAAGCACTTTAAAGCTGTATGTAGTGTAAAAACAAAGACTAAGGCCAATGTGAGAAGGAAACATTGGAAAAACTACTGGCATCGGTGCAAGCATAGATGTAAATGACGTTTAATGCATGGGATTGACGCGTTTGCACTCAATTTCAATCATACAACAGTATATGCACACATTGTGATTGCTTGTGATGGGCCTAACATACGGCTGCATGCAAAGTCTGACAATACAGCACTGACAAATGATCTGATGGTCATATGATATTATAACTACTAGTTTCACTGGTGAAATATGCTTAGATTATGTTTTGGAGCTTTGACACACGTACTTATAGTGATTGTAGGCCTAGCATAATATTGTCAGTTTTGCCACATGAAAAGCACTTTAAAGCTGTACATAGTCTACAAACAAAGACTAAGGCTAATTTGAGTACGAAACATTGGCTAAACTACTGGCATCGGTGCAAGCATAGATGTAAAAGACGTTTAATGCATGGGACTGACGCGGTTGCGATCAATTTCAATCATACAACAGTATATGCACACATTGTGATTGCTTGTGATGGGCCTAACATACGACTGTGTGCAAAGTCTGACAACACAGCAATGACCACTGTTCTGATGGTCATATGATATTATAAATGCTAGATTCACACTACAAATATGCTTAGATTATGTTTTGGAGCTATGACACACGTACTTATAGTGATTGTAGGCCTAGCATAGTATTGTCAGTTTTGCCACATGTAAAGCACTTTAATGCTGTATATAGTCTAAAAACAAAGACTAAGGCTAATTTGAGTACGGAAACATTGGCTAAACTACTGGCATCGGTGCAATCATAGATGCAAAAGACGTTTAATGCATGGCATTGAAGCGCTTGCGATCAATTTCAATCATACAACAGTATATGCACACATTGTGATTACTAGTGATGGGACTAAAATACGACTGTGTGCAAAGTCTGACAATACAGCAATGACCAATGATCTGATGGTCATATGATATTATAAATACTAGTGTCACTATTGAAATATGCTTAGATTATGTTTTGGAGCTATGACACACGTACTTATAGTGATTGTAGGCCTAGCATAGTATTGTCAGTTTTGCCACATGTAAAGCACTTTAAAGCTGTATATAGTGTAAAAACAAAGACTAAGGCTAATTTGAGTACGGAAACATTGGCTAAACTACTGGCATCGGTGCAAGCATAGATGTAAAAGACGTTTAATGCATGGGACTGACGCGCTTGCGATCAATTTCAATCATACAACAGTATATGCACACATTGTGATTGCTTGTGATGGGCCTAAAATACCTATGTGTGCAAAGTCTGACAACACAGCACTGACCACTGTTCTGATGGTCATATGATATTATAAATACTAGCTTCACTGTTGAAATATGCTTAGATTATGTTTTGGAGCTATGACACACGTACTTATAGTGATTGTAGGCCTAGCATAGTATTGTCAGTGTTGCCACATGTAAAGCACTTTAAAGCTGTATGTAGTGTAAAAACAAAGACTAAGGCCAATGTGAGAAGGAAACATTGGAAAAACTACTGGCATCGGTGCAAGCATAGATGTAAATGACGTTTAATGCATGGGATTGACGCGTTTGCACTCAATTTCAATCATACAACAGTATATGCACACATTGTGATTGCTTGTGATGGGCCTAACATACGGCTGCATGCAAAGTCTGACAATACAGCACTGACAAATGATCTGATGGTCATATGATATTATAACTACTAGTTTCACTGTTGAAATATGCTTAGATTATGTTTTGGAGCTTTGACACACGTACTTATAGTGATTGTAGGCCTAGCATAATATTGTCAGTTTTGCCACATGAAAAGCACTTTAAAGCTGTACATAGTCTACAAACAAAGACTAAGGCTAATTTGAGTACGAAACATTGGCTAAACTACTGGCATCGGTGCAAGCATAGATGTAAAAGACGTTTAATGCATGGGACTGACGCGGTTGCGATCAATTTCAATCATACAACAGTATATGCACACATTGTGATTGCTTGTGATGGGCCTAACATACGACTGTGTGCAAAGTCTGACAACACAGCAATGACCACTGTTCTGATGGTCATATGATATTATAAATGCTAGATTCACACTACAAATATGCTTAGATTATGTTTTGGAGCTATGACACACGTACTAATAGTGATTGTAGGCCTAGCATAGTATTGTCAGTTTTGCCACATGTAAAGCACTTTAATGCTGTATATAGTCTAAAAACAAAGACTAAGGCTAATTTGAGTACGGAAACATTGGCTAAACTACTGGCATCGGTGCAATCATAGATGCAAAAGACGTTTAATGCATGGCATTGAAGCGCTTGCGATCAATTTCAATCATACAACAGTATATGCACACATTGTGATTACTAGTGATGGGACTAAAATACGACTGTGTGCAAAGTCTGACAATACAGCAATGACCAATGATCTGATGGTCATATGATATTATAAATACTAGTGTCACTATTGAAATATGCTTAGATTATGTTTTGGAGCTATGACACACGTACTTATAGTGATTGTAGGCCTAGCATAGTATTGTCAGTTTTGCCACATGTAAAGCACTTTAAAGCTGTATATAGTGTAAAAACAAAGACTAAGGCTAATTTGAGTACGGAAACATTGGCTAAACTACTGGCATCGGTGCAAGCATAGATGTAAAAGACGTTTAATGCATGGGATTGACGCGCTTGCACTCAATTTCAATCATACAACAGTATATGCACACATTGTGATTGCTTGTGATGGGCCTACAATACGTATGTGTGCAAAGTCTGACAATACAGCAATGACCACTGTTCTGATGGTCATATGATATTATAAATGCTAGATTCACACTACAAATATGCTTAGATTATGTTTTGGAGCTATGACACCCGTACTTATAGTGATTGTAGGCCTTGCATAGTATTGTCAGTTTTGCCACATGTAAAGCACTTTAAAGCTGTATATAGTGTAAAAACAAAGACTAAGGCTAATTTGAGTACGGAAACATTGGCTAAACTACTGGCATCGGTGCAAGCATAGATGTAAAAGACGTTTAATGCATGGGACTGACGCGCTTGCGATCAATTTCAATCATACAACAGTATATGCACACATTGTGATTGCTTGTGATGGGCCTAAAATACCTATGTGTGCAAAGTCTGACAACACAGCACTGACCACTGTTCTGATGGTCATATGATATTATAAATACTAGTTTCACTGTTGAAATATGCTTAGATTATGTTTTGGAGCTATGACACACGTACTTATAGTGATTTTAGGCCTAGCATAGTATTGTCAGTGTTGCCACATGTAAAGCACTTTAAAGCTGTATGTAGTGTAAAAACAAAGACTAAGGCCAATGTGAGAAGGAAACATTGGAAAAACTACTGGCATCGGTGCAAGCATAGATGTAAATGACGTTTAATGCATGGGATTGACGCGCTTGCACTCAATTTCAATCATACAACAGTATATGCACACATTGTGATTGCTTGTGATGGGCCTAACATACGGCTGCATGCAAAGTCTGACAATACAGCACTGACAAATGATCTGATGGTCATATGATATTATAACTACTAGTTTCACTGTTGAAATATGCTTAGATTATGTTTTGGAGCTTTGACACACGTACTTATAGTGATTGTAGGCCTAGCATAATATTGTCAGTTTTGCCACATGAAAAGCACTTTAAAGCTGTACATAGTCTACAAACAAAGACTAAGGCTGATTTGAGTAGGAAAGATTGGCTAAACTACTGGCATCGGTGCAAGCATAGATGTAAAAGACGTTTAATGCATGGGATTGATGCGCTTGCACTCAATTTCAATCATACAACAGTATATGCACACATTGTGATTGCTTGTGATGGGCCTAACATACGACTGAGTGCAAAGTCTGACAATACAGCAATGACCACTGATCTGATGGTCATATGATATTATAAATGCTAGATTCACTGTTGAAATATGCGTAGATTATGTTTTGGAGCTATGACATACGTACATATATTGATTGTAGGCCTAGCATAGTATTGTCAGTTTTGCCACATGTAAAGCACTTTAAAGCTGTATATAGTGTAAAAACAAAGACTAAGGCTACTTTGAGTACGGAAACATTGGCTAAACTACTGGCATCGGTGCAAGTATAGATGTAAAAGACGTTTAATGCATGGCATTGAAGCGCTTGCACTCAATTTCAATCATACAACAGTATATGCACACATTGTGATTACTAGTGATGGGCCTAAAATACGACTGTGTGCAAAGTCTGACAATACAGCAATGACCAATGATCTGATGGTCATATGATATTATACATACTAGTTTCACTATTGAAATATGCTTAGATTATGTTTTGGAGCTATGACACACGTACTTATAGTGATTGTAGGCCTAGCATAGTATTGTCAGTTTTGCCACATGTAAAGCACTTTAAAGCTGCATATAGTGTAAAAACAAAGACTAAGGCTAATTTGAGTACGGAAACATTGGCTAAACTACTGGCATCGGTGCAAGCATAGATATAAAAGACGTTTAATGCATGGGATTGACGCGCTTGCACTCAATTTCAATCATACAACAGTATATGCACACATTGTGATTGCTTGTGATGGGCCTAACATACGGCTGTGTGCAAGGTCTGACAATACAGCAATGACCACTGATCTGATGGTCATATGATATTATAAATGCTAGATTCACACTACAAATGTGCTTAGATTATGTTTTGGAGCTATGACACCCGTACTTATAGTGATTGTAGGCCTAGCATAGTATTGTCAGTTTTGCCACATGTAAAGCACTTTAACGCTGTATATAGTCTAAAAACAAAGACAAAGGCTAATTTGAGTACGAAACCATTGGCTAAACTACTGGCATCGGTGCAAGCATAGATGTAAAAGACGTTTAATGCATGGGACTGACGTGCTTGCGATCAAGTTCAATCATACAACAGTATATGGACACATTGTGATTGCTTGTGATGGGCCTAAAATACGTATGTGTGCAAAGTCTGACAACACAGCACTGACCACTGTTCTGATGGTCATATGATATTATAAATACTAGTTTCACTGTTGAAATATGCTTAGATTATGTTTTGGAGCTTTGACACACGTACTTATAGTGATTGTAGGCCTAGCATAGTATTGTCAGTTTTGCCACATGTAAAGCACTTTAAAGCTGTATTTAGTGGAAAAACAAAGACTAAGGCTAATTTGAGTAGGAAAGATTGGCTAAACTACTGGCATCGGTGCAAGCATAGATGTAAAAGACGTTTAATGCATGGGATTGATGCGCTTGCACTCAATTTCAATCATACAACAGTATATGCACACATTGTGATTGCTTGTGATGGGCCTAAAATACGTATGTGTGCAAAGTCTGACAAAACAGCAATGACCACTGGTCTGATGGTCATATGATATTATACATGCTTGATTCACACTACAAATGTGCTTAGATTATGTTTTGGAGCTATGACACCCGTACTTATAGTGATTGTAGGCCTGGCATAGTATTGTCAGTTTTGCCACATGTAAAGCACTTTAAAGCTGTATATAGTGTAAAAACAAAGACTAAGGCTAATTTGAGTACGGAAACATTGGATAAACTACTGGCATCGGTGCAAGCATAGATGTAAAAGACGTTTAATGCATGGGACTGACGCGCTTGCGATCAATTTCAATCATACAACAGTATATGCATACATTGTGATTGCTTGTGATGGGCCTAAAATACCTATGTGTGCAAAGTATGACAACACAGCACTGACCACTGTTCTGATGGCCATATGATATTATATATACTAGTTTCACTGGTGAAATATGCTTAGATTATGTTTTGGAGCTATGACACACGTACTTATAGTGATTGTAGGCCTAGCATAGTATTGTCAGTTTTGCCACATGTAAAGCACTTTAAAATTGTATATAGTGTAAAAACAAAGACTAAGGCTAATTTGAGTACGGAAACATTGGCTAAACTACTGGCATCGGTGCAAGCATAGATGTAAAAGACGTTTAATGCATGGGACTGACGCGGTTGCGATCAATTTCAATCATACAACAGTATATGCACACATTGTGATTGCTTGTGATGGGCCTAACATACGACTGTGTGCAAAGTCTGACAACACAGCAATGACCACTGTTCTGATGGTCATATGATATTATAAATGCTAGATTCACACTACAAATATGCTTAGATTATGTTTTGGAGCTATGACACACGTACTAATAGTGATTGTAGGCCTAGCATAGTATTGTCAGTTTTGCCACATGTAAAGCACTTTAAAGCTGTATGTAGTGTAACAACAAAGACTAAGACTAATTTGAGTACGAAACATTGGCTAAACTACAAGCAATCGGTGCAAGCATAGATGTAAAAGACGTTTAATGCATGGGATTGACGCGCTTGCACTCAATTTCAATCATACAACAGTATATGCACACATTGTGATTGCTTGTGATGGGCCTAACATACGGCTGCATGCAAAGTCTGACAATACAGCACTGACAAATGATCTGATGGTCATATGATATTATAACTACTAGTTTCACTGTTGAAATATGCTTAGATTATGTTTTGGAGCTTTGACACACGTACTTATAGTGATTGTAGGCCTAGCATAATATTGTCAGTTTTGCCACATGAAAAGCACTTTAAAGCTGTACATAGTCTACAAACAAAGACTAAGGCTAATTTGAGTAGGAAAGATTGGCTAAACTACTGGCATCGGTGCAAGCATAGATGTAAAAGACGTTTAATGCATGGGATTGATGCGCTTGCACTCAATTTCAATCATACAACAGTATATGCACACATTGTGATTGCTTGTGATGGGCCTAACATACGACTGAGTGCAAAGTCTGACAATACAGCAATGACCACTGATCTGATGGTCATATGATATTATAAATGCTAGATTCACTGTTGAAATATGCGTAGATTATGTTTTGGAGCTATGACATACGTACATATATTGATTGTAGGCCTAGCATAGTATTGTCAGTTTTGCCACATGTAAAGCACTTTAAAGCTGTATATAGTGTAAAAACAAAGACTAAGGCTAATTTGAGTACGGAAACATTGGCTAAACTACTGGCATCGGTGCAAGTATAGATGTAAAAGACGTTTAATGCATGGCATTGAAGCGCTTGCACTCAATTTCAATCATACAACAGTATATGCACACATTGTGATTACTAGTGATGGGCCTAAAATACGACTGTGTGCAAAGTCTGACAATACAGCAATGACCAATGATCTGATGGTCATATGATATTATACATACTAGTTTCACTATTGAAATATGCTTAGATTATGTTTTGGAGCTATGACACACGTACTTATAGTGATTGTAGGCCTAGCATAGTATTGTCAGTTTTGCCACATGTAAAGCACTTTAAAGCTGTATATAGTGTAAAAACAAAGACTAAGGCTAATTTGAGTACGGAAACATTGGCTAAACTACTGGCATCGGTGCAAGCATAGATATAAAAGACGTTTAATGCATGGGATTGACGCGCTTGCACTCAATTTCAATCATACAACAGTATATGCACACATTGTGATTGCTTGTGATGGGCCTAACATACGGCTGTGTGCAAGGTCTGACAATACAGCAATGACCACTGATCTGATGGTCATATGATATTATAAATGCTAGATTCACACTACAAATGTGCTTAGATTATGTTTTGGAGCTATGACACCCGTACTTATAGTGATTGTAGGCCTAGCATAGTATTGTCAGTTTTGCCAAAAGTGTAAAGCACTTTAACGCTGTATATAGTCTAAAAACAAAGACAAAGGCTAATTTGAGTACGAAACCATTGGCTAAACTACTGGCATCGGTGCAAGCATAGATGTAAAAGACGTTTAATGCATGGGACTGACGTGCTTGCGATCAAGTTCAATCATACAACAGTATATGGACACATTGTGATTGCTTGTGATGGGCCTAAAATACGTATGTGTGCAAAGTCTGACAACACAGCACTGACCACTGTTCTGATGGTCATATGATATTATAAATACTAGTTTCACTGTTGAAATATGCTTAGATTATGTTTTGGAGCTTTGACACACGTACTTATAGTGATTGTAGGCCTAGCATAGTATTGTCAGTTTTGCCACATGTAAAGCACTTTAAAGCTGTATTTAGTGGAAAAACAAAGACTAAGGCTAATTTGAGTAGGAAAGATTGGCTAAACTACTGGCATCGGTGCAAGCATAGATGTAAAAGACGTTTAATGCATGGGATTGATGCGCTTGCACTCAATTTCAATCATACAACAGTATATGCACACATTGTGATTGCTTGTGATGGGCCTAAAATACGTATGTGTGCAAAGTCTGACAAAACAGCAATGACCACTGGTCTGATGGTCATATGATATTATACATGCTTGATTCACACTACAAATGTGCTTAGATTATGTTTTGGAGCTATGACACCCGTACTTATAGTGATTGTAGGCCTGGCATAGTATTGTCAGTTTTGCCACATGTAAAGCACTTTAAAGCTGTATATAGTGTAAAAACAAAGACTAAGGCTAATTTGAGTACGGAAACATTGGATAAACTACTGGCATCGGTGCAAGCATAGATGTAAAAGACGTTTAATGCATGGGACTGACGCGCTTGCGATCAATTTCAATCATACAACAGTATATGCATACATTGTGATTGCTTGTGATGGGCCTAAAATACCTATGTGTGCAAAGTATGACAACACAGCACTGACCACTGTTCTGATGGCCATATGATATTATATATACTAGTTTCACTGGTGAAATATGCTTAGATTATGTTTTGGAGCTATGACACACGTACTTATAGTGATTGTAGGCCTAGCATAGTATTGTCAGTTTTGCCACATGTAAAGCACTTTAAAATTGTATATAGTGTAAAAACAAAGACTAAGGCTAATTTGAGTACGGAAACATTGGCTAAACTACTGGCATCGGTGCAAGCATAGATGTAAAAGACGTTTAATGCATGGGACTGACGCGGTTGCGATCAATTTCAATCATACAACAGTATATGCACACATTGTGATTGCTTGTGATGGGCCTAACATACGACTGTGTGCAAAGTCTGACAACACAGCAATGACCACTGTTCTGATGGTCATATGATATTATAAATGCTAGATTCACACTACAAATATGCTTAGATTATGTTTTGGAGCTATGACACACGTACTAATAGTGATTGTAGGCCTAGCATAGTATTGTCAGTTTTGCCACATGTAAAGCACTTTAAAGCTGTATGTAGTGTAACAACAAAGACTAAGACTAATTTGAGTACGAAACATTGGCTAAACTACTGGCATCGGTGCAAGCATAGATATAAAAGACGTTTAATGCATGGGATTGACGCGCTTGCACTCAATTTCAATCATACAACAGTATATGCACACATTGTGATTGCTTGTGATGGGCCTAACATACGGCTGTGTGCAAGGTCTGACAATACAGCAATGACCACTGTTCTGATGGTCATATGATATTATAAATACTAGTTTCACTGTTGAAATATGCTTAGATTATGTTTTGGAGCTTTGACACACGTACTTATAGTGATTGTAGGCCTAGCATAGTATTGTCAGTTTTGCCACATGTAAAGCACTTTAAAGCTGTATTTAGTGGAAAAACAAAGACTAAGGCTAATTTGAGTAGGAAAGATTGGCTAAACTACTGGCATCGGTGCAAGCATAGATGTAAAAGACGTTTAATGCATGGGATTGATGCGCTTGCACTCAATTTCAATCATACAACAGTATATGCACACATTGTGATTGCTTGTGATGGGCCTAAAATACGTATGTGTGCAAAGTCTGACAAAACAGCAATGACCACTGGTCTGATGGTCATATGATATTATACATGCTTGATTCACACTACAAATGTGCTTAGATTATGTTTTGGAGCTATGACACCCGTACTTATAGTGATTGTAGGCCTGGCATAGTATTGTCAGTTTTGCCACATGTAAAGCACTTTAAAGCTGTATATAGTGTAAAAACAAAGACTAAGGCTAATTTGAGTACGGAAACATTGGATAAACTACTGGCATCGGTGCAAGCATAGATGTAAAAGACGTTTAATGCATGGGACTGACGCGCTTGCGATCAATTTCAATCATACAACAGTATATGCATACATTGTGATTGCTTGTGATGGGCCTAAAATACCTATGTGTGCAAAGTATGACAACACAGCACTGACCACTGTTCTGATGGCCATATGATATTATATATACTAGTTTCACTGGTGAAATATGCTTAGATTATGTTTTGGAGCTATGACACACGTACTTATAGTGATTGTAGGCCTAGCATAGTATTGTCAGTTTTGCCACATGTAAAGCACTTTAAAATTGTATATAGTGTAAAAACAAAGACTAAGGCTAATTTGAGTACGGAAACATTGGCTAAACTACTGGCATCGGTGCAAGCATAGATGTAAAAGACGTTTAATGCATGGGACTGACGCGGTTGCGATCAATTTCAATCATACAACAGTATATGCACACATTGTGATTGCTTGTGATGGGCCTAACATACGACTGTGTGCAAAGTCTGACAACACAGCAATGACCACTGTTCTGATGGTCATATGATATTATAAATGCTAGATTCACACTACAAATATGCTTAGATTATGTTTTGGAGCTATGACACACGTACTAATAGTGATTGTAGGCCTAGCATAGTATTGTCAGTTTTGCCACATGTAAAGCACTTTAAAGCTGTATGTAGTGTAACAACAAAGACTAAGACTAATTTGAGTACGAAACATTGGCTAAACTACAAGCAATCGGTGCAAGCATAGATGTAAAAGACGTTTAATGTATGGGATTGACGCGCTTGCACTCAATTTCAGTCATACAACAGTATATGCACACATTGTGATTGCTTGTGATGGGCCTTACATACGTATGTGTGCAAAGTCTCACAATACAGCAATGACAACTGATCTGATGGTCATATGATATTATATATACTAGTTTCACTATTGAAATACGCTTAGATTATGTTTTGGAGCTATGACACACGTACTGATAGTGATTGTAGGCCTAGCATAGTATTGTCAGTTTTGCCACATGCAAAGCACTCTAAAGCTGTATATAGTCTAGAAACAAAGACTAAGGCTAATTTGAGTACGGAAACATTGGCTAAACTACTGGCATCGGTGCAAGCATAGATGTAAAAGACGTTTAATGCATGGGATTGACGCGCTTGCACTCAATTTCAATCATACAACAGTATATGCACACATTGTGATTGCTTGTGATGGGCGTAAAATACCTATGTGTGCAAAGTCTGACAACACAGCACTGACCACTGTTCTGATGGCCATATGATATTATATATACTAGTTTCACTGGTGAAATATGCTTAGATTATGTTTTGGAGCTATGACACACGTACTTATAGTGATTGTAGGCCTAGCATAGTATTGTCAGTTTTGCCACATGTAAAGCACTTTAAAGCTGTATATAGTGTAAAAACAAAGACTAAGGCTAATTTGAGTACGAAACATTGGCTAAACTACTGGCATCGGTGCAAGCATAGATGTAAAAGACGTTTAATGCATGGGACTGACGCGGTTGCGATCAATTTCAATCATACAACAGTATATGCACACATTGTGATTGCTTGTGATGGGCCTAACATACGACTGTGTGCAAAGTCTGACAACACATCAATGACCACTGTTCTGATGGTCATATGATATTATAAATGCTAGATTCACACTACAAATATGCTTAGATTATGTTTTGGAGCTATGACACACGTACGTAAAGTGATTGTAGGCCTAGCATAGTATTGTCAGTTTTGCCACATGTAAAGCACTTTAAAGCTGTATATAGTCTAAAAACAAAGACTAAGGCTAATTTGAGTACGGAAACATTGGCTAAACTACTGGCATCGGTGCAATCATAGATGTAAAAGACGTTTAATGCATGGCATTGAAGCGCTTGCGATCAATTTCAATCATACAACAGTATATGCACACATTGTGATTACTTGTGATGGGACTAAAATACGACTGTGTGCAAAGTCTGACAATACAGCAATGACCAATGATCTGATGGTCATATGATATTATAAATACTAGTTTCACTATTGAAATATGCTTAGATTATGTTTTGGAGCTATGACACACGTACTTATAGTGATTGTAGGCCTAGCATAGTATTGTCAGTTTTGCCACATGTAAAGCACTTTAAAGCTGTATATAGTGTAAAAACAAAGACTAAGGCTAATTTGAGTACGGAATCATTGGCTAAACCACTGGCATCGGTGCAAGCATAGATGTAAAAGACGTTTAATGCATGGGATTGACGCGCTTGCACTCAATTTCAATCATACAACAGTATATGCACACATTGTGATTGCTTGTGATGGGCCTAACATACGACTGTGTGCAAGGTCTGACAATACAGCAATGACCACTGATCTGATGGTCATATGATATTATAAATGCTAGATTCACACTACAAATGTGCTTAGATTATGTTTTGGAGCTATGACACCCGTACTTATAGTGATTGTAGGCCTAGCATAGTATTGTCAGTTTTGCCACATGTAAAGCACTTTAAAGCTGTATATAGTGTAAAAACAAAGACTAAGGCTAATTTGAGTACGGAAACATTGGCTAAACTACTGGCATCGGTGCAAGCATAGATGTAAAAGACGTTTAATGCATGGGACTGACGCGCTTGCGATCAATTTCAATCATACAACAGTATATGCACACATTGTGATTGCTTGTGATGGGCCTAAAATACCTATGTGTGCAAAGTCTGACAACACAGCACTGACCACTGTTCTGATGGTCATATGATATTATAAATACTAGTTTCACTGTTGAAATATGCTTAGATTATGTTTTGGAGCTATGACACACGTACTTATAGTGATTGTAGGCCTAGCATAGTATTGTCAGTGTTGCCACATGTAAAGCACTTTAAAGCTGTATGTAGTGTAAAAACAAAGACTAAGGCTAATTTGAGTAGGAAACATTGGATAAACTACTGGCATCGGTGCAAGCATAGATTTAAAAGACGGTTAATGCATGGGATTGTCGCGCTTGCACTCAATTTCAATCATACAACAGTATATGCACACATTGTGATTGCTTGTGATGGGCCTAAAATACGGCTGCATGCAAAGTCTGACAATACAGCAATGACAAATGATCTGATGGTCATATGATATTATAACTACTAGTTTCACTGTTGAAATATGCTTAGATTATGTTTTGGAGCTTTGACACACGTACTTATAGTGATTGTAGGCCTAGCATAGTATTGTCAGTTTTGCCACATGTAAAGCACTTTAAAGCTGTATATAGTGTAAAAACAAAGACTAAGGCTAATTTGAGTACGGAAACATTGGCTAAACTACTGGCATCGGTGCAATCATAGATGTAAAAGACGTTTAATGCATTTCATTGAAGCGCTTGCGATCAATTTCAATCATACAACAGTATATGCACACATTGTGATTACTAGTGATGGGACTAAAATACGACTGTGTGCAAAGTCTGACAATACAGCAATGACCAATGATCTGATGGTCATATGATATTATAAATACTAGTTTCACTATTGAAATATGCTTAGATTATGTTTTGGAGCTATGACACACGTACTTATAGTGATTGTAGGCCTAGCATAGTATTGTCAGTTTTGCCACATGTAAAGCACTTTAAAGCTGTATATAGTGTAAAAACAAAGACTAAGGCTAATTTGAGTACGGAAACATTGGCTAAACTACTGGCATCGGTGCAAGCATAGATGTAAAAGACGTTTAATGCATGGGATTGACGCGCTTGCACTCAATTTCAATCATACAACAGTATATGCACACATTGTGATTGCTTGTGATGGGCCTAACATACGACTGTGTGCAAGGTCTGACAATACAGCAATGACAACTGATCTGATGGTCATATGATATTATAAATGCTAGATTCACACTACAAATGTGCTTAGATTATGTTTTGGAGCTATGGCACCCGTACTTATAGTGATTGTAGGCCTTGCATAGTATTGTCAGTTTTGCCACATGTAAAGCACTTTAAAGCTGTATATAGTCTAAAAACAAAGACTAAGGCTAATTTGAGTACGGAAACATTGGCTAAACTACTGGCATCGGTGCAAGCATAGATGTAAAAGACGTTTAATGCATGGGACTGACGCGCTTGCGATCAATTTCAATCATACAACAGTATATGCACACATTGTGATTGCTTGTGATGGGCCTAAAATACCTATGTGTGCAAAGTCTGACAACACAGCACTGACCACTGTTCTGATGGTCATATGATATTATAAATACTAGTTTCACTGTTGAAATATGCTTAGATTATGTTTTGGAGCTATGACACACGTACTTATAGTGATTGTAGGCCTAGCATAGAATTGTCAGTGTTGCCACATGTAAAGCACTTTAAAGCTGTATGTAGTGTAAAAACAAAGACTAAGGCCAATTTGAGTACGGAAACATTGGAAAAACTACTGGCATCGGTGCAAGCATAGATGTAAATGACGTTTAATGCATGGGATTGACGCGCTTGCACTCAATTTCAATCATACAACAGTATATGCACACATTGTGATTGCTTGTGATGGGCCTAACATACGGCTGCATGCAAAGTCTGACAATACAGCACTGACAAATGATCTGATGGTCATATGATATTATAACTACTAGTTTCACTGTTGAAATATGCTTAGATTATGTTTTGGAGCTATGACACACGTACTTATAGTGATTGTAGGCCTAGCATAGTATTGTCAGTTTTGCCACATGTAAAGCACTTTAAAGCTGTAGATAGTCTACAAACAAAGACTAAGGCTAATTTGAGTACGGAAACATTGGCTAAACTACTGGCATCGGTGCAAGCATAGATGTAAAAGACGTTTAATGCATGGGATTGATGCGCTTGCACTCAATTTCAATCATACAACAGTATATGCACACATTGTGATTGCTTGTGATGGGCCTAACATACGACTGAGTGCAAAGTCTGACAATACAGCAATGACCACTGATCTGATGGTCATATGATATTATAAATGCTAGATTCACTGTTGAAATATGCGTAGATTATGTTTTGGAGCTATGACATACGTACATATATTGATTGTAGGCCTAGCATAGTATTGTCAGTTTTGCCACATGTAAAGCACTTTAAAGCTGTATATAGTGTAAAAACAAAGACTAAGGCTAATTTGAGTACGGAAACATTGGCTAAACTACTGGCATCGGTGCAAGCATAGATGTAAAAGACGTTTAATGCATGGGACTGACGCGCTTGCGATCAATTTCAATCATACAACAGTATATGCACACATTGTGATTGCTTGTGATGGGCCTAAAATACCTATGTGTGAAAAGTCTGACAACACAGCACTGACCACTGTTCTGATGGCCATATGATATTATATATACTAGTTTCACTGGTGAAATATGCTTAGATTATGTTTTGGAGCTATGACACACGTACTTATAGTGATTGTAGGCCTAGCATAGTATTGTCAGTTTTGCCACATGTAAAGCACTTTAAAGCTGTATATAGTGTAAAAACAAAGACTAAGGCTAATTTGAGTACGAAACATTGGCTAAACTACTGGCATCGGTGCAAGCATAGATGTAAAAGACGTTTAATGCATGGGACTGACGCGGTTGCGATCAATTTCAATCATACAACAGTATATGCACACATTGTGATTGCTTGTGATGGGCCTAACATACGACTGTGTGCAAAGTCTGACAACACAGCAATGACCACTGTTCTGATGGTCATATGATATTATAAATGCTAGATTCACACTACAAATATGCTTAGATTATGTTTTGGAGCTATGACACACGTACTAATAGTGATTGTAGGCCTAGCATAGTATTGTCAGTTTTGCCACATGTAAAGCACTTTAAAGCTGTATATAGTCTAAAAACAAAGACTAAGGCTAATTTGAGTACGGAAACATTGGCTAAACTACTGGCATCGGTGCAATCATAGATGTAAAAGACGTTTAATGCATTTCATTGAAGCGCTTGCGATCAATTTCAATCATACAACAGTATATGCACACATTGTGATTACTAGTGATGGGACTAAAATACGACTGTGTGCAAAGTCTGACAATACAGCAATGACCAATGATCTGATGGTCATATGATATTATAAATACTAGTTTCACTATTGAAATATGCTTAGATTATGTTTTGGAGCTATGACACACGTACTTATAGTGATTGTAGGCCTAGCATAGTATTGTCAGTTTTGCCACATGTAAAGCACTTTAAAGCTGTATATAGTGTAAAACCAAAGACTAAGGCTAATTTGAGTACGGAAACATTGGCTAAACTACTGGCATCGGTGCAAGCATAGATGTAAATACGTTTAATGCATGGGATTGACGCGCTTGCACTAAATTTCAATCATACAACAGTATATGCACACATTGTGATTGCTTGTGATGGGCCTAACATACGACTGTGTGCAAGGTCTGACAATACAGCAATGACAACTGATCTGATGGTCATATGATATTATAAATGCTAGATTCACACTACAAATGTGCTTAGATTATGTTTTGGAGCTATGACACCCGTACTTATAGTGATTGTAGGCCTTGCATAGTATTGTCAGTTTTGCCACATGTAAAGCACTTTAAAGCTGTATATAGTGTAAAAACAAAGACTAAGGCTAATTTGAGTACGGAAACATTGGCTAAACTACTGGCATCGGTGCAAGCATAGATGTAAAAGACGTTTAATGCATGGGACTGACGCGCTTGCGATCAATTTCAATCATACAACAGTATATGCACACATTGTGATTGCTTGTGATGGGCCTAAAATACCTATGTGTGCAAAGTCTGACAACACAGCACTGACCACTGTTCTGATGGTCATATGATATTATAAATACTAGTGTCACTATTGAAATATGCTTAGATTATGTTTTGGAGCTATGACACACGTACTTATAGTGATTGTAGGCCTAGCATAGTATTGTCAGTGTTGCCACATGTAAAGCACTTTAAAGCTGTATGTAGTGTAAAAAAAAAGACTAAGGCCAATTTGAGAAGGAAACATTGGAAAAACTACTGGCATCCGTGCAAGCATAGATGTAAAAGACGTTTAATGCATGGCATTGAAGCGCTTGCACTCAATTTCAATCATACAACAGTATATGCACACATTGTGATTGCTTGTGATGGGCCTAACATACGACTTAGTGCAAAGTCTGACAATACAGCAATGACCACTGATCTGATGGTCATATGATATTATAAATGCTAGATTCACTGTTGAAATATGCGTAGATTATGTTTTGGAGCTATGACATACGTACATATATTGATTGTAGGCCTAGCATAGTATTGTCAGTTTTGCCACATGTAAAGCACTTTAAAGCTGTATATAGTGTAAAAACAAAGACTAAGGCTAATTTGAGTACGGAAACATTGGCTAAACTACTGGCATCGGTGCAAGTATAGATGTAAAAGACGTTTAATGCATGGCATTGAAGCGCTTGCACTCAATTTCAATCATACAACAGTATATGCACACATTGTGATTACTAGTGATGGGCCTAAAATACGACTGTGTGCAAAGTCTGACAATACAGCAATGACCAATGATCTGATGGTCATATGATATTATACATACTAGTTTCACTATTGAAATATGCTTAGATTATGTTTTGGAGCTATGACACACGTACTTATAGTGAGTGTAGGCCTAGCATAGTATTGTCAGTTTTGCCACATGTAAAGCACTTTAAAGCTGTATATAGTGTAAAAACAAAGACAAAGGCTAATTTGAGTACGAAACCATTGGCTAAACTACTGGCATCGGTGCAAGCATAGATGTAAAAGACGTTTAATGCATGGGACTGACGCGCTTGCGATCAATTTCAATCATACAACAGTATATGCACACATTGTGATTGCTTGTGATGGGCCTAAAATACCTATGTGTGCAAAGTCTGACAACACAGCACTGACCACTGTTCTGATGGTCATATGATATTATACATACTAGTTTCACTGTTGAAATATGCTTAGATTATGTTTTGGAGCTATGACACCCGTACTTATAGTGATTGTAGGCCTAGCATAGTATTGTCAGTTTTGCCACATGTAAAGCACTTTAAAGCTGTATTTAGTGGAAAACCAAAGACTAAGGCTAATTTGAGTAGGAAAGATTGGCTAAACTACTGGCATCGATGCAAGCATAGATGTAAAAGACGTTTAATGCATGGGATTGATGCGCTTGCACTCAATTTCAATCATACAACAGTATATGCACACATTGTGATTGCTTGTGATGGGCCTAAAATACCTATGTGTGCAAAGTATGACAACACAGCACTGACCACTGTTCTGATGGCCATATGATATTATATATACTAGTTTCACTGGTGAAATATGCTTAGATTATGTTTTGGAGCTATGACACACGTACTTATAGTGATTGTAGGCCTAGCATAGTATTGTCAGTTTTGCCACATGTAAAGCACTTTAAAATTGTATATAGTGTAAAAACAAAGACTAAGGCTAATTTGAGTACGGAAACATTGGCTAAACTACTGGCATCGGTGCAATCATAGATGTAAAAGACGTTTAATGCATGGGACTGACGCGGTTGCGATCAATTTCAATCATACAACAGTATATGCATACATTGTGATTGCTTGTGATGGGCCTAACATACGACTGTGTGCAAAGTCTGACAACACAGCAATGACCACTGGTCTGATGGTCATATGATATTATAAATGCTAGATTCACACTACAAATATGCTTAGATTATGTTTTGGAGCTATGACACACGTACTAATAGTGATTGTAGGCCTAGCATAGTATTGTCAGTTTTGCCACATGTAAAGCACTTTAAAGCTGCATGTAGTGTAACAACAAAGACTAAGGCTAATTTGAGTACGAAACATTGGCTAAACTACTGGCATCGGTGCAAGCATAGATGTAAAAGACGTTTAATGTATGGGATTGACGCGCTTGCACTCAATTTCAGTCATACAACAGTATATGCACACATTGTGATTGCTTGTGATGGGCCTAACATACGTATGTGCGCAAAGTCTCACAATACAGCAATGACAACTGATCTGATGGTCATATGATATTATATATACTAGTTTCACTGGTGAAATATGCTTAGATTATGTTTTGGAGCTATGACACACGTACTTATAGTGATTGTAGGCCTAGCATAGTATTGTCAGTTTTGCCACATGCAAAGCACTCTAAAGCTGTATATAGTCTAGAAACAAAGACTAAGGCTAATTTGAGTACGGAAACATTGGCTGAACTACTGCCATCGGTGCAAGCATAGATGTAAAAGACGTTTAATGCATGGGATTGACGCGCTTGCACTCAATTTCAATCATACAACAGTATATGCACACATTGTGATTGGTTGTGATGGGCCTAACATACGGCTGTGTGCAAAGTCTGACAATACAGCAATGATCAATGATCTGATGGTCATATGATATTAAAAATACTAGTTTCACTGTTGAAATATGCTTAGATTATGTTTTGGAGCTATGACACCCGTACTTATAGTGATTGTAGGCCTAGCATAGTATTGTCAGTTTTGCCACATGTAAAGCACTTTACAATTGTATATAGTGTAAAAACAAAGACTAAGGCTAATTTGAATACGGAACATTGGCTAAACTACTGGCATCGGTGCAAGTATAGATGTAAAAGACGTTTAGTGCATGGGATTGACGCGCTTGCACTCAATTTCACTCATACAACAGTATATGCACACATTGTGATTGCTTGTGATGGGCCTACAATACGTATGTGTGCAAAGTCTGACAATACAGCAATGACCACTGTTCTGATGGTCATATGATATTATACATGCTACACTCACACTACAAATATGCTTAGATTATGTTTTGGAGCTATGACACACGTACTTATAGTGATTGTAGGCCTAGCATAGTATTGTCAGTTTTGCCACATGTAAAGCACTTTAAAACTGTATATAGTCTAAAAACAAAGACTAAGGCTAATTTGAGTAGGAAACATTGGCTAAACTACTGGCATCGGTGCAAGTATAGATGTAAAAGACCTTTAATGCAAGGGATTGACGCGCTTGCACTCAATTTCAATCATACAACAGTATATGCACACATTGTGATTGCTTGTGATGGGCCTAAAATACGTATGTGTGCAAAGTCTGACAATACAGCAATGACCACTGATCTGATGGTCATATGATATTATAAATGCTAGATTCACACTACAAATATGCTTAGATTATGTTTTGGAGCTATGACACACGTACTTATAGTGATTGTAGGCCTAGCATAGTATTGTCAGTTTTGCCACATGTAAAGCACTTTAAAACTGTATATAGTCTAAAAACAAAGACTAAGGCTAATTTGAGTACGAAACATTGGCTAAACTACTGGCATCGGTGCAAGTATAGATGTAAAAGACCTTTAATGCAAGGGATTGACGCGCTTGCACTCAATTTCAATCATACAACAGTATATGCACACATTGTGATTGCTTGTGATGGGCCTAAAATACGTATGTGTGCAAAGTCTGACAATACAGCAATGACCACTGATCTGATGGTCATATGATATTATAAATGCTAGATTCACACTACAAATGTGCTTAGATTATGTTTTGGAGCTATGACACCCGTACTTATAGTGATTGTAGGCCTTGCATAGTATTGTCAGTTTTGCCACATGTAAAGCACTTTAAAGCTGTATATAGTGTAAAAACAAAGACTAAGGCTAATTTGAGTACGGAAACATTGGCTAAACTACTGGCATCGGTGCAAGCATAGATGTAAAAGACGTTTAATGCATGGGACTGACGCGCTTGCGATCAATTTCAATCATACAACAGTATATGCACACATTGTGATTGCTTGTGATGGGCCTAAAATACCTATGTGTGCAAAGTCTGACAACACAGCACTGACCACTGTTCTGATGGTCATATGATATTATAAATACTAGTTTCACTGTTGAAATATGCTTAGATTATGTTTTGGAGCTATGACACACGTACTTATAGTGATTGTAGGCCTAGCATAGTATTGTCAGTGTTGCCACATGTAAAGCACTTTAAAGCTGTATGTAGTGTAAAAAAAAAGACTAAGGCCAATTTGAGAAGGAAACATTGGAAAAACTACTGGCATCCGTGCAAGCATAGATGTAAAAGACGTTTAATGCATGGCATTGAAGCGCTTGCACTCAATTTCAATCATACAACAGTATATGCACACATTGTGATTGGTTGTGATGGGCCTAACATACGGCTGTGTGCAAAGTCTGACAATACAGCAATGATCAATGATCTGATGGTCATATGATATTAAAAATACTAGTTTCACTGTTGAAATATGCTTAGATTATGTTTTGGAGCTATGACACCCGTACTTATAGTGATTGTAGGCCTAGCATAGTATTGTCAGTTTTGCCACATGTAAAGCACTTTACAATTGTATATAGTGTAAAAACAAAGACTAAGGCTAATTTGAATACGGAACATTGGCTAAACTACTGGCATCGGTGCAAGTATAGATGTAAAAGACGTTTAGTGCATGGGATTGACGCGCTTGCACTCAATTTCACTCATACAACAGTATATGCACACATTGTGATTGCTTGTGATGGGCCTACAATACGTATGTGTGCAAAGTCTGACAATACAGCAATGACCACTGTTCTGATGGTCATATGATATTATACATGCTACACTCACACTACAAATATGCTTAGATTATGTTTTGGAGCTATGACACACGTACTTATAGTGATTGTAGGCCTAGCATAGTATTGTCAGTTTTGCCACATGTAAAGCACTTTAAAACTGTATATAGTCTAAAAACAAAGACTAAGGCTAATTTGAGTAGGAAACATTGGCTAAACTACTGGCATCGGTGCAAGTATAGATGTAAAAGACCTTTAATGCAAGGGATTGACGCGCTTGCACTCAATTTCAATCATACAACAGTATATGCACACATTGTGATTGCTTGTGATGGGCCTAAAATACGTATGTGTGCAAAGTCTGACAATACAGCAATGACCACTGATCTGATGGTCATATGATATTATAAATGCTAGATTCACACTACAAATATGCTTAGATTATGTTTTGGAGCTATGACACACGTACTTATAGTGATTGTAGGCCTAGCATAGTATTGTCAGTTTTGCCACATGTAAAGCACTTTAAAACTGTATATAGTCTAAAAACAAAGACTAAGGCTAATTTGAGTACGAAACATTGGCTAAACTACTGGCATCGGTGCAAGTATAGATGTAAAAGACCTTTAATGCAAGGGATTGACGCGCTTGCACTCAATTTCAATCATACAACAGTATATGCACACATTGTGATTGCTTGTGATGGGCCTAAAATACGTATGTGTGCAAAGTCTGACAATACAGCAATGACCACTGATCTGATGGTCATATGATATTATAAATGCTAGATTCACACTACAAATATGCTTAGATTATGTTTTGGAGCTATGACACACGTACTTATAGTGATTGTAGGCTAGCATAGTATTGTCAGTTTTGCCACAAGTAAAGCACGTTACAATTGTATATAGTGTAAAAACAAAGACTAAATCTAATTTGAGTACGACACATTGGCTAAACTACTCGCATCGGTGCAAGCATAGATGTAAAGGACGTTTAATGCATGGGATTGACGCAATTGCACTCAATTTCAATCATACAACAGTATATGCACACATTGTGATTGGTTGTGATGGGCCTAACATACGGCTGTGTGCAAAGTCTGACAATACAGCAATGATCAATGATCTGATGGTCATATGATATTAAAAATACTAGTTTCACTGTTGAAATATGCTTAGATTATGTTTTGGAGCTATGACACCCGTACTTATAGTGATTGTAGGCCTAGCATAGTATTGTCAGTTTTGCCACATGTAAAGCACTTTACAATTGTATATAGTGTAAAAACAAAGACTAATGCTAATTTGAATACGGAACATTCGCTAAACTACTGGCATCGGTGCAAGTATAGATGTAAAAGACGTTTAGTGCATGGGATTGACGCGCTTGCACTCAATTTCACTCATACAACAGTATATGCACACATTGTGATTGCTTGTGATGGGCCTACAATACGTATGTGTGCAAAGTCTGACAATACAGCAATGACCACTGTTCTGATGGTCATATGATATTATACATGCTACACTCACACTACAAATATGCTTAGATTATGTTTTGGAGCTATGACACACGTACTTATAGTGATTGTAGGCCTAGCATAGTATTGTCAGTTTTGCCACATGTAAAGCACTTTAAAACTGTATATAGTCTAAAAACAAAGACTAAGGCTAATTTGAGTAGGAAACATTGGCTAAACTACTGGCATCGGTGCAAGTATAGATGTAAAAGACCTTTAATGCAAGGGATTGACGCGCTTGCACTCAATTTCAATCATACAACAGTATATGCACACATTGTGATTGCTTGTGATGGGCCTAAAATACGTATGTGTGCAAAGTCTGACAATACAGCAATGACCACTGATCTGATGGTCATATGATATTATAAATGCTAGATTCACACTACAAATATGCTTAGATTATGTTTTGGAGCTATGACACACGTACTTATAGTGATTGTAGGCCTAGCATAGTATTGTCAGTTTTGCCACATGTAAAGCACTTTAAAACTGTATATAGTCTAAAAACAAAGACTAAGGCTAATTTGAGTACGAAACATTGGCTAAACTACTGGCATCGGTGCAAGTATAGATGTAAAAGACCTTTAATGCAAGGGATTGACGCGCTTGCACTCAATTTCAATCATACAACAGTATATGCACACATTGTGATTGCTTGTGATGGGCCTAAAATACGTATGTGTGCAAAGTCTGACAATACAGCAATGACCACTGATCTGATGGTCATATGATATTATAAATGCTAGATTCACACTACAAATATGCTTAGATTATGTTTTGGAGCTATGACACACGTACTTATAGTGATTGTAGGCTAGCATAGTATTGTCAGTTTTGCCACAAGTAAAGCACGTTACAATTGTATATAGTGTAAAAACAAAGACTAAATCTAATTTGAGTACGGCACATTGGCTAAACTACTCGCATCGGTGCAAGCATAGATGTAAAGGACGTTTAATGCATGGGATTGACGCAATTGCACTCAATTTCAATCATACAACAGTATATGCACACATTGTGATTGGTTGTGATGGGCCTAACATACGGCTGTGTGCAAAGTCTGACAATACAGCAATGATCAATGATCTGATGGTCATATGATATTAAAAATACTAGTTTCACTGTTGAAATATGCTTAGATTATGTTTTGGAGCTATGACACCCGTACTTATAGTGATTGTAGGCCTAGCATAGTATTGTCAGTTTTGCCACATGTAAAGCACTTTACAATTGTATATAGTGTAAAAACAAAGACTAATGCTAATTTGAATACGGAACATTCGCTAAACTACTGGCATCGGTGCAAGTATAGATGTAAAAGACGTTTAGTGCATGGGATTGACGCGCTTGCACTCAATTTCACTCATACAACAGTATATGCACACATTGTGATTGCTTGTGATGGGCCTACAATACGTATGTGTGCAAAGTCTGACAATACAGCAATGACCACTGTTCTGATGGTCATATGATATTATACATGCTACACTCACACTACAAATATGCTTAGATTATGTTTTGGAGCTATGACACACGTACTTATAGTGATTGTAGGCCTAGCATAGTATTGTCAGTTTTGCCACATGTAAAGCACTTTAAAACTGTATATAGTCTAAAAACAAAGACTAAGGCTAATTTGAGTAGGAAACATTGGCTAAACTACTGGCATCGGTGCAAGTATAGATGTAAAAGACCTTTAATGCAAGGGATTGACGCGCTTGCACTCAATTTCAATCATACAACAGTATATGCACACATTGTGATTGCTTGTGATGGGCCTAAAATACGTATGTGTGCAAAGTCTGACAATACAGCAATGACCACTGATCTGATGGTCATATGATATTATAAATGCTAGATTCACACTACAAATATGCTTAGATTATGTTTTGGAGCTATGACACACGTACTTATAGTGATTGTAGGCCTAGCATAGTATTGTCAGTTTTGCCACATGTAAAGCACTTTAAAACTGTATATAGTCTAAAAACAAAGACTAAGGCTAATTTGAGTACGAAACATTGGCTAAACTACTGGCATCGGTGCAAGTATAGATGTAAAAGACCTTTAATGCAAGGGATTGACGCGCTTGCACTCAATTTCAATCATACAACAGTATATGCACACATTGTGATTGCTTGTGATGGGCCTAAAATACGTATGTGTGCAAAGTCTGACAATACAGCAATGACCACTGATCTGATGGTCATATGATATTATAAATGCTAGATTCACACTACAAATATGCTTAGATTATGTTTTGGAGCTATGACACACGTACTTATAGTGATTGTAGGCTAGCATAGTATTGTCAGTTTTGCCACAAGTAAAGCACGTTACAATTGTATATAGTGTAAAAACAAAGACTAAATCTAATTTGAGTACGGCACATTGGCTAAACTACTCGCATCGGTGCAAGCATAGATGTAAAGGACGTTTAATGCATGGGATTGACGCAATTGCACTCAATTTCAATCATACAACAGTATATGCACACATTGGATTGCTTGTGATGGGCCTAACATAGGGCTGTGTGCAAAGTCTGACAATATAGCAATGACCAATGATCTGATGGTCATATGACATTAAAAATACTAGTTTCACTGTTGAAATATGCTTAGATTATGTTTTGGCGCTATGACACACGTACTTATAGTGATTGTAGGCCTAGCATAGTATTGTCAGTTTTGCCACAAGTAAAGCACTTTACAATTGTATATAGTGTAAAAGCAAAGACTAAGGCTAATTTGAGTAGGAAACATTGGCTAAACTACTGGCATCGGTGCAAGCATAGATGTAAAAGACGTTTAATGCATGGAATTGACGCGCTTGCACTCAATTTCAATCATACAACAGTATATGCACACATTGTGATTGCTTGTGATGGGCCTAAAATACGTATGTGTGCAAAGTCTGACAACACAGCACTGACCACTGTTCTGATGGTCATATGATATTATAAATGCTAGATTCACACTACAAATATGCTTAGATTATGTTGTGGAGCTATGACACACGTACATATAGTGAATGTAGGCCTAGCATAGTATTGTCAGTTTTGCCACATGTACAGCACTTTAATGCTGTATATAGTGTAAAAGCGAAGACTAATACTAACTTGAGTAGTAAACATTGGCTAAACTACAAGCAATCGGTGCAAGCATAGATGTAAAAGACGTTTAATGCATGCGATTGATGCACTTGCACTCAATTTCAATCATACAACAGTATATGCACACATTGTGATTGCTTGTGATGGGCCTAACATACGTATGTGTGCAAAGTCTGACAATACAGCAATGACAACTGATCTGATGGTCATATGATATTATAAATACTAGTTTCACTATTGAAATATGCTTAGATTATGTTTTGGAGCTATGACACACGTACTTATAGTGATTGTAGGCCTAGCATAGTATTGTCAGTTTTGCCACAAGTAAAGCACTCTACAATTGTATATAGTGTAAAAACAAAGACTAAGGCTAATTTGAATACGGAACATTGGCTAACCTACTGGCATCGGTGCAAGCATAGATGTAAAAGACGTTTAGTGCATGGGATTGACGCGCTTGCACTCAATTTCAATCATACAACAGTATATGCACACATTGTGATTGCTTGTGATGGGCCTAACATACGACTGTGTGCAAAGTCTGACAATACAGCAATGACAATTGATCTGATGGTCTTACGATATTATAAATACTAGTTTCACTATTAAAATATGCTTAGATTATGTTTTGGAGCTATGACACACGTACTTATAGTGATTGTAGGCCTAGCATAGCATTGTCAGTTTTGCCACATGTAAAGCACTTTACAATTGTATATAGTGTAAAAACAAAGACTAAGGCTAATTTGAGTAGGAAACATTGGCTAAACTACTGGCATCGGTGCAACCATAGATGTAAAAGACGTTTAATGCATGGGATTGACGCGCTTGCACTCAATTTCAATCATACAACAGTATATGCACACATTGTGATTGCTTGTGATGGGCCTAACATACGTATGTGTGCAAAGTCTGACAATACAGCAATGGCAACTGATCTGATGGTCATATGATATTATAAATACTAGTTTCACTATTGAAATATGCTTAGATTATGTTTTGGAGCTATGACACACGTACTTATAGTGATTGTAGGCCTAGCATAGTATTGTCAGTTTTGCCACAAGTAAAGCACTTTACAATTGTATATAGTGTAAAAACAAAGACTAAGGCTAATTTGAGTAGGAAACATTGGCTAAACTACTGGCATCGGTGCAAGCATAGATGTAAAAGACGTTTAGTGCATGGGATTGACGCGCTTGCACTCAATTTCAATCATACAACAGTATATGCACACATTGTGATTGCTTGTGATGGGCCTACAATACGTATGTGTGCAAAGTCTGACAATACAGCAATGACCACTGTTCTGATGGTCATATGATATTATAAATGCTAGATTCACACTACAAATATGCTTAGATTATGTTTTGGAGCTATGACACACGTACTTATAGTGACTGTAGGCCTAGCATAGTATTGTCAGTTTTGCCACATGTAAAGCACTTTAAAAGTGTATATAGTCTAAAAACAAAGACTAAGGCTAATTTGAGTAGGAAACATTGGCTAAACTACTAACATCGGTGCAAGTATAGATGTAAAAGACGTTTAATGCATCGGATTGACGCAATTGCACTCAATTTCAATCATACAACAGTATATGCACACATTGTGATTGCTTGTGATGGGCCTAACATAGGGCTGTGTGCAAAGTCTGACAATATAGCAATGACCAATGATCTGATGGTCATATGATATTAAAAATACTAGTTTCACTGTTGAAATATGCTTAGATTATGTTTTGGCGCTATGACACACGTACTTATAGTGATTGTAGGCCTAGCATAGTATTGTCAGTTTTGCCACAAGTAAAGCACTTTACAATTGTATATAGTGTAAAAGCAAAGACTAAGGCTAATTTGAGTAGGAAACATTGGCTAAACTACTGGCATCGGTGCAAGCATAGATGTAAAAGACGTTTAATGCATGGAATTGACGCGCTTGCACTCAATTTCAATCATACAACAGTATATGCACACATTGTGATTGCTTGTGATGGGCCTAAAATACGTATGTGTGCAAAGTCTGACAACACAGCACTGACCACTGTTCTGATGGTCATATGATATTATAAATGCTAGATTCACACTACAAATATGCTTAGATTATGTTGTGGAGCTATGACACACGTACATATAGTGAATGTAGGCCTAGCATAGTATTGTCAGTTTTGCCACATGTACAGCACTTTAATGCTGTATATAGTGTAAAAGCGAAGACTAATACTAACTTGAGTAGTAATCATTGGCTAAACTACAAGCAATCGGTGCAAGCATATATGTAAAAGACGTTTAATGCATGCGATTGATGCGCTTGCACTCAATTTCAATCATACAACAGTATATGCACACATTGTGATTGCTTGTGATGGGCCTAACATACGTATGTGTGCAAAGTCTGACAATACAGCAATGACAACTGATCTGATGGTCATATGATATTATAAATACTAGTTTCACTATTGAAATATGCTTAGATTATGTTTTGGAGCTATGACACACGTACTTATAGTGATTGTAGGCCTAGCATAGTATTGTCAGTTTTGCCACAAGTAAAGCACTTTACAATTGTATATAGTGTAAAAACAAAGACTAAGGCTAATTTGAATACGGAACATTGGCTAAACTACTGGCATCGGTGCAAGCATAGATGTAAAAGACGTTTAGTGCATGGGATTGACGCGCTTGCACTCAATTTCAATCATACAACAGTATATGCACACATTGTGATTGCTTGTGATGGGCCTAACATACGACTGTGTGCAAAGTCTGACAATACAGCAATGACAATTGATCTGATGGTCATATGATATTATAAATGCTAGATTCACACTACAAATATGCTTAGATTATGTTTTGGAGCTATGACACACGTACTTATAGTGACTGTAGGCCTAGCATAGTATTGTCAGTTTTGCCACATGTAAAGCACTTTAAAAGTGTATATAGTCTAAAAACAAAGACTAAGGCTAATTTGAGTAGGAAACATTGGCTACACTACTAACATCGGTGCAAGTATAGATGTAAAAGACGTTTAATGCATGGGATTGACGCGCTTGCACTCAATTTCAATCATACAACAGTATATGCACGCATTGTGATTGCTTGTGATGGGCCTACAATACGTATGTGTGCAAAGTCTGACAATACAGCACTGACCACTGATCTGATGGTCATATGATATGATAAATACTAGTTTCACTGGTGAAATATGCTTAGATTATGTTGTGGAGCTATGACATACGTACATATAGTGAATGTAGGCCTAGCATAGTATTGTCAGTTTTGCCACATGTACAGCACTTTAATGCTGTATATAGTGTAAAAACGAAGACTAATACTAACTTGAGTAGTAAACATTGGCTAAACTACAAGCAATCGGTGCAAGCATAGATGTAAAAGACGTTTAATGCATGGGATTGATGCGCTTGCACTCAATGTCAATCATACAACAGTATATGCACACATTGTGATTGCTTGTGATGGGCCTAACATACGACTGTGTGCAAAGTCTGACAATACAGCAATGACCACTGATCTGATGGTCATATGATGTTATAAATACTAGTTTCACTGTTGAAATATGCTTAGATTATGTTTTGGAGCTATGACACACGTACTAATAGTGATTGTAGGCCTAGCATAGTATTGTCAGTTTTGCTAAATTTAAAGCAATTTAAAGCTGTATATACTGTAAAAACAAAGACTAAGGCTAATTTGAGTACGGAACATTGGCTAAACTACTGGCATCGGTGCAAGCATAGATGTAAAAGACGTTTAATGCATGGAAGTGATGCGCTTGCACTCAATTTCAATCATACAACAGTATATGCACACATTGTGATTGCTTGTGATAAGCCTAAAATACGTAGGTGTGCAAAGTCTGACAACACAGCACTGACCACTGTTCTGATGGTCATATGATATTATAAATGCTAGATTCACACTACAAATATGCTTAGATTATGTTTTGGAGCTATGACACACGTACTAATAGTGATTGTAGGCCTAGCATAGTATTGTCAGTTTTGCCACATGTAAAGCACTTTAAAGCTGTATGTAGTGTAACAACAAAGACTAAGGCTAATTTGAGTACGAAACATTGGCTAAACTACTGGCATCGGTGCAAGCATAGATGTAAAAGACGTTTAATGCATGGGATTGACGCGCTTGCACTCAATTTCAATCATACAACAGTATATGCACACATTATGATTGCTTGTGATGGGCCTAAAATACGTATGTGTGCAAAGTCTGACAATATAGCAATGACAAATGATCTGATGGTCATATGATATTATAAATACTAGTTTCACTGTTGAAATATGCTTAGATTATGTTTTGGAGCTATGACACACGTACTTATAGTGATTGTAGGCTAACATAGTATTGTCAGTTTTGCCACAAGTAAAGCACGTTACAATTGTATATAGTGTAAAAACAAAGACTAAGGCTAATGTGAGTAGGAAACATTGGCTAAACTACTGGCATCGGTGCAAGCATAGATGTAAAAGACGTTTAATCCATGGGATTGACGCGCTTGCACTCAATTTCAATCATACAACAGTATATGCACACATTGTGATTGCTTGTGATAAGCCTAAAATACGTAGGTGTGCAAAGTCTGACAACACAGCACTGACCACTGATCTGATGGTCATATGATATTATAAATGCTAGATTCACACTACAAATATGCTTAGATTATGTTTTGGAGCTATGACACACGTACTAATAGTGATTGTAGGCCTAGCATAGTATTGTCAGTTTTGCCACATATAAAGCACTTTAAAGCTGTATGTAGTGTAACAACAAAGACTAAGGCTAATTTGAGTACGAAACATTGGCTAAACTACTGGCATCGGTGCAAGCATAGATGTAAAAGACGTTTAATGCATGGGATTGACGCGCTTGCACTCAATTTCAATCATACAACAGTATATGCACACATTATGATTGCTTGTGATGGGCCTAAAATACGTATGTGTGCAAAGTCTGACAATACAGCAATGACAAATGATCTGATGGTCATATGATATTATAAATACTAGTTTGACTGTTGAAATATGCTTAGATTATGTTTTGGAGCTATGACACACGTACTTATAGTGATTGTAGGCTAGCATAGTATTGTCAGTTTTGCCGCAAGTAAAGCACGTTACAATTGTATATAGTGTAAAAACAAAGACTAAGGCTAATGTGAGTAGGAAACATTGGCTAAACTACTGGCATCGGTGCAAGCATAGATGTAAAGGACGTTTAATGCATGGGATTGACGCAATTGCACTCAATTTCAATCATACAACAGTATATCCACACATTGGATTGCTTGTGATGGGCCTAACATACGGCTGTGTGCAAAGTCTGACAATATAGGAATGACCAATGATCTGATGGTCATATGATATTAAAAATACTAGTTTCACTGTTGAAATATGCTTAGATTATGTTTTGGAGCAATGACACACGTACTTATAGTGATTGTAGGCCTAGCATAGTATTGTCAGTTTTGCCACAAGTAAAGCACTTTACAATTGTATATAGTGTAAAAGCAAAGACTAAGGCTAATTTGAGTAGGAAACATTGGCTAACCTACTGGCATCGGTGCAATCATAGATGTAAAAGACGTTTAATCCATTGGATTGACGCGCTTGCACTCAATTTCAATCATACAACAGTATATGCACACATTGTGATTGCTTGTGATGGGCCTAAAATACGTATGTGTGCAAAGTCTGACAACACAGCACTGACCACTGTTCTGATGGTCATATGATATTATAAATGCTAGATTCACACTACAAATATGCTTAGATTATGTTTTGGAGCTATGACACACGTACGTATAGTGATTGTAGGCCTAGCATAGTATTCTCAGTTTTGCCACATGTACAGCACTTTAATGCTGTATATAGTGTAAAAACGAAGACTAATACTAACTTGAGTAGTAAACATTGGCTAAACTACAAACAATCGGTGCAAGCATAGATGTAAAAGACGTTTAATGCATGGGATTGACGTGCTTGCACTCAATTTCAATCATACAACAGTATATGCACACATTGTGATTGCTTGTGATGGGCCTAACATACGACTGTGTGCAAAGTCTGACAATACAGCAATGACCACTGATCTGATGGTCATATGATGTTATAAATACTAGTTTCACTGTTGAAATATGCTTAGATTATGTTTTGGAGCTATGACACACGTACTAATAGTGATTGTAGGCCTAGCATAGTATTGTCAGTTTTGCCAAATTTAAAGCAATTTAAAGCTGTATATACTGTAAAAACAAAGACTAAGGCTAATTTGAGTACGGAACATTGTATAAAATACTGGCATCGGTGCAAGCATAGATGTAAAATACGTTTAATGCATGGAAGTGATGCGCTTGCACTCAATTTCAATCATACAACAGTATATGCACACATTGTGATTGCTTGTGATAAGCCTAAAATACGTAGGTGTGCAAAGTCTGACAACACAGCACTGACCACTGTTCTGATGGTCATATGATATTATAAATGCTAGATTCACACTACAAATATGCTTAGATGATGTTTTGGAGCTATGACACACGTACGTATAGTGATTGTAGGCCTAGCATAGTATTCTCAGTTTTGTCACATGTAAAGCACTTTAAAGCTGTATATTGTCTAAAAACAAAGACGAAGGCTAATGTGAGTAGGAAACATTGGCTACACTACTGGCATCGGTGCAAGGATAGATGTAAAAGACGTTTAATGCATGGAATTGACGCGCTTGCACTCAATTTCAATCATACAACAGTATATGCACGCATTGTGATTGCTTGTGATGGGCCTAAAATACGTATGTGTGCAAAGTCTGACAATACAGCACTGACCACTGATCTGATGGTCATATGATATGATAAATACTAGTTTCACTGGTGAAAGATGCTTAGATTATGTTTTGGAGCTATGACATACGTACATATAGTGAATGTAGGCCTAGCATAGTATTGTCAGTTTTGCCACAAGTAAAGCACTTTACAATTGTATATAGTGTAAAAGCAAAGACTAAGGCTAATTTGAGTAGGAAACATTGGCTAAACTACTGGCATCGGTGCAATCATAGATGTAAAAGACGTTTAATCCATGGGATTGACGCGCTTGCACTCAATTTCAATCATACAACAGTATATGCACACATTGTGATTGCTTGTGATGGGCCTAAAATACGTATGTGTGCAAAGTCTGACAACACAGCACTGACCACTGTTCTGATGGTCATATGATATTATAAATGCTAGATTCACACTACAAATATGCTTAGATTATGTTTTGGAGCTATGACACACGTACTTATAGTGATTGTAGGCCTAGCATAGTATTCTCAGTTTTGTCACATGTAAAGCACTTTAAAGCTGTATATAGTGTAAAAACAAAGACTAAGGCTAATTTGAGTAGGAAACTTTGGATAAACTACTGGCATCGGTGCAAGCATAGATTTATAAGACGTTTAATGCATTGGATTGACGCGCTTGCACTCAATTTCAATCATACAACAGTATATGCACACATTGTGATTGCTTGTGATGGGCCTAACATACGGCTGTGTGCAAAGTCTGACAATACAGCAATGACCAATGATCTGATGGTCATATGATATTAAAAATACTAGTTTCACTGTTGAAATATGCTAAGATTATGTTTTGGAGCTATGACACACGTACGTATAGTGATTGTAGGCCTAGCATAGTATTGTCAGTTTTGCCACATGTAAAGCACTTTAAAGCTGTATATTGTCTAAAAACAAAGACGAAGGCTAATGTGAGTAGGAAACATTGGCTACACTACTGGCATCGGTGCAAGGATAGATGTAAAAGACGTTTAATGCATGGGATTGACGCGCTTGCACTCAATTTCAATCATACAACAGTATATGCACGCATTGTGATTGCTTGTGATGGGCCTAAAATACGTATGTGTGCAAAGTCTGACAATACAGCAATGACCACTGATCTGATGGTCATATGATATGATAAATACTAGTTTGACTGTTGAAATATGCTTAGATTATGTTTTGGAGCTATGACACACGTACTTATAGTGATTGTAGGCTAGCATAGTATTGTCAGTTTTGCCACAAGTAAAGCACGTTACAATTGTATATAGTGTAAAAACAAAGACTAAGGCTAATTTGAGTACGAAACATTGGCTAAACTACTGGCATCGGTGCAAGCATAGATGTAAAGGACGTTTAATGCATGGGACTGACGCAATTGCACTCAATTTCAATCATACAACAGTATATGCACACATTGGATTGCTTGTGATGGGCCTAAAATACGTATGTGTGCAAAGTCTGACAACACAGCACTGACCACTGTTCTGATGGTCATATGATATTATAAATGCTAGATTCACACTACAAATATGCTTAGATTATGTTTTGGCGCTATGACACACGTACTTATAGTGATTGTAGGCCTAGCATAGTATTGTGAGTTTTGCAACAAGTAAGGCACTTTAAAATTGTATATAGTGTAAAAGCAAAGACTAAGGCTAATTTGAGTAGGAAACATTGGCTAAACTACTGGCATCGGTGCAAGCATAGATGTAAAAGACGTTTGATGCATGGGATTGACGCGCTTGCACTCAATTTCAATCATACAACAGTATATGCACACATTGGATTGCTTGTGATGGGCCTAACATACGACTGTGTGCAAAGTCTGACAATACAGCAATGACCACTGATCTAATGGTCATATGATGTTATAAATACTAGTTTCACTGTTGAAATATGCTTAGATTATGTTTTGGAGCTATGACACACGTACTAATAGTGATTGTAGGCCTAGCATAGTATTGTCAGTTTTGCCAAATTTAAAGCAATTTAAAGCTGTATATACTGTAAAAACAAAGACTAAGGCTAATTTGAGTACGGAACATTGGCTAAACTACTGGCATCGGTGCAAGCATAGATGTAAAAGACGTTTAATGCATGGAAGTGATGCGCTTGCACTCAATTTCAATCATACAACAGTATATGCACACATTGTGATTGCTTGTGATAAGCCTAAAATACGTAGGTGTGCAAAGTCTGACAACACAGCACTGACCACTGTTCTGATGGTCATATGATATTATAAATGCTAGATTCACACTACAAATATGCTTAGATTATGTTTTGGAGCTATGACACACGTACTAATAGTGATTGTAGGCCTAGCATAGTATTGTCAGTTTTGCCACATGTAAAGCACTTTAAAGCTGTATGTAGTGTAACAACAAAGACTAAGGCTAATTTGAGTACGAAACATTGGCTAAACTACTGGCATCGGTGCAAGCATAGATGTAAAAGACGTTTAATGCATGGGATTGACGCGCTTGCACTCAATTTCAATCATACAACAGTATATGCACACATTATGATTGCTTGTGATGGGCCTAAAATACGTATGTGTGCGAAGTCTGACAATACAGCAATGACAAATGATCTGATGGTCATATGATATTATAAATACTAGTTTCACTGTTGAAATATGCTTAGATTATGTTTTGGAGCTATGACACACGTACTTATAGTGATTGTAGGCTAGCATAGTATTGTCAGTTTTGCCACAAGTAAAGCACGTTACAATTGTATATAGTGTAAAAACAAAGACTAAGGCTAATTTGAGTACGAAACATTGGCTAAACTACTGGCATCGGTGCAAGCATAGATGTAAAGGACGTTTAATGCATGGGACTGACGCAATTGCACTCAATTTCAATCATACAACAGTATATGCACACATTGGATTGCTTGTGATGGGCCTAAAATACGTATGTGTGCAAAGTCTGACAACACAGCACTGACCACTGTTCTGATGGTCATATGATATTATAAATGCTAGATTCACACTACAAATATGCTTAGATTATGTTTTGGCGCTATGACACACGTACTTATAGTGATTGTAGGCCTAGCATAGTATTGTGAGTTTTGCAACAAGTAAGGCACTTTAAAATTGTATATAGTGTAAAAGCAAAGACTAAGGCTAATTTGAGTAGGACACATTGGCTAAACTACTGGCATCGGTGCAAGCATAGATGTAAAAGACGTTTAATGCATGGGATTGACGCGCTTGCACTCAATTTCAATCATACAACAGTATATGCACACATTGTGATTGCTTGTGATGGGACTAACATACGACTGTGTGCAAAGTCTGACAATACAGCACTGACCACTGATCTGATGGTCATATGATATTATAAATACTAGTTTCACTGTTGAAATATGCTTAGATTATGGTTTGGAGCTATGACACACGTTTTGATAGTGATTGTAGGCCTAGCATAGTATTGTCAGTTTTGCCACACGTACAGCACTTTAAAATTGTATATAGTGTAACAGCAAAGACTAAGGCTAATTTGAGTAGGAAACATTGGCTAAACTACTGGCATCGGTGCAAGCATAGATGTAAAAGACGTTTAATGCATGGGATTGACGCGCTTGCACTCAATTTCAATCATACAACAGTATATGCACACATTGGATTGCTTGTGATGGGCCTAACATACGACTGTGTGCAAAGTCTGACAATACAGCAATGACCACTGATCTGATGGTCATATGATGTTATAAATACTAGTTTCACTGTTGAAATATGCTTAGATTATGTTTTGGAGCTATGACACACGTACTAATAGTGATTGTAGGCCTAGCATAGTATTGTCAGTTTTGCCAAATTTAAAGCAATTTAAAGCTGTATATACTGTAAAAACAAAGACTAAGGCTAATTTGAGTACGGAACATTGGCTAAACTACTGGCATCGGTGCAAGCATAGATGTAAAAGACGTTTAATGCATGGAAGTGATGCGCTTGCACTCAATTTCAATCATACAACAGTATATGCACACATTGTGATTGCTTGTGATAAGCCTAAAATACGTAGGTGTGCAAAGTCTGACAACACAGCACTGACCACTGTTCTGATGGTCATATGATATTATAAATGCTAGATTCACACTACAAATATGCTTAGATTATGTTTTGGAGCTATGACACACGTACTAATAGTGATTGTAGGCCTAGCATAGTATTGTCAGTTTTGCCACATGTAAAGCACTTTAAAGCTGTATGTAGTGTAACAACAAAGACTAAGGCTAATTTGAGTACGAAACATTGGCTAAACTACTGGCATCGGTGCAAGCATAGATGTAAAAGACGTTTAATGCATGGGATTGACGCGCTTGCACTCAATTTCAATCATACAACAGTATATGCACACATTATGATTGCTTGTGATGGGCCTAAAATACGTATGTGTGCAAAGTCTGACAATATAGCAATGACAAATGATCTGATGGTCATATGATATTATAAATACTAGTTTGACTGTTGAAATATGCTTAGATTATGTTTTGGAGCTATGACACACGTACTTATAGTGATTGTAGGCTAGCATAGTATTGTCAGTTTTGCCACAAGTAAAGCACGTTACAATTGTATATAGTGTAAAAACAAAGACTAAGGCTAATTTGAGTACGAAACATTGGCTAAACTACTGGCATCGGTGCAAGCATAGATGTAAAGGACGTTTAATGCATGGGACTGACGCAATTGCACTCAATTTCAATCATACAACAGTATATGCACACATTGGATTGCTTGTGATGGGCCTAAAATACGTATGTGTGCAAAGTCTGACAACACAGCACTGACCACTGTTCTGATGGTCATATGATATTATAAATGCTAGATTCACACTACAAATATGCTTAGATTATGTTTTGGCGCTATGACACACGTACTTATAGTGATTGTAGGCCTAGCATAGTATTGTGAGTTTTGCAACAAGTAAGGCACTTTAAAATTGTATATAGTGTAAAAGCAAAGACTAAGGCTAATTTGAGTAGGAAACATTGGCTAAACTACTGGCATCGGTGCAAGCATAGATGTAAAAGACGTTTGATGCATGGGATTGACGCGCTTGCACTCAATTTCAATCATACAACAGTATATGCACACATTGGATTGCTTGTGATGGGCCTAACATACGACTGTGTGCAAAGTCTGACAATACAGCAATGACCACTGATCTAATGGTCATATGATGTTATAAATACTAGTTTCACTGTTGAAATATGCTTAGATTATGTTTTGGAGCTATGACACACGTACTAATAGTGATTGTAGGCCTAGCATAGTATTGTCAGTTTTGCCAAATTTAAAGCAATTTAAAGCTGTATATACTGTAAAAACAAAGACTAAGGCTAATTTGAGTACGGAACATTGGCTAAACTACTGGCATCGGTGCAAGCATAGATGTAAAAGACGTTTAATGCATGGAAGTGATGCGCTTGCACTCAATTTCAATCATACAACAGTATATGCACACATTGTGATTGCTTGTGATAAGCCTAAAATACGTAGGTGTGCAAAGTCTGACAACACAGCACTGACCACTGTTCTGATGGTCATATGATATTATAAATGCTAGATTCACACTACAAATATGCTTAGATTATGTTTTTGAGCTATGACACACGTACTAATAGTGATTGTAGGCCTAGCATAGTATTGTCAGTTTTGCCACATGTAAAGCACTTTAAAGCTGTATGTAGTGTAACAACAAAGACTAAGGCTAATTTGAGTACGAAACATTGGCTAAACTACTGGCATCGGTGCAAGCATAGATGTAAAAGACGTTTAATGCATGGGATTGACGCGCTTGCACTCAATTTCAATCATACAACAGTATATGCACACATTGGATTGCTTGTGATGGGCCTAAAATACGTATGTGTGCAAAATCTGACAATACAGCAATGACCACTGATCTGATGGTCATATGATATTATAAATACTAGTTTGACTGTTGAAATATGCTTAGATTATGTTTTGGAGCTATGACACACGTACTTATAGTGATTGTAGGCTAGCATAGTATTGTCAGTTTTGCCACAAGTAAAGCACGTTACAATTGTATATAGTGTAAAAACAAAGACTAAGGCTAATTTGAGTACGAAACGTTGGCTTAACTGCTGGCATCGGTGCAAGCATAGATGTAAAGGACGTTTAATGCATGGGACTGACGCAATTGCACTCAATTTCAATCATACAACAGTATATGCACACATTGGATTGCTTGTGATGGGACTAACATACGACTGTGTGCAAAGTCTGACAATACAGCACTGACCACTGATCTGATGGTCATATGATATTATAAATACTAGTTTCACTGTTGAAATATGCTTAGATTATGGTTTGGAGCTATGACACACGTTTTGATAGTGATTGTAGGCCTAGCATAGTATTGTCAGTTTTGCCACACGTACAGCACTTTAAAATTGTATATAGTGTAAAAGCAAAGACTAAGGCTAATTTGAGTAGGAAACATTGGCTAAACTACTGGCATCGGTGCAAGCATAGATGTAAAAGACGTTTGATGCATGGGATTGACGCGCTTGCACTCAATTTCAATCATACAACAGTATATGCACACATTGCGATTGCTTGTGATGGGCCTAACATACGACTGTGTGCAAAGTCTGACAATACAGCAATGACCAATGATCTGATGGTCATATGATATTATAAATACTAGTTTCACTGTTGAAATATGCTTAGATTATGTTTTGGAGCTATGACACACGTACTTATAGTGATTGTAGGCCTAGCATAGTATTGTCAGTTTTGCCACATGTAAAGCACTTTACAGCTGTATGTAGTCTAAAAACAAAGACTAAGGCTAATTTGAGTAGGAAACATTGGATAAACTACTGGCATCGGTGCAAGCATAGATGTAAAAGACGTTTAATGCATGGGATTGACGCGCTTGCACTCAATTTCAATCATACAACAGTATATGCACACATTGTGATTGCTTGTGATTGGCCTAACATACAGCTGTGTGCAAAGTCTGACAATACAGCAATGACCAATGATCTGATGGTCATAAGATATTAAAAATACTAGTTTCACTGTTGAAATATGCTTAGATTATGTTTTGGAGCTATGACACACGTACTTATAGTGATTGTAGGCCTAGCATAGTATTGTCAGTTTTGCCACAAGTAAGGCACTTTAAAATTGTATATAGTGTAAACACAAAGACTAAGGCTAAGTTGAGTACGGAACATTGGATAAACTACTGGCATCGGTGCAAGCATAGATGTAAAAGACGTTTAATGCATGGGATTGACGCAATTCCACTCAATTTCAATCAACCAACAGTATATGCACACATTGTGATTGCTTGTGATGGGCCTAACATACGACTGTGTGCAAAGTCTGACAATACAGCACTGACCACTGATCTGATGGTCATATGATATTATAAATACTAGTTTCACTGTTGAAATATGCTTAGATTATGTTGTGGAGCTATGACACACGTACTAATAGTGATTGTAGGCCTAGCATAGTATTGTCAGTTTTGCCACATGTAAAGCAATCTAAAGCTGTATATAGTGTAAAAGCAAACACTAAGGCTAATTTGAGTACGGAACACTGGCTAGACTACTGGCATCGGTGCAAGCATAGATGTAAAAGACGTTTAATGCATGGGATTGACGTGCTTGCACTCAATTTCAATCAAACAACAGTATATGCACACATTGTGATTGCTTGCGATGGGCCTAACATACAGCTGTGTGCAAAGTCTGACAATACAGCAATGACCAAAGATCTGATGGTCATATGATATTAAAAATACTAGTTTCACTGTTGAAATATGCTTAGATTATGTTGTGGAGCTATGACACACGTACTAATAGTGATTGTAGGCCTAGCATAGTATTGTCAGTTTTGCCACAAGTAAAGCACTTTAAAATTGTATATAGTGTAAAAGCAAAGACTAAGGCTAATTTGAGTAGGAAACATTGGCTAAACTACTAGCGTCGGTGCAAGCATAGATGTAAAAGACGTTTAATGCATGGGATTGACGCAAGTCCACTCAATTTCAATCAACCAACAGTATATGCACACATTGTGATTGCTTGTGATGGGCCTAAGATACGTATGTGTGCAAAATCTGACAATACAGCACTGACCAATGATCTGATGGTCATATGATATTATAACTACTAGTTTCACTGTTGAAATATGCTTAGATTATGTTTTGGAGCTATGACACACGTACTTACAGTGATTGTAGGCCTAGCATAGTATTGTCAGTTTTGCCACAAGTAAAGCACTTTAAAATTGTATATAGTGTAAAAGCAAAGACTAAGGCTAATTTGAGTAGGAAACATTGGCTAAACTACTAGCGTCGGTGCAAGCATAGATGTAAAAGACGTTTAATGCATGGGATTGACGCAATTCCACTCAATTTCAATCAACCAACAGTATATGCACACATTGTGATTGCTTGTGATGGGCCTAAAATACGTATGTGTGCAAAGTCTGACAATACAGCACTGACCACTGATCTGATGGTCATATGATATTATAAATACTAGTTTCACTGTTGAAATATGCTTAGATTATGTTGTGGAGCTATGACACACGTACTAATAGTGATTGTTGGCCTAGCATAGTATTGTCAGTTTTGCCACACGTACAGCACTTTAAAATTGTATATAGTGTAAAAGCAAAGACTAAGGCTAATTTGAGTAGGAAACATTGGCTAAACTACTGGCATCGGTGCAAGCATAGATGTAAAAGACGTTTGATGCATGGGATTGACGCGCTTGCACTCAATTTCAATCATACAACAGTATATGCACACATTGCGATTGCTTGTGATGGGCCTAACATACGACTGTGTGCAAAGTCTGACAATACAGCAATGACCAATGATCTGATGGTCATATGATATTATAAATACTAGTTTCACTGTTGAAATATGCTTAGATTATGTTGTGGAGCTATGACACACGTACTAATAGTGATTGTAGGCCTAGCATAGTATTGTCAGTTTTGCCACATGTAAAGCAATTTAAAGCTGTATATAGTGTAAAAGCAAACACTAAGGCTAATTTGAGTACGGAACACTGGCTAAACTACCGGCATCGGTGCAAGCATAGATGTAAAAGACGTTTAATGCATGGGATTGACGTGCTTGCACTCAATTTCAATCAAACAACAGTATATGCACACATTGTGATTGCTTGCGATGGGCCTAACATACAGCTGTGTGCAAAGTCTGACAATACAGCAATGACCAAAGATCTGATGGTCATATGATATTATAACTACTAGTTTCACTGTTGAAATATGCTTAGATTATTTTTTGGAGCTATGACACACGTACTTACAGTGATTGTAGGCCTAGCATAGTATTGTCAGTTTTGCCACAAGTAAAGCACTTTAAAATTGTATATAGTGTAAAAGCAAAGACTAAGGCTAATTTGAGTAGGAAACATTGGCTAAACTACTAGCGTCGGTGCAAGCATAGATGTAAAAGACGTTTAATGCATGGGATTGACGCAATTCCACTCAATTTCAATCAACCAACAGTATATGCACACATTGTGATTGCTTGTGATGGGCCTAAAATACGTATGTGTGCAAAATCTGACAATACAGCACTGACCAATGATCTGATGGTCATATGATATTATAACTACTAGTTTCACTGTTGAAATATGCTTAGATTATGTTTTGGAGCTATGACACACGTACTTACAGTGATTGTAGGCCTAGCATAGTATTGTCAGTTTTGCCACATGTAAAGCACTTTAAAGCTGTATGTAGTCTAAAAACAATGACTAAGGCTAATATGAGTAGGAAACATTGGATAAACTACTGGCATCGGTGCAAGCATAGATGTAAAAGACGTTTAAAGCATGGGATTAACGCGCTTGCACTCAATTTCAATCATTCAACAGTATATGCACACATTGTGATTGCTTGTGATGGGCCTAACATACGACTGTGTGCAAAGTCTGACAATACAGCAATGACCAATAATCTGATGGTCATATGATATTATAAATACTAGTTTGACTGTTGAAATATGCTTAGATTATGTTTTGGAGCTATGACACACGTACTAATAGTGATTGTAGGCCTAGCATAGTATTGTCAGTTTTGCCACATGTAAAGCACTGTAAAGCTGTATATGTTGTAAAAACAAACACTAAGGCTAATTTGAGTAGGAAACATTGACTAAACTACTGGCATCGGTGCAAGCATAGATGTAAAAGACGTGTAATGCATGGGATTGACGCAATTCCACTCAATTTCAATCAACCAACAGTATATGCACACATTGTGATTGCTTGTGATGGGCCTAAAATACGTATGTGTGCAAAATCTGACAATACAGCAATGACCACTGATCTGATGGTCATATGATATTATAAATACTAGTTTCACTGTTGAAATATGCTTAGATTATGGTTTGGAGCTATGACACACGTACTAATTGTGATTGTAGGCCTAGCATAGTATTGTCAGTTTTGCCACATGTAAAGCACTTTAAAGCTGTATATGTTGTAAAAACAAAGACTAAGGCTAATTTGAGTAGGAAACATTGACTAAACTACTGGCATCGGTGCAAGCATAGATGTAAAAGACGTTTAATGCATGGGATTGACGCGCGTGCACTCAATTTCAATCATACAACAGTATATGCACACGTTGTGATTGCTTGTGATGGGCCTAAAATACGTATGTGTGCAAAATCTGACAATACAGCACTGACCACTGATCTGATGGTCATATGATATTATAAATACTAGTTTCACTATTGAAATATGCTTAGATTATGTTTTGGAGCTATGACACACGTACTTATAGTGATTGTAGGCCTAGCATAGTATTGTCAGTTTTCCCATAAGTAAGGCACTTTAAAATTGTATATAGTGTACAAGCAAAGACTAAGGCTAATTTGAGTACGAAACATTGGCTAAACTACTGGCATCGGTGCAAGCATAGATGTAAAAGACGTTTAATGCATGGGATTGACGCGCGTGCACTCAATTTCAATCATACAACAGTATATGCACGCGTTGTGATTGCTTGTGATGGGCCTAAAATACGTATGTGTGCAAAATCTGACAATACAGCACTGACCACTGATCTGATGGTCATATGATATTATAAATGCTAGTTTCACTATTGAAATATGCTTAGATTATGTTTTGGAGCTATGACACACGTACTTATAGTGATTGTAGGCCTAGCATAGTATTGTCAGTTTTCCCACAAGTAAGGCACTTTAAAATTGTATATAGTGTACAAGCAAAGACTAAGGCTAATTTGAGTAGGAAACATTGGCTAAACTACTGGCATCGGTGCAAGCATAGATGTAAAAGACGTTTGATGCATGGGATTGACGCGCTTGCACTCAATTTCAATCAAACAAGAGTATATGCACACATTGTGATTGCTTGTGATGGGCAAAGTCTGACAATACAGCACTGACCACTGATCTGATGGTCATATCATATTATAAATACTAGAGTAACTGTTGAAATATGCTTAGATTATGTTGTGGAGCTATGACCCACGTACTAATAGTGATTGTAGGCCTAGCATAGTATTGTCAGTTTTGCCACATGTAAAGCAATTTAAAGCTGTATATAGTGTAAAAGCAAAGACTAAGGCTAATTTGAGTACGGAACACTGGCTAAACTACTGGCATCGGTGCAAGCATAGATGTAAACGACGTTTAATGCATGGGATTGACGTGCTTGCACTCAATTTCAATCAAACAACAGTATATGCACACATTGTGATTGCTTGTGATGGGCCTAACATACGACTGTGTGCAAAGTCTGACAATACAGCAATGACCAATGATCTGATGGTCATATGATATTATAAATACTAGTTTCACTGGTGACATACGCTTAGATTATGTTGTGGAGCTATGACACTTGTACTAATAGTGATTGTAGGCCTAGCATAGTATTATCAGTTTTGCCACAAGTAAAGCACTTTAAAGCTGTATATGTTGTAAAAACAAAGACTAAGGCTAATTTGAGTACGAAACATTGGCTAAACTACTGGCATCGGTGCAAGCATAGATGTAAAAGACGTTTAATGCATGGGATTGACGCGCTTGCACTCAATTTCAATCATACAACAGTATATGCACACATTGTGATTGCTTGTGATGGGCCTAACATACGACTGTGTTCAAAGTCTGACAATACAGCAATGACCAATGATCTGATGGTCATATGATATTATAAATACTAGTTTCACTGTTGAAATATGCTTAGATTATGTTTTGGAGCTATGACACACGTACTTATAGTGATTGTAGGCCTAGCATAGTATTGTCAGTTTTCCCACAAGTAAGGCACTTTAAAATTGTATATAGTGTACAAGCAAAGACTAAGGCTAATTTGAGTACGAAACATTGGCTAAACTACTGGCATCGGTGCAAGCATAGATGTAAAAGACGTTTAATGCATGGGATTGACGCGCGTGCACTCAATTTCAATCATACAACAGTATATGCACACGTTGTGATTGCTTGTGATGGGCCTAACATACGTATGTGTGCAAAATCTGACAATACAGCACTGACCACTGATCTGATGGTCATATGATATTATAAATGCTAGTTTCACTATTGAAATATGCTTAGATTATGTTTTGGAGCTATGACACACGTACTTATAGTGATTGTAGGCCTAGCATAGTATTGTCAGTTTTCCCACAAGTAAGGCACTTTAAAATTGTATATAGTGTACAAGCAAAGACTAAGGCTAATTTGAGTAGGAAACATTGGCTAAACTACTGGCATCGGTGCAAGCATAGATGTAAAAGACGTTTGATGCATGGGATTGACGCGCTTGCACTCAATTTCAATCAAACAAGAGTATATGCACACATTGTGATTGCTTGTGATGGGCAAAGTCTGACAATACAGCACTGACCACTGATCTGATGGTCATATCATATTATAAATACTAGAGTAACTGTTGAAATATGCTTAGATTATGTTGTGGAGCTATGACCCACGTACTAATAGTGATTGTAGGCCTAGCATAGTATTGTCAGTTTTGCCACATGTAAAGCAATTTAAAGCTGTATATAGTGTAAAAGCAAAGACTAAGGCTAATTTGAGTACGGAACACTGGCTAAACTACTGGCATCGGTGCAAGCATAGATGTAAACGACGTTTAATGCATGGGATTGACGTGCTTGCACTCAATTTCAATCAAACAACAGTATATGCACACATTGTGATTGCTTGTGATGGGCCTAACATACGACTGTGTGCAAAGTCTGACAATACAGCAATGACCAATGATCTGATGGTCATATGATATTATAAATACTAGTTTCACTGGTGACATACGCTTAGATTATGTTGTGGAGCTATGACACTTGTACTAATAGTGATTGTAGGCCTAGCATAGTATTATCAGTTTTGCCACAAGTAAAGCACTTTAAAGCTGTATATGTTGTAAAAACAAAGACTAAGGCTAATTTGAGTACGAAACATTGGCTAAACTACTGGCATCGGTGCAAGCATAGATGTAAAAGACGTTTAATGCATGGGATTGACGCGCTTGCACTCAATTTCAATCATACAACAGTATATGCACACATTGTGATTGCTTGTGATGGGCCTAACATACGACTGTGTTCAAAGTCTGACAATACAGCAATGACCAATGATCTGATGGTCATATGATATTATAAATACTAGTTTCACTGTTGAAATATGCTTAGATTATGTTTTGGAGCTATGACACACGTACTTATAGTGATTGTAGGCCTAGCATAGTATTGTCAGTTTTCCCACAAGTAAGGCACTTTAAAATTGTATATAGTGTACAAGCAAAGACTAAGGCTAATTTGAGTACGAAACATTGGCTAAACTACTGGCATCGGTGCAAGCATAGATGTAAAAGACGTTTAATGCATGGGATTGACGCGCGTGCACTCAATTTCAATCATACAACAGTATATGCACACGTTGTGATTGCTTGTGATGGGCCTAACATACGTATGTGTGCAAAATCTGACAATACAGCACTGACCACTGATCTGATGGTCATATGATATTATAAATGCTAGTTTCACTATTGAAATATGCTTAGATTATGTTTTGGAGCTATGACACACGTACTTATAGTGATTGTAGGCCTAGCATAGTATTGTCAGTTTTCCCACAAGTAAGGCACTTTAAAATTGTATATAGTGTACAAGCAAAGACTAAGGCTAATTTGAGTAGGAAACATTGGCTAAACTACTGGCATCGGTGCAAGCATAGATGTAAAAGACGTTTGATGCATGGGATTGACGCGCTTGCACTCAATTTCAATCAAACAACAGTATATGCACACATTGTGATTGCTTGTGATGGGCAAAGTCTGACAATACAGCACTGACCACTGATCTGATGGTCATATCATATTATAAATACTAGTGTCACTGTTGACATATGCTTAGATTATGTTGTGGAGCTATGACCCACGTACTAATAGTGATTGTAGGCCTAGCATAGTATTGTCAGTTTTGCCACATGTAAAGCAATTTAAAGCTGTATATAGTGTAAAAGCAAAGACTAAGGCTAATTTGAGTACGGAACACTGGCTAAACTACTGGCATCGGTGCAAGCATAGATGTAAAAGACGTTTAATGCATGGGATTGACGTGCTTGCACTCAATTTCAATCAAACAACAGTATATGCACACATTGTGATTGCTTGTGATGGGCCTAACATACGACTGTGTGCAAAGTCTGACAATACAGCAATGACCAATGATCTGATGGTCATATGATATTATAAATACTAGTTTCACTGGTGACATATGCTTAGATTATGTTGTGGAGCTATGACACTTGTACTAATAGTGATTGTAGGCCTAGCATAGTATTATCAGTTTTGCCACAAGTAAAGCACTTTAAAGCTGTATATGTTGTAAAAACAAAGACTACGGCTAATTTGAGTACGAAACATTGGCTAAACTACTGGCATCGGTGCAAGCATAGATGTAAAAGACGTTTAATGCATGGGATTGACGCGCTTGCACTCAATTTCAATCATACAACAGTATATGCACACATTGTGATTGCTTGTGATGGGCCTAACATACGACTGTGTTCAAAGTCTGACAATACAGCAATGACCAATGATCTGATGGTCATATGATATTATAAATACTAGTTTCACTGTTGAAATATGCTTAGATTATGTTTTGGAGCTATGACACACGTACTAATAGTGATTGTAGGCCTAGCATAGTATTGTCAGTTTTGCCACATGTAAAGCAATTTAAAGCTGTATATAGTGTGAAAACAAAGACTAAGGCTAATTTGAGTACGAAACATTGGCTAAACTACTGGCATCGGTGCAAGCATAGATGTAAAAGACGTTTAATGCATGGGATTGACGCGCGTGCACTCAATTTCAATCATATAACAGTATATGCACACGTTGTGATTGCTTGTGATGGGCCTGAAATACGTATGTGTGCAAAATCTGACAATACAGCAATGACCAATGATCTGATGGTCATATGATATTATAAATACTAGTTTCACTGTTGAAATATGCTTAGATTATGTTTTGGACCTATGACACACGTACTTATAGTGATTGTAGGCCTAGCATAGTATTGTCAGTTTTGCCACATGTAAAGCACTTTAAAGCTGTATGTAGTCTAAAAACAAAGACTAAGGCTAATTTGAGTAGGAAACATTGGATAAACTACTGGCATCGGTGCAAGCATAGATGTAAAAGACGTTTAAAGCATGGGATTAACGCGCTTGCACTCAATTTCAATCATTCAACAGTATATGCACACATTGTGATTGCTTGTGATGGGCCTAACATACGACTGTGTGCAAAGTCTGACAATACAGCAATGACCAATAATCTGATGGTCATATGATATTATAAATACTAGTTTGACTGTTGAAATATGCTTAGATTATGTTTTGGAGCTATGACACACGTACTAATAGTGATTGTAGGCCTAGCATAGTATTGTCAGTTTTGCCACATGTAAAGCACTGTAAAGCTGTATATGTTGTAAAAACAAAGACTAAGGCTAATTTGAGTAGGAAACATTGACTAAACTACTGGCATCGGTGCAAGCATAGATGTAAAAGACGTGTAATGCATGGGATTGACGCAATTCCACTCAATTTCAATCAACCAACAGTATATGCACACATTGTGATTGCTTGTGATGGGCCTAAAATACGTATGTGTGCAAAATCTGACAATACAGCAATGACCACTGATCTGATGGTCATATGATATTATAAATACTAGTTTCACTGTTGAAATATGCTTAGATTATGGTTTGGAGCTATGACACACGTACTAATTGTGATTGTAGGCCTAGCATAGTATTGTCAGTTTTGCCACATGTAAAGCACTTTAAAGCTGTATATGTTGTAAAAACAAAGACTAAGGCTAATTTGAGTAGGAAACATTGACTAAACTACTGGCATCGGTGCAAGCATAGATGTAAAAGACGTTTAATGCATGGGATTGACGCGCGTGCACTCAATTTCAATCATACAACAGTATATGCACACGTTGTGATTGCTTGTGATGGGCCTAAAATACGTATGTGTGCAAAATCTGACAATACAGCACTGACCACTGATCTGATGGTCATATGATATTATAAATACTAGTTTCACTATTGAAATATGCTTAGATTATGTTTTGGAGCTATGACACACGTACTTATAGTGATTGTAGGCCTAGCATAGTATTGTCAGTTTTCCCATAAGTAAGGCACTTTAAAATTGTATATAGTGTACAAGCAAAGACTAAGGCTAATTTGAGTACGAAACATTGGCTAAACTACTGGCATCGGTGCAAGCATAGATGTAAAAGACGTTTAATGCATGGGATTGACGCGCGTGCACTCAATTTCAATCATACAACAGTATATGCACGCGTTGTGATTGCTTGTGATGGGCCTAAAATACGTATGTGTGCAAAATCTGACAATACAGCACTGACCACTGATCTGATGGTCATATGATATTATAAATGCTAGTTTCACTATTGAAATATGCTTAGATTATGTTTTGGAGCTATGACACACGTACTTATAGTGATTGTAGGCCTAGCATAGTATTGTCAGTTTTCCCACAAGTAAGGCACTTTAAAATTGTATATAGTGTACAAGCAAAGACTAAGGCTAATTTGAGTAGGAAACATTGGCTAAACTACTGGCATCGGTGCAAGCATAGATGTAAAAGACGTTTGATGCATGGGATTGACGCGCTTGCACTCAATTTCAATCAAACAAGAGTATATGCACACATTGTGATTGCTTGTGATGGGCAAAGTCTGACAATACAGCACTGACCACTGATCTGATGGTCATATCATATTATAAATACTAGAGTAACTGTTGAAATATGCTTAGATTATGTTGTGGAGCTATGACCCACGTACTAATAGTGATTGTAGGCCTAGCATAGTATTGTCAGTTTTGCCACATGTAAAGCAATTTAAAGCTGTATATAGTGTAAAAGCAAAGACTAAGGCTAATTTGAGTACGGAACACTGGCTAAACTACTGGCATCGGTGCAAGCATAGATGTAAACGACGTTTAATGCATGGGATTGACGTGCTTGCACTCAATTTCAATCAAACAACAGTATATGCACACATTGTGATTGCTTGTGATGGGCCTAACATACGACTGTGTGCAAAGTCTGACAATACAGCAATGACCAATGATCTGATGGTCATATGATATTATAAATACTAGTTTCACTGGTGACATACGCTTAGATTATGTTGTGGAGCTATGACACTTGTACTAATAGTGATTGTAGGCCTAGCATAGTATTATCAGTTTTGCCACAAGTAAAGCACTTTAAAGCTGTATATGTTGTAAAAACAAAGACTAAGGCTAATTTGAGTACGAAACATTGGCTAAACTACTGGCATCGGTGCAAGCATAGATGTAAAAGACGTTTAATGCATGGGATTGACGCGCTTGCACTCAATTTCAATCATACAACAGTATATGCACACATTGTGATTGCTTGTGATGGGCCTAACATACGACTGTGTTCAAAGTCTGACAATACAGCAATGACCAATGATCTGATGGTCATATGATATTATAAATACTAGTTTCACTGTTGAAATATGCTTAGATTATGTTTTGGAGCTATGACACACGTACTTATAGTGATTGTAGGCCTAGCATAGTATTGTCAGTTTTCCCACAAGTAAGGCACTTTAAAATTGTATATAGTGTACAAGCAAAGACTAAGGCTAATTTGAGTACGAAACATTGGCTAAACTACTGGCATCGGTGCAAGCATAGATGTAAAAGACGTTTAATGCATGGGATTGACGCGCGTGCACTCAATTTCAATCATACAACAGTATATGCACACGTTGTGATTGCTTGTGATGGGCCTAACATACGTATGTGTGCAAAATCTGACAATACAGCACTGACCACTGATCTGATGGTCATATGATATTATAAATGCTAGTTTCACTATTGAAATATGCTTAGATTATGTTTTGGAGCTATGACACACGTACTTATAGTGATTGTAGGCCTAGCATAGTATTGTCAGTTTTCCCACAAGTAAGGCACTTTAAAATTGTATATAGTGTACAAGCAAAGACTAAGGCTAATTTGAGTAGGAAACATTGGCTAAACTACTGGCATCGGTGCAAGCATAGATGTAAAAGACGTTTGATGCATGGGATTGACGCGCTTGCACTCAATTTCAATCAAACAACAGTATATGCACACATTGTGATTGCTTGTGATGGGCAAAGTCTGACAATACAGCACTGACCACTGATCTGATGGTCATATCATATTATAAATACTAGTGTCACTGTTGACATATGCTTAGATTATGTTGTGGAGCTATGACCCACGTACTAATAGTGATTGTAGGCCTAGCATAGTATTGTCAGTTTTGCCACATGTAAAGCAATTTAAAGCTGTATATAGTGTAAAAGCAAAGACTAAGGCTAATTTGAGTACGGAACACTGGCTAAACTACTGGCATCGGTGCAAGCATAGATGTAAAAGACGTTTAATGCATGGGATTGACGTGCTTGCACTCAATTTCAATCAAACAACAGTATATGCACACATTGTGATTGCTTGTGATGGGCCTAACATACGACTGTGTGCAAAGTCTGACAATACAGCAATGACCAATGATCTGATGGTCATATGATATTATAAATACTAGTTTCACTGGTGACATATGCTTAGATTATGTTGTGGAGCTATGACACTTGTACTAATAGTGATTGTAGGCCTAGCATAGTATTATCAGTTTTGCCACAAGTAAAGCACTTTAAAGCTGTATATGTTGTAAAAACAAAGACTACGGCTAATTTGAGTACGAAACATTGGCTAAACTACTGGCATCGGTGCAAGCATAGATGTAAAAGACGTTTAATGCATGGGATTGACGCGCTTGCACTCAATTTCAATCATACAACAGTATATGCACACATTGTGATTGCTTGTGATGGGCCTAACATACGACTGTGTTCAAAGTCTGACAATACAGCAATGACCAATGATCTGATGGTCATATGATATTATAAATACTAGTTTCACTGTTGAAATATGCTTAGATTATGTTTTGGAGCTATGACACACGTACTAATAGTGATTGTAGGCCTAGCATAGTATTGTCAGTTTTGCCACATGTAAAGCAATTTAAAGCTGTATATAGTGTGAAAACAAAGACTAAGGCTAATTTGAGTACGAAACATTGGCTAAACTACTGGCATCGGTGCAAGCATAGATGTAAAAGACGTTTAATGCATGGGATTGACGCGCGTGCACTCAATTTCAATCATATAACAGTATATGCACACGTTGTGATTGCTTGTGATGGGCCTGAAATACGTATGTGTGCAAAATCTGACAATACAGCAATGACCAATGATCTGATGGTCATATGATATTATAAATACTAGTTTCACTGTTGAAATATGCTTAGATTATGTTTTGGAGCTATGACACACGTACTTATAGTGATTGTAGGCCTAGCATAGTATTGTCAGTTTTGCCACATGTAAAGCACTTTAAAGCTGTATGTAGTCTAAAAACAAAGACTAAGGCTAATTTGAGTAGGAAACATTGGATAACCTACTGACATCGGTGCAAGCATAGATGTAAAAGACGTTTAATGCATGGGATTAACGCGCTTGCACTCAATTTCAATCATACAACAGTATATGCACACATTGTGATTGCTTGTGATTGGCCTAACATACAGCTGTGTGCAAAGTCTGACAATACAGCAATGACCAATGATCTGATGGTCATATGATATTATAAATACTAGTTTCACTGTTGAAATATGCTTAGATTATGTTTTGGAGCTATGACACACGTACTAATAGTGATTGTAGGCCTAGCATAGTATTGTCAGTTTTCCCACAAGTAAGGCACTTTAAAATTGTATATAGTGTAAAAACAAAGACTAAGGCTAAGTTGACTACGGAACACTGGCTAAACTACTGGCATCGGTGCAAGCATAGATGTAAAAGACGTTTAATGCATGGGATTGACGTGCTTGCACTCAATTTCAATCAAACAACAGTATATGCACACATTGTGATTGCTTGTGATGGGCCTAACATACGACTGTGTGCAAAGTCTGACAATACAGCACTGACCACTGATCTGATGGTCATATGATATTATAAATACTAGTTTCACTGTTGAAATATGCTTAGATTATGTTGTGGAGCTATGACACACGTACTAATAGTGATTGTAGGCCTAGCATAGTATTGTCAGTTTTGCCACAAGTAAAGCACTTTAAACTTGTATCTAGTGTAAAAGCAAAGACTAAGGCTAATTTGAGTAGGAAACATTGGCTAAACTACTAGCGTCGGTGCAAGCATAGATGTAAAAGACGTTTAATGCATGGGATTGACGCAATTCCACTCAATTTCAATCAACCAACAGTATAAGCACACATTGTGATTGCTTGTGATGGGCCTAAAATACGTATGTGTGCAAAATCTGACAATACAGCACTGACCACTGATCTGATGGTCATATGATATTATAAATACTAGTTTCACTGTTGAAATATGCTTAGATTATGGTTTGGAGCTATGACACACGTACTAATAGTGATTGTAGGCCTAGCATAGTATTGTCAGTTTTGCCACATGTAAAGCACTTTAAAGCTGTATGTAGTCTAAAAACAAAGACTAAGGCTAATTTGAGTACGAAACATTGGCTAAACTACTGGCATCGGTGCAAGCATAGATGTAAAAGACGTTTAATGCATGGGATTGACGCGCGTGCACTCAATTTCAATCACACAACAGTATATGCACACGTTGTGATTGCTTGTGATGGGCCTAAAATACGTATGTGTGCAAAATCTGACAATACAGCAATGACCAATGATCTGATGGTCATATGATATTGAAAATACTAGTTTCACTGTTGAAATATGCTTAGATTATGTTTTGGAGCTATGACACACGTACTTATAGTGATTGTAGGCCTAGCATAGTATTGTCAGTTTTGCCACAAGTAAGGCACTTTAAAATTGTATATAGTGTAAAAACAAAGACTAAGGCTAAGTTGACTACGGAACACTGGCTAAACTACTGGCATCGGTGCAAGCATAGATGTAAAAGACGTTTAATGCATGGGATTGACGTGCTTGCACTCAATTTCAATCAAACAACAGTATATGCACACATTGTGATTGCTTGTGATGGGCCTAACATACGACTGTGTGCAAAGTCTGACAATACAGCACTGACCACTGATCTGATGGTCATATGATATTATAAATACTAGTTTCACTGTTGAAATATGCTTAGATTATGTTGTGGAGCTATGACACACGTACTAATAGTGATTGTAGGCCTAGCATAGTATTGTCAGTTTTGCCACAAGTAAAGCACTTTAAACTTGTATATAGTGTAAAAGCAAAGACTAAGGCTAATTTAAGTAGGAAACATTGGCTAAACTACTAGCGTCGGTGCAAGCATAGATGTAAAAGACGTTTAATGCATGGGATTGACGCAATTCCACTCAATTTCAATCAACCAACAGTATATGCACACATTGTGATTGCTTGTGATGGGCCTAAAATACGTATGTGTGCAAAATCTGACAATACAGCACTGACCACTGATCTGATGGTCATATGATATTATAAATACTAGTTTCACTGTTGAAATATGCTTAGATTATGGTTTGGAGCTATGACACACGTACTAATAGTGATTGTAGGCCTAGCATAGTATTGTCAGTTTTGCCACATGTAAACCACTTTAAAGCTGTATGTAGTCTAAAAACAAAGACTAAGGCTAATTTGAGTAGGAAACATTGGATAAACTACTGGCATCGGTGCAAGCATAGATGTAAAAGACGTTTAATGCATGGGATTAACGCCCTTGCAATCAATTTCAATCATACAACAGTATATGCACACATTGTGATTGCTTGTGATGGGCCTAACATACGACTGTGTGCAAAGTCTGACAATACAGCAATGACCAAAGATCTGATGGTCATATGATATTATAAATACTAGTGTCACTGTTGAAATATGCTTAGATTATGTTGTGGAGCTATGACCCACGTACTAATAGTGATTGTAGGCCTAGCATAGTATTGTCAGTTTTGCCACATGTAAAGCAATTTAAAGCTGTATATAGTGTAAAAGCAAAGACTAAGGCTAATTTGAGTACGGAACACTGGCTAAACTACTGGCATCGGTGCAAGCATAGATGTAAAAGACGTTTAATGCATGGGATTGACGTGCTAGCACTCAATGTCAATCAAACAACAGTATATGCACACATTGTGATTGCTTGTGATGGGCCTAACATACGACTGTGTGCAAAGTCTGACAATACAGCAATGACCAATGATCTGATGGTCATATGATATTATAAATACTAGTTTCACTGGTGACATATGCTTAGATTATGTTGTGGAGCTATGACACTTGTACTAATAGTGATTGTAGGCCTAGCATAGGATTATCAGTTTTGCCACAAGTAAAGCACTTTAAAGCTGTATATGTTGTAAAAACAAAGACTAAGGCTAATTTGAGTACGAAACATTGGCTAAACTACTGGCATCGGTGCAAGCATAGATGTAAAAGACGTTTAATGCATGGGATTGACGCGCTTGCACTCAATTTCAATCATACAACAGTATATGCACACATTGTGATTGCTTGTGATGGACCTAACATACGACTGTGTTCAAAGTCTGACAATACAGCAATGACCAATGATCTGATGGTCATATGATATTATAAATACTAGTTTCACTGTTGAAATATGCTTAGATTATGTTTTGGAGCTATGACACACGTACTAATAGTGATTGTAGGCCTAGCATAGTATTGTCAGTTTTGCCACATGTAAAGCAATTTAAAGCTGTATATAGTGTGAAAACAAAGACTAAGGCTAATTTGAGTACGAAACATTGGCTAAACTACTGGCATCGGTGCAAGCATAGATGTAAAAGACGTTTAATGCATGGGATTGACGCGCGTGCACTCAATTTCAATCATATAACAGTATATGCACACGTTGTGATTGCTTGTGATGGGCCTGAAATACGTATGTGTGCAAAATCTGACAATACAGCAATGACCAATGATCTGATGGTCATATGATATTATAAATACTAGTTTCACTGTTGAAATATGCTTAGATTATGTTTTGGAGCTATGACACACGTACTTATAGTGATTGTAGGCCTAGCATAGTATTGTCAGTTTTGCGACATGTAAAGCAATTTAAAGCTGTATATAGTGTAAAAGCAGCTAATTTGAGTACGAAACATTGGCTAAACTACTGGCATCGGTGCAAGCATAGATGTAAAAGACGTTTAATGCATGGGATTGACGCGCTTGCACTCAATTTCAATCATACAACAGTATATGCACACATTGTGATTGCTTGTGATGGGCCTAACATACGACTGTGTTCAAAGTCTGACAATACAGCAATGACCAATGATCTGATGGTCATATGATATTATAAATACTAGTTTCACTGTTGAAATATGCTTAGATTATGTTTTGGAGCTATGACACACGTACTAATAGTGATTGTAGGCCTAGCATAGTATTGTCAGTTTTGCCACATGTAAAGCAATTTAAAGCTGTATATAGTGTGAAAACAAAGACTAAGGCTAATTTGAGTACGAAACATTGGCTAAACTACTGGCATCGGTGCAAGCATAGATGTAAAAGACGTTTAATGCATGGGATTGACGCGCGTGCACTCAATTTCAATCATATAACAGTATATGCACACGTTGTGATTGCTTGTGATGGGCCTGAAATACGTATGTGTGCAAAATCTGACAATACAGCAATGACCAATGATCTGATGGTCATATGATATTATAAATACTAGTTTCACTGTTGAAATATGCTTAGATTATGTTTTGGAGCTATGACACACGTACTTATAGTGATTGTAGGCCTAGCATAGTATTGTCAGTTTTGCCACATGTAAAGCACTTTAAAGCTGTATGTAGTCTAAAAACAAAGACTAAGGCTAATTTGAGTAGGAAACATTGGATAAACTACTGACATCGGTGCAAGCATAGATGTAAAAGACGTTTAATGCATGGGATTAACGCGCTTGCACTCAATTTCAATCATACAACAGTATATGCACACATTGTGATTGCTTGTGATGGGCCTAACATACAGCTGTGTGCAAAGTCTGACAATACAGCAATGACCAATGATCTGATGGTCATATGATATTATAAATACTAGTTTCACTGTTGAAATATGCTTAGATTATGTTTTGGAGCTATGACACACGTACTAATAGTGATTGTAGGCCTAGCATAGTATTGTCAGTTTTGCGACATGTAAAGCAATTTAAAGCTGTATATAGTGTAAAAGCAGCTAATTTGAGTACGAAACATTGGCTAAACTACTGGCATCGGTGCAAGCATAGATGTAAAAGACGTTTAATGCATGGGATTGACGCGCGTGCACTCAATTTCAATCATACAACAGTATATGCACACGTTGTGATTGCTTGTGATGGGCCTAAAATACGTATGTGTGCAAAATCTGACAATACAGCAATGACCAATGATCTGATGGTCATATGATATTGAAAATACTAGTTTCACTGTTGAAATATGCTTAGATAATGTTTTGGAGCTATGACACACGTACTTATAGTGATTGTAGGCCTAGCATAGTATTGTCAGTTTTGCCACAAGTAAAGCACTTTAAACTTGTATATAGTGTAAAAGCAAAGACTAAGGCTAATTTGAGTAGGAAACATTGGCTAAACTACTAGCGTCGGTGCAAGCATAGATGTAAAAGACGTTTAATGCATGGGATTGACGCAATTCCACTCAATTTCAATCAAACAACAGTATATGCACACATTGTGATTGCTTGTGATGGGCAAAGTCTGACAATACAGCACTGACCACTGATCTGATGGTCATATCATATTATAAATACTAGTGTCACTGTTGACATATGCTTAGATTATGTTGTGGAGCTATGACCCACGTACTAATAGTGATTGTAGGCCTAGCATAGTATTGTCAGTTTTGCCACATGTAAAGCAATTTAAAGCTGTATATAGTGTAAAAGCAAAGACTAAGGCTAATTTGAGTACGGAACACTGGCTAAACTACTGGCATCGGTGCAAGCATAGATGTAAAAGACGTTTAATGCATGGGATTGACGTGCTTGCACTCAATTTCAATCAAACAACAGTATATGCACACATTGTGATTGCTTGTGATGGGCCTAACATACGACTGTGTGCAAAGTCTGACAATACAGCAATGACCAATGATCTGATGGTCATATGATATTATAAATACTAGTTTCACTGGTGACATATGCTTAGATTATGTTGTGGAGCTATGACACTTGTACTAATAGTGATTGTAGGCCTAGCATAGTATTATCAGTTTTGCCACAAGTAAAGCACTTTAAAGCTGTATATGTTGTAAAAACAAAGACTACGGCTAATTTGAGTACGAAACATTGGCTAAACTACTGGCATCGGTGCAAGCATAGATGTAAAAGACGTTTAATGCATGGGATTGACGCGCTTGCACTCAATTTCAATCATACAACAGTATATGCACACATTGTGATTGCTTGTGATGGGCCTAACATACGACTGTGTTCAAAGTCTGACAATACAGCAATGACCAATGATCTGATGGTCATATGATATTATAAATACTAGTTTCACTGTTGAAATATGCTTAGATTATGTTTTGGAGCTATGACACACGTACTAATAGTGATTGTAGGCCTAGCATAGTATTGTCAGTTTTGCCACATGTAAAGCAATTTAAAGCTGTATATAGTGTGAAAACAAAGACTAAGGCTAATTTGAGTACGAAACATTGGCTAAACTACTGGCATCGGTGCAAGCATAGATGTAAAAGACGTTTAATGCATGGGATTGACGCGCGTGCACTCAATTTCAATCATATAACAGTATATGCACACGTTGTGATTGCTTGTGATGGGCCTGAAATACGTATGTGTGCAAAATCTGACAATACAGCAATGACCAATGATCTGATGGTCATATGATATTATAAATACTAGTTTCACTGTTGAAATATGCTTAGATTATGTTTTGGAGCTATGACACACGTACTTATAGTGATTGTAGGCCTAGCATAGTATTGTCAGTTTTGCCACATGTAAAGCACTTTAAAGCTGTATGTAGTCTAAAAACAAAGACTAAGGCTAATTTGAGTAGGAAACATTGGATAACCTACTGACATCGGTGCAAGCATAGATGTAAAAGACGTTTAATGCATGGGATTAACGCGCTTGCACTCAATTTCAATCATACAACAGTATATGCACACATTGTGATTGCTTGTGATTGGCCTAACATACAGCTGTGTGCAAAGTCTGACAATACAGCAATGACCAATGATCTGATGGTCATATGATATTATAAATACTAGTTTCACTGTTGAAATATGCTTAGATTATGTTTTGGAGCTATGACACACGTACTAATAGTGATTGTAGGCCTAGCATAGTATTGTCAGTTTTCCCACAAGTAAGGCACTTTAAAATTGTATGTAGTGTAAAAACAAAGACTAAGGCTAAGTTGACTACGGAACACTGGCTAAACTACTGGCATCGGTGCAAGCATAGATGTAAAAGACGTTTAATGCATGGGATTGACGTGCTTGCACTCAATTTCAATCAAACAACAGTATATGCACACATTGTGATTGCTTGTGATGGGCCTAACATACGACTGTGTGCAAAGTCTGACAATACAGCACTGACCACTGATCTGATGGTCATATGATATTATAAATACTAGTTTCACTGTTGAAATATGCTTAGATTATGTTGTGGAGCTATGACACACGTACTAATAGTGATTGTAGGCCTAGCATAGTATTGTCAGTTTTGCCACAAGTAAAGCACTTTAAACTTGTATCTAGTGTAAAAGCAAAGACTAAGGCTAATTTGAGTAGGAAACATTGGCTAAACTACTAGCGTCGGTGCAAGCATAGATGTAAAAGACGTTTAATGCATGGGATTGACGCAATTCCACTCAATTTCAATCAACCAACAGTATAAGCACACATTGTGATTGCTTGTGATGGGCCTAAAATACGTATGTGTGCAAAATCTGACAATACAGCACTGACCACTGATCTGATGGTCATATGATATTATAAATACTAGTTTCACTGTTGAAATATGCTTAGATTATGGTTTGGAGCTATGACACACGTACTAATAGTGATTGTAGGCCTAGCATAGTATTGTCAGTTTTGCCACATGTAAAGCACTTTAAAGCTGTATGTAGTCTAAAAACAAAGACTAAGGCTAATTTGAGTACGAAACATTGGCTAAACTACTGGCATCGGTGCAAGCATAGATGTAAAAGACGTTTAATGCATGGGATTGACGCGCGTGCACTCAATTTCAATCACACAACAGTATATGCACACGTTGTGATTGCTTGTGATGGGCCTAAAATACGTATGTGTGCAAAATCTGACAATACAGCAATGACCAATGATCTGATGGTCATATGATATTGAAAATACTAGTTTCACTGTTGAAATATGCTTAGATTATGTTTTGGAGCTATGACACACGTACTTATAGTGATTGTAGGCCTAGCATAGTATTGTCAGTTTTGCCACAAGTAAGGCACTTTAAAATTGTATATAGTGTAAAAACAAAGACTAAGGCTAAGTTGACTACGGAACACTGGCTAAACTACTGGCATCGGTGCAAGCATAGATGTAAAAGACGTTTAATGCATGGGATTGACGTGCTTGCACTCAATTTCAATCAAACAACAGTATATGCACACATTGTGATTGCTTGTGATGGGCCTAACATACGACTGTGTGCAAAGTCTGACAATACAGCACTGACCACTGATCTGATGGTCATATGATATTATAAATACTAGTTTCACTGTTGAAATATGCTTAGATTATGTTGTGGAGCTATGACACACGTACTAATAGTGATTGTAGGCCTAGCATAGTATTGTCAGTTTTGCCACAAGTAAAGCACTTTAAACTTGTATATAGTGTAAAAGCAAAGACTAAGGCTAATTTGAGTAGGAAACATTGGCTAAACTACTAGCGTCGGTGCAAGCATAGATGTAAAAGACGTTTAATGCATGGGATTGACGCAATTCCACTCAATTTCAATCAACCAACAGTATATGCACACATTGTGATTGCTTGTGATGGGCCTAAAATACGTATGTGTGCAAAATCTGACAATACAGCACTGACCACTGATCTGATGGTCATATGATATTATAAATACTAGTTTCACTGTTGAAATATGCTTAGATTATGGTTTGGAGCTATGACACACGTACTAATAGTGATTGTAGGCCTAGCATAGTATTGTCAGTTTTGCCACATGTAAACCACTTTAAAGCTGTATGTAGTCTAAAAACAAAGACTAAGGCTAATTTGAGTAGGAAACATTGGATAAACTACTGGCATCGGTGCAAGCATAGATGTAAAAGACGTTTAATGCATGGGATTAACGCCCTTGCAATCAATTTCAATCATACAACAGTATATGCACACATTGTGATTGCTTGTGATGGGCCTAACATACGACTGTGTGCAAAGTCTGACAATACAGCAATGACCAAAGATCTGATGGTCATATGATATTATAAATACTAGTGTCACTGTTGAAATATGCTTAGATTATGTTGTGGAGCTATGACCCACGTACTAATAGTGATTGTAGGCCTAGCATAGTATTGTCAGTTTTGCCACATGTAAAGCAATTTAAAGCTGTATATAGTGTAAAAGCAAAGACTAAGGCTAATTTGAGTACGGAACACTGGCTAAACTACTGGCATCGGTGCAAGCATAGATGTAAAAGACGTTTAATGCATGGGATTGACGTGCTAGCACTCAATGTCAATCAAACAACAGTATATGCACACATTGTGATTGCTTGTGATGGGCCTAACATACGACTGTGTGCAAAGTCTGACAATACAGCAATGACCAATGATCTGATGGTCATATGATATTATAAATACTAGTTTCACTGGTGACATATGCTTAGATTATGTTGTGGAGCTATGACACTTGTACTAATAGTGATTGTAGGCCTAGCATAGGATTATCAGTTTTGCCACAAGTAAAGCACTTTAAAGCTGTATATGTTGTAAAAACAAAGACTAAGGCTAATTTGAGTACGAAACATTGGCTAAACTACTGGCATCGGTGCAAGCATAGATGTAAAAGACGTTTAATGCATGGGATTGACGCGCTTGCACTCAATTTCAATCATACAACAGTATATGCACACATTGTGATTGCTTGTGATGGACCTAACATACGACTGTGTTCAAAGTCTGACAATACAGCAATGACCAATGATCTGATGGTCATATGATATTATAAATACTAGTTTCACTGTTGAAATATGCTTAGATTATGTTTTGGAGCTATGACACACGTACTAATAGTGATTGTAGGCCTAGCATAGTATTGTCAGTTTTGCCACATGTAAAGCAATTTAAAGCTGTATATAGTGTGAAAACAAAGACTAAGGCTAATTTGAGTACGAAACATTGGCTAAACTACTGGCATCGGTGCAAGCATAGATGTAAAAGACGTTTAATGCATGGGATTGACGCGCGTGCACTCAATTTCAATCATATAACAGTATATGCACACGTTGTGATTGCTTGTGATGGGCCTGAAATACGTATGTGTGCAAAATCTGACAATACAGCAATGACCAATGATCTGATGGTCATATGATATTATAAATACTAGTTTCACTGTTGAAATATGCTTAGATTATGTTTTGGAGCTATGACACACGTACTTATAGTGATTGTAGGCCTAGCATAGTATTGTCAGTTTTGCGACATGTAAAGCAATTTAAAGCTGTATATAGTGTAAAAGCAGCTAATTTGAGTACGAAACATTGGCTAAACTACTGGCATCGGTGCAAGCATAGATGTAAAAGACGTTTAATGCATGGGATTGACGCGCTTGCACTCAATTTCAATCATACAACAGTATATGCACACATTGTGATTGCTTGTGATGGGCCTAACATACGACTGTGTTCAAAGTCTGACAATACAGCAATGACCAATGATCTGATGGTCATATGATATTATAAATACTAGTTTCACTGTTGAAATATGCTTAGATTATGTTTTGGAGCTATGACACACGTACTAATAGTGATTGTAGGCCTAGCATAGTATTGTCAGTTTTGCCACATGTAAAGCAATTTAAAGCTGTATATAGTGTGAAAACAAAGACTAAGGCTAATTTGAGTACGAAACATTGGCTAAACTACTGGCATCGGTGCAAGCATAGATGTAAAAGACGTTTAATGCATGGGATTGACGCGCGTGCACTCAATTTCAATCATATAACAGTATATGCACACGTTGTGATTGCTTGTGATGGGCCTGAAATACGTATGTGTGCAAAATCTGACAATACAGCAATGACCAATGATCTGATGGTCATATGATATTATAAATACTAGTTTCACTGTTGAAATATGCTTAGATTATGTTTTGGAGCTATGACACACGTACTTATAGTGATTGTAGGCCTAGCATAGTATTGTCAGTTTTGCCACATGTAAAGCACTTTAAAGCTGTATGTAGTCTAAAAACAAAGACTAAGGCTAATTTGAGTAGGAAACATTGGATAAACTACTGACATCGGTGCAAGCATAGATGTAAAAGACGTTTAATGCATGGGATTAACGCGCTTGCACTCAATTTCAATCATACAACAGTATATGCACACATTGTGATTGCTTGTGATGGGCCTAACATACAGCTGTGTGCAAAGTCTGACAATACAGCAATGACCAATGATCTGATGGTCATATGATATTATAAATACTAGTTTCACTGTTGAAATATGCTTAGATTATGTTTTGGAGCTATGACACACGTACTAATAGTGATTGTAGGCCTAGCATAGTATTGTCAGTTTTGCGACATGTAAAGCAATTTAAAGCTGTATATAGTGTAAAAGCAGCTAATTTGAGTACGAAACATTGGCTAAACTACTGGCATCGGTGCAAGCATAGATGTAAAAGACGTTTAATGCATGGGATTGACGCGCGTGCACTCAATTTCAATCATACAACAGTATATGCACACGTTGTGATTGCTTGTGATGGGCCTAAAATACGTATGTGTGCAAAATCTGACAATACAGCAATGACCAATGATCTGATGGTCATATGATATTGAAAATACTAGTTTCACTGTTGAAATATGCTTAGATAATGTTTTGGAGCTATGACACACGTACTTATAGTGATTGTAGGCCTAGCATAGTATTGTCAGTTTTGCCACAAGTAAAGCACTTTAAACTTGTATATAGTGTAAAAGCAAAGACTAAGGCTAATTTGAGTAGGAAACATTGGCTAAACTACTAGCGTCGGTGCAAGCATAGATGTAAAAGACGTTTAATGCATGGGATTGACGCAATTCCACTCAATTTCAATCAACCAACAGTATAAGCACACATTGTGATTGCTTGTGATGGGCCTAAAATACGTATGTGTGCAAAATCTGACAATACAGCACTGACCACTGATCTGATGGTCATATGATATTATAAATACTAGTTTCACTGTTGAAATATGCTTAGATTATGTTTTGGAGCTATGACACACGTACTTATAGTGATTGTAGGCCTAGCATAGTATTGTCAGTTTTGCGACATGTAAAGCAATTTAAAGCTGTATGTAGTCTAAAAACAAAGACTAAGGCTAAGTTGACTACGGAACACTGGCTAAACTACTGGCATCGGTGCAAGCATAGATGTAAAAGACGTTTAATGCATGGGATTGACGTGCTTGCACTCAATTTCAATCAAACAACAGTATATGCACACATTGTGATTGCTTGTGATGGGCCTAACATACGACTGTGTGCAAAGTCTGACAATACAGCACTGACCACTGATCTGATGGTCATATGATATTATAAATACTAGTTTCACTGTTGAAATATGCTTAGATTATGTTGTGGAGCTATGACACACGTACTAATAGTGATTGTAGGCCTAGCATAGTATTGTCAGTTTTGCCACAAGTAAAGCACTTTAAACTTGTATATAGTGTAAAAGCAAAGACTAAGGCTAATTTGAGTAGGAAACATTGGCTAAACTACTAGCGTCGGTGCAAGCATAGATGTAAAAGACGTTTAATGCATGGGATTGACGCAATTCCACTCAATTTCAATCAACCAACAGTATATGCACACATTGTGATTGCTTGTGATGGGCCTAAAATACGTATGTGTGCAAAATCTGACAATACAGCACTGACCACTGATCTGATGGTCATATGATATTATAAATACTAGTTTCACTGTTGAAATATGCTTAGATTATGGTTTGGAGCTATGACACACGTACTAATAGTGATTGTAGGCCTAGCATAGTATTGTCAGTTTTGCCACATGTAAACCACTTTAAAGCTGTATGTAGTCTAAAAACAAAGACTAAGGCTAATTTGAGTAGGAAACATTGGATAAACTACTGGCATCGGTGCAAGCATAGATGTAAAAGACGTTTAATGCATGGGATTAACGCGCTTGCAATCAATTTCAATCATACAACAGTATATGCACACATTGTGATTGCTTGTGATGGGCCTAACATACGACTGTGTGCAAAGTCTGACAATACAGCAATGACCAAAGATCTGATGGTCATATGATATTATAAATACTAGTGTCACTGTTGAAATATGCTTAGATTATGTTGTGGAGCTATGACCCACGTACTAATAGTGATTGTAGGCCTAGCATAGTATTGTCAGTTTTGCCACATGTAAAGCAATTTAAAGCTGTATATAGTGTAAAAGCAAAGACTAAGGCTAATTTGAGTACGGAACACTGGCTAAACTACTGGCATCGGTGCAAGCATAGATGTAAAAGACGTTTAATGCATGGGATTGACGTGCTAGCACTCAATGTCAATCAAACAACAGTATATGCACACATTGTGATTGCTTGTGATGGGCCTAACATACGACTGTGTGCAAAGTCTGACAATACAGCAATGACCAATGATCTGATGGTCATATGATATTATAAATACTAGTTTCACTGGTGACATATGCTTAGATTATGTTGTGGAGCTATGACACTTGTACTAATAGTGATTGTAGGCCTAGCATAGGATTATCAGTTTTGCCACAAGTAAAGCACTTTAAAGCTGTATATGTTGTAAAAACAAAGACTAAGGCTAATTTGAGTACGAAACATTGGCTAAACTACTGGCATCGGTGCAAGCATAGATGTAAAAGACGTTTAATGCATGGGATTGACGCGCTTGCACTCAATTTCAATCATACAACAGTATATGCACACATTGTGATTGCTTGTGATGGGCCTAACATACGACTGTGTTCAAAGTCTGACAATACAGCAATGACCAATGATCTGATGGTCATATGATATTATAAATACTAGTTTCACTGTTGAAATATGCTTAGATTATGTTTTGGAGCTATGACACACGTACTAATAGTGATTGTAGGCCTAGCATAGTATTGTCAGTTTTGCCACATGTAAAGCAATTTAAAGCTGTATATAGTGTGAAAACAAAGACTAAGGCTAATTTGAGTACGAAACATTGGCTAAACTACTGGCATCGGTGCAAGCATAGATGTAAAAGACGTTTAATGCATGGGATTGACGCGCGTGCACTCAATTTCAATCATATAACAGTATATGCACACGTTGTGATTGCTTGTGATGGGCCTGAAATACGTATGTGTGCAAAATCTGACAATACAGCAATGACCAATGATCTGATGGTCATATGATATTATAAATACTAGTTTCACTGTTGAAATATGCTTAGATTATGTTTTGGAGCTATGACACACGTACTTATAGTGATTGTAGGCCTAGCATAGTATTGTCAGTTTTGCGACATGTAAAGCAATTTAAAGCTGTATATAGTGTAAAAGCAGCTAATTTGAGTACGAAACATTGGCTAAACTACTGGCATCGGTGCAAGCATAGATGTAAAAGACGTTTAATGCATGGGATTGACGCGCTTGCACTCAATTTCAATCATACAACAGTATATGCACACATTGTGATTGCTTGTGATGGGCCTAACATACGACTGTGTTCAAAGTCTGACAATACAGCAATGACCAATGATCTGATGGTCATATGATATTATAAATACTAGTTTCACTGTTGAAATATGCTTAGATTATGTTTTGGAGCTATGACACACGTACTAATAGTGATTGTAGGCCTAGCATAGTATTGTCAGTTTTGCCACATGTAAAGCAATTTAAAGCTGTATATAGTGTGAAAACAAAGACTAAGGCTAATTTGAGTACGAAACATTGGCTAAACTACTGGCATCGGTGCAAGCATAGATGTAAAAGACGTTTAATGCATGGGATTGACGCGCGTGCACTCAATTTCAATCATATAACAGTATATGCACACGTTGTGATTGCTTGTGATGGGCCTGAAATACGTATGTGTGCAAAATCTGACAATACAGCAATGACCAATGATCTGATGGTCATATGATATTATAAATACTAGTTTCACTGTTGAAATATGCTTAGATTATGTTTTGGAGCTATGACACACGTACTTATAGTGATTGTAGGCCTAGCATAGTATTGTCAGTTTTGCCACATGTAAAGCACTTTAAAGCTGTATGTAGTCTAAAAACAAAGACTAAGGCTAATTTGAGTAGGAAACATTGGATAAACTACCGACATCGGTGCAAGCATAGATGTAAAAGACGTTTAATGCATGGGATTAACGCGCTTGCACTCAATTTCAATCATACAACAGTATATGCACACATTGTGATTGCTTGTGATGGGCCTAACATACAGCTGTGTGCAAAGTCTGACAATACAGCAATGACCAATGATCTGATGGTCATATGATATTATAAATACTAGTTTCACTGTTGAAATATGCTTAGATTATGTTTTGGAGCTATGACACACGTACTAATAGTGATTGTAGGCCTAGCATAGTATTGTCAGTTTTGCGACATGTAAAGCAATTTAAAGCTGTATATAGTGTAAAAGCAGCTAATTTGAGTACGAAACATTGGCTAAACTACTGGCATCGGTGCAAGCATAGATGTAAAAGACGTTTAATGCATGGGATTGACGCGCGTGCACTCAATTTCAATCATACAACAGTATATGCACACGTTGTGATTGCTTGTGATGGGCCTAAAATACGTATGTGTGCAAAATCTGACAATACAGCAATGACCAATGATCTGATGGTCATATGATATTGAAAATACTAGTTTCACTGTTGAAATATGCTTAGATAATGTTTTGGAGCTATGACACACGTACTTATAGTGATTGTAGGCCTAGCATAGTATTGTCAGTTTTGCCACAAGTAAAGCACTTTAAACTTGTATATAGTGTAAAAGCAAAGACTAAGGCTAATTTGAGTAGGAAACATTGGCTAAACTACTAGCGTCGGTGCAAGCATAGATGTAAAAGACGTTTAATGCATGGGATTGACGCAATTCCACTCAATTTCAATCAACCAACAGTATAAGCACACATTGTGATTGCTTGTGATGGGCCTAAAATACGTATGTGTGCAAAATCTGACAATACAGCACTGACCAATGATCTGATGGTCATATGATATTATAAATACTAGTTTCACTGTTGAAATATGCTTAGATTATGTTTTGGAGCTATGACACACGTACTTATAGTGATTGTAGGCCTAGCATAGTATTGTCAGTTTTGCGACATGTAAAGCAATTTAAAGCTGTATATAGTGTAAAAGCAGCTAATTTGAGTACGAAACATTGGCTAAACTACTGGCATCGGTGCAAGCATAGATGTAAAAGACGTTTAATGCATGGGATTGACGCGCTTGCACTCAATTTCAATCATACAACAGTATATGCACACATTGTGATTGCTTGTGATGGGCCTAACATACGACTGTGTTCAAAGTCTGACAATACAGCAATGACCAATGATCTGATGGTCATATGATATTATAAATACTAGTTTCACTGTTGAAATATGCTTAGATTATGTTTTGGAGCTATGACACACGTACTAATAGTGATTGTAGGCCTAGCATAGTATTGTCAGTTTTGCCACATGTAAAGCAATTTAAAGCTGTATATAGTGTGAAAACAAAGACTAAGGCTAATTTGAGTACGAAACATTGGCTAAACTACTGGCATCGGTGCAAGCATAGATGTAAAAGACGTTTAATGCATGGGATTGACGCGCGTGCACTCAATTTCAATCATATAACAGTATATGCACACGTTGTGATTGCTTGTGATGGGCCTGAAATACGTATGTGTGCAAAATCTGACAATACAGCAATGACCAATGATCTGATGGTCATATGATATTATAAATACTAGTTTCACTGTTGAAATATGCTTAGATTATGTTTTGGAGCTATGACACACGTACTTATAGTGATTGTAGGCCTAGCATAGTATTGTCAGTTTTGCCACATGTAAAGCACTTTAAAGCTGTATGTAGTCTAAAAACAAAGACTAAGGCTAATTTGAGTAGGAAACATTGGATAAACTACTGACATCGGTGCAAGCATAGATGTAAAAGACGTTTAATGCATGGGATTAACGCGCTTGCACTCAATTTCAATCATACAACAGTATATGCACACATTGTGATTGCTTGTGATTGGCCTAACATACAGCTGTGTGCAAAGTCTGACAATACAGCAATGACCAATGATCTGATGGTCATATGATATTATAAATACTAGTTTCACTGTTGAAATATGCTTAGATTATGTTTTGGAGCTATGACACACGTACTAATAGTGATTGTAGGCCTAGCATAGTATTGTCAGTTTTGCCACATGTAAAGCAATTTAAAGCTGTATATAGTGTAAAAGCAGCTAATTTGAGTACGAAACATTGGCTAAACTACTGGCATCGGTGCAAGCATAGATGTAAAAGACGTTTAATGCATGGGATTGACGCGCGTGCACTCAATTTCAATCATACAACAGTATATGCACACGTTGTGATTGCTTGTGATGGGCCTAAAATACGTATGTGTGCAAAATCTGACAATACAGCAATGACCAATGATCTGATGGTCATATGATATTGAAAATACTAGTTTCACTGTTGAAATATGCTTAGATTATGTTTTGGAGCTATGACACACGTACTTATAGTGATTGTAGGCCTAGCATAGTATTGTCAGTTTTGCCACAAGTAAAGCACTTTAAACTTTTATATAGTGTAAAAGCAAAGAATAAGGCTAATTTGAGTAGGAAACATTGGCTAAACTACTAGCGTCGGTGCAAGCATAGATGTAAAAGACGTTTAATGCATGGGATTGACGCAATTCCACTCAATTTCAATCAACCAACAGTATAAGCACACATTGTGATTGCTTGTGATGGGCCTAAAATACGTATGTGTGCAAAATCTGACAATACAGCACTGACCACTGATCTGATGGTCATATGATATTATAAATACTAGTTTCACTGTTGAAATATGCTTAGATTATGGTTTGGAGCTATGACACACGTACTAATAGTGATTGTAGGCCTAGCATAGTATTGTCAGTTTTGCCACATGTAAACCACTTTAAAGCTGTATGTAGTCTAAAAACAAAGACTAAGGCTAATTTGAGTAGGAAACATTGGATAAACTACTGGCATCGGTGCAAGCATAGATGTAAAAGACGTTTAATGCATGGGATTAACGCGCTTGCACTCAATGTCAATCATACAACAGTATATGCACACATTGTGATTGCTTGTGATGGGCCTAACATACGACTGTGTGCAAAGTCTGACAATACAGCAATGACCAAAGATCTGATGGTCATATGATATTATAAATACTAGTGTCACTGTTGAAATATGCTTAGATTATGTTGTGGAGCTATGACCCACGTACTAATAGTGATTGTAGGCCTAGCATAGTATTGTCAGTTTTGCCACATGTAAAGCAATTTAAAGCTGTATATAGTGTAAAAGCAAAGACTAAGGCTAATTTGAGTACGGAACACTGGCTAAACTACTGGCATCGGTGCAAGCATAGATGTAAAAGACGTTTAATGCATGGGATTGACGTGCTTGCGCTCAATTTCAATCAAACAACAGTATATGCACACATTGTGATTGCTTGTGATGGGCCTAACATACGACTGTGTGCAAAGTCTGACAATACAGCAATGACCAATGATCTGATGGTCATATGATATTATAAATACTAGTTTCACTGGTGACATATGCTTAGATTATGTTGTGGAGCTATGACACTTGTACTAATAGTGATTGTAGGCCTAGCATAGTATTATCAGTTTTGCCACAAGTAAAGCACTTTAAAGCTGTATATGTTGTAAAAACAAAGACTAAGGCTAATTTGAGTACGAAACATTGGCTAAACTACTGGCATCGGTGCAAGCATAGATGTAAAAGACGTTTAATGCATGGGATTGACGCGCTTGCACTCAATTTCAATCATACAACAGTATATGCACACATTGTGATTGCTTGTGATGGGCCTAACATACGACTGTGTTCAAAGTCTGACAATACAGCAATGACCAATGATCTGATGGTCATATGATATTATAAATACTAGTTTCACTGTTGAAATATGCTTAGATTATGTTTTGGAGCTATGACACACGTACTAATAGTGATTGTAGGCCTAGCATAGTATTGTCAGTTTTGCCACATGTAAAGCAATTTAAAGCTGTATATAGTGTGAAAACAAAGACTAAGGCTAATTTGAGTACGAAACATTGGCTAAACTACTGGCATCGGTGCAAGCATAGATGTAAAAGACGTTTAATGCATGGGATTGACGTGCTTGCGCTCAATTTCAATCAAACAACAGTATATGCACACATTGTGATTGCTTGTGATGGGCCTAACATACGACTGTGTGCAAAGTCTGACAATACAGCAATGACCAATGATCTGATGGTCATATGATATTATAAATACTAGTTTCACTGGTGACATATGCTTAGATTATGTTTTGGAGCTATGACACACGTACTAATAGTGATTGTAGGCCTAGCATAGTATTATCAGTTTTGCCACAAGTAAAGCACTTTAAAGCTGTATATGTTGTAAAAACAAAGACTAAGGCTAATTTGAGTACGAAACATTGGCTAAACTACTGGCATCGGTGCAAGCATAGATGTAAAAGACGTTTAATGCATGGGATTGACGCGCTTGCACTCAATTTCAATCATACAACAGTATATGCACACATTGTGATTGCTTGTGATGGGCCTAACATACGACTGTGTTCAAAGTCTGACAATACAGCAATGACCAATGATCTGATGGTCATATGATATTATAAATACTAGTTTCACTGTTGAAATATGCTTAGATTATGTTTTGGAGCTATGACACACGTACTAATAGTGATTGTAGGCCTAGCATAGTATTGTCAGTTTTGCCACATGTAAAGCAATTTAAAGCTGTATATAGTGTGAAAACAAAGACTAAGGCTAATTTGAGTACGAAACATTGGCTAAACTACTGGCATCGGTGCAAGCATAGATGTAAAAGACGTTTAATGCATGGGATTGACGCGCGTGCACTCAATTTCAATCATATAACAGTATATGCACACGTTGTGATTGCTTGTGATGGGCCTGAAATACGTATGTGTGCAAAATCTGACAATACAGCAATGACCAATGATCTGATGGTCATATGATATTATAAATACTAGTTTCACTGTTGAAATATGCTTAGATTATGTTTTGGAGCTATGACACACGTACTTATAGTGATTGTAGGCCTAGCATAGTATTGTCAGTTTTGCCACATCTAAAGCACTTTAAAGCTGTATGTAGTCTAAAAACAAAGACTAAGGCTAATTTGAGTAGGAAACATTGGATAAACTACTGACATCGGTGCAAGCATAGATGTAAAAGACGTTTAATGCATGGGATTAACGCGCTTGCACTCAATTTCAATCATACAACAGTATATGCACACATTGTGATTGCTTGTGATTGGCCTAACATACAGCTGTGTGCAAAGTCTGACAATACAGCAATGACCAATGATCTGATGGTCATATGATATTATAAATACTAGTTTCACTGTTGAAATATGCTTAGATTATGTTTTGGAGCTATGACACACGTACTAATAGTGATTGTAGGCCTAGCATAGTATTGTCAGTTTTGCGACATGTAAAGCAATTTAAAGCTGTATATAGTGTAAAAGCAGCTAATTTGAGTACGAAACATTGGCTAAACTACTGGCATCGGTGCAAGCATAGATGTAAAAGACGTTTAATGCATGGGATTGACGCGCTTGCACTCAATTTCAATCATACAACAGTATATGCACACATTGTGATTGCTTGTGATGGGCCTAACATACGACTGTGTTCAAAGTCTGACAATACAGCAATGACCAATGATCTGATGGTCATATGATATTATAAATACTAGTTTCACTGTTGAAATATGCTTAGATTATGTTTTGGAGCTATGACACACGTACTAATAGTGATTGTAGGCCTAGCATAGTATTGTCAGTTTTGCCACATGTAAAGCAATTTAAAGCTGTATATAGTGTGAAAACAAAGACTAAGGCTAATTTGAGTACGAAACATTGGCTAAACTACTGGCATCGGTGCAAGCATAGATGTAAAAGACGTTTAATGCATGGGATTGACACGCGTGCACTCAATTTCAATCATATAACAGTATATGCACACGTTGTGATTGCTTGTGATGGGCCTGAAATACGTATGTGTGCAAAATCTGACAATACAGCAATGACCAATGATCTGATGGTCATATGATATTATAAATACTAGTTTCACTGTTGAAATATGCTTAGATTATGTTTTGGAGCTATGACACACGTACTTATAGTGATTGTAGGCCTAGCATAGTATTGTCAGTTTTGCCACATGTAAAGCACTTTAAAGCTGTATGTAGTCTAAAAACAAAGACTAAGGCTAATTTGAGTAGGAAACATTGGATAAACTACTGACATCGGTGCAAGCATAGATGTAAAAGACGTTTAATGCATGGGATTAACGTGCTTGCACTCAATTTCAATCATACAACAGTATATGCACACATTGTGATTGCTTGTGATTGGCCTAACATACAGCTGTGTGCAAAGTCTGACAATACAGCAATGACCAATGATCTGATGGTCATATGATATTATAAATACTAGTTTCACTGTTGAAATATGCTTAGATTATGTTTTGGAGCTATGACACACGTACTAATAGTGATTGTAGGCCTAGCATAGTATTGTCAGTTTTGCGACATGTAAAGCAATTTAAAGCTGTATATAGTGTAAAAGCAGCTAATTTGAGTACGAAACATTGGCTAAACTACTGGCATCGGTGCAAGCATAGATGTAAAAGACGTTTAATGCATGGGATTGACGCGCGTGCACTCAATTTAAATCATACAACAGTATATGCACACGTTGTGATTGCTTGTGATGGGCCTAAAATACGTATGTGTGCAAAATCTGACAATACAGCAATGACCAATGATCTGATGGTCATATGATATTGAAAATACTAGTTTCACTGTTGAAATATGCTTAGATTATGTTTTGGAGCTATGACACACGTACTTATAGTGATTGTAGGCCTAGCATAGTATTGTCAGTTTTGCCACATGTAAAGCAATTTAAAGCTGTATATAGTGTGAAAACAAAGACTAAGGCTAATTTGAGTACGAAACATTGGCTAAACTACTGGCATCGGTGCAAGCATAGATGTAAAAGACGTTTAATGCATGGGATTGACGCGCGTGCACTCAATTTCAATCATATAACAGTATATGCACACGTTGTGATTGCTTCTGATGGGCCTGAAATACGTATGTGTGCAAAATCTGACAATACAGCAATGACCAATGATCTGATGGTCATATGATATTATAAATACTAGTTTCACTGTTGAAATATGCTTAGATTATGTTTTGGAGCTATGACACACGTACTTATAGTGATTGTAGGCCTAGCATAGTATTGTCAGTTTTGCCACATGTAAAGCACTTTAAAGCTGTATATAGTGTAAAAACAAAGACTAAGGCTAATTTGAGTAGGACACATTGGAAAAACTACTGACATCGGTGCAAGCATAGATGTAAAAGACGTTTAATGCATGGGATTAACGCGCTTGCACTCAATTTCAATCATACAACAGTATATGCACACATTGTGATTGCTTGTGATTGGCCTAACATACAGCTGTGTGCAAAGTCTGACAATACAGCAATGACCAATGATCTGATGGTCATATGATATTATAAATACTAGTTTCACTGTTGAAATATGCTTAGATTATGTTTTGGAGCTATGACACACGTACTAATAGTGATTGTAGGCCTAGCATAGTATTGTCAGTTTTGCGACATGTAAAGCAATTTAAAGCTGTATATAGTGTAAAAGCAGCTAATTTGAGTACGAAACATTGGCTAAACTACTGGCATCGGTGCAAGCATAGATGTAAAAGACGTTTAATGCATGGGATTGACGCGCGTGCACTCAATTTAAATCATACAACAGTATATGCACACGTTGTGATTGCTTGTGATGGGCCTAAAATACGTATGTGTGCAAAATCTGACAATACAGCAATGACCAATGATCTGATGGTCATATGATATTGAAAATACTAGTTTCACTGTTGAAATATGCTTAGATTATGTTTTGGAGCTATGACACACGTACTTATAGTGATTGTAGGCCTAGCATAGTATTGTCAGTTTTGCCACAAGTAAGGCACTTTAAAATTGTATATAGTGTAAAAACAAAGACTAAGGCTAAGTTGAGTACGGAACACTGGCTAAACTACTGGCATCGGTGCAAGCATAGATGTAAAAGACGTTTAATGCATGGGATTGACGTGCTTGCACTCAATTTCAATCAAACAACAGTATATGCACACATTGTGATTGCTTGTGATGGGCCTAACATACGACTGTGTGCAAAGTCTGACAATACAGCACTGACCACTGATCTGATGGTCATATGATATTATAAATACTAGTTTCACTGTTGAAATATGCTTAGATTATGTTGTGGAGCTATGACACACGTACTAATAGTGATTGTAGGCCTAGCATAGTATTGTCAGTTTTGCCACAAGTAAAGCACTTTAAACTTGTATATAGTGTAAAAGCAAAGACTAAGGCTAATTTGAGTAGGAAACATTGGCTAAACTACTAGCGTCGGTGCAAGCATAGATGTAAAAGACGTTTAATGCATGGGATTGACGCAATTCCACTCAATTTCAATCAACCAACAGTATAAGCACACATTGTGATTGCTTGTGATGGGCCTAAAATACGTATGTGTGCAAAATCTGACAATACAGCACTGACCACTGATCTGATGGTCATATGATATTATAAATACTAGTTTCACTGTTGAAATATGCTTAGATTATGGTTTGGAGCTATGACACACGTACTAATAGTGATTGTAGGCCTAGCATAGTATTGTCAGTTTTGCCACATGTAAAGCAATTTAAAGCTGTATGTAGTCTAAAAACAAAGACTAAGGCTAATTTGAGTAGGAAACATTGGATAAACTACTGGCATCGGTGCAAGCATAGATGTAAAAGACGTTTAATGCATGGGATTAACGCGCTTGCAATCAATTTCAATCATACAACAGTATATGCACACATTGTGATTGCTTGTGATGGGCCTAAAATACGACTGCGTTCAAAGTCTGACAATACAGCAATGACCAATGATCTGATGGTCTTATGATATTATAAATACTAGTTTCACTGGTGAAATATGCTTAGATTATGTTGTGGAGCTATGATACACGTACTAATAGTGATTATAGGCCTAGCATAGTATTGTCAGTTTTGCCACATGTAAAGCAATTTAAAGCTGTATATAGTGTAAAAGCAGCGACTAATGCTAATGTGAGTGCGGAACACTGGCTAAACTACTGGCATCGGTGCAAGCATAGATGTAAAAGACGTTTAATGCATGGGATTGACGTGCTTGCACTCAATTTCAATCAAACAACAGTATATGCACACATTGTGATTGCTTGTGATGGGCAAAGTCTGACAATACAGCACTGACCACTGATCTGATGGTCATATCATATTATAAATACTAGTGTCACTGTTGAAATATGCTTAGATTATGGTTTGGAGCTATGACACACGTACTAATAGTGATTGTAGGCCTAGCATAGTATTGTCAGTTTTGCCACATGTAAAGCAATTTAAAGCTGTATATAGTGTAAAAGCAAAGACTAAGGCTAATTTGAGTACGGAACACTGGCTAAACTACTGGCATCGGTGCAAGCATAGATGTAAAAGACGTTTAATGCATGGGATTGACGTGCTTGAACTCAATTTCAATCAAACAACAGTATATGCACACATTGTGATTGCTTGTGATGGGCCTAACATACGACTGTGTTCAAAGTCTGACAATACAGCAATGACCAATGATCTGATGGTCATATGATATTATAAATACTAGTTTCACTGTTGAAATATGCTTAGATTATGTTTTGGAGCTATGACACACGTACTAATAGTGATTGTAGGCCTAGCATAGTATTGTCAGTTTTGCCACATGTAAAGCAATTTAAAGCTGTATATAGTGTGAAAACAAAGACTAAGGCTAATTTGAGTACGAAACATTGGCTAAACTACTGGCATCGGTGCAAGCATAGATGTAAAAGACGTTTAATGCATGGGATTGACGCGCGTGCACTCAATTTCAATCATATAACAGTATATGCACACGTTGTGATTGCTTGTGATGGGCCTGAAATACGTATGTGTGCAAAATCTGACAATACAGCAATGACCAATGATCTGATGGTCATATGATATTATAACTACTAGTTTCACTGTTGAAATATGCTTAGATTATGTTTTGGAGCTATGACACACGTACTTATAGTGATTGTAGGCCTAGCATAGTATTGTCAGTTTTGCCACATGTAAAGCACTTTAAAGCTGTATGTAGTCTAAAAACAAAGACTAAGGCTAATTTGAGTAGGAAACATTGGATAAACTACTGACATCGGTGCAAGCATAGATGTAAAAGACGTTTAATGCATGGGATTAACGTGCTTGCACTCAATTTCAATCATACAACAGTATATGCACACATTGTGATTGCTTGTGATTGGCCTAACATACAGCTGTGTGCAAAGTCTGACAATACAGCAAGGACCAATGATCTGATGGTCATATGATATTATAAATACTAGTTTCACTGTTGAAATATGCTTAGATTATGTTTTGGAGCTATGACACACGTACTAATAGTGATTGTAGGCCTAGCATAGTATTGTCAGTTTTGCGACATGTAAAGCAATTTAAAGCTGTATATAGTGTAAAAGCAGCTAATTTGAGTACGAAACATTGGCTAAACTACTGGCATCGGTGCAAGCATAGATGTAAAAGACGTTTAATGCATGGGATTGACGCGCGTGCACTCAATTTAAATCATACAACAGTATATGCACACGTTGTGATTGCTTGTGATGGGCCTAAAATACGTATGTGTGCAAAATCTGACAATACAGCAATGACCAATGATCTGATGGTCATATGATATTGAAAATACTAGTTTCACTGTTGAAATATGCTTAGATTATGTTTTGGAGCTATGACACACGTACTTATAGTGATTGTAGGCCTAGCATAGTATTGTCAGTTTTGCCACAAGTAAGGCACTTTGAAATTGTATATAGTGTAAAAACAAAGACTAAGGCTAAGTTGAGTACGGAACACTGGCTAAACTACTGGCATCGGTGCAAGCATAGATGTAAAAGACGTTTAATGCATGGGATTGACGTGCTTGCACTCAATTTCAATCAAACAACAGTATATGCACACATTGTGATTGCTTGTGATGGGCCTAACATACGACTGTGTGCAAAGTCTGACAATACAGCACTGACCACTGATCTGATGGTCATATGATATTATAAATACTAGTTTCACTGTTGAAATATGCTTAGATTATGTTGTGGAGCTATGACACACGTACTAATAGTGATTGTAGGCCTAGCATAGTATTGTCAGTTTTGCCACAAGTAAAGCACTTTAAACTTGTATATAGTGTAAAAGCAAAGACTAAGGCTAATTTGAGTAGGAAACATTGGCTAAACTACTAGCGTCGGTGCAAGCATAGATGTAAAAGACGTTTAATGCATGGGATTGACGCAATTCCACTCAATCTCAATCAACCAACAGTATAAGCACACATTGTGATTGCTTGTGATGGGCCTAAAATACGTATGTGTGCAAAATCTGACAATACAGCACTGACCACTGATCTGATGGTCATATGATATTATAAATACTAGTTTCACTGTTGAAATATGCTTAGATTATGGTTTGGAGCTATGACACACGTACTAATAGTGATTGTAGGCCTAGCATAGTATTGTCAGTTTTGCCACATGTAAAGCAATTTAAAGCTGTATGTAGTCTAAAAACAAAGACTAAGGCTAATTTGAGTAGGAAACATTGGATAAACTACTGGCATCGGTGCAAGCATAGATGTAAAAGACGTTTAATGCATGGGATTAACGCGCTTGCAATCAATTTCAATCATACAACAGTATATGCACACATTGTGATTGCTTGTGATGGGCCTAAAATACGACTGCGTTCAAAGTCTGACAATACAGCAATGACCAATGATCTGATGGTCTTATGACATTATAAATACTAGTTTCACTGGTGAAATATGCTTAGATTATGTTGTGGAGCTATGACACACGTACTAATAGTGATTATAGGCCTAGCATAGTATTGTCAGTTTTGCCACATGTAAAGCAATTTAAAGCTGTATATAGTGTAAAAGCAGCGACTAAGGCTAATGTGAGTGCGGAACACTGGCTAAACTACTGGCATCAGTGCAAGCATAGATGTAAAAGACGTTTAATGCATGGGATTGACGTGCTTGCACTCAATTTCAATCAAACAACAGTATATGCACACATTGTGATTGCTTGTGATGGGCAAAGTCTGACAATACAGCACTGACCACTGATCTGATGGTCATATCATATTATAAATACTAGTGTCACTGTTGAAATATGCTTAGATTATGTTGTGGAGCTATGACACACGTACTAATAGTGATTGTAGGCCTAGCATAGTATTGTCAGTTTTGCCACATGTAAAGCAATTTAAAGCTGTATATAGTGTAAAAGCAAAGACTAAGGCTAATTTGAGTACGGAACACTGGCTAAACTACTGGCATCGGTGCAAGCATAGATGTAAAAGACGTTTAATGCATGGGATTGACGTGCTTGAACTCAATTTCAATCAAACAACAGTATATGCACACATTGTGATTGCTTGTGATGGGCCTAACATACGACTGTGTGCAAAGTCTGACAATACAGCACTGACCACTGATCTGATGGTCATATGATATTATAAATACTAGTTTCACTGTTGAAATATGCTTAGATTATGTTGTGGAGCTATGACACACGTACTAATAGTGATTAGAGGCCTAGCATAGTATTGTCAGTTTTGCCACAAGTAAAGCACTTTACACTTGTATATAGTGTAAAAGCAAAGACTAAGGCTAATTTGAGTAGGAAACATTGGCTAAACTACTAGCGTCGGTGCAAGCATATATGTAAAAGACGTTTAATGCATGGGATTGACGCAATTCCACTCAATTTCAATCAACCAACAGTATATGCACACATTGTGATTGCTTGTGATGGGCCTAACATACGACTGTGTGCAAAGTCTGACAATACAGCAATGACCAATGATCTGATGGTCATATGATATTATAAATACTATTTTCACTGTTGAAATATGCTTAGATTATGTTTTGGAGCTATGACACACGTACTAATAGTGATTGTAGGCCTAGCATAGTATTGTCAGTTTTGCGACATGTAAAGCAATTTAAAGCTGTATATAGTGTAAAAACAAAGACTAAGGCTAATTGGAGTACGAAACATTGGCTAAACTACTGGCATCGGTGCAAGCATAGATGTAAAAGACGTTTAATGCATGGGATTGACGCGCGTGCACTCAATTTCAATCATACAACAGTATATGCACACATTGTGATTGCTTGTGATGGGCCTAAAATACGTATGTGTGCAAAATGTGACAATACAGCAATGACCAATGATCTGATGGTCATATGATATTGAAAATACTAGTTTCAATGTTGAAATATGCTTAAATTATGTTTTGGTGCTATGACACAAGTACTTATAGTGATTGTAGGCCTAGCATAGTATTGTCAGTTTTGCCACAAGTAAGGCACTTTAAAATTGTATATAGTGTAAAAACAAAGACTAAGGCTAAGTTGAGTACGGAACATTGGATAAACTACTGGCATCGGTGCAAGCATAGATGTAAAAGACGTTTAATGCATGGGGTTAACGCGCTTGCACTCAATTCCAATCATACAACAGTATATGCACACATTGTGATTGCTTGTGATGGGCCTAAAATACGACTGCGTTCAAATTCTGACAATACGGCAATGACCAATGATCTGATGGTCATATGATATTATAAATACTAGTTTCACTATTGAAATATGCTTAGATTATGTTTTGGAGCTATGACACACGTACTTATAGTGATTGTAGGCCTAGCATAGTATTGTCAGTTTTGCCACATGTAAAGCACTTGAAAGCTGTATATGTTGTAAAAACAAAGACTAAGGCTAATTTGAGTAGGAAACATTGGCTAAACTACTGGCATCGGTGCAAGCATAGATGTAAAAGACGTTTAATGCATGGGATTGACGCGCTTGCACTCAATTTCAATCATACAACAGTATATGCACACATTGTGATTGCTTGTGATGGGCCTAACATACGACTGTGGTCAAAGTCTGACAATACAGCAATGACCAATGATCTGATGGTCATATGATATTATAAATACTAGTTTCACTGTTGAAATATGCTTAGATTATGTTGTGGAGCTATGACACACGTACTAATAGTGATTGTAGGTCTAGCATAGTATTGTCAGTTTTGCGACATGTAAAGCAATTTAAAGCTGTATATAGTGTAAAAACAAAGACTAAGGCTAATTTGAGTAGGAAACATTGGCTAAACTACTGGCATCGGTGCAAGCATAGATGTAAAAGACGTTTAATGCATGGGATTGACGCGCTTGCACTCAATTCCAATCATACAACAGTATATGCACACATTGTGATTGCTTGTGATGGGCCTAACATACGACTGTGTTCAAAGTCTGACAATACAGCAATGACCAATGATCTGATGGTCATATGATATTATAAATACTAGTTTCACTATTGAAATATGCTTAGATTATGTTTTGGAGCTATGACACACGTACTTATAGTGATTGTAGGCCTAGCATAGTATTGTCAGTTTTGCCACATGTAAAGCACTTCAAAGCTGTATATGTTGTAAAAACAAACACTAAGGCTAATTTGAGTAGGAAACATTGGCTAAACTACTGGCATCGGTGCAAGCATAGATGTAAAAGACGTTTAATGCATGGGATTGACGCGCTTGCACTCAATTTCAATCATACAACAGTATATGCACACATTGTGATTGCTTGTGATGGGCCTAACATACGACTGTGGTCAAAGTCTGACAATACAGCAATGACCAATGATCTGATGGTCATATGATATTATAAATACTAGTTTCACTGTTGAAATATGCTTAGATTATGTTGTGGAGCTATGACACACGTACTAATAGTGATTGTAGGCCTAGCATAGTATTTTCAGTTTTGCGACATGTAAAGCAATTTAAAGCTGTATATAGTGTAAAAACAAAGACTAAGGCTAATTTGAGTACGAAACATTGGCTAAACTACTGGCATCGGTGCAAGCATAGATGTAAAAGACGTTTAATGCATGGGATTGACGCGCTTGCACTCAATTCCAATCATACAACAGTATATGCACACATTGTGATTGCTTGTGATGGGCCTAAAATACGACTGTGTTCAAAGTCTGACAATACAGCAATGACCACTGTTCTGATGGTCATATGATATTATAAATACTAGTTTCACTGTTGAAATATGCTTAGATTATGTTGTGGAGCTATGACACACGTACTTATAGTGATTGTAGGCCTAGCATAGTATTGTCAGTTTTGCGACATGTAAAGCAATTTAAAGCTGTATATAATGTAAAAACAAAGACTAAGGCTAATTTGAGTAGGAAACATTGGCTAAACTACTGGCATCGGTGCAAGCATAGATGTAAAAGACGTTTAATGCATGGGGTTAACGCGCTTGCACTCAATTCCAATCATACAACAGTATATGCACACATTGTGATTGCTTGTGATGGGCCTGAAATACGACTGCGTTCAAAGTCTGACAATACAGCAATGACCAATGATCTGATGGTCATATGATATTGAAAATACTAGTTTCACTGTTGAAATATGCTTAGATTATGTTTTGGAGCTATGACACACGTACTTATAGTGATTGTAGGCCTAGCATAGTATTGTCAGTTTTGCCACATGTAAAGCACTTGAAAGCTGTATATGTTGTAAAAACAAACACTAAGGCTAATTTGAGTAGGAAACATTGGCTAAACTACGGGCATTGGTGCAAGCATAGATGTAAAAGACGTTTAATGCATGGGATTGACGCGCTTGCACTCAATTTCAATCATACAACAGTATATGCACACATTGTGATTGCTTGTGATGGGCCTAACATACGACTGTGGTCAAAGTCTGACAATACAGCAATGACCAATGATCTGATGGTCATATGATATTATAAATACTAGTTTCACTGTTGAAATATGCTTAGATTATGTTTAGGAGCTATGACACACGTACTAATAGTGATTGTAGGCCTAGCATAGTATTGTCAGTTTTGCGACATGTAAAGCAATTTAAAGCTGTATATAGTGTAAAAACAAAGACTAAGGCTAAGTTGAGTACGGAACATTGGATAAACTACTGGCATCGGTGCAAGCATAGATGTAAAAGACGTTTAATGCATGGGGTTAACGCGCTTGCACTCAATTCCAATCATACAACAGTATATGCACACATTGTGATTGCTTGTGATGGGCCTAAAATACGACTGCGTTCAAATTCTGACAATACGGCAATGACCAATGATCTGATGGTCATATGATATTATAAATACTAGTTTCACTATTGAAATATGCTTAGATTATGTTTTGGAGCTATGACACACGTACTTATAGTGATTGTAGGCCTAGCATAGTATTGTCAGTTTTGCCACATGTAAAGCACTTGAAAGCTGTATATGTTGTAAAAACAAAGACTAAGGCTAATTTGAGTAGGAAACATTGGCTAAACTACTGGCATCGGTGCAAGCATAGATGTAAAAGACGTTTAATGCATGGGATTGACGCGCTTGCACTCAATTTCAATCATACAACAGTATATGCACACATTGTGATTGCTTGTGATGGGCCTAACATACGACTGTGGTCAAAGTCTGACAATACAGCAATGACCAATGATCTGATGGTCATATGATATTATAAATACTAGTTTCACTGTTGAAATATGCTTAGATTATGTTGTGGAGCTATGACACACGTACTAATAGTGATTGTAGGTCTAGCATAGTATTGTCAGTTTTGCGACATGTAAAGCAATTTAAAGCTGTATATAGTGTAAAAACAAAGACTAAGGCTAATTTGAGTAGGAAACATTGGCTAAACTACTGGCATCGGTGCAAGCATAGATGTAAAAGACGTTTAATGCATGGGATTGAAGCGCTTGCACTCAATTCCAATCATACAACAGTATATGCACACATTGTGATTGCTTGTGATGGGCCTAACATACGACTGTGTTCAAAGTCTGACAATACAGCAATGACCAATGATCTGATGGTCATATGATATTATAAATACTAGTTTCACTATTGAAATATGCTTAGATTATGTTTTGGAGCTATGACACACGTACTTATAGTGATTGTAGGCCTAGCATAGTATTGTCAGTTTTGCCACATGTAAAGCACTTCAAAGCTGTATATGTTGTAAAAACAAACACTAAGGCTAATTTGAGTAGGAAACATTGGCTAAACTACTGGCATCGGTGCAAGCATAGATGTAAAAGACGTTTAATGCATGGGATTGACGCGCTTGCACTCAATTTCAATCATACAACAGTATATGCACACATTGTGATTGCTTGTGATGGGCCTAACATACGACTGTGGTCAAAGTCTGACAATACAGCAATGACCAATGATCTGATGGTCATATGATATTATAAATACTAGTTTCACTGTTGAAATATGCTTAGATTATGTTGTGGAGCTATGACACACGTACTAATAGTGATTGTAGGCCTAGCATAGTATTTTCAGTTTTGCGACATGTAAAGCAATTTAAAGCTGTATATAGTGTAAAAACAAAGACTAAGGCTAATTTGAGTACGAAACATTGGCTAAACTACTGGCATCGGTGCAAGCATAGATGTAAAAGACGTTTAATGCATGGGATTGACGCGCTTGCACTCAATTCCAATCATACAACAGTATATGCACACATTGTGATTGCTTGTGATGGGCCTAACATACGACTGTGTTCAAAGTCTGACAATACAGCAATGACCACTGTTCTGATGGTCATATGATATTATAAATACTAGTTTCACTGTTGAAATATGCTTAGATTATGTTGTGGAGCTATGACACACGTACTTATAGTGATTGTAGGCCTAGCATAGTATTGTCAGTTTTGCGACATGTAAAGCAATTTAAAGCTGTATATAGTGTAAAAACAAAGACTAAGGCTAATTTGAGTAGGAAACATTGGCTAAACTACTGGCATCGGTGCAAGCATAGATGTAAAAGACGTTTAATGCATGGGGTTAACGCGCTTGCACTCAATTCCAATCATACAACAGTATATGCACACATTGTGATTGCTTGTGATGGGCCTGAAATACGACTGCGTTCAAAGTCTGACAATACAGCAATGACCAATGATCTGATGGTCATATGATATTGAAAATACTAGTTTCACTGTTGAAATATGCTTAGATTATGTTTTGGAGCTATGACACACGTACTTATAGTGATTGTAGGCCTAGCATAGTATTGTCAGTTTTGCCACATGTAAAGCACTTGAAAGCTGTATATGTTGTAAAAACAAACACTAAGGCTAATTTGAGTAGGAAACATTGGCTAAACTACGGGCATTGGTGCAAGCATAGATGTAAAAGACGTTTAATGCATGGGATTGACGCGCTTGCACTCAATTTCAATCATACAACAGTATATGCACACATTGTGATTGCTTGTGATGGGCCTAACATACGACTGTGGTCAAAGTCTGACAATACAGCAATGACCAATGATCTGATGGTCATATGATATTATAAATACTAGTTTCACTGTTGAAATATGCTTAGATTATGTTGTGGAGCTATGACACACGTACTAATAGTGATTGTAGGCCTAGCATAGTATTGTCAGTTTTGCGACATGTAAAGCAATTTAAAGCTGTATATAGTGTAAAAACAAAGACTAAGGCTAATTTGAGTAGGAAACATTGGCTAAACTACTGGCATCGGTGCAAGCATAGATGTAAAAGACGTTTAATGCATGAGATTGACGCGCTTGCACTCAATTCCAATCATACAACAGTATATGCACACATTGTGATTGCTTGTAATGGGCCTAACATACGACTGCGTTCAAAGTCTGACAATACAGCAATGACCAATGATCTGATGGTCATATGATATTATAAATACTAGTTTCACTGTTGAAATATGCTTAGATTATGTTGTGGAGCTATGACACACGTACTAATAGTGATTGTAGGCCTAGCATAGTATTGTCAGTTTTGCGACATGTAAACCAATTTAAAGCTGTATATAGTGTAAAAACAAAGACTAAGGCTAATTTGAGTAGGAAACATTGGCTAAACTACTGGCATCGGTGCAAGCATAGATGTAAAAGACGTTTAATGCATGGGGTTAACGCGCTTGCACTCAATTCCAATCATACAACAGTATATGCACACATTGTGATTGCTTGTGATGGGCCTGAAATACGACTGCGTTCAAAGTCTGACAATACAGCAATGACCAATGATCTGATGGTCATATGATATTGAAAATACTAGTTTCACTGTTGAAATATGCTTAGATTATGTTTTGGAGCTATGACACACGTACTTATAGTGATTGTAGGCCTAGCATAGTATTGTCAGTTTTGCGACATGTAAAGCACTTTAAAGCTGTATATAGTGTAGAAACAAAGACTAAGGCTAATTTGAGTACGAAACATTGGCTAAACTACTGGCATCGGTGCAAGCATAGATGTAAAAGACGTTTAATGCATGAGATTGACGCGCTTGCACTCAATTCCAATCATACAACAGTATATGCACACATTGTGATTGCTTGTGATGGGCCTAACATACGACTGTGTTCAAAGTCTGACAATACAGCAATGACCACTGTTCTGATGGTCATATGATATTATAAATACTAGTTTCACTGTTGAAATATGCTTAGATTATGTTGTGGAGCTATGACACACGTACTTATAGTGATTGTAGGCCTAGCATAGTATTGTCAGTTTTGCGACATGTAAAGCAATTTAAAGCTGTATATAGTGTAAAAACAAAGACTAAGGCTAATTTGAGTAGGAAACATTGGCTAAACTACTGGCATCGGTGCAAGCATAGATGTAAAAGACGTTTAATGCATGGGATTGACGCGCTTGCACTCAATTCCAATCATACAACAGTATATGCACACATTGTGATTGCTTGTGATGGGCCTAACATACGACTGTGTTCAAAGTCTGACAATACAGCAATGACCAATGATCTGATGGTCATATGATATTATAAATACTAGTTTCACTATTGAAATATGCTTAGATTATGTTTTGGAGCTATGACACACGTACTTATAGTGATTGTAGGCCTAGCATAGTATTGTCAGTTTTGCCACATGTAAAGCACTTCAAAGCTGTATATGTTGTAAAAACAAACACTAAGGCTAATTTGAGTAGGAAACATTGGATAAACTACTGGCATCGGTGCAAGCATAGATGTAAAAGACGTTTAATGCATGGGCTTATGGCGCTTGCACTCAGTTTCAATCATACAACAGTATATGCACACATTGTGATTGCTTGTGATGGGCCTAACATACAACTGTGGTCAAAGTCTGACAATACAGCAATGACCAATGATCTGATGGTCATATGATATTATAAATACTAGTTTCACTGTTGAAATATGCTTAGATTATGTTGTGGAGCTATGACACACGTACTAATAGTGATTGTAGGCCTAGCATAGTATTGTCAGTTTTGCGACATGTAAAGCAATTTAAAGCTGTATATAGTGTAAAAACAAAGACTAAGGCTAATTTGAGTACGAAACATTGGCTAAACTACTGGCATCGGTGCAAGCATAGATGTAAAAGACGTTTAATGCATGAGATTGACGCGCTTGCACTCAATTTCAATCATACAACAGTATATGCACACATTGTGATTGCTTGTGATGGGCCTAACATACGACTGTGTTCAAAGTCTGACAATACAGCAATGACCAATGATCTGATGGTCATATGATATTATAAATACTAGTTTCACTATTGAAATATGCTTAGATTATGTTTTGGAGCTATGACACACGTACTTATAGTGATTGTAGGCCTAGCATAGTATTGTCAGTTTTGCCACATGTAAAGCACTTCAAAGCTGTATATGTTGTAAAAACAAACACTAAGGCTAATTTGAGTAGGAAACATTGGCTAAACTACTGGCATCGGTGCAAGCATAGATGTAAAAGACGTTTAATGCATGGGATTGACGCGCTTGCACTCAATTTCAATCATACAACAGTATATGCACACATTGTGATTGCTTGTGATGGGCCTAACATACGACTGTGGTCAAAGTCTGACAATACAGCAATGACCAATGATCTGATGGTCATATGATATTATAAATACTAGTTTCACTGTTGAAATATGCTTAGATTATGTTGTGGAGCTATGACACACGTACTAATAGTGATTGTAGGCCTAGCATAGTATTTTCAGTTTTGCGACATGTAAAGCAATTTAAAGCTGTATATAGTGTAAAAACAAAGACTAAGGCTAATTTGAGTACGAAACATTGGCTAAACTACTGGCATCGGTGCAAGCATAGATGTAAAAGACGTTTAATGCATGGGATTGACGCGCTTGCACTCAATTCCAATCATACAACAGTATATGCACACATTGTGATTGCTTGTGATGGGCCTAACATACGACTGTGTTCAAAGTCTGACAATACAGCAATGACCACTGTTCTGATGGTCATATGATATTATAAATACTAGTTTCACTGTTGAAATATGCTTAGATTATGTTGTGGAGCTATGACACACGTACTTATAGTGATTGTAGGCCTAGCATAGTATTGTCAGTTTTGCGACATGTAAAGCAATTTAAAGCTGTATATAGTGTAAAAACAAAGACTAAGGCTAATTTGAGTAGGAAACATTGGCTAAACTACTGGCATCGGTGCAAGCATAGATGTAAAAGACGTTTAATGCATGGGGTTAACGCGCTTGCACTCAATTCCAATCATACAACAGTATATGCACACATTGTGATTGCTTGTGATGGGCCTGAAATACGACTGCGTTCAAAGTCTGACAATACAGCAATGACCAATGATCTGATGGTCATATGATATTGAAAATACTAGTTTCACTGTTGAAATATGCTTAGATTATGTTTTGGAGCTATGACACACGTACTTATAGTGATTGTAGGCCTAGCATAGTATTGTCAGTTTTGCCACATGTAAAGCACTTGAAAGCTGTATATGTTGTAAAAACAAACACTAAGGCTAATTTGAGTAGGAAACATTGGCTAAACTACGGGCATTGGTGCAAGCATAGATGTAAAAGACGTTTAATGCATGGGATTGACGCGCTTGCACTCAATTTCAATCATACAACAGTATATGCACACATTGTGATTGCTTGTGATGGGCCTAACATACGACTGTGGTCAAAGTCTGACAATACAGCAATGACCAATGATCTGATGGTCATATGATATTATAAATACTAGTTTCACTGTTGAAATATGCTTAGATTATGTTGTGGAGCTATGACACACGTACTAATAGTGATTGTAGGCCTAGCATAGTATTGTCAGTTTTGCGACATGTAAAGCAATTTAAAGCTGTATATAGTGTAAAAACAAAGACTAAGGCTAATTTGAGTACGAAACATTGGCTAAACTACTGGCATCGGTGCAAGCATAGATGTAAAAGACGTTTAATGCATGAGATTGACGCGCTTGCACTCAATTCCAATCATACAACAGTATATGCACACATTGTGATTGCTTGTAATGGGCCTAACATACGACTGCGTTCAAAGTCTGACAATACAGCAATGACCAATGATCTGATGGTCATATGATATTATAAATACTAGTTTCACTGTTGAAATATGCTTAGATTATGTTGTGGAGCTATGACACACGTACTAATAGTGATTGTAGGCCTAGCATAGTATTGTCAGTTTTGCGACATGTAAACCAATTTAAAGCTGTATATAGTGTAAAAACAAAGACTAAGGCTAATTTGAGTAGGAAACATTGGCTAAACTACTGGCATCGGTGCAAGCATAGATGTAAAAGACGTTTAATGCATGGGGTTAACGCGCTTGCACTCAATTCCAATCATACAACAGTATATGCACACATTGTGATTGCTTGTGATGGGCCTGAAATACGACTGCGTTCAAAGTCTGACAATACAGCAATGACCAATGATCTGATGGTCATATGATATTGAAAATACTAGTTTCACTGTTGAAATATGCTTAGATTATGTTTTGGAGCTATGACACACGTACTTATAGTGATTGTAGGCCTAGCATAGTATTGTCAGTTTTGCGACATGTAAAGCACTTTAAAGCTGTATATAGTGTAAAAACAAAGACTAAGGCTAATTTGAGTACGAAACATTGGCTAAACTACTGGCATCGGTGCAAGCATAGATGTAAAAGACGTTTAATGCATGAGATTGACGCGCTTGCACTCAATTCCAATCATACAACAGTATATGCACACATTGTGATTGCTTGTGATGGGCCTAACATACGACTGCGTTCAAAGTCTGACAATACAGCAATGACCAATGATCTGATGGTCATATGATATTATAAATACTAGTTTCACTATTGAAATATGCTTAGATTATGTTTTGGAGCTATGACACACGTACTAATAGTGATTGTAGGCCTAGCATAGTATTGTCAGTTTTGCGACATGTAAAGCAATTTAAAGCTGTATATAGTGTAAAAACAAAGACTAAGGCTAATTTGAGTAGGAAACATTGGCTAAACTACTGGCATCGGTGCAAGCATAGATGTAAAAGACGTTTAATGCATGGGATTGACGCGCTTGCACTCAATTCCAATCATACAACAGTATATGCACACATTGTGATTGCTTGTGATGGGCCTAACATACGACTGTGTTCAAAGTCTGACAATACAGCAATGACCAATGATCTGATGGTCATATGATATTATAAATACTAGTTTCACTATTGAAATATGCTTAGATTATGTTTTGGAGCTATGACACACGTACTTATAGTGATTGTAGGCCTAGCATAGTATTGTCAGTTTTGCCACATGTAAAGCACTTCAAAGCTGTATATGTTGTAAAAACAAACACTAAGGCTAATTTGAGTAGGAAACATTGGATAAACTACTGGCATCGGTGCAAGCATAGATGTAAAAGACGTTTAATGCATGGGCTTATGGCGCTTGCACTCAGTTTCAATCATACAACAGTATATGCACACATTGTGATTGCTTGTGATGGGCCTAACATACAACTGTGGTCAAAGTCTGACAATACAGCAATGACCAATGATCTGATGGTCATATGATATTATAAATACTAGTTTCACTGTTGAAATATGCTTAGATTATGTTGTGGAGCTATGACACACGTACTAATAGTGATTGTAGGCCTAGCATAGTATTGTCAGTTTTGCGACATGTAAAGCAATTTAAAGCTGTATATAGTGTAAAAACAAAGACTAAGGCTAATTTGAGTACGAAACATTGGCTAAACTACTGGCATCGGTGCAAGCATAGATGTAAAAGACGTTTAATGCATGAGATTGACGCGCTTGCACTCAATTTCAATCATACAACAGTATATGCACACATTGTGATTGCTTGTGATGGGCCTAACATACGACTGTGTTCAAAGTCTGACAATACAGCAATGACCAATGATCTGATGGTCATATGATATTATAAATACTAGTTTCACTGTTGAAATATGCTTAGATTATGTTGTGGAGCTATGACACACGTACTAATAGTGATTGTAGGCCTAGCATAGTATTGTCAGTTTTGCGACATGTAAAGCAATTTAAAGCTGTATATAGTGTAAAAACAAAGACTAAGGCTAATTTGAGTAGGAAACATTGGCTAAACTACTGGCATCGGTGCAAGCATAGATGTAAAAGACGTTTAATGCATGAGATTGACGCGCTTGCACTCAATTTCAATCATACAACAGTATATGCACACATTGTGATTGCTTGTGATGGGCCTAAAATACGACTGCGTTCAAAGTCTGACAATACAGCAATGACCAATGATCTGATGGTCATATGATATTATAAATACTAGTTTCACTATTGAAATATGCTTAGATTATGTTTTGGAGCTATGACACACGTACTTATAGTGATTGTAGGCCTAGCATAGTATTGTCAGTTTTGCCACATGTAAAGCACTTTAAAGCTGTATATGTTGTAAAAACAAACAATAATGCTAATTTGAGTAGGAAACATTGGCTAAACTACTGGCATCGGTGCAAGCATAGATGTAAAAGACGTTTAATGCATGGGATTGACACGCTTGCACTCAATTTCAATCATACAACAGTATATGCACACATTGTGATTGCTTGTGATGGGCCTAAAATACGACTGCGTTCAAAGTCTGACAATACAGCAATGACCAATGATCTGATGGTCATATGATATTATAAATACTAGTTTCACTATTGAAATATGCTTAGATTATGTTTTGGAGCTATGACACACGTACTTATAGTGATTGTAGGCCTAGCATAGTATTGTCAGTTTTGCCACATGTAAAGCACTTAATGCTGTATATGTTGTAAAAACAAACAATAAGGCTAATTTGAGTAGGAAACATTGGCTAAACTACTGGCATCGGTGCAAGCATAGATGTAAAAGACGTTTAATGCATGAGATTGACGCGCTTGCACTCAATTCCAATCATACAACAGTATATGCACACATTGTGATTGCTTGTGATGGGCCTGAAATACGACTGCGTTCAAAGTCTGACAATACAGCAATGACCAATCATCTGATGGTCATATGATATTATAAATACTAGTTTCACTATTGAAATATGCTTAGATTATGTTTTGGAGCTATGACACACGTACTTATAGTGATTGTAGGCCTAGCATAGTATTGTCAGTTTTGCCACATGTAAAGCACTTCAAAGCTGTATATGTTGTAAAAACAAACACTAAGGCTAATTTGAGTAGGAAACATTGGCTAAACTACTGGCATCGGTGCAAGCATAGATGTAAAAGACGTTTAATGCATGAGATTGACGCGCTTGCACTCAATTCCAATCATACAACAGTATATGCACACATTGTGATTGCTTGTGATGGGCCTAAAATACGACTGCGTTCAAAGTCTGACAATACAGCAATGACCAATGATCTGATGGTCATATGATATTATAAATAATAGTTTCACTATTGAAATATGCTTAGATTATGTTTTGGAGCTATGACACACGTACTTATAGTGATTGTAGGCCTAGCATAGTATTGTCAGTTTTGCCACATGTAAAGCACTTTAAAGCTGTATATGTTGTAAAAACAAACAATAATGCTAATTTGAGTAGGAAACATTGGCTAAACTACTGGCATCGGTGCAAGCATAGATGTAAAAGACGTTTAATGCATGGGATTGACGCGCTTGCACTCAATTTCAATCATACAACAGTATATGCACACATTGTGATTGCTTGTGATGGGCCTAAAATACGACTGCGTTCAAAGTCTGACAATACAGCAATGACCAATGATCTGATGGTCATATGATATTATAAATACTAGTTTCACTATTGAAATATGCTTAGATTATGTTTTGGAGCTATGACACACGTACTTATAGTGATTGTAGGCCTAGCATAGTATTGTCAGTTTTGCCACATGTAAAGCACTTAAAGCTGTATATGTTGTAAAAACAAACAATAAGGCTAATTTGAGTAGGAAACATTGGCTAAACTACTGGCATCGGTGCAAGCATAGATGTAAAAGACGTTTAATGCATGGGATTGACGCGCTTGCACTCAATTTCAATCATACAACAGTATATGCACACATTGTGATTGCTTGTGATGGGCCTAACATACGACTGTTTTCAAAGTCTGACAATACAGCAATGACCAATCATCTGATGGTCATATGATATTATAAATACTAGTTTCACTGTTGAAATATGCTTAGATTATGTTGTGGAGCTATGACACACGTACTAATAGTGATTGTAGGCCTAGCATAGTATTGTCAGTTTTGCGACATGTAAAGCAATTTAAAGCTGTATATAGTGTAAAAACAAAGACTAAGGCTAATTTGAGTAGGAAACATTGGCTAAACTACTGGCATCGGTGCAAGCATAGATGTAAAAGACGTTTAATGCATGAGATTGACGCGCTTGCACTCAATTCCAATCATACAACAGTATATGCACACATTGTGATTGCTTGTGATGGGCCTGAAATACGACTGCGTTCAAAGTCTGACAATACAGCAATGACCAATCATCTGATGGTCATATGATATTATAAATACTAGTTTCACTATTGAAATATGCTTAGATTATGTTTTGGAGCTATGACACACGTACTTATAGTGATTGTAGGCCTAGCATAGTATTGTCAGTTTTGCGACATGTAAAGCAATTTAAAGCTGTATATAGTGTAAAAACAAAGACTAAGGCTAATTTGAGTACGAAACATTGGCTAAACTACTGGCATCGGTGCAAGCATAGAAGTAAAAGACGTTTAATGCATGAGATTGACGCGCTTGCACTCAATTCCAATCATACAACAGTATATGCACACATTGTGATTGCTTGTGATGGGCCTGAAATACGACTGCGTTCAAAGTCTGACAATACAGCAATGACCAATGATCTGATGGTCATATGATATTATAAATACTAGTTTCACTATTGAAATATGCTTAGATTATGTTTTGGAGCTATGACACACGTACTTATAGTGATTGTAGGCATAGCATAGTATTGTCAGTTTTGCCACATGTAAAGCACTTCAAAGCTGTATATGTTGTAAAAACAAACACTAAGGCTAATTTGAGTAGGAAACATTGGCTAAACTACTGGCATCGGTGCAAGCATAGATGTAAAAGACGTTTAATGCATGGGATTGACGCGCTTGCACTCAGTTTCAATCATACAACAGTATATGCACACATTGTGATTGCTTGTGATGGGCCTAACATACGACTGTGGTCAAAGTCTGACAATACAGCAATGACCAATGATCTGATGGTCATATGATATTATAAATACTAGTTTCACTGTTGAAATATGCTTAGATTATGTTGTGGAGCTATGACACACGTACTAATAGTGATTGTAGGCCTAGCATAGTATTGTCAGTTTTGCGACATGTAAAGCAATTTAAAGCTGTATATAGTGTAAAAACAAAGACTAAGGCTAATTTGAGTACGAAACATTGGCTAAACTACTGGCATCGGTGCAAGCATAGATGTAAAAGACGTTTAATGCATGAGATTGACGCGCTTGCACTCAATTCCAATCATACAACAGTATATGCACACATTGTGATTGCTTGTGATGGGCCTGAAATACGACTGCGTTCAAAGTCTGACAATACAGCAATGACCAATCATCTGATGGTCATATGATATTATAAATACTAGTTTCACTATTGAAATATGCTTAGATTATGTTTTGGAGCTATGACACACGTACTTATAGTGATTGTAGGCCTAGCATAGTATTGTCAGTTTTGCCACATGTAAAGCACTTCAAAGCTGTATATGTTGTAAAAACAAACACTAAGGCTAATTTGAGTAGGAAACATTGGCTAAACTACTGGCATCGGTGCAAGCATAGATGTAAAAGACGTTTAATCCATGGGATTGACGCGCTTGCACTCAATGTCAATCATACAACAGTATATGCACACATTGTGATTGCTTGTGATGGGCCTAACATACGACTGTGTGCAAAGTCTGACAATACAGCAATGACCAATGATCTGATGGTCATATGATATTATAAATAATAGTTTCACTATTGAAATATGCTTAAATTATGTTTTGGAGCTATGACACACGTACTTATAGTGATTGTAGGCCTAGCATAGTATTGTCAGTTTTGCCACATGTAAAGCACTTTAAAGCTGTATATGTTGTAAAAACAAACAATAATGCTAATTTGAGTAGGAAACATTGGCTAAACTACTGGCATCGGTGCAAGCATAGATGTAAAAGACGTTTAATGCATGGGATTGACGCGCTTGCACTCAATTTCAATCATACAACAGTATATGCACACATTGTGATTGCTTGTGATGGGCCTAAAATACGACTGCGTTCAAAGTCTGACAATACAGCAATGACCAATGATCTGATGGTCATATGATATTATAAATACTAGTTTCACTATTGAAATATGCTTAGATTATGTTTTGGAGCTATGACACACGTACTTATAGTGATTGTAGGCCTAGCATAGTATTGTCAGTTTTGCCACATGTAAAGCACTTAAAGCTGTATATGTTGTAAAAACAAACAATAAGGCTAATTTGAGTAGGAAACATTGGCTAAACTACTGGCATCGGTGCAAGCATAGATGTAAAAGACGTTTAATGCATGGGATTGACGCGCTTGCACTCAATTTCAATCATACAACAGTATATGCACACATTGTGATTGCTTGTGATGGGCCTAACATACGACTGTTTTCAAAGTCTGACAATACAGCAATGACCAATCATCTGATGGTCATATGATATTATAAATACTAGTTTCACTGTTGAAATATGCTTAGATTATGTTGTGGAGCTATGACACACGTACTAATAGTGATTGTAGGCCTAGCATAGTATTGTCAGTTTTGCGACATGTAAAGCAATTTAAAGCTGTATATAGTGTAAAAACAAAGACTAAGGCTAATTTGAGTAGGAAACATTGGCTAAACTACTGGCATCGGTGCAAGCATAGATGTAAAAGACGTTTAATGCATGAGATTGACGCGCTTGCACTCAATTCCAATCATACAACAGTATATGCACACATTGTGATTGCTTGTGATGGGCCTGAAATACGACTGCGTTCAAAGTCTGACAATACAGCAATGACCAATCATCTGATGGTCATATGATATTATAAATACTAGTTTCACTATTGAAATATGCTTAGATTATGTTTTGGAGCTATGACACACGTACTTATAGTGATTGTAGGCCTAGCATAGTATTGTCAGTTTTGCCACATGTAAAGCACTTCAAAGCTGTATATGTTGTAAAAACAAACACTAAGGCTAATTTGAGTAGGAAACATTGGCTAAACTACTGGCATCGGTGCAAGCATAGATGTAAAAGACGTTTAATGCATGGGATTGACGCGCTTGCACTCAATTTCAATCATACAACAGTATATGCACACATTGTGATTGCTTGTGATGGGCCTAACATACGACTGTGGTCAAAGTCTGACAATACAGCAATGACCAATGATCTGATGGTCATATGATATTATAAATACTAGTTTCACTGTTGAAATATGCTTAGATTATGTTTTGGAGCTATGACACACGTACTAATAGTGATTGTAGGCCTAGCATAGTATTGTCAGTTTTGCGACATGTAAAGCAATTTAAAGCTGTATATAGTGTAAAAACAAAGACTAAGGCTAATTTGAGTAGGAAACATTGGCTAAACTACTGGCATCGGTGCAAGCATAGATGTAAAAGACGTTTAATGCATGGGATTGACGCGCTTGCACTCAATTCCAATCATACAACAGTATATGCACACATTGTGATTGCTTGTGATGGGCCTAACATACGACTGTGTTCAAAGTCTGACAATACAGCAATGACCAATGATCTGATGGTCATATGATATTATAAATACTAGTTTCACTGTTGAAATATGCTTAGATTATGTTGTGGAGCTATGACACACGTACTAATAGTGATTGTAGGCCTAGCATAGTTTTGTCAGTTTTGCCACATGTAAAGCACTTTAAAGCTGTATATAGTGTGAAAACAAAGACTAAGGCTAATTTGAGTAGGAAACATTGGCTAAACTACTGGCATCGGTGCAAGCATAGATGTAAAAGACGTTTAATGCATGGGATTAACGCGCTTGCACTCAATTTCAATCATACAACAGTATATGCACACATTGTGATTGCTTGTGATGGGCCTAACATACGACTGTTTTCAAAGTCTGACAATACAGCACTGACCAATCATCTGATGGTCATATGATATTATAAATGCTAGTTTCACTGTTGAAATATGCTTAGATTATGTTTTGGAGCTATGACACACGTACTTATAGTGATTGTAGGCCTAGCATAGTATTGTCAGTTTTGCCACATGTAAAGCACTTTAAAGCTGTATATGTTGTAAAAACAAACAATAAGGCTAATTTGAGTAGGAAACATTGGCTAAACTACTGGCATCGGTGCAAGCATAGATGTAAAAGACGTTTAATGCATGGGATTGACGCGCTTGCACTCAATGTCAACCATACAACAGTATATGCACACATTGTGATTGCTTGTGATGGGCCTAAAATACGACTGCGTTCAAAGTCTGACAATACAGCACTGACCAATCATCTGATGGTCATATGATATTATAAATGCTAGTTTCACTGTTGAAATATGCTTAGATTATGTTGTGGAGCTATGACACACGTACTAATAGTGATTGTAGGCCTAGCATAGTATTGTCAGTTTTGCCACATGTAAAGCAATTTAAAGCTGTATATAGTGTAAAAACAAAGACTAAGGCTAATTTGAGTAGGAAACATTGGCTAAACTACTGGCATCGGTGCAAGCATAGATGTAAAAGACGTTTAATGCATGGGATTGACGCGCTTGCACTCAATTCCAATCATACAACAGTATATGCACACATTGTGATTGCTTGTGATGGGCCTAAAATACGACTGCGTTCAATGTCTGACAATACAGCAATGACCAATGATCTGATGGTCATATGATATTATAAATACTAGTTTCACTATTGAAATATGCTTAGATTATGTTTTGGAGCTATGACACACGTACTTATAGTGATTGTAGGCCTAGCATAGTATTGTCAGTTTTGCCACATGTAAAGCACTTTAAAGCTGTATATGTTGTAAAAACAAACAATAAGGCTAATTTGAGTAGGAAACATTGGCTAAACTACTGGCATCGGTGCAAGCATAGATGTAAAAGACGTTTAATGCATGGGATTGACGCGCTTGCACTCAATGTCAATCATACAACAGTATATGCACACATTGTGATTGCTTGTGATGGGCCTAAAATACGACTGCGTTCAAAGTCTGACAATACAGCACTGACCAATCATCTGATGGTCATATGATATTATAAATGCTAGTTTCACTGTTGAAATATGCTTAGATTATGTTGTGGAGCTATGACACACGTACTAATAGTGATTGTAGGCCTAGCATAGTATTGTCAGTTTTGCCACATGTAAAGCAATTTAAAGCTGTATATAGTGTAAAAACAAACACTAAGGCTAATTTGAGTAGGAAACATTGGCTAAACTACTGGCATCGGTGCAAGCATAGATGTAACAGACGTTTAATGCATGGGATTGACCCGCTTGCACTCAATTTCAATCATACAACAGTATATGCACACATTGTGATTGCTTGTGATGGGCCTAAAATACGTATGTGTGCAAAGTCTGACAATACAGCACTGCCCACTGATCTGATGGTCATATGATATTATAAATACTAGTTTCACTGTTGAAATATGCTTAGATTAAGTTTTGGAGCTACGACACATGTACTTACAGTGATTGTAGGCATAGCATAGTATTGTCAGTTTTGCCACATGTAAAGCACTTTAAAGCTGTATATAGTGTAAAACCAGCGACTAAGGCTAATTTGTGTAGGAAACATTGGCTAAACTACTGGCATCGGTGCAAGCATAGATGTAAAAGACGTTTAATGCATGGGATTGACGTGCATGCACTCAATTTCAATCATACAACAGTATATGCACACATTGTGATTGCTTGTGATGGGCCTAAAATACGTATGTGTGCAACATCTGACAATACAGCAATGACCAATGATCTGATTGTCATATGATATTGAAAATGCTAGTTTCACTGTTGAAATATGCTTAGATTATGTTTTGGAGCTATGACACACGTACTTATAGTGATTGTAGGCCTAGCATAGTATTGTCAGTTTTGCCACAAGTAAGGCACTTTAAAATTGTATATAGTGTAAAAACGACGACTAAGGCTAAGCTGAGTACGGAACATTGGATAAACTACAGGCATCGGTGCAAGCATAGATGTAAAAGACGTTTAATGCATGGGATTGACTTTCTTGCACTCAATTTCAATCATACAACAGTATATGCACACATTGTGATTGCTTGTGATGGGCCTAAAATACGTATGTGTGCAAAGTCTGACAATACAGCACTGCCCACTGATCTGATGGTCATATGATATTATAAATACTAGTTTCACTGTTGAAATATGCTTAGATTATGTTTTGGAGCTACGACACATGTACTTACAGTGATTGTAGGCATAGCATAGTATTGTCAGTTTTGCCACATGTAAAGCACTTTAAAGCTGTATATAGTGTAAAACCAGCGACTAAGGCTAATTTGTGTAGGAAACATTGGCTAAACTACTGGCATCGGTGCAAGCATAGATGTAAAAGACGTTTAATGCATGGGATTGACGTGCATGCACTCAATTTCAATCATACAACAGTATATGCACACATTGTGATTGCTTGTGATGGGCCTAAAATACGTATGTGTGCAACATCTGACAATACAGCAATGACCAATGATCTGATTGTCATATGATATTGAAAATGCTAGTTTCACTGTTGAAATATGCTTAGATTATGTTTTGGAGCTATGACACACGTACTTATAGTGATTGTAGGCCTAGCATAGTATTGTCAGTTTTGCCACAAGTAAGGCACTTTAAAATTGTATATAGTGTAAAAACGACGACTAAGGCTAAGCTGAGTACGGAACATTGGATAAACTACAGGCATCGGTGCAAGCATAGATGTAAAAGACGTTTAATGCATGGGATTGACTTTCTTGCACTCAATTTCAATCATACAACAGTATATGCACACATTGTGATTGCTTGTGATGGGCCTAAAATACGTATGTGTGCAAAATCTGACAATACAGCACTGACCACTGATCTGATGGTCATATGATATTATAAATACTAGTTTCACTATTGAAATATGCATAGATTATGTTTTGGAGCTATGACACACGTACTTATAGTGATTGTAGGCCTAGCATAGTATTGTCAGTTATGCCACAAGTAAAGCACTTTAAAGCTGTATATAGTGTAAAAACAAAGACTAAGGCTAATTTGAGTAGGAAACATTGGCTAAACTACTGGCATCGGTGCAAGCATAGATGTAAAAGACGTTTAATGCATGGGATTGACGCGCTTGCACTCAATTCCAATCATACAACAGTATATGCACACATTGTGATTGCTTGTGATGGGCCTAACATACGACTGTGTTCAAAGCCTGACAATACAGCAATGACCAATGATCTGATGGTGATATGATATTATAAATACTAGTTTCACTGTTGAAATATGCTTAGATTATGTTGTGGAGCTATGACACACGTACTAATAGTGATTGTAGGCCTAGCATAGTATTGTCAGTTTTGCCACATGTAAAGCACATTAAAGCTGTATATAGTGTGAAAACAAAGACTAAGGCTAATTTGAGTAGGAAACATTGGCTAAACTACTGGCATCGGTGCAAGCATAGATGTAAAAGACGTTTAATGCATGGGATTAACGCGCTTGCACTCAATTTCAATCATACAACAGTATATGCACACATTGTGATTGCTTGTGATGGGCCTAACATACGACTGTTTTCAAAGTCTGACAATACAGCAATGACCAATCATCTGATGGTCATATGATATTATAAATACTAGTTTCACTGTTGAAATATGCTTAGATTATGTTTTGGAGCTATGACACACGTACTTATAGCGATTGTAGGCCTAGCATAGTATTGTCAGTTTTGCGACATGTAAAGCAATTTAAAACTTTATGTAGTGTAAAAACAAAGACTAAGGCTAATTTGAGTAGGAAACATTGGCTAAACTACTGGCATCGGTGCAAGCATAGATGTAAAAGACGTTTAATGCATGGGATTGACGCGCTTGCACTCAATTCCAATCATACAACAGTATATGCACACATTGTGATTGCTTGTGATGGGCCTAAAATACGACTGCGTTCAATGTCTGACAATACAGCAATGACCAATGATCTGATGGTCATATGATATTATAAATACTAGTTTCACTATTGAAATATGCTTAGATTATGTTTTGGAGCTATGACACACGTACTTATAGTGATTGTAGGCCTAGCATAGTATTGTCAGTTTTGCCACATGTAAAGCACTTTAAAGCTGTATATGTTGTAAAAACAAAGGCTAAGGCTAATTTGAGTAGGAAACATTGGCTAAACTACTGGCATCGGTGCAAGCATAGATGTAAAAGACGTTTAATGCATGGGATTGACCCGCTTGCACTCAATTTCAATCATACAACAGTATATGCACACATTGTGATTGCTTGTGATGGGCCTAAAATACGTATGTGTGCAAAGTCTGACAATACAGCACTGCCCACTGATCTGATGGTCATATGATATTATAAATACTAGTTTCACTGTTGAAATATGCTTAGATTATGTTTTGGAGCTACGACACATGTACTTACAGTGATTGTAGGCATAGCATAGTATTGTCAGTTTTGCCACATGTAAAGCACTTTAAAGCTGTATATAGTGTAAAACCAGCGACTAAGGCTAATTTGTGTAGGAAACATTGGCTAAACTACTGGCATCGGTGCAAGCATAGATGTAAAAGACGTTTAATGCATGGGATTGACGTGCATGCACTCAATTTCAATCATACAACAGTATATGCACACATTGTGATTGCTTGTGATGGGCCTAAAATACGTATGTGTGCAAAATCTGACAATACAGCAATGACCAATGATCTGATTGTCATATGATATTGAAAATGCTAGTTTCACTGTTGAAATATGCTTAGATTATGTTTTGGAGCTATGACACACGTACTTATAGTGATTGTAGGCCTAGCATAGTATTGTCAGTTTTGCCACAAGTAAGGCACTTTAAAATTGTATATAGTGTAAAAACGACGACTAAGGCTAAGCTGAGTACGGAACATTGGATAAACTACAGGCATCGGTGCAAGCATAGATGTAAAAGACGTTTAATGCATGGGATTGACTTTCTTGCACTCAATTTCAATCATACAACAGTATATGCACACATTGTGATGGCTTGTGATGGGCCTAAAATACGTATGTGTGCAAAATCTGACAATACAGCACTGACCACTGATCTGATGGTCATATGATATTATAAATACTAGTTTCACTATTGAAATATGCATAGATTATGTTTTGGAGCTATGACACACGTACTTATAGTGATTGTAGGCCTAGCATAGTATTGTCAGTTATGCCACAAGTAAAGCACTTTAAAGCTGTATATAGTGTAAAAACAAAGACTAAGGCTAATTTGAGTACGAAACATTGGCTAAACTACTGGCATCGGTGCAAGCATAGATGTAAAAGACGTTTAATGCATGGGATTGACGTGCTTGCACTCAATTCCAATCATACAACAGTATATGCACACATTGTGATTGCTTGTGATGGGCCTAAAATACGTAAGTGTGCAAAGTCTGACAATACAGCAATGACCAATGATCTGATGGTCATATGATATTATAAATGCTAGATTCACTCTACAAATATGCTTATATTATGTTTTGGAGCTATGGCACACGTACTTATAGTGATTGTAGGCCTAGCATAGTATTGTCAGTTTTGCCACATGTAAAGCACTTTAGAGCTTTATGTAGTGTAAAAACAAAGGCTAAGCCTAATTTGAGTAGGAAACATTGGCTAAACTACTGGCATCGGTGCAAGCATAGATGTAAAAGACGTTTAATGCATGGGCTTGAGGCGCTTGCACTCAATTTCATTCATACAACAGTATATGCACACATTGTGATTGCTTGTGATGGGCGTAAATTACGACTGTGTGCAAAGTCTGACAATACAGCACTGACCAATCATCTGATGGTCATATGATATTATAAATGCTAGTTTCACTGTTGAAATATGCTTAGATTATGTTGTGGAGCTATGACACACGTACTAATAGTGATTGTAGGCCTAGCATAGTATTGTCAGTTTTGCCACATGTAATTTAAAGCTGTATATAGTGTAAAAACAAACACTAAGGCTAATTTGAGTAGGAAACATTGGCTAAACTACTGGCATCGGTGCAAGCATAGATGTAAAAGACGTTTAATGCATGGGATTGACCCGCTTGCACTCAATTTCAATCATACAACAGTATATGCACACATTGTGATTGCTTGTGATGGGCCTAAAATACGTATGTGTGCAAAGTCTGACAATACAGCACTGCCCACTGATCTGATGGTCATATGATATTATAAATACTAGTTTCACTGTTGAAATATGCTTAGATTATGTTTTGGAGCTACGACACATGTACTTACAGTGATTGTAGGCATAGCATAGTATTGTCAGTTTTGCCACATGTAAAGCACTTTAAAGCTGTATATAGTGTAAAACCAGCGACTAAGGCTAATTTGTGTAGGAAACATTGGCTAAACTACTGGCATCGGTGCAAGCATAGATGTAAAAGACGTTTAATGCATGGGATTGACGTGCATGCACTCAATTTCAATCATACAACAGTATATGCACACATTGTGATTGCTTGTGATGGGCCTAAAATACGTATGTGTGCAAAATCTGACAATACAGCAATGACCAATGATCTGATTGTCATATGATATTATAAATACTAGTTTCACTATTGAAATATGCATAGATTATGTTTTGGAGCTATGACACACGTACTTATAGTGATTGTAGGCCTAGCATAGTATTGTCAGTTTTGCCACATGTAAAGCAATTTAAAGCTGTATATGTTGTAAAAACAAAGACTAAGGCTAATTTGAGTAGGAAACATTGGCTAAACTACTGGCATCGGTGCAAGCATAGATGTAAACGACGTTTAATGCATGGGATTGACGCGCTTGCACTCAATTTCAATCATACAACAGTATATGCACACATTGTGATTGCTTGTGATGGGCCTAACATACGACTGTGTTCAAAGTCTGACAATACAGCAATGACCAATGATCTGATGGTCATATGATATTAAAAATACTAGCTTCACTGTTGAAATATGCTTAGATTATGTTTAGGAGCTATGACACACGTACTTATAGTGATTGTAGGCCTAGCATAGTATTGTCAGTTATGCCACAAGTAAAGCACTTTAAAGCTGTATATAGTGTAAAAACAAAGACTAAGGCTAATTTGAGTACGAAACATTGGCTAAACTACTGGCATCGGTGCAAGCATAGATGTAAAAGACGTTTAATGCATGGGATTGACGTGCTTGCACTCAATTCCAATCATACAACAGTATATGCACACATTGTGATTGCTTGTGATGGGCCTAACATACGACTGTGTTCAAAGCCTGACAATACAGCAATGACCAATGATCTGATGGTCATATGATATTATAAATACTAGTTTCACTGTTGAAATATGCTTAGATTATGTTGTGGAGCTATGACACACGTACTAATAGTGATTGTAGGCCTAGCATAGTATTGTCAGTTTTGCCACATGTAAAGCACTTTAAAGCTGTATATAGTGTGAAAACAAAGACTAAGGCTAATTTGAGTAGGAAACATTGGCTAAACTACTGGCATCGGTGCAAGCATAGATGTAAAAGACGTTTAATGCATGGGATTAACGCGCTTGCACTCAATTTCAATCATACAACAGTATATGCACACATTGTGATTGCTTGTGATGGGCCTAACATACGACTGTTTTCAAAGTCTGACAATACAGCAATGACCAATCATCTGATGGTCATATGATATTATAAATACTAGTTTCACTGTTGAAATATGCTTAGATTATGTTTTGGAGCTATGACACACGTACTTATAGTGATTGTAGGCCTAGCATAGTATTGTCAGTTTTGCGACATGTAAAGCAATTTAAAACTTTATGTAGTGTAAAAACAAAGACTAAGGCTAATTTGAGTAGGAAACATTGGCTAAACTACTGGCATCGGTGCAAGCATAGATGTAAAAGACGTTTAATGCATGGGATTGACGCGCTTGCACTCAATTCCAATCATACAACAGTATATGCACACATTGTGATTGCTTGTGATGGGCCTAAAATACGACTGCGTTCAATGTCTGACAATACAGCAATGACCAATGATCTGATGGTCATATGATATTATAAATACTAGTTTCACTATTGAAATATGCTTAGATTATGTTTTGGAGCTATGACACACGTACTTATAGTGATTGTAGGCCTAGCATAGTATTGTCAGTTTTGCCACATGTAAAGCACTTTAAAGCTGTATATGTTGTAAAAACAAAGGCTAAGGCTAATTTGAGTAGGAAACATTGGCTAAACTACTGGCATCGGTGCAAGCATAGATGTAAAAGACGTTTAATGCATGGGATTGACCCGCTTGCACTCAATTTCAATCATACAACAGTATATGCACACATTGTGATTGCTTGTGATGGGCCTAAAATACGTATGTGTGCAAAGTCTGACAATACAGCACTGCCCACTGATCTGATGGTCATATGATATTATAAATACTAGTTTCACTGTTGAAATATGCTTAGATTATGTTTTGGAGCTACGACACATGTACTTACAGTGATTGTAGGCATAGCATAGTATTGTCAGTTTTGCCACATGTAAAGCACTTTAAAGCTGTATATAGTGTAAAACCAGCGACTAAGGCTAATTTGTGTAGGAAACATTGGCTAAACTACTGGCATCGGTGCAAGCATAGATGTAAAAGACGTTTAATGCATGGGATTGACGTGCATGCACTCAATTTCAATCATACAACAGTATATGCACACATTGTGATTGCTTGTGATGGGCCTAAAATACGTATGTGTGCAAAATCTGACAATACAGCAATGACCAATGATCTGATTGTCATATGATATTGAAAATGCTAGTTTCACCGTTGAAATATGCTTAGATTATGTTTTGGAGCTATGACACACGTACTTATAGTGATTGTAGGCCTAGCATAGTATTGTCAGTTTTGCCACAAGTAAGGCACTTTAAAATTGTATATAGTGTAAAAACGACGACTAAGGCTAAGCTGAGTACGGAACATTGGATAAACTACAGGCATCGGTGCAAGCATAGATGTAAAAGACGTTTAATGCATGGGATTGACTGTCTTGCACTCAATTTCAATCATACAACAGTATATGCACACATTGTGATTGCTTGTGATGGGCCTAAAATACGTATGTGTGCAAAATCTGACAATACAGCACTGACCACTGATCTGATGGTCATATGATATTATAAATACTAGTTTCACTATTGAAATATGCATAGATTATGTTTTGGAGCTATGACACACGTACTTATAGTGATTGTAGGCCTAGCATAGTATTGTCAGTTATGCCACAAGTAAAGCACTTTAAAGCTGTATATAGTGTAAAAACAAAGACTAAGGCTAATTTGAGTACGAAACATTGGCTAAACTACTGGCATCGGTGCAAGCATAGATGTAAAAGACGTTTAATGCATGGGATTGACGTGCTTGCACTCAATTCCAATCATACAACAGTATATGCACACATTGTGATTGCTTGTGATGGGCCTAAAATACGTAAGTGTGCAAAGTCTGACAATACAGCAATGACCAATGATCTGATGGTCATATGATATTATAAATGCTAGATTCACTCTACAAATATGCTTATATTATGTTTTGGAGCTATGGCACACGTACTTATAGTGATTGTAGGCCTAGCATAGTATTGTCAGTTTTGCCACATGTAAAGCACTTTAGAGCTTTATGTAGTGTAAAAACAAAGGCTAAGCCTAATTTGAGTAGGAAACATTGGCTAAACTACTGGCATCGGTGCAAGCATAGATGTAAAAGACGTTTAATGCATGGGATTGACGCGCTTGCACTCAATTCCAATCATACAACAGTATATGCACACATTGTGATTGCTTGTGATGGGCCTAAAATACGACTGCGTTCAATGTCTGACAATACAGCAATGACCAATGATCTGATGGTCATATGATATTATAAATACTAGTTTCACTATTGAAATATGCTTAGATTATGTTTTGGAGCTATGACACACGTACTTATAGTGATTGTAGGCCTAGCATAGTATTGTCAGTTTTGCCACATGTAAAGCACTTTAAAGCTGTATATGTTGTAAAAACAAAGGCTAAGGCTAATTTGAGTAGGAAACATTGGCTAAACTACTGGCATCGGTGCAAGCATAGATGTAAAAGACGTTTAATGCATGGGATTGACGTGCATGCACTCAATTTCAATCATACAACAGTATATGCACACATTGTGATTGCTTGTGATGGGCCTAAAATACGTATGTGTGCAAAATCTGACAATACAGCAATGACCAATGATCTGATTGTCATATGATATTATAAATACTAGTTTCACTATTGAAATATGCATAGATTATGTTTTGGAGCTATGACACACGTACTTATAGTGATTGTAGGCCTAGCATAGTATTGTCAGTTTTGCCACATGTAAAGCAATTTAAAGCTGTATATGTTGTAAAAACAAAGACTAAGGCTAATTTGAGTAGGAAACATTGGCTAAACTACTGGCATCGGTGCAAGCATAGATGTAAACGACGTTTAATGCATGGGATTGACGCGCTTGTTCTCAATTTCAATCATACAACAGTATATGCACACATTGTGATTGCTTGTGATGGGCCTAACATACGACTGTGTTCAAAGTCTGACAATACAGCAATGACCAATGATCTGATGGTCATATGATATTAAAAATACTAGCTTCACTGTTGAAATATGCTTAGATTATGTTTAGGAGCTATGACACACGTACTTATAGTGATTGTAGGCCTAGCATAGTATTGTCAGTTATGCCACAAGTAAAGCACTTTAAAGCTGTATATAGTGTAAAAACAAAGACTAAGGCTAATTTGAGTACGAAACATTGGCTAAACTACTGGCATCGGTGCAAGCATAGATGTAAAAGACGTTTAATGCATGGGATTGACGTGCTTGCACTCAATTCCAATCATACAACAGTATATGCACACATTGTGATTGCTTGTGATGGGCCTAACATACGACTGTGTTCAAAGCCTGACAATACAGCAATGACCAATGATCTGATGGTCATATGATATTATAAATACTAGTTTCACTGTTGAAATATGCTTAGATTATGTTGTGGAGCTATGACACACGTACTAATAGTGATTGTAGGCCTAGCATAGTATTGTCAGTTTTGCCACATGTAAAGCACTTTAAAGCTGTATATAGTGTGAAAACAAAGACTAAGGCTAATTTGAGTAGGAAACATTGGCTAAACTACTGGCATCGGTGCAAGCATAGATGTAAAAGACGTTTAATGCATGGGATTAACGCGCTTGCACTCAATTTCAATCATACAACAGTATATGCACACATTGTGATTGCTTGTGATGGGCCTAACATACGACTGTTTTCAAAGTCTGACAATACAGCAATGACCAATCATCTGATGGTCATATGATATTATAAATACTAGTTTCACTGTTGAAATATGCTTAGATTATGTTTTGGAGCTATGACACACGTACTTATAGTGATTGTAGGCCTAGCATAGTATTGTCAGTTTTGCGACATGTAAAGCAATTTAAAACTTTATGTAGTGTAAAAACAAAGACTAAGGCTAATTTGAGTAGGAAACATTGGCTAAACTACTGGCATCGGTGCAAGCATAGATGTAAAAGACGTTTAATGCATGGGATTGACGCGCTTGCACTCAATTCCAATCATACAACAGTATATGCACACATTGTGATTGCTTGTGATGGGCCTAAAATACGACTGCGTTCAATGTCTGACAATACAGCAATGACCAATGATCTGATGGTCATATGATATTATAAATACTAGTTTCACTATTGAAATATGCTTAGATTATGTTTTGGAGCTATGACACACGTACTTATAGTGATTGTAGGCCTAGCATAGTATTGTCAGTTTTGCCACATGTAAAGCACTTTAAAGCTGTATATGTTGTAAAAACAAAGGCTAAGGCTAATTTGAGTAGGAAACATTGGCTAAACTACTGGCATCGGTGCAAGCATAGATGTAAAAGACGTTTAATGCATGGGATTGACCCGCTTGCACTCAATTTCAATCATACAACAGTATATGCACACATTGTGATTGCTTGTGATGGGCCTAAAATACGTATGTGTGCAAAGTCTGACAATACAGCACTGCCCACTGATCTGATGGTCATATGATATTATAAATACTAGTTTCACTGTTGAAATATGCTTAGATTATGTTTTGGAGCTACGACACATGTACTTACAGTGATTGTAGGCATAGCATAGTATTGTCAGTTTTGCCACATGTAAAGCACTTTAAAGCTGTATATAGTGTAAAACCAGCGACTAAGGCTAATTTGTGTAGGAAACATTGGCTAAACTACTGGCATCGGTGCAAGCATAGATGTAAAAGACGTTTAATGCATGGGATTGACGTGCATGCACTCAATTTCAATCATACAACAGTATATGCACACATTGTGATTGCTTGTGATGGGCCTAAAATACGTATGTGTGCAAAATCTGACAATACAGCAATGACCAATGATCTGATTGTCATATGATATTGAAAATGCTAGTTTCACCGTTGAAATATGCTTAGATTATGTTTTGGAGCTATGACACACGTACTTATAGTGATTGTAGGCCTAGCATAGTATTGTCAGTTTTGCCACAAGTAAGGCACTTTAAAATTGTATATAGTGTAAAAACGACGACTAAGGCTAAGCTGAGTACGGAACATTGGATAAACTACAGGCATCGGTGCAAGCATAGATGTAAAAGACGTTTAATGCATGGGATTGACTGTCTTGCACTCAATTTCAATCATACAACAGTATATGCACACATTGTGATTGCTTGTGATGGGCCTAAAATACGTATGTGTGCAAAATCTGACAATACAGCACTGACCACTGATCTGATGGTCATATGATATTATAAATACTAGTTTCACTATTGAAATATGCATAGATTATGTTTTGGAGCTATGACACACGTACTTATAGTGATTGTAGGCCTAGCATAGTATTGTCAGTTATGCCACAAGTAAAGCACTTTAAAGCTGTATATAGTGTAAAAACAAAGACTAAGGCTAATTTGAGTACGAAACATTGGCTAAACTACTGGCATCGGTGCAAGCATAGATGTAAAAGACGTTTAATGCATGGGATTGACGTGCTTGCACTCAATTCCAATCATACAACAGTATATGCACACATTGTGATTGCTTGTGATGGGCCTAAAATACGTAAGTGTGCAAAGTCTGACAATACAGCAATGACCAATGATCTGATGGTCATATGATATTATAAATGCTAGATTCACTCTACAAATATGCTTATATTATGTTTTGGAGCTATGGCACACGTACTTATAGTGATTGTAGGCCTAGCATAGTATTGTCAGTTTTGCCACATGTAAAGCACTTTAGAGCTTTATGTAGTGTAAAAACAAAGGCTAAGCCTAATTTGAGTAGGAAACATTGGCTAAACTACTGGCATCGGTGCAAGCATAGATGTAAAAGACGTTTAATGCATGGGCTTGAGGCGCTTGCACTCAATTTCATTCATACAACAGTATATGCACACATTGTGATTGCTTGTGATGGGCGTAAATTACGACTGTGTGCAAAGTCTGACAATACAGCACTGACCAATCATCTGATGGTCATATGATATTATAAATGCTAGTTTCACTGTTGAAATATGCTTAGATTATGTTGTGGAGCTATGACACACGTACTAATAGTGATTGTAGGCCTAGCATAGTATTGTCAGTTTTGCCACATGTAAAGCAATTTAAAGCTGTATATAGTGTAAAAACAAACACTAAGGCTAATTTGAGTAGGAAACATTGGCTAAACTACTGGCATCGGTGCAAGCATAGATGTAAAAGACGTTTAATGCATGGGATTGACCCGCTTGCACTCAATTTCAATCATACAACAGTATATGCACACATTGTGATTGCTTGTGATGGGCCTAAAATACGTATTTGTGCAAAGTCTGACAATACAGCACTGCCCACTGATCTGATGGTCATATGATATTATAAATACTAGTTTCACTGTTGAAATATGCTTAGATTATGTTTTGGAGCTACGACACATGTACTTACAGTGATTGTAGGCATAGCATAGTATTGTCAGTTTTGCCACATGTAAAGCACTTTAAAGCTGTATATAGTGTAAAACCAGCGACTAAGGCTAATTTGTGTAGGAAACATTGGCTAAACTACTGGCATCGGTGCAAGCATAGATGTAAAAGACGTTTAATGCATGGGATTGACGTGCTTGCACTCAATTTCAATCATACAACAGTATATGCACACATTGTGATTGCTTGTGATGGGCCTAAAATACGTATGTGTGCAAAATCTGACAATACAGCACTGACCACTGATCTGATGGTCATATGATATTATAAATACTACTTTCACTATTGAAATATGCTTAGATTATGTTTTGGAGCTATGACACACGTACTTATAGTGATTGTAGGCCTAGCATAGTATTGTCAGTTTTGCCACATGTAAAGCACTTCAAAGCTGTATATGTTGTAAAAACAAACACTAAGGCTAATTTGTGTAGGAAACATTGGCTAAACTACTGGCATCGGTGCAAGCATAGATGTAAAAGACGTTTAATGCATGGGATTGACGCGCTTGCACTCAATTTCAATCATACAACAGTATATGCACACATTGTGATTGCTTGTGATGGGCCTAACATACGACTGTGTTCAAAGTCTGACAATACAGCAATGACCAATGATCTGATGGTCATATGATATTAAAAATACTAGCTTCACTGTTGAAATATGCTTAGATTATGTTTAGGAGCTATGACACACGTACTTATAGTGATTGTAGGCCTAGCATAGTATTGTCAGTTATGCCACAAGTAAAGCACTTTAAAGCTGTATATAGTGTAAAAACAAAGACTAAGGCTAATTTGAGTACGAAACATTGGCTAAACTACTGGCATCGGTGCAAGCATAGATGTAAAAGACGTTTAATGCATGGGATTGACGTGCTTGCACTCAATTCCAATCATACAACAGTATATGCACACATTGTGATTGCTTGTGATGGGCCTAAAATACGTATGTGTGCAAAGTCTGACAATACAGCAATGACCAATGATCTGATGGTCATATGATATTATAAATGCTAGATTCACTCTACAAATATGCTTATATTATGTTTTGGAGCTATGGCACACGTACTTATAGTGATTGTAGGCCTAGCATAGTATTGTCAGTTTTGCCACATGTAAGGCACTTTAGAGCTTTATGTAGTGTAAAAACAAAGGCTAAGGCTAATTTGAGTAGGAAACATTGGCTAAACTACTGGCATCGGTGCAAGCATAGATGTAAAAGACGTTTAATGCATGGACTTGAGGCGCTTGCACTCAATTTCATTCATACAACAGTATATGCACACATTGTGATTGCTTGTGATGGGCCTAAATTACGACTGTGTGCAAAGTCTGACAATACAGCAATGACCACTGATCTGATGGTCATATGATATTATAAATGCTAGTTTCACTGTTGAAATATGCTTAGATTATGTTTTGGAGCTATGACACACGTACTTACAGTGATTGTAGGCCTAGCATAGTATTGTCAGTTTTGCCACATGTAAAGCACTTTAAAGCTGTATATAGTGTAACAGCAAAGACTAAGGCTAATTTGAGTAGGAAAGATTGGCTAAACTACTGGCATCGGTGCAAGCATAGATGTAAAAGACGTTTAATGCATGAGATTGATGCGCTTGCACCCAATTTCAATCATACAACAGTATATGCACACATTGTGATTGCTTGTGATGGGCCTAAAATACGTATGTCTGCAAAGTCTGACAATACAGCAATGACCAATGATCTGATGGTCATATGATATTATAAATGCTAGATTCACTCTACAAATATGCTTAGATTATGTTTTGGAGCTATGACACACGTACTTATAGTGATTGAAGGCCTAGCATAGTATTGTCACTTTTGCCACATGTAAAGCACTTTAAAACTTTATGTAGTGTAAACTCAAAGGCTAAGGCTAATTTGTGTAGGAAACATTGGCTACACTACTGGCATCGGTGCAAGCATAGATGTAAAAGACGTTTAATGCATGGGATTGACGCGCTTGCACTCAATTTCATTCATACAACAGTATATGCACACATTGTGATTGCTTGTGATGGGCCTAAATTACGACTGTGTGCAAAGTCTGACAATACAGCAATGACCAATGATCTGATGGTCATATGATATTATAAATGCTAGATTCACTCTACAAATATGCTTAGATTATGTTTTGGAGCTATGACACACGTACTTATAGTGATTGTAGGCCTAGCATAGTATTGTCAGTTATGCCACAAGTAAAGCACTTTAAAGCTGTATATAGTGTAAAACCAGCGACTAAGGCTAATTTGAGTACGAAACATTGGCTAAACTACTGGCATTGGTGCAAGCATAGATGTAAAAGACGTTTAATGCATGGGATTGACGTGCATGCACTCAATTTCAATCATACAACAGTATATGCACACATTGTGATTGCTTGTGATGGGCCTAAAATACGTATGTGTGCAAAATCTGACAATACAGCAATGACCAATGATCTGATTGTCATATGATATTGAAAATGCTAGTTTCACTGTTGAAATATGCTTAGATTATGTTTTGGAGCAATGACACACGTACTTATAGTGATTGTAGGCCTAGCATAGTATTGTCAGTTTTGCCACAAGTAAGGCACTTTAAAATTGTATATAGTGTAAAAACGACGACTAAGGCTAAGCTGAGTACGGAACATTGGATAAACTACTGGCATCGGTGCAAGCATAGATGTAAAAGACGTTTAATGCATGGGATTGATGTGCTTGCACTCAATTTCAATCATACAACAGTATATGCACACATTGTGATTGCTTGTGATGGGCCTAAAATACGTATGTGTGCAAAATCTGACAATACAGCACTGACCACTGATCTGATGGTCATATGATATTATAAATACTAGTTTCACTATTGAAATATGCATAGATTATGTTTTGGAGCTATGACACACGTACTTATAGTGATTGTAGGCCTAGCATAGTATTGTCAGTTTTGCCACATGTAAAGCAATTTAAAGCTGTATATGTTGTAAAAACAAAGACTAAGGCTAATTTGAGTACGAAACATTGGCTAAACTACTGGCATCGGTGCAAGCATAGATGTAAAAGACGTTTAATGCATGGGATTGACGCGCTTGCACTCAATTTCAATCATACAACAGTATATGCACACATTGTGATTGCTTGTGATGGGCCTAACATACGACTGTGTTCAAAGTCTGACAATACAGCAAAGACCAATGATCTGATGGTCATATGATATTAAAAATACTAGCTTCACTGTTGAAATATGCTTAGATTATGTTTAGGAGCTATGACACACGTACTTATAGTGATTGTAGGCCTAGCATAGTATTGTCAGTTATGTCACAAGTAAAGCACTTTAAAGCTGTATATAGTGTAAAAACAAAGACTAAGGCTAATTTGAGTACGAAACATTGGCTAAACTACTGGCATTGGTGCAAGCATAGATGTAAAAGACGTTTAATGCATGGCAATGACGCGCTTGCACTCAATTTCAATCATACAACAGTATATGCACACATTGTGATTGCTTGTGATGGGCCTAAAATACGTATGTGTGCAAAGTCTGACAATACAGCACTGCCCACTGATCTGATGGTCATATGATATTATAAATACTAGTTTCACTGTTGAAATATGCTTAGATTATGTTTTGGAGCTACGACACATGTACTTACAGTGATTGTAGGCATAGCATAGTATTGTCAGTTTTGCCACATGTAAAGCACTTTAAAGCTGTATATAGTGTAAAACCAGCGACTAAGGCTAATTTGAGTACGACACATTGGCTAAACTACTGGCATTGGTGCAAGCATAGATGTAAAAGACGTTTAATGCATGGGATTGACGTGCATGCACTCAATTTCAATCATACAACAGTATATGCACACATTGTGATTGCTTGTGATGGGCCTAAAATACGTATGTGTGCAAAAACTGACAATACAGCAATGACCAATGATCTGATTGTCATATGATATTGAAAATGCTAGTTCCACTGTTGAAATATGCTTAGATTATGTTTTGGAGCTATGACACACGTACTTATAGTGATTGTAGGCCTAGCATAGTATTGTCAGTTTTGCCACAAGTAAGGCACTTTAAAATTGTATATAGTGTAAAAACGACGACTAAGGCTAAGCTGAGTACGGAACATTGGCTAAACTACTGGCATCGGTGCAAGCATAGATGTAAAAGACGTTTAATGCATGGGATTGATGTGCTTGCACTCAATTTCAATCATACAACAGTATATGCACACATTGTGATTGCTTGTGATGGGCCTAAAATACGTATGTGTGCAAAATCTGATAATACAGCACTGACCACTGATCTGATGGTCATATGATATTATAAATACTAGTTTCACTATTGAAATATGCATAGATTATGTTTTGGAGCTATGACACACGTACTTATAGTGATTGTAGGCCTAGCATAGTATTGTCAGTTTTGCCACATGTAAAGCAATTTAAAGCTGTATATGTTGTAAAAACAAAGACTAAGGCTAATTTGAGTAGGAAAGATTGGCTAAACTACTGGCATCGGTGCAAGCATAGATGTAAACGACGTTTAATGCATGGGATTGACGCGCTTGCACTCAATGTCAATCATACAACAGTATATGCACACATTGTGATTGCTTGTGATGGGCCTAACATACGACTGTGTTCAAAGTCTGACAATACAGCAATGACCAATGATCTGATGGTCATATGATATTAAAAATACTAGCTTCACTGTTGAAATATGCTTAGATTATGTTTAGGAGCTATGACACACGTACTTATAGTGATTGTAGGCCTAGCATAGTATTGTCAGTTATGCCACAAGTAAAGCACTTTAAAGCTGTATATAGTGTAAAAACAAAGACTAAGGCTAATTTGAGTACGAAACATTGGCTAAACTACTGGCATCGGTGCAAGCATAGATGTAAAAGACGTTTAATGCATGGGATTGACGTGCTTGCACTCAATTCCAATCATACAACAGTATATGCACACATTGTGATTGCTTGTGATGGGCCTAAAATACGTATGTGTGCAAAGTCTGACAATACAGCAATGACCAATGATCTGATGGTCATATGATATTATAAATGCTAGATTCACTCTACAAATATGCTTATATTATGTTTTGGAGCTATGACACACGTACTTACAGTGATTGTAGGCCTAGCATAGTATTGTCAGTTTTGCCACATGTAAAGCACTTTAAAGCTGTATATAGTGTAAAACCAGCGACTAAGGCTAATTTGAGTACGAAACATTGGCTAAACTACTGGCATTGGTGCAAGCATAGATGTAAAAGACGTTTAATGCATGGGATTGACGTGCATGCACTCAATTTCAATCATACAACAGTATATGCACACATTGTGATTGCTTGTGATGGGCCTAAAATACGTATGTGTGCAAAATCTGACAATACAGCAATGACCAATGATCTGATTGTCATATGATATTGAAAATGCTAGTTTCACTGTTGAAATATGCTTAGATTATGTTTTGGAGCAATGACACACGTACTTATAGTGATTGTAGGCCTAGCATAGTATTGTCAGTTTTGCCACAAGTAAGGCACTTTAAAATTGTATATAGTGTAAAAACGACGACTAAGGCTAAGCTGAGTACGGAACATTGGATAAACTACTGGCATCGGTGCAAGCATAGATGTAAAAGACGTTTAATGCATGGGATTGATGTGCTTGCACTCAATTTCAATCATACAACAGTATATGCACACATTGTGATTGCTTGTGATGGGCCTAAAATACGTATGTGTGCAAAATCTGACAATACAGCACTGACCACTGATCTGATGGTCATATGATATTATAAATACTAGTTTCACTATTGAAATATGCATAGATTATGTTTTGGAGCTATGACACACGTACTTATAGTGATTGTAGGCCTAGCATAGTATTGTCAGTTTTGCCACATGTAAAGCAATTTAAAGCTGTATATGTTGTAAAAACAAAGACTAAGGCTAATTTGAGTACGAAACATTGGCTAAACTACTGGCATCGGTGCAAGCATAGATGTAAAAGACGTTTAATGCATGGGATTGACGCGCTTGCACTCAATTTCAATCATACAACAGTATATGCACACATTGTGATTGCTTGTGATGGGCCTAACATACGACTGTGTTCAAAGTCTGACAATACAGCAAAGACCAATGATCTGATGGTCATATGATATTAAAAATACTAGCTTCACTGTTGAAATATGCTTAGATTATGTTTAGGAGCTATGACACACGTACTTATAGTGATTGTAGGCCTAGCATAGTATTGTCAGTTATGTCACAAGTAAAGCACTTTAAAGCTGTATATAGTGTAAAAACAAAGACTAAGGCTAATTTGAGTACGAAACATTGGCTAAACTACTGGCATTGGTGCAAGCATAGATGTAAAAGACGTTTAATGCATGGCAATGACGCGCTTGCACTCAATTTCAATCATACAACAGTATATGCACACATTGTGATTGCTTGTGATGGGCCTAAAATACGTATGTGTGCAAAGTCTGACAATACAGCACTGCCCACTGATCTGATGGTCATATGATATTATAAATACTAGTTTCACTGTTGAAATATGCTTAGATTATGTTTTGGAGCTACGACACATGTACTTACAGTGATTGTAGGCATAGCATAGTATTGTCAGTTTTGCCACATGTAAAGCACTTTAAAGCTGTATATAGTGTAAAACCAGCGACTAAGGCTAATTTGAGTACGACACATTGGCTAAACTACTGGCATTGGTGCAAGCATAGATGTAAAAGACGTTTAATGCATGGGATTGACGTGCATGCACTCAATTTCAATCATACAACAGTATATGCACACATTGTGATTGCTTGTGATGGGCCTAAAATACGTATGTGTGCAAAAACTGACAATACAGCAATGACCAATGATCTGATTGTCATATGATATTGAAAATGCTAGTTCCACTGTTGAAATATGCTTAGATTATGTTTTGGAGCTATGACACACGTACTTATAGTGATTGTAGGCCTAGCATAGTATTGTCAGTTTTGCCACAAGTAAGGCACTTTAAAATTGTATATAGTGTAAAAACGACGACTAAGGCTAAGCTGAGTACGGAACATTGGCTAAACTACTGGCATCGGTGCAAGCATAGATGTAAAAGACGTTTAATGCATGGGATTGATGTGCTTGCACTCAATTTCAATCATACAACAGTATATGCACACATTGTGATTGCTTGTGATGGGCCTAAAATACGTATGTGTGCAAAATCTGATAATACAGCACTGACCACTGATCTGATGGTCATATGATATTATAAATACTAGTTTCACTATTGAAATATGCATAGATTATGTTTTGGAGCTATGACACACGTACTTATAGTGATTGTAGGCCTAGCATAGTATTGTCAGTTTTGCCACATGTAAAGCAATTTAAAGCTGTATATGTTGTAAAAACAAAGACTAAGGCTAATTTGAGTAGGAAAGATTGGCTAAACTACTGGCATCGGTGCAAGCATAGATGTAAACGACGTTTAATGCATGGGATTGACGCGCTTGCACTCAATGTCAATCATACAACAGTATATGCACACATTGTGATTGCTTGTGATGGGCCTAACATACGACTGTGTTCAAAGTCTGACAATACAGCAATGACCAATGATCTGATGGTCATATGATATTAAAAATACTAGCTTCACTGTTGAAATATGCTTAGATTATGTTTAGGAGCTATGACACACGTACTTATAGTGATTGTAGGCCTAGCATAGTATTGTCAGTTATGCCACAAGTAAAGCACTTTAAAGCTGTATATAGTGTAAAAACAAAGACTAAGGCTAATTTGAGTACGAAACATTGGCTAAACTACTGGCATCGGTGCAAGCATAGATGTAAAAGACGTTTAATGCATGGGATTGACGTGCTTGCACTCAATTCCAATCATACAACAGTATATGCACACATTGTGATTGCTTGTGATGGGCCTAAAATACGTATGTGTGCAAAGTCTGACAATACAGCAATGACCAATGATCTGATGGTCATATGATATTATAAATGCTAGATTCACTCTACAAATATGCTTATATTATGTTTTGGAGCTATGACACACGTACTTACAGTGATTGTAGGCCTAGCATAGTATTGTCAGTTTTGCCACATGTAAAGCACTTTAGAGCTTTATGTAGTGTAAAAACAAAGGCTAAGGCTAATTTGAGTAGGAAAAATTGGCTAAACTACTGGCATCGGTGCAAGCATAGATGTAAAAGACGTTTAATGCATGGCAATGACGCGCTTGCACTCAATTTCATTCATACAAAAGTATATGCACACATTGTGATTGCTTGTGATGGGCCTAAATTACGACTGTGTGCAAAGTCTGACAATACAGCAATGACCACTGATCTGATGGTCATATGATATTATAAATGCTAGTTTCACTGTTGAAATATGCTTAGATTATGTTTTGGAGCTATGACACACGTACTTACAGTGATTGTAGGCCTAGCATAGTATTGTCAGTTTTGCCACATGTAAAGCAATTTAAAGCTGTACATAGTGTAAAAGCAAAGACTAAGGCTAATTTGAGTAGGAAAGATTGGCTAAACTACCGGCATCGGTGCAAGCATAGATGTAAAAGACGTTTAATGCATGAGATTGACGCGCTTGCACCCAATTTCAATCATACAACATTATATGCACACATTGTGATTGCTTGTGATGGGCCTAAAATACGTATGTCTGCAAAGTCTGACAATACAGCAATGACCAATGATCTGATGGTCATATGATATTATACATGCTAGATTCACTCTACAAATATGCTTAGATTATGTTTTGGAGCAATGACACACGTACTTATAGTGATTGAAGGCCTAGCATAGTATTGTCACTTTTGCCACATGTAAAGCACTTTAAAACTTTATGTAGTGTAAACACAAAGGCTAAGGCTAATTTGTGTGGGAAACATTGGCTAAACTACTGGCATCGGTGCAAGCATAGATGTAAAAGACGTTTAATGCATGGGATTGAGGCGCTTGCACTCAATTTCAATCATACAACAGTATATGCACACATTGTGATTGCTTGTGATGGGCCTAAAATACGTATGTATGCAAAGTCTGACAATACAGCAATGACCACTGATCTGATGGTCATATGATATTATAAATGCTAGTTTCACTGTTGAAATATGCTTAGATTATGTTTTGGAGCTATGACACACGTACGTATAGTGATTGTAGGCCTAGCATAGTATTGTCAGTTTTGCCACATGTAAAGCACTCTAAACCTTTATGTAGTGTAAAACCAAAGGCTAAGGCTAATTTGTGTAGGAAACATTGGCTAAACTACTGGCATCGGTGCAAGCATAGATGTAAAAGACGTTTAATGCATGGGCTTGAGGCGCTTGCACTCAATTTCAATCATACAATAGTATATGCACACATTGTGATTGCTTGTGTTGGGCCTAAAATACGTATGTGTGCAAAGTCTGACAATACAGCAATGACCACTGATCTGATGGTCATATGATATTATAAATGCTAGATTCACTCTACAAATATGCTTATATTATGTTTTGGAGCTATGGCACACGTACTTATAGTGATTGTAGGCCTAGCATAGTATTGTCAGTTTTGCCACATGTAAAGCACTTTAGAGCTTTATGTAGTGTAAAAACAAAGGCTAAGGCTAATTTGAGTAGGAAACATTGGCTAAACTACTGGCATCGGTGCAAGCATAGATGTAAAAGACGTTTAATGCATGGGCTTGAGGCGCTTGCACTCAATTTCATTCATACAACAGTATATGCACACATTGTGATTGCTTGTGATGGGCCTACATTACGACTGTGTGCAAAGTCTGACAATACAGCAATGACCACTGATCTGATGGTCATATGATATTATAAATGCTAGTTTGACTGTTGAAATATGCTTAGATTATGTTTTGGAGCTATGACACACGTACTTACAGTGATTGTAGGCCTAGCATAGTATTGTCAGTTATGCCACAAGTAAAGCACTTTAAAGCTGTATATAGTGTAAAAACAAAGACTAAGGCTAATTTGAGTAGGAAACATTGGCTAAACTACTGGCATCGGTGCAAGCATAGATGTAAAAGACGTTTAATGCATGGGATTGACGTGCTTGCACTCAATTTCAATCATACAACAGTATATGCACACATTGTGATTGCTTGTGATGGGCCTAAAATACGTATGTCTGCAAAGTCTGACAATACAGCAATGACCAATGATCTGATGGTCATATGATATTATAATTGCTAGATTCACTCTACAAATATGCTTAGATTATGTTTTGGAGCTATGACACACGTACTTATAGTGATTGAAGGCCTAGCATAGTATTGTCACTTTTGCCACATGTAAAGCACTTTAAAACTTTATGTAGTGTAAACTCAAAGGCTAAGGCTAATTTGTGTAGGAAACATTGGCTACACTACTGGCATCGGTGCAAGCATAGATGTAAAAGACGTTTAATGCATGGGATTGACGCGCTTGCACTCAATTTCAATCATACAACAGTATATGCACACATTGTGATTGCTTGTGATGGGCCTAAATTACGACTGTGTGCAAAGTCTGACAATACAGCAATGACCAATGATCTGATGGTCATATGATATTGAAAATGCTAGTTTCACTGTTGAAATATGCTTAGATTATGTTTTGGAGCAATGACACACGTACTTATAGTGATTGTAGGCCTAGCATAGTATTGTCAGTTTTGCCACAAGTAAGGCACTTTAAAATTGTATATAGTGTAAAAACGACGACTAAGGCTAAGCTGAGTACGGAACATTGGATAAACTACTGGCATCGGTGCAAGCATAGATGTAAAAGACGTTTAATGCATGGGATTGATGTGCTTGCACTCAATTTCAATCATACAACAGTATATGCACACATTGTGATTGCTTGTGATGGGCCTAAAATACGTATGTGTGCAAAATCTGACAATACAGCACTGACCACTGATCTGATGGTCATATGATATTATAAATACTAGTTTCACTATTGAAATATGCATAGATTATGTTTTGGAGCTATGACACACGTACTTATAGTGATTGTAGGCCTAGCATAGTATTGTCAGTTTTGCCACATGTAAAGCAATTTAAAGCTGTATATGTTGTAAAAACAAAGACTAAGGCTAATTTGAGTAGGAAACATTGGCTAAACTACTGGCATCGGTGCAAGCATAGATGTAAAAGACGTTTAATGCATGGGATTGACGCGCTTGCACTCAATTTCAATCATACAACAGTATATGCACACATTGTGATTGCTTGTGATGGGCCTAACATACGACTGTGTTCAAAGTCTGACAATACAGCAAAGACCAATGATCTGATGGTCATATGATATTAAAAATACTAGCTTCACTGTTGAAATATGCTTAGATTATGTTTAGGAGCTATGACACACGTACTTATAGTGATTGTAGGCCTAGCATAGTATTGTCAGTTATGTCACAAGTAAAGCACTTTAAAGCTGTATATAGTGTAAAAACAAAGACTAAGGCTAATTTGAGTACGAAACATTGGCTAAACTACTGGCATTGGTGCAAGCATAGATGTAAAAGACGTTTAATGCATGGCAATGACGCGCTTGCACTCAATTTCAATCATACAACAGTATATGCACACATTGTGATTGCTTGTGATGGGCCTAAAATACGTATGTGTGCAAAGTCTGACAATACAGCAATGACCAATGATCTGATGGTCATATGATATTATAAATGCTAGATTCACTCTACAAATATGCTTATATTATGTTTTGGAGCTATGACACACATACTTATATTGATTGAAGGCATAGCATAGTATTGTCAGTTTTGCCACATGTAAAGCACTTTAAAACTTTATGCAGTGTAACAAGAAAGGCTATGGCTAATTTGAGTAGGAAAGATTGGCTAAACTACTGGCATCGGTGCAAGCATAGATGTAAAAGACGTTTAATGCATGGGATTTAGGAGCTTGCACTCAATTTCAATCCTACAACAGTATATGCACACATTATGATTGCTTGTGATGGGCCTAAATTACGACTGTGTGCAAGGTCTGACAATACAGCAATGACCTCTGATCTGATGGTCATATGATATTATAAATGCTAGTTTCACTGTTGAAATATGCTTAGATTATGTTTTGGAGCTATGACACACGTACTTACAGTGATTGTAGGCCTAGCATAGTATTGTCAGTTTTGCCACATGTAAAGCACTTTAAAACTTTATGTAGTGTAAAAACAAAGGCTAAGGCTAATTTGTGTAGGAAACATTGGCTAAACTACTGGCATCGGTGCAAGCATAGATGTAAAAGACGTTTAATGCATGGGATTGACGTGCATGCACTCAATTTCAATCATACAACAGTATATGCACACATTGTGATTGCTTGTGATGGGCCTAAAATACGTATGTGTGCAAAATCTGACAATACAGCAATGACCAATGATCTGATTGTCATATGATATTGAAAATGCTAGTTTCACTGTTGAAATATGCTTAGATTATGTTTTGGAGCTATGACACACGTACTTATAGTGATTGTAGGCCTAGCATAGTATTGTCAGTTTTGCCACAAGTAAGGCACTTTAAAATTGTATATAGTGTAAAAACGACGACTAAGGCTAAGCTGAGTACGGAACATTGGATAAACTACAGGCATCGGTGCAAGCATAGATGTAAAAGACGTTTAATGCATGGGATTGACGTGCTTGCACTCAATTTCAATCATACAACAGTATATGCACACATTGTGATTGCTTGTGATGGGCCTAAAATACGTATGTGTGCAAAATCTGACAATACAGCACTGACCACTGATCTGATGGTCATATGATATTATAAATACTAGTTTCACTATTGAAATATGCATAGATTATGTTTTGGAGCTATGACACACGTACTTATAGTGATTGTAGGCCTAGCATAGTATTGTCAGTTTTGCCACATGTAAAGCAATTTAAAGCTGTATATGTTGTAAAAACAAAGACTAAGGCTAATTTGAGTAGGAAACATTGGCTAAACTACTGGCATCGGTGCAAGCATAGATGTAAACGACGTTTAATGCATGGGATTGACGCGCTTGCACTCAATTCCAATCATACAACAGTATATGCACACATTGTGATTGCTTGTGATGGGCCTAAAATACGTATGTGTGCAAAGTCTGACAATACAGCAATGACCAATGATCTGATGGTCATATGATATTATAAATGCTAGATTCACTCTACAAATATGCTTATATTATGTTTTGGAGCTATGGCACACGTACTTATAGTGATTGTAGGCCTAGCATAGTATTGTCAGTTTTGCCACATGTAAAGCACTTTAGAGCTTTATGTAGTGTAAAAACAAAGGCTAAGGCTAATTTGAGTAGGAAACATTGGCTAAACTACTGGCATCGGTGCAAGCATAGATGTAAAAGACGTTTAATGCATGGGCTTGAGGCGCTTGCACTCAATTTCATTCATACAACAGTATATGCACACATTGTGATTGCTTGTGATGGGCCTACATTACGACTGTGTGCAAAGTCTGACAATACAGCAATGACCACTGATCTGATGGTCATATGATATTATAAATGCTAGTTTGACTGTTGAAATATGCTTAGATTATGTTTTGGAGCTATGACACACGTACTTACAGTGATTGTAGGCCTAGCATAGTATTGTCAGTTATGCCACAAGTAAAGCACTTTAAAGCTGTATATAGTGTAAAAACAAAGACTAAGGCTAATTTGAGTAGGAAACATTGGCTAAACTACTGGCATCGGTGCAAGCATAGATGTAAAAGACGTTTAATGCATGGGATTGACGTGCTTGCACTCAATTTCAATCATACAACAGTATATGCACACATTGTGATTGCTTGTGATGGGCCTAAAATACGTATGTCTGCAAAGTCTGACAATACAGCAATGACCAATGATCTGATGGTCATATGATATTATAATTGCTAGATTCACTCTACAAATATGCTTAGATTATGTTTTGGAGCTATGACACACGTACTTATAGTGATTGAAGGCCTAGCATAGTATTGTCACTTTTGCCACATGTAAAGCACTTTAAAACTTTATGTAGTGTAAACTCAAAGGCTAAGGCTAATTTGTGTAGGAAACATTGGCTACACTACTGGCATCGGTGCAAGCATAGATGTAAAAGACGTTTAATGCATGGGATTGACGCGCTTGCACTCAATTTCAATCATACAACAGTATATGCACACATTGTGATTGCTTGTGATGGGCCTAAATTACGACTGTGTGCAAAGTCTGACAATACAGCAATGACCAATGATCTGATGGTCATATGATATTGAAAATGCTAGTTTCACTGTTGAAATATGCTTAGATTATGTTTTGGAGCAATGACACACGTACTTATAGTGATTGTAGGCCTAGCATAGTATTGTCAGTTTTGCCACAAGTAAGGCACTTTAAAATTGTATATAGTGTAAAAACGACGACTAAGGCTAAGCTGAGTACGGAACATTGGATAAACTACTGGCATCGGTGCAAGCATAGATGTAAAAGACGTTTAATGCATGGGATTGATGTGCTTGCACTCAATTTCAATCATACAACAGTATATGCACACATTGTGATTGCTTGTGATGGGCCTAAAATACGTATGTGTGCAAAATCTGACAATACAGCACTGACCACTGATCTGATGGTCATATGATATTATAAATACTAGTTTCACTATTGAAATATGCATAGATTATGTTTTGGAGCTATGACACACGTACTTATAGTGATTGTAGGCCTAGCATAGTATTGTCAGTTTTGCCACATGTAAAGCAATTTAAAGCTGTATATGTTGTAAAAACAAAGACTAAGGCTAATTTGAGTAGGAAACATTGGCTAAACTACTGGCATCGGTGCAAGCATAGATGTAAAAGACGTTTAATGCATGGGATTGACGCGCTTGCACTCAATTTCAATCATACAACAGTATATGCACACATTGTGATTGCTTGTGATGGGCCTAACATACGACTGTGTTCAAAGTCTGACAATACAGCAAAGACCAATGATCTGATGGTCATATGATATTAAAAATACTAGCTTCACTGTTGAAATATGCTTAGATTATGTTTAGGAGCTATGACACACGTACTTATAGTGATTGTAGGCCTAGCATAGTATTGTCAGTTATGTCACAAGTAAAGCACTTTAAAGCTGTATATAGTGTAAAAACAAAGACTAAGGCTAATTTGAGTACGAAACATTGGCTAAACTACTGGCATTGGTGCAAGCATAGATGTAAAAGACGTTTAATGCATGGCAATGACGCGCTTGCACTCAATTTCAATCATACAACAGTATATGCACACATTGTGATTGCTTGTGATGGGCCTAAAATACGTATGTGTGCAAAGTCTGACAATACAGCACTGCCCACTGATCTGATGGTCATATGATATTATAAATACTAGTTTCACTGTTGAAATATGCTTAGATTATGTTTTGTAGCTACGACACATGTACTTACAGTGATTGTAGGCATAGCATAGTATTGTCAGTTTTGCCACATGTAAAGCAATTTAAAGCTGTATATGTTGTAAAAACAAAGACTAAGGCTAATTTGAGTAGGAAAGATTGGCTAAACTACTGGCATCGGTGCAAGCATAGATGTAAACGACGTTTAATGCATGGGATTGACGCGCTTGCACTCAATGTCAATCATACAACAGTATATGCACACATTGTGATTGCTTGTGATGGGCCTAACATACGAATGTGTTCAAAGTCTGACAATACAGCAATGACCAATGATCTGATGGTCATATGATATTAAAAATACTAGCTTCACTGTTGAAATATGCTTAGATTATGTTTAGGAGCTATGACACACGTACTTATAGTGATTGTAGGCCTAGCATAGTATTGTCAGTTATGCCACAAGTAAAGCACTTTAAAGCTGTATATAGTGTAAAAACAAAGACTAAGGCTAATTTGAGTACGAAACATTGGCTAAACTACTGGCATCGGTGCAAGCATAGATGTAAAAGACGTTTAATGCATGGGATTGACGTGCTTGCACTCAATTCCAATCATACAACAGTATATGCACACATTGTGATTGCTTGTGATGGGCCTAAAATACGTATGTCTGCAAAGTCTGACAATACAGCAATGACCAATGATCTGATGGTCATATGATATTATAAATGCTAGATTCACTCTACAAATATGCTTATATTATGTTTTGGAGCTATGACACACGTACTTACAGTGATTGTAGGCCTAGCATAGTATTGTCAGTTTTGCCACATGTAAAGCACTTTAGAGCTTTATGTAGTGTAAAAACAAAGGCTAAGGCTAATTTGAGTAGGAAAAATTGGCTAAACTACTGGCATCGGTGCAAGCATAGATGTAAAAGACGTTTAATGCATGGGCTTGAGGCGCTTGCACTCAATTTCATTCATACAAAAGTATATGCACACATTGTGATTGCTTGTGATGGGCCTAAATTACGACTGTGTGCAAAGTCTGACAATACAGCAATGACCACTGATCTGATGGTCATATGATATTATAAATGCTAGTTTCACTGTTGAAATATGCTTAGATTATGTTTTGGAGCTATGACACACGTACTTACAGTGATTGTAGGCCTAGCATAGTATTGTCAGTTTTGCCACATGTAAAGCACTTTAAAGCTGTACATAGTGTAAAAGCAAAGACTAAGGCTAATTTGAGTAGGAAAGATTGGCTAAACTACCGGCATCGGTGCAAGCATAGATGTAAAAGACGTTTAATGCATGAGATTGACGCGCTTGCACCCAATCTCAATCATACAACATTATATGCACACATTGTGATTGCTTGTGATGGGCCTAAATTACGTATGTCTGCAAAGTCTGACAATACAGCAATGACCAATGATCTGATGGTCATATGATATTATACATGCTAGATTCACTCTACAAATATGCTTAGATTATGTTTTGGAGCAATGACACACGTACTTATAGTGATTGAAGGCCTAGCATAGTATTGTCACTTTTGCCACATGTAAAGCACTTTAAAACTTTATGTAGTGTAAACACAAAGGCTAAGGCTAATTTGTGTGGGAAACATTGGCTAAACTACTGGCATCGGTGCAAGCATAGATGTAAAAGACGTTTAATGCATGGGATTGAGGCGCTTGCACTCAATTTCAATCATACAACAGTATATGCACACATTGTGATTGCTTGTGATGGGCCTAAAATACGTATGTATGCAAAGTCTGACAATACAGCAATGACCACTGATCTGATGGTCATATGATATTATAAATGCTAGTTTCACTGTTGAAATATGCTTAGATTATGTTTTGGAGCTATGACACACGTACGTATAGTGATTGTAGGCCTAGCATAGTATTGTCAGTTTTGCCACATGTAAAGCACTCTAAACCTTTATGTAGTGTAAAACCAAAGGCTAAGGCTAATTTGTGTAGGAAACATTGGCTAAACTACTGGCATCGGTGCAAGCATAGATGTAAAAGACGTTTAATGCATGGGCTTGAGGCGCTTGCACTCAATTTCAATCATACAATAGTATATGCACACATTGTGATTGCTTGTGTTGGGCCTAAAATACGTATGTGTGCAAAGTCTGACAATACAGCAATGACCAATGATCTGATGGTCATATGATATTATAAATGCTAGATTCACTCTACAAATATGCTTATATTATGTTTTGGAGCTATGACACACATACTTATATTGATTGAAGGCATAGCATAGTATTGTCAGTTTTGCCACATGTAAAGCACTTTAAAACTTTATGCAGTGTAACAAGAAAGGCTATGGCTAATTTGAGTAGGAAAGATTGGCTAAACTACTGGCATCGGTGCAAGCATAGATGTAAAAGACGTTTAATGCATGGGATTTAGGAGCTTGCACTCAATTTCAATCCTACAACAGTATATGCACACATTATGATTGCTTGTGATGGGCCTAAATTACGACTGTGTGCAAGGTCTGACAATACAGCAATGACCTCTGATCTGATGGTCATATGATATTATAAATGCTAGTTTCACTGTTGAAATATGCTTAGATTATGTTTTGGAGCTATGACACACGTACTTACAGTGATTGTAGGCCTAGCATAGTATTGTCAGTTTTGCCACATGTAAAGCACTTTAAAACTTTATGCAGTGTAACAAGAAAGGCTATGGCTAATTTGAGTAGGAAAGATTGGCTAAACTACTGGCATCGGTGCAAGCATAGATGTAAAAGACGTTTAATGCATGGGATTTAGGAGCTTGCACTCAATTTCAATCCTACAACAGTATATGCACACATTATGATTGCTTGTGATGGGCCTAAATTACGACTGTGTGCAAGGTCTGACAATACAGCAATGACCTCTGATCTGATGGTCATATGATATTATAAATGCTAGTTTCACTGTTGAAATATGCTTAGATTATGTTTTGGAGCTATGACACACGTACTTACAGTGATTGTAGGCCTAGCATAGTATTGTCAGTTTTGCCACATGTAAAGCACTTTAAAACTTTATGTAGTGTAAAAACAAAGGCTAAGGCTAATTTGTGTAGGAAACATTGGCTAAACTACTGGCATCGGTGCAAGCATAGATGTAAAAGACGTTTAATGCATGGGATTGACGTGCATGCACTCAATTTCAATCATACAACAGTATATGCACACATTGTGATTGCTTGTGATGGGCCTAAAATACGTATGTGTGCAAAATCTGACAATACAGCAATGACCAATGATCTGATTGTCATATGATATTGAAAATGCTAGTTTCACTGTTGAAATATGCTTAGATTATGTTTTGGAGCTATGACACACGTACTTATAGTGATTGTAGGCCTAGCATAGTATTGTCAGTTTTGCCACAAGTAAGGCACTTTAAAATTGTATATAGTGTAAAAACGACGACTAAGGCTAAGCTGAGTACGGAACATTGGATAAACTACAGGCATCGGTGCAAGCATAGATGTAAAAGACGTTTAATGCATGGGATTGACGTGCTTGCACTCAATTTCAATCATACAACAGTATATGCACACATTGTGATTGCTTGTGATGGGCCTAAAATACGTATGTGTGCAAAATCTGACAATACAGCACTGACCACTGATCTGATGGTCATATGATATTATAAATACTAGTTTCACTATTGAAATATGCATAGATTATGTTTTGGAGCTATGACACACGTACTTATAGTGATTGTAGGCCTAGCATAGTATTGTCAGTTTTGCCACATGTAAAGCAATTTAAAGCTGTATATGTTGTAAAAACAAAGACTAAGGCTAATTTGAGTAGGAAACATTGGCTAAACTACTGGCATCGGTGCAAGCATAGATGTAAACGACGTTTAATGCATGGGATTGACGCGCTTGCACTCAATTCCAATCATACAACAGTATATGCACACATTGTGATTGCTTGTGATGGGCCTAAAATACGTATGTGTGCAAAGTCTGACAATACAGCAATGACCAATGATCTGATGGTCATATGATATTATAAATGCTAGATTCACTCTACAAATATGCTTATATTATGTTTTGGAGCTATGGCACACGTACTTATAGTGATTGTAGGCCTAGCATAGTATTGTCAGTTTTGCCACATGTAAAGCACTTTAGAGCTTTATGTAGTGTAAAAACAAAGGCTAAGGCTAATTTGAGTAGGAAGCATTGGCTAAACTACTGGCATCGGTGCAAGCATAGATGTAAAAGACGTTTAATGCATGGGCTTGAGGCGCTTGCACTCAATTTCATTCATACAACAGTATATGCACACATTGTGATTGCTTGTGATGGGCCTAAATTACGACTGTGTGCAAAGTCTGACAATACAGCAATGACCACTGATCTGATGGTCATATGATATTATAAATGCTAGTTTGACTGTTGAAATATGCTTAGATTATGTTTTGGAGCTATGACACACGTACTTACAGTGATTGTAGGCCTAGCATAGTATTGTCAGTTATGCCACAAGTAAAGCACTTTAAAGCTGTATATAGTGTAAAAACAAAGACTAAGGCTAATTTGAGTAGGAAACATTGGCTAAACTACTGGCATCGGTGCAAGCATAGATGTAAAAGACGTTTAATGCATGGGATTGACGTGCTTGCACTCAATTTCAATCATACAACAGTATATGCACACATTGTGATTGCTTGTGATGGGCCTAAAATACGTATGTGTGCAAAGTCTGACAATACAGCAATGACCAATGATCTGATGGTCATATGATATTATAAATGCTAGATTCACTCTACAAATATGCTTAGATTATGTTTTGGAGCTATGACACACGTACTTATAGTGATTGAAGGCCTAGCATAGTATTGTCACTTTTGCCACATGTAAAGCACTTTAAAACTTTATGTAGTGTAAACTCAAAGGCTAAGGCTAATTTGTGTAGGAAACATTGGCTACACTACTGGCATCGGTGCAAGCATAGATGTAAAAGACGTTTAATGCATGGGATTGACGCGCTTGCACTCAATTTCAATCATACAACAGTATATGCACACATTGTGATTGCTTGTGATGGGCCTAAATTACGACTGTGTGCAAAGTCTGACAATACAGCAATGACCAATGATCTGATGGTCATATGATATTATAAATGCTAGATTCACTCTACAAATATGCTTAGATTATGTTTTGGAGCTATGACACACGTACTTATAGTGATTGTAGGCCTAGCATAGTATTGTCAGTTATGCCACAAGTAAAGCACTTTAAAGCTGTATATAGTGTAAAACCAGCGACTAAGGCTAATTTGAGTACGAAACATTGGCTAAACTACTGGCATTGGTGCAAGCATAGATGTAAAAGACGTTTAATGCATGGGATTGACGTGCATGCACTCAATTTCAATCATACAACAGTATATGCACACATTGTGATTGCTTGTGATGGGCCTAAAATACGTATGTGTGCAAAATCTGACAATACAGCAATGACCAATGATCTGATTGTCATATGATATTGAAAATGCTAGTTTCACTGTTGAAATATGCTTAGATTATGTTTTGGAGCAATGACACACGTACTTATAGTGATTGTAGGCCTAGCATAGTATTGTCAGTTTTGCCACAAGTAAGGCACTTTAAAATTGTATATAGTGTAAAAACGACGACTAAGGCTAAGCTGAGTACGGAACATTGGATAAACTACTGGCATCGGTGCAAGCATAGATGTAAAAGACGTTTAATGCATGGGATTGACGTGCTTGCACTCAATTTCAATCATACAACAGTATATGCACACATTGTGATTGCTTGTGATGGGCCTAAAATACGTATGTCTGCAAAGTCTGACAATACAGCAATGACCAATGATCTGATGGTCATATGATATTATAAATGCTAGATTCACTCTACAAATATGCTTATATTATGTTTTGGAGCTATGACACACGTACTTATAGTGATTGTAGGCCTAGCATAGTATTGTCAGTTTTGCCACATGTAAAGCACTTTAGAGCTTTATGTAGTGTAAAAACAAAGGCTAAGGCTAATTTGAGTAGGAAACATTGGCTAAACTACTGGCATCGGTGCAAGCATAGATGTAAAAGACGTTTAATGCATGGGCTTGAGGCGCTTGCACTCAATTTCATTCATACAACAGTATATGCACACATTGTGATTGCTTGTGATGGGCCTAAATTACGACTGTGTGCAAAGTCTGACAATACAGCAATGACCACTGATCTGATGGTCATATGATATTATAAATGCTAGTTTCACTGTTGAAATATGCTTAGATTATGTTTTGGAGCTATGACACACGTACTTACAGTGATTGTAGGCCTAGCATAGTATTGTCAGTTTTGCCACATGTAAAGCACTTTAAAGCTGTATATAGTGTAATAGCAAAGACTAAGGCTAATTTGAGTAGGAAAGATTGGCTAAACTACCGGCATCGGTGCAAGCATAGATGTAAAAGACGTTTAATGCATGAGATTGATGCGCTTGCACCCAATTTCAATCATACAACAGTATATGCACACATTGTGATTGCTTGTGATGGACCTAAAATACGTATGTCTGCAAAGTCTGACAATACAGCAATGACCAATGATCTGATGGTCATATGATATTATAAATGCTAGATTCACTCTACAAATATGCTTAGATTATGTTTTGGAGCTATGACACACGTACTTATAGTGATTGAAGGCCTAGCATAGTATTGTCACTTTTGCCACATGTAAAGCACTTTAAAACTTTATGTAGTGTAAACTCAAAGGCTAAGGCTAATTTGTGTAGGAAACATTGGCTACACTACTGGCATCGGTGCAAGCATAGATGTAAAAGACGTTTAATGCATGGGATTGACGCGCTTGCACTCAACTTCATTCATACAACAGTATATGCACACATTGTGATTGCTTGTGATGGGCCTAAATTACGACTGTGTGCAAAGTCTGACAATACAGCAATGACCAATGATCTGATGGTCATATGATATTATAAATGCTAGATTCACTCTACAAATATGCTTAGGTTATGTTTTGGAGCTATGACACACGTACTTATAGTGATTGTAGGCCTAGCATAGTATTGTCAGTTATGCCACAAGTAAAGCACTTTAAAGCTGTATATAGTGTTAAACCAGCGACTAAGGCTAATTTGAGTACGAAACATTGGCTAAACTACTGGCATTGGTGCAAGCATAGATGTAAAAGACGTTTAATGCATGGGATTGACGTGCATGCACTCAATTTCAATCATACAACAGTATATGCACACATTGTGATTGCTTGTGATGGGCCTAAAATACGTATGTTTGCAAAATCTGACAATACAGCAATCACCAATGATCTGATTGTCATATGATATTGAAAATGCTAGTTTCACTGTTGAAATATGCTTAGATTATGTTTTGGAGCAATGACACACGTACTTATAGTGATTGTAGGCCTAGCATAGTATTGTCAGTTTTGCCACAAGTAAGGCACTTTAAAATTGTATATAGTGTAAAAACGACGACTAAGGCTAAGCTGAGTACGGAACATTGGATAAACTACTGGCATCGGTGCAAGCATAGATGTAAAAGACGTTTAATGCATGGGATTGATGTGCTTGCACTCAATGTCAATCATACAACAGTATATGCACACATTGTGATTGCTTGTGATGGGCCTAAAATACGTATGTGTGCAAAATCTGACAATACAGCACTGACCACTGATCTGATGGTCATATGATATTATAAATACTAGTTTCACTATTGAAATATGCATAGATTATGTTTTGGAGCTATGACACACGTACTTATAGTGATTGTAGGCCTAGCATAGTATTGTCAGTTTTGCCACATGTAAAGCAATTTAAAGCTGTATATGTTGTAAAAACAAAGACTAAGGCTAATTTGAGTAGGAAAGATTGGCTAAACTACTGGCATCGGTGCAAGCATAGATGTAAACGACGTTTAATGCATGGGATTGACGCGCTTGCACTCAATTTCAATCATACAACAGTATGTGCACACATTGTGATTGCTTGTGATGGGCCTAACATACGACTGTGTTCAAAGTCTGACAATACAGCAAAGACCAATGATCTGATGGTCATATGATATTAAAAATACTAGCTTCACTGTTGAAATATGCTTAGATTATGTTTAGGAGCTATGACACACGTACTTATAGTGATTGTAGGCCTAGCATAGTATTGTCAGTTATGTCACAAGTAAAGCACTTTAAAGCTGTATATAGTGTAAAAACAAAGACTAAGGCTAATTTGAGTAGGAAACATTGGCTAAACTACTGGCATTGGTGCAAGCATAGATGTAAAAGACGTTTAATGCATGGCAATGACGCGCTTGCACTCAATTTCAATCATACAACAGTATATGCACACATTGTGATTGCTTGTGATGGGCCTAAAATACGTATGTGTGCAAAGTCTGACAATACAGCACTGCCCACTGATCTGATGGTCATATGATATTATAAATACTAGTTTCACTGTTGAAATATGCTTAGATTATGTTTTGGAGCTACGACACATGTACTTACAGTGATTGTAGGCATAGCATAGTATTGTCAGTTTTGCCACATGTAAAGCACTTTAAAGCTGTATATAGTGTAAAACCAGCGACTAAGGCTAATTTGAGTACGAAACATTGGCTAAACTACTGGCATTGGTGCAAGCATAGATGTAAAAGACGTTTAATGCATAGGATTGACGTGCATGCACTCAATTTCAATCATACAACAGTATATGCACACATTGTGATTGCTTGTGATGGGCCTAAAATACGTATGTGTGCAAAAACTGACAATACAGCAATGACCAATGATCTGATTGTCATATGATATTGAAAATGCTAGTTTCACTGTTGAAATATGCTTAGATTATGTTTTGGAGCTATGACACACGTACTTATAGTGATTGTAGGCCTAGCATAGTGTTGTCAGTTTTGCCACATGTAAAGCAATTTAAAGCTGTATATGTTGTAAAAACAAAGACTAAGGCTAATTTGAGTAGGAAACATTGGCTAAACTACTGGCATCGGTGCAAGCATAGATGTAAAAGACGTTTACTGCATGGGATTGACGCGCTTGCACTCAATGTCAATCATACAACAGTATATGCACACATTGTGATTGCTTGTGATGGGCCTAACATACGACTGTGATCAAAGTCTGACAATACAGCAATGACCACTGATCTGATGGTCATATGATATTAAAAATAGTAGCTTCACTGTTGAAATATGCTTAGATTATGTTTAGGAGCTATGACACACGTACTTATAGTGATTGTAGGCCTAGCATAGTATTGTCAGTTATGCCACAAGTAAAGCACTTTAAAGCTGTATATAGTGTAAAAACAAAGACTAAGGCTAATTTGTGTAGGAAACATTGGCTAAACTACTGGCATCGGTGCAAGCATAGATGTAAAAGACGTTTAATGCATGGGCTTGAGGCGCTTGCACTCAATTTCAATCATACAATAGTATATGCACACATTGTGATTGCTTGTGTTGGGCCTAACATACGTATGTGTGCAAAGTCTGACAATACAGCAATGACCAATGATCTGATGGTCATATGATATTATAAATGCTAGATTCATTCTACAAATATGCTTATATTATGTTTTGGAGCTATGACACACATACTTATATTGATTGAAGGCATAGCATAGTATTGTCAGTTTTGCCACATGTAAAGCACTTTAAAACTTTATGCAGTGTAACAAGAAAGGCTATGGCTAATTTGAATAGGAAAGATTGGCTAAACTACTGGCATCGGTGCAAGCATAGATGTAAAAGACGTTTAATGCATGGGATTTAGGAGCTTGCACTCAATTTCAATCCTACAACAGTATATGCACACATTATGATTGCTTGTGATGGGCCTAAATTACGACTGTGTGCAAGGTCTGACAATACAGCAATGACCTCTGATCTGATGGTCATATGATATTATAAATGCTAGTTTCACTGTTGAAATATGCTTAGATTATGTTTTGGAGCTATGACACACGTACTTACAGTGATTGTAGGCCTAGCATAGTATTGTCAGTTTTGCCACATGTAAAGCACTTTAAAACTTTATGTAGTGTAAAAACAAAGGCTAAGGCTAATTTGTGTAGGAAACATTGGCTAAACTACTGGCATCGGTGCAAGCATAGATGTAAAAGACGTTTAATGCATGGGCTTGAGGCGCTTGCACTCAGTTTCAATCATACAACAGTATATGCACACATTGTGATTGCTTGTGATGGGCCTAAATTACGACTGTGTGCAAAGTCTGACAATACAGCAATGACCACTGATCTGATGGTCATATGATATTATAAATGCTAGATTCACTCTACAAATATGCTTATATTATGTTTTGGAGCTATGACACACGTACTTATAGTGAATGTAGGCCTAGCATAGTATTGTCAATTTTGCCACATGTAAAGCACTTTAAAGCTGTACATAGTGTAAAAGCAAAGACTAAGGCTACTTTGAGTAGGACACATTGGCTAAACTACTGGCATCGGTGCAAGCATAGATGTAAAAGACATTTACTGCATGGGAGTGACGCCCTTGCACTCAATTTCAATCATACAACAGTATATGCACACATTGTGATTGGTTTTGATTGGCCTAAATTACGACTGTGTGCAAAGTCTGACAATACAGCAATGACCAATGATCTGATGGTCATATGATATTATAAATGCTATATTCACTCTACATATATGCGTAGATTATGTTTTGGAGCTATGACACACGTACTTATAGTGATTGTAGGCCTAGCATAGTATTGTCAGTTTTACCATATGTAAAGCACGTTAAAGCTGTACATAGTCTAGAAACAAAGACTTAGGCTAATTTGAGTAGGAAACATTGGCTAAACTACTGGCATCGGTGCAACCATAGATGTAAAAGACGTTTAATGCATGGGATTGACGGGCTTGCACTCAATTTCAATCATACAACAGTATATGCATACATTGTGAGTGCTTCTGATGGGCCTACAATACGTATGTGTGCAAAGTCTGACAATACAGCAATGACCACTGATCTGATGGTCATATGATATTATAAATGCTAGATTCACTCTACAAATATGCTTAGATTATGTTTTCGAGCTATGACACACGTACTTATAGTGATTGAAGGCCTAGCATAGTATTGTCAGGTTTGCTACATGTAAAGCACTTTACAGCTGTATATAGTGTAAAAACAAAGACTAAGGCTAATTTGAGTAGGAAACATTGGCTAAACTACTGGCATCGGTGCAACCATAGATGTAAAAGATGTTTAATGCATGGGATTGACGGGCTTGCACTCAATTTCAATCATACAACAGTATATGCATACATTGTGAGTGCTTCTGATGGGCCTACAATACGTATGTGTGCAAAGTCTGACAATACAGCAATGACCAATGATCTGATGGTCATATGATATTATAAATGCTAGATTCACTGTTGAAATATGCTTAGATTATGTTGTGGAGCTATGACACACGTACTTATAGTGATTGTATGTCTAGCATAGTATTGTCAGTTTTGCCACATGTAAAGCACTTTAAAACTTTATGTAGTATGAAAACAAAGACTAAGGCTAATTTGAGTAGGGAAGATTGGCTAAACTACTGGCATCGGTGCAACCATAGATGTAAAAGACGTTTAATCCATGGGATTGAGGCGCTTGCACTCAATTTCAATCAGACAACAGGATATGCACACATTGTGATTGCTTGTGATGGGCCTAAATTACGACTGTGTGCAAAGTCTGACAATACAGCAATGACCACTGATCTGATGGTCATAGGATATTATAAATACTAGTTTCACTGTTGAAATATCCTTAGATTATGTTTTGGAGCTATGACACACGTACTTATATTGATTAAAGGCCTAGCATAGTATTGTCAGTTTTGCCACATGTAAAGCGCTTTAAAGCTGTATATAGTGTAAAAACAAAGACTACGGCTAATTTGAGTAGGAAACATTCGCTAAACTACTGGCATCGGTGCAAGCATAGATGTAAAAGACGTTTAATGCATGGGATTGACGCGCTTGCACTCAATTTCAATCATACAACAGTATGTGCACAAATTGTGAGTTCTTGTAATGGGCCTAAAATACGACTGTGTGAAAAGTCTGACAATACAGCAACGACCACTGATCTGATGGTCATATGATATTATAAATGCTAGATTCACTCTACAAATATGCTTATATTATGTTTTGGAGCTATGACACACGTACTTATAGTGATTAACGGCCTAGCATAGTATTGTCAGTGTTGCTACATATAAAGCACTTTAAAGCTGTATATAGTCTAGAAACAAAGACTAAGGCTACTTTGAGTAGGAAACATTGGCTAAACTACTGGCATCGGTGCAAGCATAGATGTAAAAGACGTTTAATGCATGGGATTGACGCGCTTGCACTCAATTTCAATCATACAACAGTATATGCACACATTGTGATTGCTTGTGATGGGCCTATCACACGACTGTGTGCAAAGTCTGACAATACAGCAATGACCAATGATCTGATGGTCATATGATATTATAAATACTAGTTTCACTGTTGAAATATCCTTAGATTATGTTTTGGAGCTATGACACACGTACTTATATTGATTAAAGGCCTAGCATAGTATTGTCAGTTTTGCCACATGTAAAGCGCTTTAAAGCTGTATATAGTGTAAAAACACAGACTACGGCTAATTTGAGTAGGAAACATTGGCTAAACTACTGGCATCGGTGCAAGCATAGATGTAAAAGACGTTTAATGCATGGGATTGACGCGCTTGCACTCAATTTCAATCATACGACAGTATATGCACACATTGTGATTGCTTGTGATGGGCCTAAAATACGTATGTGTGCAAAATCTGACAATACAGCAATGACCACTGATCTGATGGTCATATTATATTATAAATGCTAGATTCACTGTTGAAATATGCTTAGATTATGTTGTGGAGCTATGACACACGTACTTATAGTGATTGTATGTCTAGCATAGTATTGTCAGTTTTGCCACATGTAAAGCACTTTAAAACTTTATGTAGTATGAAAACAAAGACTAAGGCTAATTTGAGTAGGGAAGATTGGCTAAACTACTGGCATCGGTGCAACCATAGATGTAACAGACGTTTAATCCATGGGATTGAGGCGCTTGCACTCAATTTCAATCATACGACAGTATATGCACACATTGTGATTGCTTGTGATGGGCCTAAAATACGTATGTGTGCAAAATCTGACAATACAGCAATGACCACTGATCTGATGGTCATATTATATTATAAATGCTAGATTCACTGTTGAAATATGCTTAGATTATGTTGTGGAGCTATGACACACGTACTTATAGTGATTGTATGTCTAGCATAGTATTGTCAGTTTTGCCACATGTAAAGCACTTTAAAACTTTATGTAGTATGAAAACAAAGACTAAGGCTAATTTGAGTAGGGAAGATTGGCTAAACTACTGGCATCGGTGCAACCATAGATGTAAAAGACGTTTAATCCATGGGATTGAGGCGCTTGCACTCAATTTCAATCATACGACAGTATATGCACACATTGTGATTGCTTGTGATGGGCCTAAAATACGTATGTGTGCAAAATCTGACAATACAGCAATGACCACTGATCTGATGGTCATATTATATTATAAATGCTAGATTCACTGTTGAAATATGCTTAGATTATGTTGTGGAGCTATGACACACGTACTTATAGTGATTGTATGTCTAGCATAGTATTGTCAGTTTTGCCACATGTAAAGCACTTTAAAACTTTATGTAGTATGAAAACAAAGACTAAGGCTAATTTGAGTAGGGAAGATTGGCTAAACTACTGGCATCGGTGCAACCATAGATGTAAAAGACGTTTAATCCATGGGATTGAGGCGCTTGCACTCAATTTCAATCAGACAACAGGATATGCACACATTGTGATTGCTTGTGATGGGCCTAACACACGACTGTGTGCAAAGTCTGACAATACAGCAATGACCACTGATCTGATGGTCATAGGATATTATAAATACTAGTTTCACTGTTGAAATATCCTTAGATTATGTTTTGGAGCTATGACACACGTACTTATATTGATTAAAGGCCTAGCATAGTATTGTCAGTTTTGCCACATGTAAAGCGCTTTAAAGCTGTATATAGTGTAAAAACAAAGACTACGGCTAATTTGAGTAGGAAACATTCGCTAAACTACTGGCATCGGTGCAAGCATAGATGTAAAAGACGTTTAATGCATGGGATTGACGCGCTTGCACTCAATTTCAATCATACAACAGTATATGCACACATTGTGATTGCTTCTGATGGCCTTAATTACGACTGTGTGCAAAGTCTGACAATACAGCAACGACCACTGATCTGCTGGTCATATGATATTATAAATGCTAGATTCACTCTACAAATATGCTTAGATTATGTTTTGGAGCTATGACACACGTACTTATAGTGATTGTAGGCCTAGCATAGTATTGTGAGTGTTGCTACATGTAAAGCACTATAAAACTGTATATAGTCTAGAAACAAAGAATAAGGCTAATTTGAGTAGGAAACATTGGCTAAACTACTGGCATCGGTGCAACCATAGATGTAACAGACGTTTAATCCATGGGATTGAGGCGCTTGCACTCAATTTCAATCATACAACAGTATATGCATACATTGTGATTGCTTCTGATGGGCCTACAATACGTATGTGTGCAAAGTCTGACAATACAGCAATGACCACTGATCTGATGGTCATATGATATTATAAATGCTAGATTCACTGTTGAAATATGCTTAGATTATGTTTTGGAGCTATGACACACGTACTAATAGTGATTGTAGGCCTAGCATAGTATTGTCAGTTTTGCCACATGTAATGCACTTTAAAGCTGTACATAGTGAAAAACAAAGGCTAAGGCTAATTTGAGTAGGAAACATTGGCTAAACTACTGGCATCGGTGCAACCATAGATGTAAAAGACGTTTAATGTATGGGATTGACGCGCTTGCACTCAATTTCAATCATACAACAGTATATGCACACATTGTGATTGCTTGTGATGGGCCTAAATTACGACTGTGTGCAAAGTCTGACAATACAGCAATGACCACTGATCTGATGGTCATAGGATATTATAAATACTAGTTTCACTGTTGAAATATGCTTAGATTATGTTTTGGAGCTATGACACACGTACTAATAGTGATTGTAGGCCTAGCATAGTATTGTCAGTTTTGCCACATGTAATGCACTTTAAAGCTGTACATAGTGAAAAACAAAGGCTAAGGCTAATTTGAGTAGGAAACATTGGCTAAACTACTGGCATCGGTGCAACCATAGATGTAAAAGACGTTTAATGTATGGGATTGACGCGCTTGCACTCAATTTCAATCATACAACAGTATATGCACACATTGTGATTGCTTGTGATGGGCCTAAATTACGACTGTGTGCAAAGTCTGACAATACAGCAATGACCACTGATCTGACGGTCATGTGATATTATAAATGCTAGATTCACTCTACAAATATGCTTATATTATGTTTTGGAGCTATGACACACGTACTTATAGTAATTGTAGACCTAGCATAGTATTGTCAGGTTTGCCACATGTAACGCACTTTTAAGCTGTATATAGTGTAAAAACAAAGACTAAGGCTAATGTGAGTAGGAAACATTGCCTAAACTACTGGCATCAGTGCAAGCATAGATGTAAAAGATATTTAATGCATGGGATTGACGCGCTTGCACTCAATTTCAATCATACAACAGTATATGCACACATTGTGATTGCTTGTCATGGGCCTAAAATGCTTATGTGTGCAAAGTCTGACAATACAGCAATGACCAATGATCTGATGGTCATATGATATTATAAATGCTAGATTCACTCTACAAATATGCTTATATTATGTTTTGGAGCTATGACACACGTACTTATAGTGATTGAAGGCATAGCATAGTAGTGTCAGTTTTGCCAGATGTAAAGCACTTTAAAACTTTATGTAGTGTAAAAACAAAGGCTAAGGCTAATTTGAGTAGGAAACATTCGCTAAACTACTGGCATCGGTGCAAGCATAGATGTAAAAGACGTTTAATGCATGGGCTTGAGGCGCTTGCACTCAATTTCAATCATACAACAGTATATGCACACATTGTGATAGCTTGTGATGGGCCTAAATTACGACTGTGTGCAAAGTCTGACAATACAGCAATGACCACTGATCTGATGGTCATATGATATTATAAATGCTAGATTCACTCTACAAATATGCTTATATTATGTTTTGGAGCTATGACACACGTACTTATAGTGATTGTAGGCCTAGCATAGTATTGTCAGTTTTGCCACATGTAAAGCACTTTAAAGCTGTACATAGTGTAAAAGCAAAGACTAAGGCTAATTTGAGTAGGAAACATTGGCTAAACTACTGGCATCGGTGCAAGCATAGATGTAAAAGACATTTAATGCATGGGAGTGACGCGCTTGCACTCAATTTCAATCATACAACAGTATATGCACACATTGTGATTGCTTGTGATGGGCCTAAAATACGTATGTGTGCAAAGTCTGACAGTACAGCAATGACCACTGATCTGATGGTCATATGATATTATAAATGCTAGATTCACTCTACAAATATGCTTAGATTATGGTTTGGAGCTATGACACACGTACTTATAGTGATTGTAGGCCTAGCATAGTATTGTCAGTTTTACCACATGTAAAGCAGTTTAACGCTGTATAGAGTGTAATAACAAAGACTACGGCTAATTTGAGTAGGAAAGATTGGATAAACTACTGGCATCGGTGCAAGCATAGATGTAAAAGACGTTTAATGCATGGGATTGACGCGCTTGCACTCAATTTCAATCATACAACAGTATATGCACACATTGTGATTGCTTGTGATGGGCCTAAAATACGTATGTGTGCAAAGTCTGACAACACAGCACTGACCACTGTTCTGATGGTCATATGATATTATAAATGCTAGATTCACACTACAAATATGCTTAGATTATGTTTTGGAGCTATGACACACGTACTAATAGTGATTGTAGTCCTAGCATATTATTGTCAGTTTTGCCACATGTAACGCACTTTTAAGCTGTATATAGTGTAAAAACAAAGACTACGGCTAATGTGAGTAGGAAACATTGGCTAAACTACTGGCATCAGTGCAAGCATAGATGTAAAAGATATTTAATGCATGGGATTGACGCGCTTGCACTCAATTTCAATCATACAAGAGTATATGCACACATTGTGATTGCTTGTCATGGGCCTAAAATGCTTATGTGTGCAAAGTCTGACAATACAGCAATGACCAATGATCTGATGGTCATATGATATTATAAATGCTAGACTCACTCTACAAATATGCTTATATTATGTTTTGGAGCTATGACACACGTACTTATAGTGATTGAAGGCATAGCATAGTAGTGTCAGTTTTGCCACATGTAAAGCACTTTAAAACTTTATGTAGTGTAAAAACAAGGGCTAAGGCTAATTTGTGTAGGAAACATTGGCTAAACTACTGGCATCGGTGCAAGCATAGATGTAAAAGACGTTTAATGCATGGGCTTGAGGCGCTTGCACTCAATTTCAATCATACAACAGTATATGCACACATTGTGATAGCTTGTGATGGGCCTAAATTACGACTGTGTGCAAAGTCTGACAATACAGCAATGACCACTGATCTGATGGTCATATGATATTATAAATGCTAGATTCACTCTACAAATATGCTTATATTATGTTTTGGAGCTATGACACACGTACTTATAGTGATTGAAGGCATAGCATAGTATTGTCAGTTTTGCCACATGTAAAGCACTTTAAAACTTTATGTAGTGTGAAAACAAAGGCTAAGGCTAATTTGTGTAGGAAACATTGGCTAAACTACTGGCATCGGTGCAAGCATAGATGTAAAAGACGTTTAATGCATGGGCTTGAGGCGCTTGCACTCAATTTCAATCATACAACAGTATATGCACACATTGTGATAGCTTGTGATGGGCCTAAATTACGACTGTGTGCAAAGTCTGACAATACAGCACTGACCACTGATCTGATGGTCATATGATATTATAAATGCTAGATTCACTCTACAAATATGCTTAGATTATGTTTTGGAGCTATGACACACGTACTTATAGTGATTGTATGTATAGCATAGTATTGTCAGTTTTGCCACATGTAAAGCACTTTAAAGCTGTACATAGTGTAAAAGCAAAGACTAAGGCTAATTTGAGTAGGAAACATTGGCTAAACTACTGGCATCGGTGCAAGCATAGATGTAAAAGACATTTAATGCATGGGAGTGACGCGCTTGCACTCAATTTCAATCATACAACAGTATATGCACACATTGTGATTGCTTGTGATGGGCCTAAAATACGTATGTGTCCAAAGTCTGACAACACAGCACTGACCACTGTTCTGATGGTCATATGATATTATAAATGCTAGATTCACTCTACAAATATGCTTAGATTATGGTTTGGAGCTATGACACACGCACTTATAGTGATTGTAGGCCTAGCATAGTATTGTCAGTTTTGCCACATGTAAAGCAGTTTAAAGCTGTATAAAGTGTAAAACCAAAGGCTAAGGCTAATTTGAGTAGGAAACATTGGCTAACCTACTGGCATCGGTGCAAGCATAGATGTAAAAGACGTTTAATGTATGGGATTGACGCAATTCCACTCAATTTCAATCATACAACAGTATATGCACACATTGTGATTGCTTGTGATGGGCCTAACATACGGCTGTGTGCAAAGTCTGACAATACAGCAATGACCACTGAACTGATGGTCATATGATATTAAAAATACTAGCTTCACTGTTGAAATATGCTTAGATTATGTTTTGGAGCTATGACACACGTACTTATAGTGATTGTAGGCCTAGCATAGTATTGTCAGGTTTGCCACATGTAAAGCACTTTAAAGCTGTATATAGTGTAAAAACAAAGACTAAGGCCAATTTGAGTAGGGAAGATTGGCTAAACTACTGGCATCGGTGCAAGCATAGATGTAAAAGACGTTTAATGCATGGCATTGAAGCGCTTGCACTCAATTTCAATCATACAACAGTATATGCACACATTGTGATTACTTGTGATGGGCCTAACATACGACTGTGTGCCAAGTCTGACAATACAGCAATGACCACTGATCTGATGGTCATATGATATTATAAATGCTAGATTCACACTACAAATATGCTTAGATTATGTTTTGGAGCTTTGACACACGTACTTATAGTGATTGTAGGCCTAGCATAGTATTGTCAGTGTTGCCACATGTAAAGCACTTTAAAGCTGTATGTAGTGTAAAAACAAAGACTAAGGCTAATTTGAGTACGAAACATTGGATAAACTACTGGCATCGGTGCAGGCATAGATGTAAAAGACGTTTAATGCATGGGATTGACGCGCTTGCACTCAATTTCAATCATACAACAGTATGTGCACAAATTGTGATTGCTTGTAATGGGCCTAAACTACGACTGTGTGCAAAGTCTGACAATACAGCAATGACCACTGATCTGATGGTCATATGATATTATAAATGCTAGATTCACTCTACAAATATGCTTAGATTATGTTGTGGAGCTATGACACACGTACTTATAGTGATTGTAGGCCTAGCATAGTATTGTCAGTGTTGCTACATGTAAAGCACTATAAAGCTGTATATAGTCTAGAAACAAAGAATAAGGCTAATTTGAGTAGGAAACATTGGCTAAACTACTGGCATCGGTGCAACCATAGATGTAAAAGACGTTTAATGCATGGGATTGACGGGCTTGCACTCAATTTCAATCATACAACAGTATATGCATACATTGTGATTGCTTGTGATGGGCCTAACTTACGACTGTGTGCAAAGTCTGACAATACAGCAATGACCACTGATCTGACGGTCATAGGATATTATAAATACTAGTTTCACTGTTGAAATATCCTTAGATTATGTTTTGGAGCTATGACACACGTACTTATATGGATTAAAGGCCTAGCATAGTATTGTCAGGTTTGCCACATGTAAAGCACTTTAAAGCTGTACATAGTGAACAACAAAGGCTAAGGCTAATTTGAGTAGGAAACATTGGCTAAACTACTGGCATCGGTGCAGGCATAGATGTAAAAGACGTTTAATGCATGGGATTGACGCGCTTGCACTCAATTTCAATCATACAACAGTATGTGCACAAATTGTGATTGCTTGTAATGGGCCTAAAATACGACTGTGTGCAAAGTCTGACAATACAGCAACGACCACTGATCTGATGGTCATATGATATTATAAATGCTAGATTCACTCTACAAATATGCTTATATTATGTTTTGGAGCTATGACACACGTACTTATAGTGATTGAAGGCATAGCATAGTAGTGTCAGTTTTGCCACATGTAAAGCACTTTAAAACTTTATGTAGTGTGAAAACAAAGGCTAAGGCTAATTTGTGTAGGAAACATTGGCTAAACTACTGGCATCGGTGCAAGCATAGATGTAAAAGACGTTTAATGCATGGGCTTGAGGCGCTTGCACTCAATTTCAATCATACAACAGTATATGCACACATTGTGATAGCTTGTGATGGGCCTAAATTACGACTGTGTGCAAAGTCTGACAATACAGCAATGACCACTGATCTGATGGTCATATGATATTATAAATGCTAGATTCACTCTACAAATATGCTTAGATTATGTTTTGGAGCTATGACACACGTACGTATAGTGATTGTATGTATAGCATAGTATTGTCAGTTTTGCCACATGTAAAGCACTTTAAAGCTGTACATAGTGTAAAAGCAAAGACTAAGGCTAATTTGAGTAGGAAACATTGGCTAAACTACTGGCATCGGTGCAAGCATAGATGTAAAAGACATTTAATGCATGGGAGTGACGCGCTTGCACTCAATTTCAATCATACAACAGTATATGCACACATTGTGATTGCTTGTGATGGGCCTAACATACGGCTGTGTGCAAAGTCTGACAATACAGCAATGACCACTGAACTGATGGTCATATGATATTAAAAATACTAGCTTCACTGTTGAAATATGCTTAGGTTATGTTTTGGAGCTATGACACACGTACTTATAGTGATTGTAGGCCTAGCATAGTATTGTCAGTTTTGCGACATGTAAAGCAATTTAAAGCTGTATGTAGTGTAAAAATAAAAGACTAAGGCTAATTTGAGTAGGAAACATTGGATAAACTACTGGCATCGGTGCAAGCATAGATGTAAAAGACGTTTAATGCATGGGATTGACGCGCTTGCACTCAATGTCAATCATACAACAGTATATGCACACATTGTGATTGCTTGTGATGGGCCTAAAATACGTATGTGTGCAAAGTCTGACAACACAGCACTGACCACTGTTCTGATGGTCATATGATATTATAAATGCTAGATTCACACTACAAATATGCTTAGATTATGTTTTGGAGCTATGACACACGTACTAATAGTGATTGTAGGCCTAGCATATTATTGTCAGTGTTACCACATGTAAAGCTCTTTAAAGCTGTATATAGTGTAAAAACAAAGACTAAGGCTAATTTGAGTAGGGAACATTGGCTAAATTACTGGCATCGGTGCAATCATAGATGTAAAAGACGCTTAATGCATCGGATTGACGCGCTTGCACTCAATTTCAATCATACAACAGTATATGCACACATTCTGATTGCTTGTGATGGGCCTAACATACGGCTGCGTGCAAAGTCCGACAATACAGCAATGACAAATGATCTGATGGTCATATGATATTATAACTACTAGTTTCACTGTTGAAATATGCTTAGATTATGTTTTGGAGCTATGACACACGTACTTATAGTGATTGTAGGCCTAGCATAGTATTGTCAGTTTTGTCACATGTAAAGCACTTTACAGCTGTATGTAGTGTAAAAGTAAAAGACTAAGGCTAATTTGAGTAGGAAACATTGGATAAACTACTGGCATCGGTGCAAGCATAGATGTAAAAGACGTTTAATGCATGGGATTGACGCGCTTGCACTCAATGTCAATCATACAACAGTATATGCACACATTGTGATTGCTTGTGATGGGCCTAAAATACGTATGTGTGCAAAGTCTGACAACACAGCACTGACCACTGTTCTGATGGTCATATGATATTATAAATGCTAGATTCACACTACAAATATGCTTAGATTATGTTTTGGAGCTATGACACACGTACTAATAATGATTGTAGGCCTAGCATAGTATTGTCAGTTTTGTCACATGTAAAGCACTTTACAGCTGTATATAGTGTAACAACAAAGACTAAGGCTAATTTGAGTAGAAAACATTGGTTAAACTACTGGTATCGGTGCAAGCATAGATGTAAAAGACGTTTATTGCATGAGATTGACGAACTTCTACCCAATTTTACTCATACAACAGTATCTGCACACATTGTGATTGCTTGTGATGGGCCTAAAATACGTATGTGTGCAATGTCTGACAATACAGCAATGACCACTGATCTGATGGTCATATGATACTATAAATGCTAGTTTCACTGTTGAAATATGCTTAGGTTGTGTTTTGGAGCTATGGCACACGTATTTATAGTGACTGTAGGCCTAGCATAGTATTGTCAGTTTTGCCACATGTAAAGCACTTTAAAGCTGTATATAGTGTAAAACCAAAGACTAAGGCTAATTTGAGTAGGAAACTTTGGCAAAACTACTGGCATCGGTGCAAGCATAGATGTAAAAGACGTTTAATGCATGGGATTGACGCAATTCCACTCAATTTCAATCATACAACAGTATATGCACAAATTGTGATTGCTTGTGATGGGCCTAAAATACGTATGTGTGCAAAGTCTGACAACACAGCACTGACCACTGTTCTGATGGTCATATGATATTATAAATGCTAGATTCACACTACAAATATGCTTAGATTATGTTTTGGAGCTATGACACACGTACTTACAGTGATTGTAGGCCTAGCATAGTATTGTCAGTTTTGTCACATGTAAAGCACTTTACAGCTGTATATAGTGTAACAACAAAGACTAAGGCTAATTTGAGTAGAAAACATTGGTTAAACTACTGGTATCGGTGCAAGCATAGATGTAAAAGACGTTTAATGCATGGACTTGAGGCGCTTGCACTCAATTTCATTCATACAACAGTATATGCACACATTGTGATTGCTTGTGATGGGCCTAAATTACGACTGTGTGCAAAGTCTGACAATACAGCAATGACCACTGATCTGATGGTCATATGATACTATAAATGCTAGTTTCACTGTTGAAATATGCTTAGGTTGTGTTTTGGAGCTATGACACACGTATTTATAGTGACTGTAGGCCTAGCATAGTATTGTCAGTTTTGCCACATGTAAAGCACTTTAAAGCTGTATATAGTGTAAAACCAAAGACTAAGGCTAATTTGAGTAGGAAACTTTGGCTAAACTACTGGCATCGGTGCAAGCATAGATGTAAAAGACGTTTAATGCATGGGATTGACGCAATTCCACTCAATTTCAATCATACAACAGTATATGCACAAATTGTGATTGCTTGTGATGGGCCTAAAATACGTATGTGTGCAATGTCTGACAATACAGCAATGACCACTGATCTGATGGTCATATGATACTATAAATGCTAGTTTCACTGTTGAAATATGCTTAGGTTATGTTTTGGAGCTATGACACACGTACTTATAGTGATTATAGGCCTAGCATAGTATTGTCAGTTTTGCCACATGTAACGCACTTTAAAGCTGTATATAGTGTAAAAACAAAGACTAAGGCTAACTTGAGTAGAAAACATTGGTTAAACTACTGGTATCGGTGCAAGCATAGATGTAAAAGACTTTTATTGCATGAGATTGACGAACTTCAACCCAATTTTACTCATACAACAGTATCTGCACACATTGTGATTGCTTGTGATGGCCTTAAATACGTATCTGTGCAATGTCTGACAATACAGCAATGACGACTGATCTGATGGTCATATGATATTATAAATGCAAAATTCACTGTACAAATATGCTTAGATTATGTTTTGGAGCTATGACACACGTACTTATAGTGATTGTAGGCCTAGCATAGTATTGTCAGTATTGCCACATGTAAAGCGCTTTAAAGCTGTATATAGTGTAAAAACAAAGGCTAAGGCTAATGTGAGTAGGAAACATTGGCTAAACTACTGGCATCGGTGCAAGCATAGATGTAAAAGACGTTTATTGCATGAGATTGACGAACTTCTACCCAATTTTACTCATACAACAGTATCTGCACACATTGTGATTGCTTGTGATGGGCCTAAAATACGTATGTGTTCAATGTCTGACAATACAGCAATGATCACTGATCCGATGGTCATATGATATTATAAATGTACAGATATGCTTAGATTATGCTTTGAATCTATGACACACGTACTTATAGTGATTATAGGCCTAGCATAGTATTGTCAGTTTTGCCACATGTAAAGCACTTTCAAGCTGTATATAGTGTAAAAACAAAGACTAAGGCTAATTTGAGTACGAAACATTGGCTAAACTACTGGCATCGGTGCAAGCATAGATGTAAAAGACGTTTAATGCATGAGATTGACGAACTTCTACCCAATTTTACTCATACAACAGTATCTGCACACATTGTGATTGCTTGTGATGGGCCTAAAATACGTATGTGTTCAATGTCTGACAATACAGCAATGATCACTGATCCGATGGTCATATGATATTATAAATGTACAGATATGCTTAGATTATGCTTTGAATCTATGACACACGTACTTATAGTGATTATAGGCCTAGCATAGTATTGTCAGTTTTGCCACATGTAAAGCACTTTAAAGCTGTATATAGTGTAAAAACAAAGACTAAGGCTAATTTGAGTAGGAAACATTGGCTAAACTACTGGCATCGGTGCAAGCATAGATGTAAAAGACGTTTAATGCATGGGATTGACGCAATTCCACTCAATTTCAATCATACAACAGTATATGCACAAATTGTGATTGCTTGTGATGGGCCTAAAATACGTATGTGTGCAATGTCTGACAATACAGCAATGACCACTGATCTGATGGTCATATGATACTATAAATGCTAGTTTCACTGTTGAAATATGCTTAGGTTATGTTTTGGAGCTATGACACACGTACTTATAGTGATTATAGGCCTAGCATAGTATTGTCAGTTTTGCCACATGTAACGCACTTTAAAGCTGTATATAGTGTAAAAACAAAGACTAAGGCTAACTTGAGTAGAAAACATTGGTTAAACTACTGGTATCGGTGCAAGCATAGATGTAAAAGACTTTTATTGCATGAGATTGACGAACTTCAACCCAATTTTACTCATACAACAGTATCTGCACACATTGTGATTGCTTGTGATGGCCTTAAATACGTATCTGTGCAATGTCTGACAATACAGCAATGACGACTGATCTGATGGTCATATGATATTATAAATGCAAAATTCACTGTACAAATATGCTTAGATTATGTTTTGGAGCTATGACACACGTACTTATAGTGATTGTAGGCCTAGCATAGTATTGTCAGTATTGCCACATGTAAAGCGCTTTAAAGCTGTATATAGTGTAAAAACAAAGGCTAAGGCTAATGTGAGTAGGAAACATTGGCTAAACTACTGGCATCGGTGCAAGCATAGATGTAAAAGACGTTTATTGCATGAGATTGACGAACTTCTACGCAATTTTACTCATACAACAGTATCTGCACACATTGTGATTGCTTGTGATGGGCCTAAAATACGTATGTGTTCAATGTCTGACAATACAGCAATGATCACTGATCCGATGGTCATATGATATTATAAATGTACAGATATGCTTAGATTATGCTTTGAATCTATGACACACGTACTTATAGTGATTATAGGCCTAGCATAGTATTGTCAGTTTTGCCACATGTAAAGCACTTTAAAGCTGTATATAGTGTAAAAACAAAGACTAAGGCTAATTTGAGTAGGAAACATTGGCTAAACTACTGGCATCGGTGCAAGCATAGATGTAAAAGACGTTTAATGCATGGGATTGACGCAATTCCACTCAATTTCAATCATACAACAGTATATGCACAAATTGTGATTGCTTGTGATGGGCCTAAAATACGTATGTGTGCAATGTCTGACAATACAGCAATGACCACTGATCTGATGGTCATATGATACTATAAATGCTAGTTTCACTGTTGAAATATGCTTAGGTTATGTTTTGGAGCTATGACACACGTACTTATAGTGATTATAGGCCTAGCATAGTATTGTCAGTTTTGCCACATGTAACGCACTTTAAAGCTGTATATAGTGTAAAAACAAAGACTAAGGCTAACTTGAGTAGAAAACATTGGTTAAACTACTGGTATCGGTGCAAGCATAGATGTAAAAGACTTTTATTGCATGAGATTGACGAACTTCAACCCAATTTTACTCATACAACAGTATCTGCACACATTGTGATTGCTTGTGATGGCCTTAAATACGTATCTGTGCAATGTCTGACAATACAGCAATGACGACTGATCTGATGGTCATATGATATTATAAATGCAAAATTCACTGTACAAATATGCTTAGATTATGTTTTGGAGCTATGACACACGTACTTATAGTGATTGTAGGCCTAGCATAGTATTGTCAGTATTGCCACATGTAAAGCGCTTTAAAGCTGTATATAGTGTAAAAACAAAGGCTAAGGCTAATGTGAGTAGGAAACATTGGCTAAACTACTGGCATCGGTGCAAGCATAGATGTAAAAGACGTTTATTGCATGAGATTGACGAACTTCTACCCAATTTTACTCATACAACAGTATCTGCACACATTGTGATTGCTTGTGATGGGCCTAAAATACGTATGTGTTCAATGTCTGACAATACAGCAATGATCACTGATCCGATGGTCATATGATATTATAAATGTACAGATATGCTTAGATTATGCTTTGAATCTATGACACACGTACTTATAGTGATTATAGGCCTAGCATAGTATTGTCAGTTTTGCCACATGTAAAGCACTTTCAAGCTGTATATAGTGTAAAAACAAAGACTAAGGCTAATTTGAGTAGGAAACATTGGCTAAACTACTGGCATCGGTGCAAGCATAGATGTAAAAGACGTTTAATGCATGAGATTGACGAACTTCTACCCAATTTTACTCATACAACAGTATCTGCACACATTGTGATTGCTTGTGATGGGCCTAAAATACGTATGTGTTCAATGTCTGACAATACAGCAATGATCACTGATCCGATGGTCATATGATATTATAAATGTACAGATATGCTTAGATTATGCTTTGAATCTATGACACACGTACTTATAGTGATTATAGGCCTAGCATAGTATTGTCAGTTTTGCCACATGTAAAGCACTTTAAAGCTGTATATAGTGTAAAACCAAAGACTAAGGCTAATTTGAGTAGGAAACTTTGGCTAAACTACTGGCATCGGTGCAAGCATAGATGTAAAAGACGTTTAATGCATGGGATTGACGCAATTCCACTCAATTTCAATCATACAACAGTATATGCACACATTGTGATTGCTTGTGATGGGCCTAAAATACGTATGTGTGCAATGTCTGACACTACAGCAATGACCACTGATCCGATGGTCATATGATATTATAAATGTACAGATATGCTTAGATTATGTTTTGGAGCTATGGCACACGTACTTATAGTGATTGTAGGACTTGCATAGTATTGTCAGTTTTGTCAAATGTAACGCAATTTAAAGCTGTATATAGTGTAAAAACAAAGACTAAGGGTAATTTGAGTAGGAAACATTGGCTAAACTACTGGCATCGGTGCAAGCATAGATGTAACAGACTCTTAATGCATGGAATTGACGCAATTCCACTCAATTTCAATCAACCAACAGTATATGGACACAATGTGATTGCTTGTGATGGGCCTAAAATACGTATGTGTGCAATGTCTGACAATACAGCAATGACCACTGATCTGATGGTCATATGATACTATAAATGCTAGTTTCACTTTTGAAATATGCTTAGGTTATGTTTTGGAGCTATGACACACGTACTTATAGTGATTATAGGCCTAGCATAGTATTGTCAGTTTTGCCACATGTAAAGCACTTTAAAGCTGTATATAGTGTAAAAACAAAGACTAAGGCTAATTTGAGTAGGAAACATTGGCTAAACTACTGGCATCGGTGCAAGCATAGATGTAACAGACTTTTAATGCATGGAATTGACGCAATTCCACTCAATTTCAATCAACCAACAGTATATGCACACAATGTGATTGCTTGTGATGGGCCTAAAATACGTATGTGTGCAATGTCTGACAATACAGCAATGACCACTGATCTGATGGTCATATGATACTATAAATGCTAATTTCACTTTTGAAATATGCTTAGGTTATGTTTTGGAGCTATGACACACGTACTTATAGTGATTATAGGCCTAGCATAGTATTGTTAGTTTTGCCACATGTAACGCACTTTAAAGCTGTATATAGTGTAAAAACAAAGACTAAGGCTAATGTGAGTAGAAAACATTAGTTAAACTACTGGTATCGGTGCAAGTATAGATGTAAAAGACGTTTAATGCATGGCATTGAAGCGCTTGCACTCAATTTCAATCATACAACAGTATATGCACACATTGTGATTGCTTGTGATGGGCCTAAAATACGTATGTGTTCAATGTCTGACAATACAGCAATGACCACTGATCCGATGGTCATATGATATTATAAATGTACAGATATGCTTAGATTATGTTTTGGAGCTATAGCACACGTACTTATAGTGATTGTAGGCCTAGCATAGTATTGTCAGTTTTGTCACATGTAAAGCACTTTAAAGCTGTATATGGTTTAAAAACAAAGACTAAGGCTAACTTGAGTAGAAAACATTGGTTAAACTACTGGTATCGGTGCAAGCATAGATGTAAAAGACGTGTAATGCATGAAATTGACGCACTTGCACTCAATTTCAATCATACAACAGTATATGCACACATTGTGATTGATTCTTATGGGCCTAAAATACGTATGTGTGCAAAGTCTGACAATACAGCAATGACGACTGATCTGATGGTCATATGATATTATAAATGCTAGATTCACTCTACAAATATGCTTAGATTATGTTGTGGAGCTATGACACACGTACTTATAGTGATTGTAGGCCTAGCATATGTTGAGAGAATGATGACTCATATTTATTTTAACTGTGATTGACACTTCCGCTATTCTTTCATGCTGTTATAAGGTTGTTACTCATCTTGTTGTTTGTTATTCATTGCGTTTAGTGATGCTGTTTATGTTTATGATACTCGCCTTTTATCTCTCGTCTTAACCTGCGCTACAGTATTTTATCAGGTTATGGGTCCAGGGCGAGTGATTTGGATGGTTTGATTTCGCGATGTGAGGGACTATGTAAGATCTGTATTCCGTAAGGCGTCAGTGGGAGTTGTCATCGTTAGGCCGTTCAAAGTTTTGGTTATTGAAATGGCATCTGATGAAATTGCTGGATTGAAGGTGGAAAAGTTAAATGGCGACAACTATCATAATTGGAAGTTCCAAATAAAGATGCATCTTATGGCAAGAGATGTATGGGAGATAAGCAAGTAAAATTTAGGAAGAGAGAAAATATCGCTCTTGCTACCGTTTGTTTGTCGGTTGTAACAGGCCTGCAAATTTTTGTGAGATCTGCTGTTACGGCAAAGGAGGCTTGGGAAAATCTTGAGAAACATTTTGAAAGGAAATCGCTTTTCCAAAAGATTTATTACCGAAGAAAATTTTATGCCGCCCAAATGGATAAAGGGGCTAGCATGTTGGAGCACATAAACTACATCAAGACGCTATCTGAGCACCTTCAAGCAGTGGGAGATCCTATCGCTGAAAAGGACTTGATAATAATTTTGATTAGCAGTTTACCTGACAGTTATAATTATTTAATAACTGCCCTAGAAACCATCGCAGAAGAACGGCTTACATGGGAATATGTTCACGAAAGACTTGTGCATGAGCATCAGAAAATGTATAGTGGAAGTGCAGAAGGCAAGACGAATGAGGCCTTGTTTACTAAAGGTATAAGTTACAAAGGAAATCGCACCACTAAGAAAGGAGTCTGTTATTACTGCCAAAAGGAAGGGCATTATGCAAAGAACTGCTTTAAAAAGAAATCAGATCAGTGAAAGGGTTTAAACAAAAGTCCAAGGGAATCAGCGAACCAAATAGAAGCTGTTGTTGATTCTAATCCGGAAATAGCAGCCGCTGAAATGTCACAATTGGCGTTGGCAACATCTACTGAGTCAAATAGAGTTGACGATAATTGGTGGATAGATTCTGGCGCAACGCAGCATATGACACCAGAAAAAGACGGAATGCAGAACTTTGTGGAATTTGGAACACCAAGAAAGGTTCAGTTGGCTGAAAATAGCATTTTGCATTCATATGGAAAAGGAGATTTGAAAATGACGGTTTATGATGGCTCTAAGGAAATCAACTTAAACCTGTCCAATGTGCTGTACGTGCCGAAAATTAAGAAGAAGTTGCTGTCATTGCCTACATTAACAGAGAAGGGTGCAGAAGTGCGTTTCAAAGAGAAATCGTTCATAGTTATCTTGAATGGGGAAATGTATTGTATTGGGCACAAAGCTGGAAAGATGTATAAATTAAATGCTGAACCGATATATGAATCTAATTTTGCATCTATCAACCAAACTGATGATTTGAATTTGTGGCATTACAGGATTGGAAACTTAGGGTACGACAATGTCAAGTTGCTGTACAACAAGTCAATGGTCGATGGTTTAAAGCTCAATCCCAAACAAGAGATAGACCGCGCATGTGATGGATGTGCAATGGGAAAATTTAATCGTTTGCCCTTTCCCAAGAAAAGTGATCATGGAGCTGAGCAGTTGCTAGGGATTATTCATTCTGATGTATGCGGACCATTCAGTGTTCAATCAATCGGTGGATCACGATATTTCGTCACTTTCATTGATGACTATTCACGATACACAAAGGTTTTCATCATGAAGAACAAAGGAGAGGTTTTGGACAAGTTTAAAGAATTTGTCAACTTGGCTGAAAACGTTACTGGTCAGCGTGTCAAAGTCTTAAGATCCGACAACGGGGGTGAATATGGCTCTAAAGAATTTATTGAATTTTGTAAGAGTCGTGGAATAAAGAAACAAATCACTGTACCATACACACCTCAACAGAACGGAGTGGCTGAAAGGATGAATCGCACGATTGTGGAGAGCGTCCGTTCTATGTTACATAAAGCCGATTTGCCATTATCATTTTGGGCAGAAGCTGTTGCAACTGCAGTCTTTTTACGAAACAGAAGTCCAACAATTCATGTCCACAATGCAACACCTTTCGAATGTTATTACTCAAGGAAACCTGATGTTAGTTTCCTCAGAGTATTTGGATGTAATGCTTACGTCCACGTGCCAGAAGAAAAACGAAAGAAATTAGATAAGAAATCTGAAAAGTGCATATTTATTGGCTACCCAAATGACGCTAAGGGCTATAAATTCTATAACCCTGCTACAAAGAAAATGTTACTGAGCTATGATGCGTTATTTTTGGAGGATACCTTTTATAAAGGATGGTCTGAAGATGCTAAAAAGGTGCAAAATCAGAAGTTGCTAGATGAAGGATCGCAGTTGATGAATGATGTGTTTTTCAATGATAAGGAAATGGAAGCTGTTGATCAAGATGCACAGATAGAGCATCCAAGGGAGGCTGAAAACATAAACTACCAACCAGAGGTTATTCCAAGGAGGTCTGGACGTCGTGTTGTTGCACCGGATCGTCTTGATGCAATTACTGGAGATTGGTGGAATGTTGCTTCTGTAGCAATTACAGAAGAAGAAGAACCAAAGGATATGAAAGAAGCCATGAACAGCAGCAAATGGAGTCACTGGAAGGAAGCTACAGACAATGAGTATAAATCCTTGAAAGTGAATAAAACGTGGGATTTAGTGAAAATGCCAAAAGACAAGAACATTGTTACATGTAAATGGGTGTTTAAGGTGAAACGCAAGGCAGATGGAAGTATCGATAGATACAAAGCTCGATTAGTAGCTCAGGGGTACTCACAGGAACCTGGACAAGACTACGATGATACTTATGCCGCTGTGGCCAGATTCAGTTCATTAAGATCTTTGCTTGCAATAGCAGTCCAACCAGTCCAACTAAACTTAGAAGTTCATCAAATGGACGTCAGAACAGCGTTTTTAAACGGAGATTTGGAGCATGAGATATACATGGAGCAGCCTGAAGGATATGAAGATGAAGAACAACCAGATTTTGTATGCAAGTTGAGAAAAAGTCTCTATGGTTTAAAGCAATCGGCACGCTGTTGGAATGTCAAGATGGATAGTTTCTTAAAGGCTTCTGGATACAATCAAAGCACCGCAGATCCATGCATGTATCAGAAATCAGAGTACAGAGATGGAAAGCAATGCTTGATGCTAATAGCATTCTATGTCGACGATATTGTGTTAGCTACTAATGATACCACAATGTTGAACAATGAAAAGAATCAACTGATGAAAAGATTCGAGATTGAAGATCAGGGTGAAATACATCATTGCTTGGGTATGTGCATAAAGAGAGACAGAAGTACTAAAACTATGCACATAAGTCAAAAGGCCTACCTTGAAAACATCCTGAAAAGATTTAACATGTCAAATTGCAAGCCAGTCTCAACACCCATGGAAGTTGGTAAGAAGTACGAGAAGCTGAAGGATGGAGAGCAGACAACTGATTTGAGAGAATATCAGTGTATAATCGGATCTCTTATGTATGCAGCTATTGCTACACGCCCAGATATAGCCTTTTCAGTGGGCATGTTGAGCCAATACATGTCAAATCCAGGAGAAGAGCATTTCAGAGGAATAAAGAGAGTTTTGCGATATTTAAGAGGAACAACTGACTTTGGTCTAGAGTTCAAAGCACAAGATAATATGAAAATAAATCTTCATGGATATGCAGACGCAGACTGGGCAGGAGATGTAAGCACTAGAAAATCCAAAACTGGACATCTGTTTCAGATTGGTAATGGAACAGTGTCATGGAAAACAAGAAGGCAATCAATAGTAGCGTTGTCTTCGACAGAAGCAGAATATGTTTCTTTAAGCTGTGCAGCTCAAGAAACTATCTGGATGAGACATCTGCTAGAAAGCATTGGATTTCAGCAGCTGGATCCCACAATGATTAGTGAGGATAATCAAGGAGCGATAGCGCTAGCAGGAAATCCAGGAAATCATCCTAGGACAAAGCACATAAGCATCAAATATCACTTCATCAGAGAAGCTGTAGAGAAAACAAAGATAATGCTTCAGTATTGTCCTACAAAAGAAATGTTAGCAGACATACTGACGAAAGCTTTGACTAAAGAAAGATTTCAAGAGTTAAGAGACTTGATCGGAGTTAGAAGCTCACATTAATTAACTTTGCTGAACACTTAAGAAAATAAACATTTGTCAAGTGGGAGTATTGCGAGAATGATGACTCATGTTTATTTTAACTGTGATTGACACTTCCGCTATTCTTTCATGCTGTTATAAAGTTTTTACTCATCTTGTTGTTTGTTATTCATTGCTTTTACTGATGCTGTTTATGTTTATGCTACTCGCCTATTATCTCTCGTCTTAACCTGCGCTACAGTATTTTATCAGCAAAGTATTTTCAGTTTTGCAACATGTAAAGCACTTTAGAGCTGTATATAGTGTAAAAACAAAGGCTAAGGATAATTTGAGTAGAAAATATTGGCTAAACTACTGGCATCGGTGCAAGCATAGATGTAACAGACTTTTATTGCATGAGATTGACGTACTTCTGCCCAAGTTTACTCATACAACACTATCTGCACATATTGTGATTGCTTGTGATGGGCCTATAATACGTATGTGTGCAAAGCCCGACAATACAGCAATGACCACTGATCTGATGCTCATATGATATATAAATGCTAGATTCACTGTTGAAATATGCTTAGATTATGGTGTGGAGCTATGACACACGTACTTATAGTGATTGTAGGACTCGCATAGTATTGTCAGTTTTGCCACATGTAAAGCACTTTAAAGCTGTATATAGTGTAAAAACAGAGACTAAGGCTAACTTGAGTAGAAACCATTGGCTAAACTAGTGGCATCGGTGCAAACATAGTTGTAAAAGACTCGTATTGCATGAGATTGACGTACCTCTATCCAATTTTACTCACACAACAGTATCTGCACATATTGTGACTGCTTGTGATGGGCCTATAATACATATGTGTGCAAAGTCTGACAATAGAGTAATTACAACTCATATGATGGTCATATGATATTACAAATGCTAGATTCACTGTTGAAATATGCCTAGATAATGGTTTGGAGCTATGACACACGTACTTATAGTGATTGTAGGCCTTCAATAGTATTGTCAGTTTTGCCAAATGTAAAGCACTTTACAGCTGTATATAGTGTAAAAACAAAGACTAAGGCTAACTTGAGTAGAAAACATTGGCTAAACTATTGGCATGGGTGCAAGCATATATGGAAAAGACGTTTAATGCATGAGATTGACGCGCTTTCTCTTAAATTCAATCATACAACAGTATATCCACATATTGGCATTGTTTGTGATGGGCTTAAAATACACATGTGTGCAAAATCTGACAATACAGCAGTGACCACTGATCTGATGGTCTAATGATATTATACATGCTAGATTCAATGTACAAATATGCTTGGATTAAGGTTTGGAGCTATGACACACGTACTTATAGTGATTGTAGGAATAGCATAGTATTGTCAGTTTTGCCAAAAGTAAAGCACTTTAAAGCTGTATATAGTGTAAATACAACGACTAAGGCTAATTTGAGTAGGAACCATTGGCTAAACTAGTGGCATCGGTGCAAGCACAGATGTAAAAGACGGTTTATTCATGAGAATGACGCACTTCCACTCAATTTAAATCATACAACAGTATATGAACATATTAGCATTGCTTGTGATGGGCTTAAAATACACATGTGTGCAAAATCTGACAATACAGCAATGACAAGTGATCTGATGGTCATATGATATTATAAATGCTAGAGTCACTTTACAAATATGCTTAGAATATGGTCTGGAGCTATGACACACGTACTTATAGTGATTGTAGGCCTTGCATAGTATTGTCAGTTTTGCCACATGTAAAGCACATTAAAGCTGTAAATAGTACAAAAACAAAGACTAAGGCTAATGTGAGTAGGAAACATTGGCTAAACTACTGGCATCTGTGCAAGCATAAATGTAAAAGACGGTTAATGCATGAGAATGACGTACTTCTACTCAATGTCAATCATAAAACAGTCTATGCACATATTGTGATTGCTTGTGATGGGCCTACAATACGAATGTGTGCAAGATCTGACAATGCAGCAATGACCACTGATCTGATGGTCATATGATATTATAAATGCTAGATTCACTGTTGAAATATGCTTAGATTATGGTTTGGAGCTATCACACACGTACTTATAGTGATTGTAGGCCTTGCATAGTATTGTCAAGTTTGCCACATGTAAAGCGCTTTAAAGCTGTATATAGTGCACAAACAAAGACTAAGGGTAATTTGAGTAGGAAATTATAAATTATGAAAGGTTGAGTAGGAAAGTAGGAAATATGACTCATACAAGAATGCTAAACATGTCCTACATGTTGTACGCCTAGAACACAAAGACAAACTGAATTCCCAGCGTCCATCCCAAGGTTTTATCATATCCTTCCCGTTAGATCACTCTCTGGTAACTCTCAACTCTTTGTGGTCCTCTACACGGAGTAAGCTGCCTAAAAATATGTTCAATTGCACTGTACGGTACCTCAATAACACGCTAGCTAATCGCACAAATCTCCACAAATGGAAACTCTCACGGTCGCCCGACTGGTCTGTTTGCTTGCATCCTGAGTCTCTTCTTCATGTTGTATCAGGCTGTAAGTCTTATCTTGAAGATGGCCGCTACACTTGGAGACACTACTCAGCTCTACATTTTGTAGCATCAACACTACAATGTATTAAAAACTCCACTCTGTATCTTACCTCCCAGGTGTTCTCTCACCTTGCATTGTGACAGGGGACCTATTGCGTCCCGAGTTGCTTCTCTGCATTGGAACGGCTACTGGGAAATCCTGCAGATCTTTTATTGAAATGTGCAATGATCTTGGTATTGAAAAACAGCACTTAAACTATATACTAAGCAAAATTACAGCCATCATCATTTGATCCACCTATTATATTGTCTGCATGAGAAACAAATCCTGGAATAACCCTGATCTTCTAACGTACTAGGAATTATAGTTACATCTAACTTCACTGTGTATGGACTTGTATTCCTAAGTACATTTTGTTTCCTTTTTGTATGATTTTGCTGACTATATGTGTAACCTTGTCTGCCAGATACAAATTACCTATACTTAGAGAGATTTGTATTTGTATTAGTAATTTGAATATATATATGAGAAGTTTCAAAAAAAATTATAACTAGAAATCTCCTTGCTTTCTTTTTGTATGTTACTTATCAAAAAAAGTCAGTTTGCTCCTGAAAATGAACCGGTTTAAAGTAACTGGTTATCCGTACTCGATGAGTAGTTGTTTTATTTTTCTAGATTGGAGCCTAACTTGGTTGTAGAACACATCGTAAGCACCCTGTGGGCTAAATGCATGAATAAGCAAATACTCTTTCCCTTTACGCTAAAGGGAATCCAACGGATACATTTGTTAGGAATGTAAGTGTTAAACTGAAGGGTATGAAAGCAGCTACGGTACAAAGAACAGAGTATGTTGAACTGGTGGAAGCTCCCCTGTTATGTAATGTCATGTTGATTAACTATTAATAATAATTAGCAGAAGAAGGATGTGTAAGTAAAGACCACAAAGAAGTAGCTCAAAAACATATAAGTCAAAAGTCACTTCGATCTTAACTGCTGAAAACATCTCACATCAGCAATGATAAACACGAGGAAAGTCAACTAGAAAGGAAACTGAAGATATAAGTTGCTGTCTTTTGTGGCATCGTGGTTTGACTCAAACTACTCTCTACTTTACGTGCTAAAGCATAATACCTGCGGCTGCCAATTGCATTGGTTGTCCTTTGATGAAAACAACGAATATGACTAAAAATGCCCAATTCATGGTACAATTAACTACCAATCCTTCATATTTTTGCCTTTCATAAATATTAAAGCGAATGTAAGGAAACGGTATACATCATACATTCTAGTTCCCAATCCACTAGGTGAAGCAGACACAAAAATTAATAGTGAACTTCGACCTCAACAAGCACTAACGTCGTGAGTTCGTCGTGTGTTCCGATCTAACAACTGGATGACACATATGAAACTTTTATTTGGTAAGTACTGCCAACTGCGTGGAGGCTAAGTCTGAAAAATATGCAGCTGCGCATATACTCACGCATGGCACACTTCTTCAATATGGCGTTGAGTCGAAAGTCACAGCGACTGAGAAAGCCCATTTCTCGCCTTGAGGTTGGAATGAGTACCTCTATATCAGCAGAAAGGAACAATAAGACTTTGAGATCAACCAAGAGGAGACTCGAGGATAAATATTATCCTGTAGAGATCGTTGAAATAGAAGGAGCAGGCAAACGAATTAAGGTATGGAATCAATACGGGAATGGAATCTATTACAAACAAATGTAATTGCCAGTCAAAGTTTTGAATACTTCAGAGATAGATTAACCACGGTTAACTATAGCTGTATACCACGTATGCCACTAATTTAAATACATCAGGACTTCTTTTTATGAAAATAACTATTAGAAAACTCTTTTAACATTTGTATAATATTTTTATATACTTCTTTTTTAGCTGGGACATCCAGGGTGGAGAGTATGCAACATGTTCCTACTGACCATGCACAGTTTCAAGCTCACGGGCACTTCCTCCAACAAATGGGCAGTTTTTACCCTTAACATAGTGCCATTATACTTCATTAAATTGTATAGTAGGCCTATTCGCTTACTATCCACTCTGGCAGTCACCCCTGTCAGAATCGTCTTATTAGAAGGAAGACAGTGTTTGATAGATGTAGATGTAGATGTCACAATACTTGGGTTACGAGGAAAAATACGACGAGTGGAAGAATCTAACTGAAGAAGATGGCTCGGAATTCCCTATTGTTAAGCTTGAACAGCTTGTTATACCCGCAAGAGCGATGCTCAACGAACGAACTTTACAGTTTTGTACACGAATGAGGCTACGAATTAAAAGGTCATTGGGGGCGTCCAGGAAGGATTGTCCTGAAGTAAGATTTGAGCTCGCCATTGACCTGGACATTTACAAGTCATTGTTTCAGGACATTGGTGTCCCTGCTTCAGGGCCAAATGGTGCAAGACAAGTAGAAAAAACGATGACCTTATTGCTATTCTTGGTAAAAGTTGGGTTGTTCTAGTAAGGAATAAATATGGTGACTTTCAGTATGTTGTTGAAGGAACATTTAGGTTTTGTTTGGTATTAAGGCCACAAATAAATGACTTTATTAACGTCTGTGATCGATTCTTACCTTACAAATTTGAGCAGGAGCCATCAATGGTTATCAAATTTATTAGGTCAATTGGAAAAGCTAGGCTTTTCCAAGAGTTATTTCCAATATGAGTTAAAGGGAAATTGAATTAAGGGCTTTACAGCACCAATAGTTTAATGCTATAATGTCTCTACCCTGTGATTGGTTTAAGTGCACATTTTAAGAATCATAGACAGTTACGTCTTAAGTTTGCTTTTATTTCCAGCATCAAGGATAGATAGACACAAGCTAAGAAGCATTTGACAGTATTAGCAAATCATAGGTGGGGAAAGTAATTGTAAAACTTGTCATATGATTTTTAATCATGTCCATAGCTAAAGTAATACTAAGATGAAAATTGTATATGTCATTCACGTGGGATCATGCAATTCCTTATCCATCTGTGATTCTTTTTTGGAAGATGGGTGCAACAAACCTTTTCAGTGCATGAGCTGCATTGTTTTGTGCATGATTTTATTGAATGTCCTTTACATTTGCAGTTACTGCATTGATAACTACCTTTTAGTCGTTCAGCTGCTTTTGCTTCCAAATATTGTATTCTGGTTTTTTTAAAAAATCATCTGCTGAAGTGCTTCTGTAGCTCGATGGTTTGAGGATTGAAATTAGTGTTTTGACGCCTGGTCATTGTATTTCTCAAGACCCTGCTGATAGAAATATGATATATTTTTGTACAGTTTCAAAAATTGCGGTACATGACAATGAAATGCGTGCATGTATGGCGTTACTTCAGTAGCTAGATATATCTTTGAAAAGTCTCTGATCCATTCTTTGACTTATTCCTGAAATGTATCTACAACCTCAATGGATGGGAATATTTCTTTCATTCTGAAATAAAAATCCAAGAACTTTCTACAGATACTTTGTGAAATTCTTCTTCTGCTGCATCTTTGAACCCAGGAAGCAAATCTTTTACACTAATAGTTTTAAAAATGAGTAACTTCTCAGGTCCAGTCAATCTCTGATATTAAAGTTTTTTTGTGTCCTTGTTGATGTCAAAATTAAATGAAATGTTAAGTGAGCTCAAATACTTCAAGAAACTCTCTAAGTGCCTGTGCTTGGCAATGTCAAAAGTAGAAACCACAACTCTCTTATCAATGGCGTCTACAGTTTTAAGTGCCAAAACAAGGTTCTCTAAAAGAATATATGATATACGAAGGAATAGGTGCAAGGCATCTATTACTACATGATCCATTGGATTGAATTCGAAAAGAGGTATATGTTGGCAATTGTTTTTGTGGCCAATAGAGTCTTTCTTTATGGAATCAATTGTCCTTGATGATTTTGCATCCTCGCCATTAAGGGGCCAAGCAATATTTCGATTGGCTGGTCCTATGCCACAAACAGTTGCAAGAAATTTCCAATCACCACAGAGGAAAAATTCCAATCTACAAGTGGCTCCTGCATATGTAATTGTTGTAAGGGTAGCGATTTCCTCTCGTAAATCTACCAAGGAGACTTTTATTCCTTCATAATTGTCCTTTGTTTTAATTATAGCTAGAACATAGTTTCCTTTTTCTGTTGCTGCTATTTCTCCTTCATTAATAATACAATATGATACATTAAGTAGTTGTAAGTGTTTACCGATCTTTGTTCCGTCTCCTGTGCGTTTAATTTTCAAGATATCTCCAGAGATAAGGTTCTCCCTCAAAAGACGTTCAATCTGCATCAATAAACTGTCTTTAAACTTGATTTGAACCCCATCAGCATATCCAGGTGTAGGATATACCACCCATTGCTTATTCAAAAATTTAAGGCGATTGTTCAAAGTGTAATAGGAAGGAAGTTCTCTGGTAAACATAGAAATCTTATGCCAAGCTTTATATGAATTATTGAACTTATCTTTGATATACAAAAGTAGCAATACATCATCTAATTTGTTAGCCTGCTCTTCAGTCAGAGCACTCTCTTGTGCAAATGAATGAGAGAATTCTTCCTCACTAATAAGGCTCACAGAGTCAAAGGATTCATCAACTGGATCATAAAATGTTACTTTGTAAGGGACAAGTTATAAAGCCCCATAAAATCAAGGGCTGCCTGACAGTTGTTTCTCAGCTCTCTTTTTATTCTATATTTGCTTCTTTTTGAATACTCTGCATAAATAATACTTTTTCTTTTACAAATTTTGCTTTGTCTTTGCTGCTGAATCAATTTATTCACTATTGCTTTGAACTTCAGTTTCCAGAAATTTGCAACAGATCTCATTTTTTCAAGATCCTTTTCCAGATTTTGCTGCTTAGAGGAAGATGCTCCCAGCTGATCCTGAAGTTCATAATTTTGTTCAAGAAGTCTTTTATTCATCTCTGCAAGTTTTAGCTTGCATGTTTCAGATATATATATATATATATATATATATATATATATATATATATATATATATATATATATATATATATATATATATATATATATATATATATATATATATATATATATATAATCTTTAGTCTATAAGGCTCAGAGTGAATCAAATTGTCCAAGAATGCCCTATATTGCCTTCCTCTACTTTTCTTGGCTTTAAAGGGGAAGTTCGGTCCAAAACTAAAATTTGATATGTTGTAGAGAATGTTGTAAAACCCCATGATCTGAAATATTTTTGCTCTTACTTGCGTACTTTTCCAGATATTCCAAGTTGTTTCTCGTCAAAATCAACCTCGTGTTAGGCCGCCATTCAAAACTTTTCGAAGCAAGGAAGTTGTTGTTGCACTGACGTCATCACGTTCAAAAACACACTAAATCCTAAGGTTCCGGTACTAAACTATGTGTATTTTGAGAAGAATACTCTCGCATTTGTGACTTAAAAGCAACTTATTTTTACTACCAAGACCAGAATAAGAGTACATAATACTGAAGATAAAGTAAATTTTATAGTTGCGCGTATTTCAAAAGACAGCGATGTTGCAGTTAGCTAAGTCAGGATAGTTAGTAGTACCCATAAATATCCACATAAATCTTTGGAAATGGACACTAGAGAGGAATATCAACATTTGGAGGTTGACTTTCATATCAAATAGGAATGTTCTAGTGATGGTGAAACCAAACGAATGAGCAAAGACTCCACAGCGTAAGCAACAGTGAACACGAAAGACATGGTTAATTTGATAAAAATTAATCAAGTAGGGAAGTCAGCTCATTAAATACGACCATAGGCAAAACATATTTTGCCACTTTCAAAATTATAGAAAGAGAAAACATCGTTTCAGCAAGCCAAGAGGGGATAATTGAAATCTCAATATACATTATCCGCCAACTACTGAAATACCATATGAGTAGAATTAGTTTTTGTACCCATTCAACTATGCATCCTATTGCCTAGCTATTATTTAGAACAGTATCGCTGAATAGGAACATAGCTTCTTTACTTTGTACCTTCAAGGCGCAGGCAAATTTGTATTTCAATGTAAGTACTCATATTCTTACATGCTTCATCTTTATCTGGCTTTACTAATGACGGAATAATTTTCGGGTATATGCAGGTAATACTAAAGGTACCAGCGCTTTCCTGCAAAATTGTAATTACATAGAGTCTTTCATAAGTTAGATAAGATGTGATCTGCTGATTCTATCCAAATTTTTTTTCGCTATCACGCTCTTTGCTACCTGTCAAAATAGGAGTTACGGTCAGGTTTTATTACCGCATATTTCATCTAAAGGGTATTCTCAATCTAGCATATTTGTAATTGTGTCTAAATAGTAAAAATAAGTTGCTTTTAAGTCACAAATGCGAGAGTATTCTTCTCAAAATACACATAGTTTAGTACCGGAACCTTAGGATTTAGTGTGTTTTTGAACGTGATGACGTCAGTGCAACAACAACTTCCTTGCTTCGAAAAGTTTTGAATGGCGGCCTAACACGAGGTTGATTTTGACGAGAAACAACTTGGAATATCTGGAAAAGTACGCAAGTAAGAGCAAAAATATTTCAGATCATGGGGTTTTACAACATTCTCTACAACATATCAAATTTTAGTTTTGGACCGAACTTCCCCTTTAAGCTCTTTTACAAGCAAATTCTGAAGCTTTGTGAGGAAGCAAGTAAGGATCCTTTGGTTTAAATTGATGTCTTCTATGGCAGCCTATTGTAACATGCTAACAACAATTTCTTGTAGAAGAGGTCTTTCAATTTGCTTTTCATTTCCTTTCTTTGCAATAGCAATTTTGAACATTAATTGCCTAAAGGAAAAACTGAGCTTTTCAAATTTTGTAAAAATTCGTTCTGCAGTATTCTAGAATGAAGACAGGCTAGAAAAAGAATATGCAAGAACCAAAACTGTTAAAGTATTACTACAGTGTTTTTTGCTGCTTTGAACATTTTTATTAATGCACTTGTCATGAATAGAGTTGAGAGCCCAATTACTAATGAAAGCTCTCTTAGAACAGATGTAGAGCAGGCTTCATTCAGCTGCCCTTTGTAGCTTAGGCCTATAGAGTTGTACTTTTCGCCTGAGGGCAGCGGTATAGACATAACTATATATTTAGAGGGGCAAAACAAGTTGAAACTGAGGATGAGAAGATAGGGGTCTGGGCAGGGGGTGTAAAAAGGAGGGAGGGGAATAACTAAGGTGTAATATGGGGATGTCTCCAGAGAAGGCTAACCCTAGGGCGCAGAGGTCAATAAAGTAAAAAGGGGTCACTCATATTGTTGAAATAGCAGCTGCTATGAAGTGGAAGGAAAGTGTGATGGGGTTTAGGGGAATTTGCACCATAAAAACTTCCGGATTATGCTCTTTAAATCTCAAGAAAACCCGTCTGAGAATAAAGATAAGCCCTTTATAACACAGCAGTGAGCAAACTGTAGAGGTAATTTATATGCATATGAGGACCTTCTCCTCACATCTACAAAGTTATTGCAGATGTGAGTGTTTCTCGGACATTAACTTCTTGTAATTGCCTATCCTTACTTTTTGGCCAACATTGGCCCATTTTCACCACTTTTTACTCCGCAAGCAAAATATGCCACTGAGGGTGACCACCTAACTAACTGTGCCCTGCCACTACACTGCGTCCAGAGTCCTATGCTCAATACTATGCCCTAAGTCCTTCTGTGCCCGATTATACTGTAACTGTACGAGTACGGCTACCTTAAGTTTAACTAAAAACTTCGAACACTTACTGATTTACCTCCCGAATTACATATGGATCATCAGATAAATGCCGCGATTTACTACTTTCTATATCTCCAACCCTACATGTTTGTTCTTTGTTCTCTACAAACGCCTTATTCATTCTGACGGCAACTGAAATACTCCTAAGAAAGTTTTCTCAACATGCAAATTTCTGACAATAACAGCATGGTCGATACCAACAAGCCAAGAAAGACGGTACTTATATAAAGAAAGTGCTAGTAAACTTAGTATAATTTTAAATAGGACTAAATCAACTTCAATATGAGACTGATTGTCACATGGCAGAGGGCATGCATACCTTGCAAGCGAGGTTTTCCGCGAAGGGGCTGGTCTGCAAAATACAACTCACGAACAAATTCAAATAAGTAAATTCTCGATAATGGCGTTTCCAAAAGTCAAAAAAGACGGCACGATTTCACAGATTACAGATAAATAGGACGTATTATATTAGTCCTTACAGATATAAGTATGCTTTGCAGGTGCTAGTGGGGCAAACACCAGCACTGAAAGCATTAAAATGAGGAATGAATGTCTATAGGCACGATGCGCTTGGTCTGAGCCCTTGTCCCAAGAATGATAGACTTCATGCGGTGGGGACATGGTCAGTGGCAAATGGCATATATAAGTTGAACTTTTAGGCATAATGTCTCACATGAAAGACTCGTCAGAAAGGATTCAAATCCCGAGAACCAATGTTGTGTGATTGCTAATTATCTATTCACACGAAAATATTACAAAACTATAAATCAATCTCTCTGTGATTAATATTGATAACCGAAATAAAGGTAAGCAATAGACGACATCATAACACAAAATGGAGAAATAACGAAATACTGCTGTCTTCTACATGAAATTCTACAGCCGCACTACACCAATCAAGGCTACATTACCATTGCAAGAGGTTGAAAAGGATGCAAGAGATACCTCATTGATCGACCTGAGAACACTGAATGATTTGAGAAAGAAAGTACACTGTCCATGTAGCTAGATGGTAGAAAGTTCTTTCTTCTCAGCTCAACTACTTTTTCCAGTCCGTGGCAAACGGATTGAGACCTATAATGAAAAATTTCTCTTTCAAATCCATGCCCAGGGGCAAGTTATTTACTCCCAATGTACCTCTTTTTGCCAATTGGCGCAGGAGAGCCATCGTAGCTCCATAGTCATGTGCCATGGATCTGTCGTTAAGTGACGAGTGCCCATTGTGGTCAAAAGTTCATTGCCGAGAAAGATCCAATACAGATTGCTATGGAGATGCGATGGCTCTTCTGTGCAAACTGGTTAAAGGGCTTACGCAATCAAATTTTTGAAAATGAATTAACATCAATTTCAGAAAAATTTCATCATTCCTCACCATTTTGGCACCATTCATGTATGCCTAAGTCAAGTAAAAGTGGCATAATTCTTCTAGTAAAATAATTCACCCGATGCGAAAATTTGATACTATCATGTGACGTCAGAAGTAGTACTCGTCAACAGAAACCACTGACAAAACACACTTTTACTGTTGACGGCGCAAGAAAGATTAATCGACGTTGTATCCAATTTACTTTAAGATGAGCAGCACTTTTAAATCTCCTTGGTTATACACTAAGCTTCCTTCAAACAGCTGATGAGTCAAATCTGAGCATTGGTGATAATTAATCGATGTTCAACAAGCAAAATGTGCCCTACTGGGACAAGCGCCTTATTGTCCGAATTGAAGCAGAATAGGCCTATTGCTATGAAGAAGACATAGGTAATATATCCCTATAGCTATAAACGATGCACAATGCGAAGAACTAATCAATGACAATAGCTGGCGAGTGTAATCTGCAATTTTATTCCAATTGACAGTCATACAGGTTTTCAACTAAATGCAGCATTCAGTGTATGATAGAGTAAACAAAGTACTAAAAGTGCCATGAAAAGACAAATTTCAAAATATGTAAGTATACTAACTAATTGCTCGGACAGCATCATGTTATAAAGAGCAAATTAAGCTCAGAAATAAAATTGACATGCGGTATAGAATGTTGTAAAACTCCGTGATCTGACATATTTATGCTCCTACATGCCTAATTTTCCAGATATTCCAAGTCAAAAATAAATCGACCTCGTGTTAGGCTGCCATTCAAATCTTTTCGCAGAAAGGAAGTTGTTGCTGCACTGACATCACCAGGTTCAAAAAGCCACTAACTTCTAAGGTTCCAGTACATAACTATGTATATTGTGAGAAGAATACTCCCGCATTTCTGACGAATAACTAATGTTTACTACTTAAACACAACTACCTATAAGTAAGACTGAAAATACCCATTAGGTGAAATATACGGTGACAAACACTGACAGTAACTCGAATATTGACAGGTAACGGAGAGCGTCGAAAGGAAGCAATTAAGATAAAATCAGCATTTCACCTCTTATCCAACTCATAAGCGACTATATGCCAGGTGTGGCGAACCCGCGGCTCGTGAGTCGCATGCGGCTCTTCGCCTAGCTTTTTGCGGCTCTTGATAACCGGCATCTACAACCATTTTCAAAACACATTTAAACAAATATGGCTTCTTAATTGTCATGCTGTTCAGAGCAGAACAGTCTGTGGTAGGCACTTGAAATGGATGCAACTGATTAGCTAAAAATCACTTGAAGTAATTCACATTCTGTAGCAAAAGGGAATTTGAGAAACCAAATGTTTTCTGAAGGTGATGATAATTAAACCCGTCTTGAGAGGTTTTCAATCCCACTTGTGCGTGAGATGAAAATAGAGTAGTTCATTTGAATAGTAAATGATTTGTATCAAGGTCGCTCCCAAAATGGCAGGGAGAAAAAGGAGAGCAAAACGAAAATATGAAGATGAGCACAGGACGTTTTCACCAGAGTGGGAGAATTCATATCTTTTTTATTGAGCATAATGGCAAACCATTCTGTCTTATTTTTCAGGGATCATTGGCGCATTTTAAAGCTTCAAATATTCAGCGCCACTTAAGCTCATTTCATGCTTCCATGGACCATGAATTTCCAAAAGGTGCTGAACTTTGTTAGCAAAAGTTATTCACTTTGAAACTTCAGGCAGAGAAGCAGATACAGCTTTTCCAAAAATTTACCAAGCAGTCAGAGATCGCAACACTTGCATCATATCAACTGGCTTGGAACATTGCGAAGGCTAAAAAGACATATGATGAAGGGGAGTTTGTTGAAAAATGCCTCAGTTACGCTGTTGATATCTTATCCCCTGACATTAGCAAACCAAAACGAATGGTATCAGACCTTCACCTGTCCCGCCACACTGTTGAACGCAGAGTATCAGACATCAGCATGGTTATTGAGTTACAGTTGCACTCTGACCTTCAAGCATGTGAATATTTCAGTGTTGCATTGGATGAGAGTTGCGACATACAAGACAAGTCTCAGTTGGCAATATTTGCACGATCTATGTCCAAAAATTGTATTATCAAATAAGATCTCCTTGACATTGTGCCATTGAAAGACAGAACCCGTGGCATAGATGTGAAAGCATCGATGATGGTTGCATTTGCAAAAGCAAATCTTCCCATACCAAAACTAACTGCAATTGCAACGGAAGGTGCGCCAGCCTTGGTCAGATCTGTGAATGTACTGTTTGGCCTGTACAAAACTGACCAAACAGTTTCCGAGGTTTGGAATTTCCATTGTATCATCCACAGAGAACAACTCGTGTCTAAATCATTGAATTTAGACAACGTCATGAAGCCTGTGATGGAAATCATCAACTACATCCGCACACATGCACTTAACCACAGATAGTTCAGGAATCTCATCAATGAGCTGGACCAAGGACTTCCAGGTGATCGGCCCCTGCACTGCACTGTGAGGTGGCTGTCAAAAAGCAAGGTACTCTCTCGCTTCGTTGAGCTTTTGGACGCTGTGAAACTCTTCATGGACGAAAAGGGCAAGTACTATCCCAGAATCACCGACCCTGAGTGGGTTATGGATCTGGGCTACTTGGTCGACATGCTGTCACTTCGACAGGCTCAACCTGACACTGCAGGGTAAGTTTAAAATGCTGTCGGACCTGGTGCAGAGCGTGCTTGCGTTTATCAACAAACTGGAGGTGTTCAAGGCGCACTTTGAAAAGGGTCCAATTAACGCATTGTCCCAATCTGCTAAAAGCCAGTGGGCAAGTCACCAGTGCCACCTTGAGTAATCAAAGAGTCGGATATGTAACACTGGATGAACACCGGCACGAAAGCTTCATGAGCCAATTTCATGACCTACAACTGAAAAGGCCACATATTACTTTCCTAGGTGACCCATGTAATGCAGAGAAGGGCTGTTTGAAAGCCCCGCTAGTAACAGATGAGGTTGCAGCTGAGTTGGAAATGATTGATCATTATGAGGAGGTCCAACTGAAGCCTGTTTTAAGGGTGGGGACTATTGAGTTTTGGAAAATGATCCCATTAGAAAAATACCCAAATATCAAACGGGCTGCGCTTAAGATACTGTCAATGTTTGGGTCAACATACATGTGTGAGTCTGTGTTTTCAACCCTGAAGCATGTGAAATCAAAGCATCGGTCTGTTCTGACTGACACCCATGTGAAGGAATTGCTTAGAGTTGCAACTACAGAATATAAGCCATACTTGAAGAAGATTGTTCAAGACAAGGAATGTCAAATATACATACATATATATATATATATATATATATATATATATATATATATATATATATATATATATATATATATATATATATATATATATATATATATATATACATATATATATATATATATACATATATATAATATATATACACTAGGGAAAAACGATGTAGATATCTAAAATATATTATTATATTTACTGACTGTTTGTTAATTTACGCCGGAGACTTGTGCAAGCCATATTAAATATATACATACATATATATATATATAATAACCTCCAATAACCTCTCTTCCAACCAACTCATAAAAAGATTAGCATAGGCCGGAGCGAACTTTGTGCCTATCGTCGTTCCTAACTGTTGCCTATATATCTCATTTCATTTCATTGTCATTTCATTCTTTTAAGGAGGGTTGCCCTTCAACAGAAGTTGGTTTTCAAGAGGCCCTCCATTAAAAACATCTAATTACAATAATACTGATAAAATCAATTAAAAATTAAGCGCTAATATCTTATTTACAATTTTCGAAGAGCGATATACAACCTTGAAAGATCAAAAGTTACAAAAAACAACAACAACAAAAAAAACACAGTTTTTATATACTTGTCTTAAAAGTGTATAGCGAGGTAGGCTGCTTCGACCCGGCTGATAGACCAGTCCATAGTTTTGCACCTCTGAAAGGGAAACACCTTTGTCCAATAGTTGATTTTTTCAAAGGTTATCTCAGATCCGTTCCAGTGTTACGCAAGCTTTTAACTGAGCACGTAGAATTTCGGATGAAAAGGTCACATAGGTATTGTCGAGCCATCTCATTCAAGGACTTGAAGACCATTATCTTAGATTCACTTGATACTAGTTCATCAATGGTCTTCCATCCTAGACTGTCGATAAGAGGTCTGCCTGGGGCATCGAAGCTGCTGTTCGTTATAATTCTGGCAGCACGGTTTTGGAGTTTTTGCAGTTGCTTGATGTCAGTCAAACCAGCGCAGCCCCAAACCGAGCAGCTATAGCGAAAATGAGGCTCGACAATACCCGTGTAGAGAGTTTGCAAGGTTTCTTTCGGGAGAAAGGACTTGGCGTGCTTTAGAAAGCCAACTGCTCTGGAGACCTTGGTAGAAACTGCTTTGATTTGTTCTTTCCAATCCAGAGATTGGTCAATTTGCAAACCAAGGTGCTTTGTTGTTTTCACTACTTCAAGCTCATTATTGCGCATTTTCAATTTCAAAACTTTATCCTGATTTTTGAGAGAGTTATGTTTCTGCTTGGTACAAATAAGCATGGAATGGGTTTTCGCAACGTTCAAGGAAAGTTTATTCCCTTGAAGCCAAGAGTCGAGTTTCCTGAGATGGTTGTTAATAGCCTCATTCAGCCGGGTCAAATCGTGGGACTGGTAGCACAGACTGGTATCATCAGCATACACGGATACGTTAGATTCCTGGACAGCCTGTGGGAGATCATTGATGTAAATGAGAAAGAGAAGTGGACCAAGACAAGATCCTTGGGGGACCCCAACCTCTATATTCCCAAGTGTAGAATCAACACCGTTAACCGTACAGAACTGTTTACGGTCAGATAAGTAGGATTTAAACAATGAGAGTTCACGTTGGTGTACACCGTAAAGATCGAGTTTTCTAAAGAGAATCTCATGATCTACAGTGTCGAAAGCCTTTTTAAGGTCGATGAACACGACTCCCACTAGCCTACCAAGATCCATTCCATTGTACCAATCGTCAGTATTTTTAAGTAAGCTTGTTGCTGTTGAGTGGAGGCGCAAAAAGCCAGATTGGACAGGTGAAAAATGACCATTTTCATTCATGTAATGGTACCATTGGTCTGTTAGTAGTTTTTCAAAGAGCCTTGAGATGACAGGTAAGACTGATATCGGCCGATAATTGTGCTTTTCAGATTTATCTCCTTCTTTGAAAACTGGAGTGACTCTAGTAACCTTCCATGAATCTGGGAAACAACTTGTTTCAATAGATGTGTTGAACAAGAAAGCAAGCGAGTTTTCAATAAAAGGTACCGCTAGCTTAAGAAAGTAGCTAGAGATGTAGTCAGTCCCAAAGCTCTTTGCTGCCTTAACTTTGGCGAATGCATCCCTGATCTCATGTACTTCTATGGTCATGAAATGAAACGTTTTCTTCTGTTTATTAATTTCATAGTCACCAACAAGAAGTGGGTTTGAAGTGGGATTGATTTTATCCGCAAGATCCTTACCTACTGAGCAGAAGAAATTGTTCATGGAGTTTGAGATTTCATTTTTCTTGATATTAACCGAACCAGATTGCTTAAGGCAGTCAATGGTGCTAGACTTTGATCTCTTGTTAAGAAATTCATCGATGGCCTTCCAAGACTCTTTCATGTTACCCTGACATGGAGCTATTTTTGCAGTGTAATACTGCCTTTTCAACTTAATGTTAAGGACATTGACTTTATTACGGACCTGTTTAAGAATCCATGGGGATTTGGGACTTTCTTTAAACTGCTGCCTTTTTCAGCTTGTCCCTGGTCTGCATTAGTTTCTTTAGATCTTTGTCAATCCCTGGACAGTAAGTCTCAGAACACGCATTTCCGTCATTGGGGCATGTTTCTCTATGATCGCGGAAAAAAGGTTTGACCACAAGTTTACAAGAATATCTATGTTATCTGTAGCAGTAAGCATTTGCTCCCAACTAATGCCAGAAACATCAGCCAGGAAAGCTTCTTCATTAAAATTTTTCATCTTTCGGGTTTTGATCATCTTATGTCCCTTAAATCATCTTACGGCACCATTAAATTTTCGTATGCAATAGACCAGAAAATGATCACTTAGGGAAATTTCATGTACTCCAGATTTCAATATGTTTCTGGCACAAGTTGTAGCAATATGGTCAATAATGGTTGAAGTATTTAGAGTGACCCTAGTTGGTTCATTTATAAGCTGTTCGAAGTTGAACAATTCATAGAGACTGAACAAATGTTTAGTTTCGTTGTCTATGGGTTGCTCAACACATTTTGGAATGAGATCACAGTTAGTGTCTCCCAAGAGGATTAATTCTTTGTCCTCCTTGTCCAGACACGATAATACCTTTTCCAGCTTAATGAAGGAGCCAACCGGGCTGTTAGGTGGCCGGTGCCAAACAAGAACGAGAAAAGGTTTGCTTTTAGGTGGTTCAATTTCGATACAAATGAGTTCCAAATCGTCAGTAGGAACGTCAGAACGACATTTGTAAGTAACAGAATCCTTAAGATAGACAGAAACGCCACCACCATTGCATGTCATATCCAAACACTCCTGATGGTAACCAGTCACACTAGTTAACTCCTTTGGGTAGCTAGGATCAAGCTTAGTTTCATTAAGACCTAAGATGTGAATCCCAAGGTTCTTTGTCTAAATTTGAACCTCATTTAGGTGGCTTGGAAGGCCATTAATATTCAAGGATGCAATCACCATACCCTATTGTTAAATCTCATCTAAATGCCATATCTTATTGTTAAATTCAAAATAGATATTGTTAAGGACCAGGGATGCCAATCCAACCAGGGTGTCAGTAGCCACGGCTGGATTAACCCTCCTACCCAGTGCTTCCCTCATGGCTTCAAGACTCTCCCTATGGGGTTTACTGGGATAAAGCCCTACTACATCAACAGTGCAGAGAAAAGCCCCATCCGGTATGCTACCTACCTTACCTAGCCTAGCTAAAAAGTGTTTAGTATCCTTAACATAAGACCTAGTGAAGCCGACCAACGGATTGAGGTGGTGATCTAAATACTCCGATATATCCTCTGTTATACTACCACAATTAGAGATGACTGGACACTCCTTAACGCTACTAAGACCCTTGTGGATCTTAGGTAAAAGATAAAATCTAGATATATATATATATATATATATATATATATATATATATATATATATATATATATATATATATATATATATATATATATATATATATATATATATATATATATATATATATATATAGACCCTCAAGAAAAAATTCCAACTTTTAAAACGTTTCGGCACAAGCCTTCATCAGTTATAACAGTTATAAGTTGGAATTATTTCTTGAGGGTCTATTTATGTCTTTACAAATTTCTTTATGACTGGAGCTATTTGAGTATATATATATATATATATATATATATATATATATATATATATATATATATATATATATATATATATATATATATATATATATATATATATATATATATATATATATATATATATATATATATATATATATATATATATATATATATATATAATTCAATAGCCTTTCCACTAAAAGTTTTTAAAAATTTATATAGACTCTCATAATAAAAACAACTGTGTGTAACGCTTCGCGTATAGCTTCATCAGAAAAATCTTGTGATGATTTTTCTGATGAAGCTATACGCGAAACGTTAAACAGTTGTGTTTATTATGAGAGTCTATATATATATATATATACATAATGCAGAGATATATATATATATATATATATATATATATATATATATATATATATATATATATATATATATATATATATATATATATATATAAATATATATATATATATATATATACATATAAATATATATATATATATATATATATATATATATATATATATATATATATATATATATATATATATATATATATATATATATATATATGTATATATATATATATATATATATATATATATATATATATTTGTATATAATGTGGCTTGGATAATCCTCCGGCTTGAATTAACAAACAGTCAGTAAATATAATATATATTAGACGAGAAAAGAATTAGCAGTAGAATGCAGTTCTCTATAATAGAATGTGGTTCGTTGGGTTGAGTCTCTTCGGATATATTCAAGTTCTCATTCTACTGCTTTCAAATCTTTCTTGTATTCATGTCTGCATTTACTGATGAGTTCGGATGTTTTGCTCAACAGATTTGTAGTATGGATGGAATTTATGATAAACAGCTTAGTACGCCTAAAACATGGTAACGCTTTTTCATGCTGTAGTAAACAGCTTGTCTTAAAGGCATAGACTGCATTTACCATTGTTCGGCACACTATATGTCCTTTTCAAAATCCCCCAGCTAACTGTAAAGCTCTTGCTTTTCTGTTTTAGCTTCCATACGTATTTTGTTAACTGCGTGTTGTTCCTGTATTTTATATTGTTGAAATCTTTGACATAGTTCCTATATCTTTCTTTGAAAGGTGTCTCTGATAATCCAATGTAGAACTTGTATCTTCTTCACATCTTACAGTGTATGATGGTGATGTTAGGTGTTAGGCAGTTTCCTTGCAGTGGACAGTTGGTATCCTTGTGGCAATGATCTAGGCGACTATCTTGCTTTGGTTTCTTAAATAATGACTTGTTATGCGATGATATAATGGAATTTAAGTTCTTCATACAACTGCAGCCGATCTTTATTGTATTTCAATTAATAATCTTATGTAATTTCTTTGATTTAGGGAAGTGCTTGTTTATTAGGTGAAAAAATATTTTGCCAATGTTAGTCTTTACGTTTTGAGAATAGGGGGATTAAACTAAATAATAGTCTTCTTTCGATTTCTGTGCTCTTTTTTCTTCATTTTTATTTGCTTGAATATTTTCTAATTGGGTGGAAAACAAGCTGTCTTTTAATGCATTTTCATATTCGTTTTGCTTTTCATGAATATATAGTATCTCTATTTGATGATATCTTTGAAAGTCTTACTGCAATTGACTTTGGTAGCTGGTTGATGATGGCAGAAGGGGGGTTTGAATTATTGTGTATGTACTTTATATTACTATTTGGTTTTCTATAAGGCCGGTATATTCCTGTAACGAGGTGGAATGTCACATCTAAAAAGTCGACAGATTTCTGTCGGCCAGCTGAGAAAGTAATTCATAGACCACAGTCCTTGAACACTTCTATTATCTGTTTCTTTCCTTTCAATTTGGGGGCCAGACAGGTTTTCAAATATGCCCAAACCAACTTTTTCATATAAACCAGAATTAACTTTATAAGTTACTTCACCTAGCAAGTTCAATATATAACTACCAACCAATTCGCAGCATTCTGAACCATCGAAACATACCATAGGAATATCAAAATCTTCCTTACCTTCTTTCTTTATAAAGGGAAAGTCATCGTAAAAGAGAAATGTCTTTCTTGCTTGCATGATTATATTATCTTCTTGGTCAGTTATTTCAGCATGGTGTTTTGCAAATGAAATAGCCTTTTTTAACCAGGTCACAGGATATGCATGGATAGAAACTCTTTACATCAAATGAACGTGCAATTCTGTCTATGCTTTATGTTGTTAAACCAAATGCTGACGTCTTCTGTATTTTTCCATTTATTGACTGTTGTAGCATTTCTTATGTTACTATTGATTTTGTATAATATCTTTTTACTGATCTTCCAATTTTCAGACCAAGGGGGATTAATTAGTCTAAATGATTTGGGATGCTGATTGGGAGATTTTTTTGATAGTGTAGCACTAACTGTAGCATAAGTCAATTCAGCAGCACTTCATTTTTACTACTGATGATATATTTGCACGCAAGGTATAATGTATAATGTGCTCATTGATTCAACTTAGGTCAACCGCCTTCAAGACGAAGTTCAGAAGATGGCAGAGGAAAACAATAAATTTGCAGCCAATAATGAGAAACTTCAAGGAAAAGTTGACCGACTGAAGGATGAGATTGACAAAATGGCCGCCGAAAATGCAAAGTTTGCAGAAAATAACACAAATCTTTTCTCTCTGTGGCATTTAATTTTGATATATATTTGGACTTCTTTCAATTTTTCTATGCTGTCATCAATTGAGAACTTATCCGCAACTCTCTTGGTTTCAAAGTTAAATGACGATACTCTCTTCTGGTTGGACTTTAAATACGTTTTTGCAACATTATCTGACAGTGATATATTGTATTCTGTTGGATGCACCAAATAGGTATTTCGAGACTTCTATACATATAAACATACATATATATATATATATATATATATATATATATATATATATATATATATATATATATATATATATATATATATATATATATATATATATAAATATATATATAAATAAATATATATATATATATATATATATATATATATATATGTATATATATATATATATATATATATATATATATATATATATATATATATATATATATATATATATATATATATATATATATATATACATATATATATATATATATAGTCCTAAAATATTAATGTCACTAGATAAGCAGATGTTGAAAAAGCTCGAGAACCTAACTAAAGCACACGAGGAAGAATTAACTGAGAAAGAAATCATCTACCTAACTAATTTTAATTACAAGACCAGTCAACTATATGGTCTACCAACAATGCATAAGAGTATGAAAATACATGAAGAAATACAAAAAACCAAAACTGAATACATTTCAGCCGTACAGCCTGTGATGAACCTTATGGTGATTAGACTTTATCGTACGCCATATTGAAATGTGTTAGCTTTAGTAAGTATTCTTAGGTCATTAGGTAATTTAGTTCAGTTTTAGAATTTACGTACCGGTTATTTTAAGTTGCTTTTGTTTGGTTTCCTAGGTCACTATGACGTATAGCGTCGGTTCTGAGCTAGGCTGTCATCACTTTAGTATCGCTATTGTATGTACACGTAGGTCGATTTATTATCGTCATGGGAACATAAGTCAGGGGTAGATTTTCCTTTTGTTGTATATTTTGAGTAATGAAGTAATAAGACTAATTTTGTGCACCGTTCTATTATATAAGAAGCAAGCTTATGCGAGTAATTCAGTGGGGTTCAGAAGAGCCAGAGTGTAATGGTAAGAGTAGGCCGTCGATCATTCAAGAGTATTAAAGGATTTCGATATTAATATCAGTATTTTTAAGACTGGTTTGTTTTTACTTGTCTTGGCTCTCGGGAATCCTCTCACAAGTGGTGTCAGAAGTGGGATTTCCGAGTATTCACTGAAGGTTGATAAACTAGTAAGTGAAAAGATAGGAAAGCAAATCAAAGATAGTTATGGGTGGCGGTCGAAACAAGAAAGCGGCGCAACAATCAGAAGGTGAAAATACATATGAACAAGATGTTGGCATGGGTGCACAAGGGGGCCAGAACAGTGAAATGGTGCAGTTAATGAAGTGGTTGGCTGAAAGAGAAGAAAAACGGAGAGAGGAAGATAAAGAAAGAGAGAACCTCATGCTGCGGTTGGCGGAATCGATCAGCAGGCAGCAAACGGCAGTGACAGAAGATTTGAGGAGTACGGAGCGAGAACGAGAGGCCCGCGAAGAAACAAGACGCAGGGAGGAATACGAAAGGATGGAAAGGTTCAAAGCAGATCAGGCAATGTTAGAACAGCGGTTGGCGATAGAACGAGAAGAGAGGGAGGCATGGATGAAACAAATGGAAGCAAACAGGGAAGAAGAAAGGCATATTCGCAAAGAGGGCTTTGAGAAGAACATGCTTTTCAACATGGGACAGCCAAAGTTGCAGAGATTGACAGAGTCAGACGACATTGAGCATTACCTGACGACATTTGAGAGGGTTGCACATGCATACAACTGGCCGCAAGACATGTGGGTTCTGAATTTAGCACCCTTACTCACTGGTAAGGCACAATCAGCATACGCAAGTCTGAACATGGAAAGGGCAAAAGAGTACCATCTAGTAAAAGAAGCAATATTAAAGTGGTATGATATTAATGAGGAGATCTACAGGCAACGTTTCAGGGGTGCAAAGAAGAAGGCAGAAGAAACATATTCAGGGTTTGGTGTACGACTCAATGATATGTTTAACAAATGGACAGGGACAGAAAAGGAAGAAAGAACCAAAGAGGAAATTTGCGAAATGATGGTCATGGAACAACTGATGGAGAGCATGCCTACAGATCTAAAGATATGGTTAAAGGAGAGGAAACCGAAAACAACATTAGAAGTTGGAGAATTGGCAGATGATTATGTTGCAGCAAGAAAGTGTGCAAAGGAAGAGCAAAAAAGATGCCATAAATGCCATCAAATCGGTCATATTGCAGCAAAGTGCTGGAATAATGTGCAGGGAATACAACAGCAAACAGTCCAGTCAACAGTCACAAAGGGAGGAGTCCAGTGGAAACCAAATATAACTTCTCAATTGCAGCAACAGCCAAGATGCTTTAATTGTAACAGATTGGGACACATTGCCATGAAATGTCCAGAGAACAGGACCAGTCAACAGACGGGACAGGGAAAAGCGAATTACATAGGCACATCGGAGGATGAGCTAGTGATCAGAGAAGAACCAGTAGAATATCGTACACTTGGCAAGGTTGAAGGCAAGGTGACAGAGTTATTATTAGACACAGGGTGCTCCAAAACCATGATTGATGCCAGTTTGGTGCCAGTTGAAAAGATCAATGAAGGAAAAAGGATATCAATGCTGTGTGCACACGGTGACATGAAGCAGTACCCAATCGCAGTTGTAGAAATCGAAGTCAATGGCAAGACGTATTCGGTGGGTGCAGCAGTTGTAGATGGTTTACCAAGACCCGTCTTGCTGGGCAGAGATGTGAAAGATCTAGTGACATTGGTACTGAAAGAAGACCAACAGAGGAAAGGTTAGGCATTGGCTGTTATGACCAGAAAACAAAGATCAGAGAAAGAAAAAGAAGAGGCGATAAATTTAGTGAAGGAAATGGTATCTGAAGCAAAACCAAAGCAGCTGGTAGACATATTCAATTTCGAAGATGAAGTTTTTACAAGTGAAGGGAAGGTTAGGAAAACAAGAGGTCAGAAGAAACTGCTAAAGAAACAATGGAAGAACAAGGAACCAAACAGCAGCGTAGACGGTGACATGAATAGTATAGATTCAGGAGGAAAAGAAAAGTTGCAAAAGCTACAGAAGACAGACAGTTCATTGGTCAAGATCAGAGAGATGGTAACAGAGGGTTCGGCACCATATGAAGAGGACGATGGCCTCATTTATAGGACTTTCAACTCTGGAGAAACAGAAAACCAACAGGTGATTCGTCAGTTAGTGTTGCCAAGAGAATACAGAAAGAAAGTTTTGGAATTGGCACATGACATCCCGTTGGCAGGACAGTTGGGTACAAAGAAAACACAAAGCAGAATATTGCAACGATTCTTTTGGCCTGGTGTTTCACATGATGTGAAAGAGTATTGCAGATCATGTGCAGCTTGCCAGAAGACATCTAAAAAGGCTCCCAGAGCAAAGATGCAGTCAATGCCAATCATTGATGAAGCCTTCAGTCGTATTGCAATGGATATGATTGGACCATTAGACAGAACAAACAGTGGAAATAAGTACATCTTGGTGGTTTGCGACTACGCTACAAGATATCCAGAAGCGATCCCTTTGAGAAACATTGACGCAGAAACAACAAGCGAAGCAATGGTAGAAGTTTTCACTCGGTATGGTATTCCACGTGAGGTGCTCACTGACCAAGGTAGCAATTTCATGGCAGAACTAATGCAAAGGGTATTCGAGCTGCTACAGGTGTCACATATTAAAACAAGCCCTTATCACCCTCAGACAGATGGTCTGGTGGAACGGTTCAATGGCACTTTGAAGAAGATGTTGAACAAGTTTGCACAAGAACATCCAACAGAATGGGATAAATTGATACCATACCTCTTGTTTGCGTACAGAGAAGTGCCTCAAGAGTCAACAGGGTTTTCACCATTTGAGCTTTTGTTTGGCCGACACGTAAGGGGACCATTGGATGTATTAAAAGAAAGCTGGGAGACCAAGCATAAAGTTGGAGATGATGTATTGACATATGTGACTGAAATGAGAGAGAAACTGGCTTCCATGACAGAGCTAGTTCACGAAAACCTTGCAAAGTCCCAGGATCGACAAAAGCGGTGGTACGATCAAAAGGCAAGAAGCAGATCATTAGAAGTTGGACAAAGGGCTTTGGTATTGTTACCCTCAAGCAATAAGAAGCTACATGCAGCATGGCAAGGGCCATACATCATCAAAAGGAAAATTGGAGACGTGAACTATGAGGTCGAAATGCATGACAAGAAAAAGAGACAAAGAATTTTTCACATCAATATGTTAAAGCCATGGAACACACCTGAAAACGTCACATACATGTCAATCTTGTCAGGAAAAGAATTAGAAGGTGGCAACGAGGGTTTCAAAAATGATGAAATTCAGTACCCCTTCGAGATGGACTCAGAAGAGCCTAAAGTCAACCCTATGCTGAATGATGCGCAAAGGTGTCAGTTGAAAAATCTTATGCAAGAATTCAAAGATGTGTTCAATGATATACCTGGAAGAACAAACCTGGTGGAGCACAAAATAGATGTTGGCGATGCAAAACCAATCAGACAGAGACCCTACAGGATTCCATGGGCACAGAGAGATGCAGTTAAGCGAGAGTTGGAAATGATGGAGCACCATGGTATCATTGAAGAATCTGTAAGCGAGTGGGCACAACCAGTTGTCATTGTTCCCAAGAAAGATTCCCAGGAAGTTCGTATATGTGTAGACTTTAGAGAAGTAAATAAGTTGGCAAAAGTAGTTCCATATCCTTTACCCAGAGTTGAAGATTTAATAGATAAGATGGCTGGAGCAAAGTACATTACAACGATGGATCTTTCAAGAGGTTATTGGCAAATCCCATTATCCAAAGATTCAAAGGAGAAGACAGCGTTTATTACCCCGTTCGGATTATGGCAATTTGTCACAATGCCTTTTGGTTTAGCAGATGCTCAGGCAACATGTCAGAGACTAGTCGACAATAGATTGATAAAAGGAGCAGAAGGCCATGCAACAGGGTATGTGGATGATATTGCGGTATATAGTATGAGCTGGAAAGATCATTTGGGTCAGTTGAGAGATATGTTCACGCGATTGAGACAAGCTGGACTGACAGTCAAATTGCGTAAATGCAGTTTTGGCATGAACGAAACTGAATACCTTGGGCACATTGTTGGAAACGGAGTTGTCAAGCCATGCATTGATAAAGTGAAGGCGGTGAACGAATCCCCCATTCCAAAAACAAAGAAGGAAGTCAGATCGTTCCTTGGGTTGGCTGGATATTACAGAAAGTTCATAAAGAACTTTGCCGACATTGCAGCACCATTAACAAGTCTTACAAAGAAGACAGCGCCATCGAAAGTCAAGTGGACAGATGAATGTAATGAAGCCTTCAAGCAGCTGAAAGTATGTTTATGTACAGAACCAGTGTTGAAAGCACCCAATTTTTCAAAGAAATTCATTTTGCAAACTGATGCGTGTGATTATGGACTGGGAGCCGTGCTCAGTCAAAAAGATGAAGAAGATACTGATCATCCAATCCTATATATAAGTCGAAAATTGTTGCCAAGAGAATGCAATTATGCGATAATTGAAAAGGAGTGTCTAGCGATTAAATGGGCCATTGATACACTTAAAGTTTATTTGTTAGGGAAGCACTTCATTTTGCAGACAGATCATAATCCTTTGAAATGGTTGGCAAAGATGAAAAACCAAAATGGGAGGTTGACTCGTTGGAGTCTTTCGCTGCAACCATACGAATTTGACATTAAACACCGACCAGGCAAGGACAATTCTAATGCCGATGCATTGTCAGGTGGTTGAAGTAGCCTCACAAAATATGAGAGAGGAAGTACTTTAAAACAAATACTGTTAGCCTTACAGACAAAATATTTTTTTGATAATTTTTGTCTATTTAGAAAAGGGGGGATATGTGATGAACCTTATGGTGATTAGACTTTATCGTACGCCATATTGAAATGTGTTAGCTTTAGTAAGTATTCTTAGGTCATTAGGTAATTTAGGTCAGTTTTAGAATTTACGTACCGGTTATTTTAAGTTGTTTTTGTTTGGTTTCCTAGGTCACTATGACGTATAGCGTCGGTTCTGAGCTAGGCTGTCATCACTTTAGTATCGCTATTGTATGTACACGTAGGTCGATTTATTATCGTCATGGGAACATAAGTCGGGGGTAGATTTTCCTTTTGTTGTATATTTTGAGTAATGAAGTAATAAGACTAATTTTGTGCACCGTTCTATTATATAAGAAGCAAGCTTATGCGAGTAATTCAGTGGGGTTCAGAAGAGCCAGAGTGTAATGGTAAGAGTAGGCCGTCGATCATTCAAGAGTATTAAAGGATTTCGATATTAATAACAGTATTTTTAAGACTGGTTTGTTTTTACTTGTCTTGGCTCTCGGCAATCCTCTCACACAGCCACAAGATTTAAACTTTAGACCAATTATAGCCTGTCCAGTCTGTGTCACAAATAGACTGAGTAATTTCCTAGACATACTACTAAAACCGTCTGTAGTACTTATTAAAAGCTATATAAGAGACGATATTGACTTCCTGGACAAAATTCAAAAAGACATTAACGTCTCAGACACCTTACTAACTTTCGATGTGACTAGCATGTATACAAACATTGACAATGAGTTAGGAAAAGGAGCTGTAACATACTAGGTGACTAGTTACCCTAATCAATTATTAAGAAAAATTTTAAAAGCATTCATTGTTAAATCATTGACCATAGTTCTTGAATGCAATGTATTCACATTCGATAACGATAACTACATCCAAATACATGGAACAGCAATTGGTACAAAGGTTGCTCCAATATACGCGACTTCAGTTATGGGATTTCTAGAAATTAAGTTGTATAGGCAAGTCGAGGAGAAATATGCCATGGACATAAAGCAACAATTTGTAAATAAATGGTGGAGATATCTAGATGATTGTTTCCTCATTTGAGACACACGGATTGATTCATCAGAAAATTTACTATCAGTTTTACAAGGCCTTCATCGAAGGATCAAATTCACTGACGAGGAAAGCAAAAAAGAAATTAGCGTCCTTGATATGAATATAATTATAGAGGACAATAAAATAGTAACAGACCTCTACTAAAAACCGACAGACAACTAACAATATGTTCACTTTAAATCCTGCCATCCCTCGCACACAAAGAGAAACATCCCCTTTAACCTTGCACGACGCTATTGTACGATAATAGAAAACGATTTATCTAAAAATGAAACACTTAATAGCCTAAAATCAGTGCTGACAAAACAGTGTTATCCCAGCAGACTTTTAGATAATGGAATTAAGAAAGCCGAGAACATACCCTTGGAAGAACTATGCCGAAAAAAACAAATGAAAACACAACTCAACCATTAGCTTTAGTCACCACACATAATCCTCGAAATCCGGATATGTTTAAAGTTATTAAAAGCACAATCTCACTACTCGATGCTAGTCCAAACATTAAAAGGGCAATGGCGAAAGTACAATTAATCAATAGCAAGCGCCAACCCCCTAACATAAAACAAATGCTAACTAAAGCCAGGTTTGTCTCAAATACCGAAAATTTACCAACATATAATACTGATAACAACTTCAAAGTAAGAAAATGCAATAACAAAAGATGTGGCACTTGTTCTCTGATCTTTGAATGCAACAAAATAAAGTTTAAAAACTCAGAAAAACCATTCATAATCAAAACTAAAATGGATTGTACAGCTATGAATATTATATATCTGATAAGGTGTACAGGCTGTGACAATGAATATATCGGTGAAACATCAAACCTACCAGCAAGAGTTAGAATCCATAAACAACAAACGTTAGATCCACGATTACGTCATTTATATGTAAATCATCATATAGCACATGGCACTATTGGTAAATCCACCTTGTTTCAAATAATCCCTGTCTTTTCTATCAACCGTGACGACAAAACATATCGTGAAGAAATCGAGCAACATTTTATAAAGAAGTTTCGCCCAGAACTAAATCGAGATCGATAAAGTAAAAGCGAGGCTGTACAGAGGTAACTTGCTTATTTACTACTGATTTGACGTCTAATATAGAGCTTTATTATGTATATATATATATATATATATATATATATATATATATATATATATATATATATATATATAAGATCGTAACTTGTCTTCATAACTTCTAGGCTGAAGATTCCTCACTGACATGATGAAACGCGTTCCGTACTTATAACGCCTTATTTTTGTCTTTCTACCTCAAAACTGTTTCTGTTTATCACAACTGCTCTTAGCGACATTAATATTTTAAGACTATATATATATATATATATATATATATATATATATATATATATATATATATATATATATATATATATATATATATATATATATATATATATATATATATATATATATATATATATATATTTATTTATTTATATAGAGGGAGAGAGAGAAAGTGTATGATGATGATGTGCCACAACCGCTGGCATGTTTTATTGAGACACTGTCTCTAAGGGGGCTCTCAACCAAGGCTAAAGAGTCTCGCCTACCCCTGAGATGGACTATTCTCACCACCGGAAGCAAACCCGGTATTTCAAAGACGCGGGGGGAACTGATAGGTAGTACATCTTGCTCAAGGGTGATATAGTGGTCACAAGACTTCTAGATTCCTTTTATGTCTTCTCTCCAGAGGAATGGCAAAATGTACCTATATGCATCAATGCATCCCTGACATTGTTTGATGTATGCCCACTAGAACATGAATTCTACTCTATTGCATGAAGATTTGACTAGCAGACACGTCAAAGTTACCCTATGATTCCTTACCCAGGAATCCTATTGCAAATATGATCACGTTTCTATTGAAGAAATCATGGTCACATTTGTTATTTAGATACCAGAATCTGATAGTGTAAGGATTGGAATGATGGAATCCGTGTAGTATAATAAATAAGCTCTTCAACTGCAAAAGTGAGGACTCTTGCACACTGTTAGTGTACATCTAGCTGCTTGTCCTTTGTTGCTTCAGGTTTATTTAGTGCACTTACAAAATGACAAAAGAATTAGCCTTATTTATTTGACTAAATCTCATATTGCCTTTATGTTAATACAAAGCAAAAACGCTAGTTCCTCCCTTCTTGAATTACTGATACAAAGCTTCCCTAAGGTCTCTAAGCAAATGAGATCTTGAAAGTATTGATAGTGACCTCAGCAAAATTGTTTGTCATATATGCACCCAGTTGATGGAAGCTGCTTTCCTCTAAATTTGCAGGAATCTAGCAAACCTAGATACGCCCACAGTTTTTATAAAGAAGTTCAATATCAATCAGTAGTCGAATTGATGTTGAATAGAAAAATGACAAGGTCTAAAAGTCATAAGGGAAAACACCGTGCACTTATACTTACGGATGAATAAATAGGCTCTCTTGTCCAGAAGTTGAAATGTTTAGTCTGCATATGTTGTTATACCCATATGTATTACTAGGAAGTACTATGGTGCAAGACTAAGCATAAAAAGATGTTTAGTTTATGTTGTTTACGTAGAGCTCATAGTGCCTCTTCTGGCTTTTTGCCAATGTGGTGATTCCATTTTGACCACCAATGATCATTACGATACACGGACCTGCCACGCAGTCTAGTCCTCCTATTTCTATGGTCTATAAGTAATTCCAAGGTTTCGAAGCTGTGATGCAAACTGTCATTCCTGTCATGCTAGTCAGACCTACCATACTACAAATAGTCATCCTCACATTGGATCTACATATACACCAGCCTATTCTTCTGAGGAATATGTCTAGGTATTAGATGAAACAACAATTTGGTTTGATAAGGCAAGCAGGTTTTCGAGACAAGGAGACAACGGGATGGTGAAATGTTCACATTTGGTCACGCCATGTAGAGCATTGAAGGATTCTGCACTTCAAGTACAGGGAAGAGAAAGATCACGTTCATTAGTATTAGACTGAAAGGCAACAACGGTGATCGCAACAAGTTGAAAGCATGAAAAGATACTGAAGTCAATTATTTTGAAGATATCTGGTAGTTGACTCTATTCAGGTTTCAAATGCTTACAAACGTCATTCAGCTGAAGAAGTAAATAATTGTATTGACTTAGGGGTAATTAACTAAAGTTTAAAACAGCTTGGAGATAGAAAATTATTAGCACCTTCTTCTAGTATCTCTGAAGAAGATATTGCAATCAACATTGTTTATTGGAAAATTGTATCCAAATGGTGCAAAAAATACAAGAACTTAAGTTGTATCGAATAAACCGCTATAATTCAAAGGCAGCCGAATTCAAGTCATTAAGTCGACCAGAAAGACCATGCCAAACCAAAGTTAGATACAACATGAGGACACTAAGTATAAAAGCAAAAAGTAGATATTAGACGAGAAACATACTTGCATTTCTGTTGGTCAACCTCGATTAATGGTTGTTCCTCCAGAACTGAAATTGCACCAGACTGAGTATTCCAAGTAAATAAAAATCCTGTCATGTAGGTCGGCATGCAAGGAGGAGAGGAGACTTCACCTATCCTTCCATTAAGATGAACTAGAACATTTATTAATACAATGACACTTCTGCTCCATCTGCACACCTAGAAAAGGTAGAAGGTTAGATAGTTCCAGTATACCATTTAAACAAGCACTGAGAATCAGTCAACAAGATATCCAACTAATTCTGGGACATTGCAGACTTTTATAAATCTTAACACAAAAAATATTACAAAATGTAACTTTATTTTAAGCTATGAAATATATCCATTCAAAAATTTTCAGGTCTTGCGGCACCTAGACTTCTACTAAATATAAGACCTGTACATGTTTTCGCATTATATAATGGTGAAGGACCTTGGCAGTGCCGGATGTAAGTATGTTGCACCAATGCACCAGACCCAATTAAAATCGAAAATATTTTTCCTAATGCTTTTGTTTGATAGGCTAAAATAGGAAATAACAGGCTTATAACAAGAAAAACTTTAAGCGATGATTAGACCCAATCGCTGTGTTGCTCTAATACTGTGCAGTGGTCTTGCAGAAGTGAGAAATGAAAATTTTGCGTAAGGCAACGTTTTAGTCTTTGTGGAAGAGTGGAGGTGTGCAGTAAACAAGTTGCTCACAGCACTGTCTCAACTGTCTGGAGTCACCTAGTTGCTACAGGTTGGTTCCCATATACACGCCACTGCTGTAAGGCTGCTTGCGAGAGCCATCTGCCATCTGCCATCTGCCATCTGCCATCTGCCATCTGCCATCTTCCATCTGCCACACTCCCGGTACCGTAGGCAATATTTTTTATATGAAAACGCATTCTTACCGTACCACCGGCAAGCAATATGAAGTGCCGTAACTGCCAGGCAACATACTCTTACACAGAAACACCTTACCTGCGGCAGCCTGTGATATGCTTTTGTTGATTGCAGTCAGGTGATGATGGTGAGCTGATCATATTTGAACTGTGATTAGAGAAGTCTATGCAATCACACGGTGAAGGAATAGAAGGTTCCTCAAAAACACATCCTTCGTTAGCAGAATAGTTACCGATAACGGTGGTACCATTAGCGTGGCAGATGGCAGATGGTAGATGGCAAAATGCTACCTCAGGCAGCCTTACGGCAGTTACGCCTAACAATTACTGCACAGCAGGCAACCAGTTTAAAATGCCGTATCTGCCAGAAGCAAGTTGGGTGAGTTTTAACTTTCCCAGCAGTACGGTACCACAGGCAGCATAATCTGTTACAGGAACACTTTGCCTGCGGCAGCCAATGATATGCCTTTGTTCTTTGCAATCAGGTGACAGTGGTGGGTCAATCATAGTTGAACTGCATGAATGATTAGAGAAGTCTATGCAATAAAACTGTGAAGGATTAGAAGATTTCTCAAGGACACTCTTATAGCTAACAGTATACCTACTGCTACCGGCTGTACTGAGAGCATGGCAACTGGCTATCTCAAACAGCTTTACGGCAGTTACGGCTATATGTGAATGAGCCCTTATAAGTGGATTTGCTACGTTTCCAAAAATTAAACTTTAGGCCTATGCGACTTCTCTGGCATTAGCTTTGCTTGCATCTGGCACCAGTCAGAAAGGATATGAGATTAACCTTAAAAGCAGTTTATGACGTAACGCTTTGCGCTCGTTACAAGTTATATAAGTCTAGCTTTACTCCTATATTGTTGGAGACATAGAAGGTGCTTTAAAAGTCACTCAGCAAGTTACTACGATGAAAGACAGCTGCAAAGATCTCAGGAAAATTCGCGTTATTTTCTTGGATAATTCGAGTTGCTTTGTTATGTTGAGTTCAAGTCCGAATCTAAAAGAGCTGCCATTCTTCAGGAAAATCAGGGCTAAGCTCATCATCAACAAATATATTGAGTTAGATACGAACAAAATGCATACACCAGATTCTTCTTCCGAAATGTTATCACAAGTACTTTTTGCAACATGATCCCTGTTGCTGTTGCTGTTTGTAAAGTTGGCATATGTCTGCATCAAATTCTCAAAGCGGTTCTGAAGTGAAAATATTCCTATAAATGGAATACTTACACTCATGTCAAATTGTGACACCCTTTAGTGTTAAAGCAACTCTTACGAGTTGCCTTCAAACAAATCAGTAGATTTACTGCCCATGACGTGCTTTAATATATCAAGAATTTGGCATGAGGATGTGTACCCTACAAACTCCCAGTGCGGGTTTTTGCTTCTGACGAACAGGGGAAAAACAGCCGCGAAAATCACCAATGCTTGATTATTTCACAGAAATTTCAACGTTTTCATACGTATATCTGAACGCGCCTTCCTGGGGAATAGAAAGCTCTGAAGGTAACTGTAGGTCCCACTGAGCAATAAGGAACTTGTTCTAACTCGTTACCCTCAAAGATACAAAGCACAAAAACAACTTCTATGCTAAACGGTTAGCTACAATGAATATAAAGCAACAACAACTATAATATAAAGCAATAACTAAAACGACTATCTAAATCATCGACAAACCATAAGAGAAAAAACGATATTCAGTACAAAAATCTACGTACAAAATTATTTGTCTTAGAAGGTAATAAAGTGAAAACAGATTAATTCAACAGTTGAACCTCGATACGTCGAACTGCCAATCGAAAAAATTTGCTTGGCTTATCGAGGTTTCAATTAATTACAGAGGTTTCGACTTATCGAGGTTTACACCTCTGGAAGTGGAAATTTACTTCCAAATGCCGAAGAGTTAATCCATGCAAGTTTTTTCCACACTCAATCAGAACAACATCTATTACAGTTGATATAGCAGCTAATCGAATAAACAAGACAAAAGCAACTTCAAATTCTAGTTTATTTATATTAAATTGGCTAGAAATAGTATTTCATCCACAGCTGGCTCCGTTGTGCCTAGCTTGGACAAAAGGCCGTCGGCCATATGAAGAAGGGTAGCAATGGGAAATTTGCAAAACTATAGTTTATTCCCCGAATACAGATCCCGTCAGGGGCTAAGGAACGGATAAAGTGAAAACGCAAGCAGTAAACTTCAGCGATGGAGGTGGAATGCAAGTACCGTGCCAATTGAGGTTTCAAGGTCGAGTGGATTTCGTGATGATTTCAAAAACATAACTGGATATTTAATACTTACCTGTTAAGATAAATTCATGAAAAGTTGATCAAGATTGCTGACAGGACGACATTTTCTTTACATTTACAGACTTTTTTCGACTTATACGGAGTTGTTTATTGAAAAGAGTTATAAATTTGTTCGATTTATCGAGTTACTCGACTCATCAGGAGTATGACTTACTCGGGGTATTCTCTGTACATAAAGCATACAAAAACCAAGGGAAAAGAAAAAATTTTCGAAATAGGGGGAGTTCGACTTAAGCGATAGTCGACTTAACGAGGTTCTACTGTATTTGTAAACAAAGAACGCCCCTATATATACAAGAACACACAAAATATGCCTGTGAAAACAGTCTGGTGTTCAAGTTCACACTGGACATGAGACAAACAATTTAAAAGGACTTCAAACGTTCCACTATGCACGTACGAGGCAATATACAAATAAACAGTGTAGTAAACGTTTCATTCAACATAAAACACTTGGTCCCAAACAGCAAGTCTTATGCGAACTGTTTGAATTCTCTCTCATCAAGAGCATAAATTACTTCATTTTCTCCTCCAGTGTTCTCCAGAGAAGAAAAACCCTACTAATCGGCGGATGATCTGTGACTTCAACGCTTCTACCAAAACCGTTCAAACAAGGTCATCTCTTCCGTTTTTTACATCCAAGATTCTTTTTGGTAGTAATGCACCTCTTCGCATTGTTTCATCCATGATAAGAACAATTTCACCCTTCTCAAAGCTGCTACAATCTTTGTTCCATTTCTGTCTAATCTGTAGACCAGGAAGATATTCTTTGACTCATCTCTTCTAGAAGGCATCCGCCAAATATTGCAACTGTCGCCATCTTATCCTACTGTATGACTCATCCCTGGTGAATATTCAAGAGGGAAAACAGCTTGACCATAGGAGCAGATGATGATTCGGTGTTAACGCACTCAGATCTATGTCGTCTTGTAACAGTTTTGTCCTGGTGGTCTGTTGATGAAAGCCTCAACTTAGCACAGTAAAGTCTGTAAGCTTTCATCTGTCTGCATCTATTCTCAAATCACGGCAGTTAAAAACTCTCTAATTGATCTGAGCTGTCTCTACCAGACGCTTTCTATTTGTGCTGCACGAGGAGGATTGAAATGCCATCGGATTTCACGCGGAAGAAACAAACCCCTGTAATTGATTTAGATTCCACTGACAATTTGCACTGCTAATGTCTATATTTCCAATTTTGAAATTACTGCCATTATCAAGTCTGATTTCATCAGGTGTGAAATGAACATCCTCATTGACTTGATAAAGGAATCTGTATCTATTCCATGTGCTACTTCAATGTGTATAACGCGAAAAATGAAACATGAAAAGAGAGCAACATACCTCTTAGTTTCACTTCTACCCATCTCTACTGACAACGGCCAATAAGAATCCACTCCAACAAATGTCAAAAGTGGCTGACAAGGAGCTACTAGTTCTATAGGAAGATCTGGAATATATTGTTGACCTCATGGTTCCAATCTCACGGTTTGACTCACATCAAGCAACTGCAAAAACTCCAAAACCGTGCTGCCAGCATTATAACGAACAGCAGCTTCGATGCCCCAGGCAGACCTCTTATCGACAGTCTAGGATGGAAGACCATTCATGAACTAGTGTCAAGTGAATCTAAGATAATGGTCTTCAAGTCCTTGAATGAGATGGCTCGACAATACCTACGTGACCCTTTCATCAGAAATTCTACGTGCTCAGTTAAAAGCTTGCGTAACACTGGAATGGATCTGAGATTACCTTTGAAAAAATCAACTATTGGACAAAGGTGTTTCTCTTTCAGAGGTGCAAAACTATGGAATTATCTATCAGCCGGGTCGAAGCAAGCTACTTTTCTATATACTTTTAAAAAAGTATATAAAAACAGTTTTTTATTCTTGTAACTTATGATCTTGTAAGGTTGTATATAGATTTTGGAAAATTGTAAATAAGATATTAGCTTTTAATTTTTAATTGATTTTGTCAGTACTATTATAATTAGATGTTTTCAATGGAGGGCCTCCTGAAAACCAACTTCTGTTGAAGGGCAACCCTCCTTAAAAGAATGAAAAGAAATGAAATGAAATGAAATGAAATCTCCAAAAACAGCGGCCAATCTCACGGCAAATATCAACTCTTCCATTGATTATCCACAATCTTTTCTGATGTCTGCAAGTACATATTCCGCACCCGAATGACCAGACTGTTGATATTATCAGATCTACACGATATTTATTTGGAAGGATGCTGGATGATTGGATTTCTCACTTGAGCTCAACATATGTTTAATTCTGCAACAAATACAAATGAGATCATCTTTGAGAAATGGATCCAGTCATCTTAGAGGGCTTGATCTGCTAACAAATATCTTCTACGACTCTTGACCTCTGATGCATAAATCTCCTTTAGTGCACAACACACTAGTTTATTCAGCAATTTTCATTTCTTCAATTGATAACCTTCCCTTTGCTTCAAACTTCCTCATGACCTTATCACTCTGCTTGGAATTGTAGCCATTCGTTATAACGTAGTAACCACGTGACCTGCTTCGATCTTAGATCGTTTCAATTACGAGAATCTCAAGGATATCAAATCAAAAATACATTTGGATTTTTTCAAACACATGTTGAAACACTTTGCCATCCAATCTCTGGACCAATATTCCTCGATGTTCTGTTGACTAGCTGCATTGTATTTAGTCCGCGTGTAGTATCATCTGCTGGATTCTGTAAGGTATCTATCTATATAAAAATAGACATGAACCAGCATGAATGACTGCAACTTTATTGGCAAGAAAAGTCTGGGACCAATTTTGATATCCAGCTCTCTTCGAATCATGCTGACCAGTCGGACTGCAACAGCTGCAGCAGAAAACTCTAACCCCGAAGTCGGGATTTGTTTCACTGTTGCCAATCTTGATTTGCCATCACAAATGAGCAATAGATCTTTGCACAATCGTTTTTCATCCTGATGTAAGCTACAACACTGAATTATGATGTAGTTGGGTATCAATTATTTAATCAAACCTTCCTGGATTTATAGATCTCTGAATAGTGAATTCAGTCAATGCAGGTAATTCTGTTAATCACCTTTCCCAACTGGTGTGTTCTTCGGGAATTCCCTTATCCCAATCCAGCTTCAGATGGCACAGCTGCTGCAGACTCATTTTCGCTCGCAGGACAAATGGTGATATAAAACCTAAAGGATTGAGTATTGACGAAAATCACTTAGCATACATCTCCTCGTGGATGGCTGGTCTTAAATGCTGATTTTGTAGAAGAAAATGTCCTTTTCCATATTCCACTACATTCCCAATGCTCTCTTCACCAGTAGTATATCTTCGTAAAACAACTACTGTGCAATTCTTTTGTAGCTCACAACTTGGAAGAAGAGCTAATACCTCACGCCGGATGCATATCCACTTTGTCAAATGGAATCCACCCAGAGACAAGATATAACTTAGCTGTTTATACATCCTGAAAGAGTTTTCTGTAGTTTCTACAGATTTGACGAGTTATTGACATAAAAAGTGTTGTGTACAGTTTCAATAACATCAGTAGGAAATCTTTCTGCAATGTCTAGTGATGCTCTTCTGGGAGCATACACTGCAGAGCTGGGACATCAAACACATCCAAAAAGGTGAACAAACATTAGAAACTATTCTGATTTCTTATTCAGACCATCATCTGATACCAAAGAAATCTCCAGAATATTCACATTATCAGGGTCTACTTTTATTTGAAGAAACACTGCTACTACATCAGCAAGTAGAAAGAACCTTCCGTGCATAACCCTATGCAACTAGGGTACTTCTTCAGTAAATCTAAGTCTGTTATCAGTCTTCTTCTTACAGGGTCAATATCTCCCTTTCTCGTGATTGCATTACCAGAAATGTCCAGACTCTTCATTGAGAAGGCATTTGGAACTTCTGAAAATGTATTTTCATTAATGTACATTGACTCTACGTTCACAACAGTACTATCAAATCTGTCCTGCACACCATTGATTCTTGTAAGCGATGTGCGGTATTTTTCTTTCTGAATAGCCAATTTCTTCAATAGATCATCAGTACTAAACAAAGCTATTGAGCGGTTATTGAGCAAAGCATAAGCAATTAATACATGATTGTTTCCTCCACCTTTTGCCTTTACCGTCATAACGGTGAGATACTTGCTTCTACATTCAGCTCCAGAACCACAGGCGACGCCAACAAACTGAGTGTCCTTACTGTGTATATCACCTTTATTCTGTGCTTGCTGAGTGAAATCACTGCTGTTTCACTGAATGTTACCTTGTATAAATGCAACTTGAGGCTCATGCAGTAATTAAACACGTTTTAGCTTCAAATGACATTCATGAATTCAACAGGCACTTTGCTTTTTGCAGCCAGCAGAGAAATGAAAAGAAGAATAATAATTGTCGCAAAATTCTCTTGCTCTCATAAATTGAAATCTTTTCTTAACAGTCTGTCTTTTAAAGTTGTTACAGGCATTGATCTTGTGGTTCTCTAAGCAAAAGACGCATTTCAATCTATTGTCACCATTGGTCGATTTCTGTGCAATGGTCTGAGTACAGAAACATATTTTTTTGTTGGCTTGCCAATCTATTTGATAGATCGCTTTTTGCTGTTTTCTTTCACCAATCATCGACCACCGTTCATTATTTATCAAACCACAGGGTCGATCTTTTTTACTTTCACCTAAGCAACAGCTTGAGGAATATTTGCAATGTTTGGGTCTTGCCCTTCTCTCCAATCTCTTGTAACTGTGAATGCTAGCGTGATGTGACAAATCCTGGGGAGTGGTGTCCTATGATCTTTACCAGTTTGTCTTCACTGTTGATCTGCCTCAATCATCCGGTTATTTGCAACGTCATTTCGCATCTTTGCAGGTCATCTGCTAGATCAAGGAATGCTTCACGATCACTAGGATTCACAAAAGGACCATCTAGAAACTAGCATACCAATGCTTTTGTAAGTTTATACTTGTCACCAAATCGCTCAGCAAGCAGTCTTTTGGCAGTCTTGTATCCCCTTTAACACTCGTTCTTCTCTGCTTCAGAACATCGGCTTCTTTCGGAATCAGTTACTTACCAATCCAATAAAACACGTCTACGGCTACCGCTCCTTTCACCTGGTGTGGGGCTGCCTCGCTCCTCCACAACACTACTGACTAGCTCCCACTGATCCATAAGGAAATTGTTCCAACTCGTTACCCTCAAAAACACAATGCATAAAAACAACTTCTATGCCAAACGGTTAGCTACAATAAATAACAACAACTATAATATAAAGCCATAACTAAAGCAACAATATAAATCATAGATAAGACATAAAAGAAACAACGATATTTATTAATAAAATCTACTTACAAATTAATTTATCCTTGTAGGCAATAAAATGAAAGTAGATTAACTTTAATTACAGACAACGAACGTCTCTTTGCATACAATAATACATATAAATATGCCTGTGCATACAGTCTAGTGTGCAAACTCACGCTGGACATGAAATAAACAATATAAAAGAATTTCGAACGCTTCGTTATGCAAGTAAGAGGCAATATGCTGAAACCCCTCCTTGTACCGCGCCGTCAAGGGTCTCAACATAAAAATTCGTAAGTAACAAACGATGAACAAGCATGGATAAAACTAGAACATTTTACTACAACTAAAAGCGTTAGCCACCAAGTCCTCGTGGTCCATCTCATCGGCTGCTACACTCTCTGCCACACTCCCCTAAAATTATTAGTTCAACAAACATATAATTTTACGATTAATGTCAGAAGAAGTATTTGCTAAAAGTTAGTATCTTCCGCTCTAATGTCCTTGGTCTTCCGCTACTCTTCGATCTCTTGTTGCTCTCCTTGGTCTTTCTAACACTCCAGCAGGTCCTTCCCTTTTCATAGCGGTTTACAGCCGTTTGTTTACTTCCTCAGTAGATCATTTTGACTTGATTTCCAACGGGCATATCAACTGGATTGGCCGCTCCCATACTTTATTGTTAACTACCGTTCTCACTCCTCTCACCACCTCATCTTTTCCTATCAACAGCTCAGCTACCAACCCATGTTTCCACTCGTGCCTGTTCTTTGCATCCCCTACCACTAGAACAATCTCTCCAATATCTGGGTGGTATGGTTTTACTTTAGTTACATCATGTTTCTCTCTCCAAGCTCTCACATATTCAGTTGTCCATCTGTCCCACATCTCTTGTTTCGCCTCTCTGATTCTCTTTCCATCCTATTTGGTGAATCTGTTTCCTCTAATTCCTCTAATTGATAAATCTCCCGTCCATGTATGATTTTGTTTGGTGTTAATACTCTTGTGCCCATCTCATCTTCCACATATTGCAAAGGTCGATTGTTGAAAATTATCTCGATATCTTTTATCACTCTGCTTAATCCTTCATATGTCAAGTGGCTCCGTCCTAATTTCTGGTACAAGATATTCTTTACATCTTTAAGCAATCTTTCATAAAAGGATCCTCTCCATGGACTTTTCGCAAGTATAAATTCCCATGTGATTACTTGATCTGACAAATAATCATGCAATAAATTCACTTTTTCTTAATTTCGTAATAAATTTTGATGCAGCTAGAAACGTTTGTGCATTATCACAGATTGTTTTCTTTGGTCTTGTGTGAACAGCTATAAATTCATTTAACTTATCAATAAAATCACTTGCTACCAAGCTTCGCGTAGTTGTGAAGTATGCAGCTCTTGTTGTTGCACATGAGAAATTTATTACATATGCCTTGTCGTCCTTTCCCTTTCATTGAAATGGCCCTACAAAATCTATGCCTACAACTCCGAAGGGACAATTTGCTGTTATTCTGCTCTGAGGCAATTTCCCTACTGTTGGTGCTGGAAATGGCTTTGCTGCCATCACTTTACATTTTTCACATCTTACTTCCATCTTCTTGAGTACTGTTCTTAACCTTGGAATTCCAGCTTTTACTCTGATGCTTGCCATCATTTAGTTTACCCCTTTGTGTCCAACTTGCCGGTGTACCTCTTCCCCCAATCTGACAGCATACATCGATTGCTGTGGGATAAATACTGGGTGATGATCAGGAAGTCTACCACAACATCTTATCACCTTTTCATCACATCTAGTTAAACCCAACTCTAGTGCTTCCTTGCTCTTAAGATTGATACCCCTTTGAGTCCTTCTAATAAAATTCTTGTCTGCACTCTCGATTTCTTCTGTAGTTAATGGTCCACAATTCCTCTTCACGCCACTTCTCTTTGCCTTGCATTTGAAACTAAACCTCATGCACCATGCCATAATTCTTTTTGCACCTTCGAGTGTCTTTCTTTCCAATAGCTTATCAATTTCTGTTTCATCCGTATTGTCTTCCGCACAATAGAACAATTGTTCCCCAATCCTTAGTTCTTCCTGAATTGGTATTTGATGCCATATTAGCCCCCATCTGACAAGCTACAAGCCCTAATCTTGCTATTGATAATCCTCTTTTGGCAAGTCTTGACTTTGATGCAAGTAATTCTTGAGTTACTCCAGTGGGCTGGGTCACAATGCCTACAGTTTGTGCAGAAATAGCTCTACTGCTTGCATCCATAAAATGATGTAAAACAATCTGTGTCACATCTTCCAAGTAGGGTACAATGGTTCTTGGAACCTCAACTGATCTTAATCCTTTCAGCCATCTATTCCATTTTTCTTTAACTTCTTCACTTATTTCTTGATCATATCCTCTCTTTTCATCCACTGCTTGTCTGTATATGTTTTTACCTTCTATGAGTATAGGAGATATAATACCCAATGTGTCATAAATACTTGCAAGAGCCTGAAGTATCATTCTTTTTGTAACAAATTGCCTTTCATTTACATTCATTTCTACTATGTATGTGTCATTTCCTTTATTCCATTCAATTCCCAGAAGCCTTGTTTTTACTTTTTCCTTGTCATCATTAATATTTGCTATTTTAGATTCCCACTTTGCTAAGGAAAATCTCCCCCTTTTCATAACTTTTGTTGACTCTAACCTAAATTTTTCTGCTTCCTTTTCATTCTTTAATAACTCCATGATATTGTCCACATAAGTGTTTTCCTGTAGTTGTTATATCAATTCTTTGTCTACCTCTACTGGGTCTAAGTGGTGTTCAATCAATCCAGCAAGACAAAAAGGTGAACATTCCCCTCCAAATGGAACTCTGCAGAACCTAAACACTTTCTCTTGCCCTTGCTTATTCTTGTACAGGAATCTAAATGCATCTCTATCACACTCATCAATTGCAACCTAAAGAAATGCTGTTGTCACATCCCCTGCAACACAAACAGGAGCAATCCTTGACCTGATGAGTATGTCCCAAAGCAGAGGTTGCATCATTGGCCCTGGATTCATACATTCATTTATAGAAAAAGTGTCTGGTGTTGGCTTGGAGCTACAGTAGTCGCCAAAAGTCCTTGGGACACTTGGAAGAAACAGATAAAAAAAACCACTTTACTCTACATATTGTCATAGTTGCTACAAACATGCACCCCCTTCCCCCTAGAACAATGTTGATTCGCTTGTGGGACACTTGAAGTTGGCGTGCACGCAAAATTTTCCCATTATCGCAGGTACTTCTCCAGACAACCAACATTGTTTCAGGAGGAGAGGGGGATGGAAGTTAGTTGCAGAATACAAAAAGTGCGAAGTGTCCCAGGACCTTTGGCGACTATTGTAGCATCAAACACCATCCTTACGTTTGTACTTGTGGCCTCCTCTCGCACAACAGACTTGTGTGGCATATAAAAGATTCTCTTTCCTGTAGGTTGTATTGGGACTTCTTCTATAACTCCCATCTTTAATTGCTCCTGAATAATCTCTTCATATCCATCTCTAATGTTTTCTGTCATTTTCTTCATTAATTTGTTTAGCCTAAACCTACTCTGATGATTAATTGTCTGCTAAGGTACTCTATCTTCAATCCATAGAATCTTTACTTGTATCTGCCACCTTCCATTTGTTCAATATTCTGAATGAACTCCTTTTTAACTTCTTCTTGGTCAAATTCTTTCCTATCTGCAACTCCTAGAATATCCAGCCTATAGAGTTGTTCATAGTCTGCACTAGTGGTTTGAGTGAAGTAGTTCAAATTTGAATCTCATCTCTCCCCGTAAACTGACCAGCCAAACAGGGTTTCATCACCAATGGGTTGACCTCCCTGTCCTTTATTGCATCTGCCTTTTATTATTTCAGTAAATGGGGGATCCCCTATCAGCAATTTTATCTCATACTTTCCATTTTTGCTTTCAGGAATGTATAATCCTGTCAAATGGTCATACCCTAGCTTAAATTCCTTGCTTGATGCCCTTTCTGTTTCTGACAAATTGCTTTGATCCAACCTCACTGCTTCAAACTCCAACCTCTCAGCCTTTTGGGAGTATGTACTGAGTGTATAAACAGGCTTTTTAGTTGCTCTTCCAGTGCCCTCTGCAGTTCTTAGCTTTGTTGTTTCCCATCCAACTGGGTTCAAATTACACTCCTCAATGGCCTTTCTACATATATTATTCCTAGAGGAACCTGTATCTAGTACTCCCCAGATTTCCTCCCCCTTGACCTCAAAAGGGAGCAATGGCAAATTACACTCTTCTGATTGGGTAAAAGCTGTCAGACTGCCTTCCTCATTCCTTGATCTTTCTTCATGTAGGCTACTTTGATGACCATCTTTACAAATGAAACAACCCCTTTTCTTACAGTCTCTCATCAAATGATTTTCACCACATTTAAAACACAAACCTCGTTTCTTAAGAATTTCCTTCCTATCTTTAACTTCAGTAATGACATTGTACTGATCTGGCCAATGCTTGTTCGGGCAGTAAAAATATCGAGGCCCTTTTTCCTCTGATGTCAGAAATGTCTTGCTTGACCCCTTGAACTCTCTGCTCTGTTCCATCTTGTCCTCATTGGTATGTCTCTTCAGCCATTTTCTAAGTTCTAGCAGCAATTGATCAAACCCCCAGGTCTCCCAGCTATCATCATTTCTAGTTAGATCTGCTTTGATTCCTAATAAATTGTCCAAAGTTGATAAGACCAACCCCTCTACCTTTCCATGGCCACCCATAGCTCTTAAGGCTTCAAAATTAATGAGAAGTGTTTCATAGAACTCTTTGATACTTAGTTATCGCATACCTTTTACCTGTTGCAAGTTTATAATTTCCCTGGTATGTGCTGCAATAACTGTTTTGCTGTGCCCAAATTCTTCTTTTAATAATTCCCTTGCCCTACTATAACCATGGTCATTGTTTGGTATGTTACCAACTAATTCATGGCACACCCCTTTCACACATTGTAAAAGATAACTTAATTAAATTGTTTAACTAACTGGTTGACTACCCACTTGTGCCTTGGATTGGTTTGAAACCCTTATCCAATCCTTAGATGTTCCTTTAAATGGTGTGATGTTAAGTGTTGGTAGAATAGCATGTGCACCCCTAGCTTGTCTTTCCAATTCTAGTTCTCTCTGCTTTGCTTCAAGGATAATTCTTTGATGCTCTATCCATGATTCTCTTTATCTTGCTAAGTCTTCTTGCCTATCTTTTTCCTCGTACTCTCTCATTTCCTTCCTCTCATTCTCCTTGACCTCACTTTCTTAAGCAATAGGCCTAATCTTTTCCTTTGTAAGTCGAGCCTTTTCATCATTAATTCTGGTAATTTCCCTCCTGCCATTCTCAAACATTGATTTAGCATCTTTCATCGAATGCTTAACCTTGCCTGACCACTCATTAAATTCTTCCATACCTCTCTCTTCATCCATAAACAGCTCCCCAACCTTTTCCACAAGCTCATTAACTGCTCTAACTTTGTCAGGAAATGTAACATCGCACAATCGTCGTGAATTTGAAGTCTTTGTCGTTTATATTTTCACTAATCATATCCGCATACATATTGAGTTTCATCAATACTTCGTCAACTATCCTCTGTACAGAGTTTGAATCCATTAACGTAATCATTCCAAGAACCGAATTTCCATTATCCATTTCGATTTAAGTCTTGGTCCAAAGTAAGATTCAAGTCTTGTTCATACCTTTGTGGTCGCCACTTTATGCTAAAGCCCCTCCTTGTGCCTTGCCTTAATTCAAGGATCTCAACATAAAAATTTGTAAGTAACAAGCGATAAAAAAGCATGAAAAAAACCACAATACTTTACTACAACTAAAAGCGTCAGCCATTAAGTTCTCGTGGTCCATCTCCTCCGCTGCTACACTCTTTGCCACGCAATATACAAACAAAAAGTATCGACAACCGAAGAAAGACACTCTTGATTAAAATGCTGGCTAAAAATGTAGAGGAAGGTGTGATGAATTTGAGATTAGGTGCGAGGTCTACATTTTTCTGGGCCTCGTCCTTTAAATCGAAACCTGGACTTGATCTACTCAATTCATAGATCCATCCCTGCTTGGATACATGTTTTTTTTATAAGCATGCAAATTTTTGAAAAAAGGCTGAGGTATGCTTAGCAAGGAAACTCAGACAGGCTTAAAGTATGCTTAAATTATGCTTATTTTTAGAAAAAAGGTTAGATCTAAGTCTTTATGGTATGTGAAAAGGTTTCAAGGTTAAGGTTGATTCAATAGATTTAAACTGGTTGATTCAAACATTTTGTATGGAACCCGTTTCTTGGATTCTTTTTTCCTGGGAATTATGACACTTTCTAATGTTTTGTTTGTTTCAAAAAACTCAGAACTAAAAACGACACTACAAAAGAATAAATATCAAGGCTGGGGAATATGCTTAGCATATGCTTAAAAAAATGTCCTATCTGAGCCTGGATATGCTTATAAACGCTATGCTTATAAAAGAAAACATGTAGGCCCAGGATACTACTGGATGAACGAAAGTCAGAGCTTGAAATGATTTCAGGGACGTAGGAAGCATCTAAAAAGTGGGGGGGGGCCAAGTCCTAAAAGGGGTACATTACCACGCCCATTTCTGGCTTCAAAGGGGCACGTTTGCATAGTCTGCAAAAACGTGGGGGCCATGGCCCCTCTAGCCCCCCGGTTCCTACGTCCCTGAATGATTTGTTTTCTCGCCGTCATCTGTAAGTTAAAATTTACTCTGCTACATCAGATTCTTTTGAATAAGAAATTTCCCTATAAATCCCATCATTTGCTACTATTCTGGGAAAGGCACAAGGGTTTTGTGTATGTATATGTATGTGTATGTATATGTCGAGAATGTATGAGGCTATATGGAGTATCAGACAGTGTTACTAACTTTCTGAAATGATCAATGAGCAAATGGATGGTACAACTGATGTCTTGTGGTGAAATTTTAGGGACTGTAAACATATGGAGAGGTATATTTCAAGGGGGCAGTTTGTCACCATTACTGTTTGTCATTTGTATGATTCCCCTTACCGAAATCCTCAGAAAAGTCAAAATGGGATATACTTTGAATGGTATTAAAATCAACCATTTGTTCTTCATGGATGACTTAAAGTTGTTTGGAAAAACGAAAATGAAATTGACAGCCAAGCATCTACTGTTAACCTTATTAGCCAAGACATAGGCATGCAATTTGGAATTAAAAAGTGTAGTGTGGTACACTTGAAACGTGGAAAATTATCGAAAACTGCAGGAATTGAAATTGTCAATGGTGAAAAGATCAAGGAAGTTAATGATGAGGGATATAAGTATTTTGGTATATTGGAGCTAGATAGATTGAAGGGGGAAGAAATGATGACTACATTTCAAAAAGAATATCTCAGAAGGGCGAGACTGATAATGCAATCAAAACTTAATGGAAGAAATAAGATCAAGGCAATAAATACTTGGGCGGTCTCCTTAGTGCGCTATGAGGCAGGAATCATAATGTGGAAGAAAACCGAATTAGAATCCATGGACAGAAGAACTAGGAAACTCATGACAATGAATAAGGAGCTTCATCCAAGAGGTGATGTTGCAAGACTTTATGTTGGAAGGAAAAAATGGTGGTCGGGGATTGATTAGTTGCAAGACATGTGTTAAAACTGAGATAAACCATTTGACTAGGTACATTAAGCACGTCAGAGGTCCTATCGCGTCAATTGTAAGAGATCTTGGGACAAAAAATACCGGAAAGGCAATAGCTCCAAGAGAATATAAGAGTAAGGAGAAACGGGAATTGGAAAATCAATGGAAGGACAAACCAATGCATGGGGAATTCACTAGGAAGACAGATGGAATTCATTGGGAAAAAAGCTGGTCATGGTTAAGGAGCGGAGACCTGAAAGGGTGCACAGAGGCATTAGTATGCAGTGCACAGGAACAGTCTCTGCGAACAAATTACACTAAGTTTCATATCGACAAAAAAGTGATATGCCTTTATGCAGAATGTGTGGTGATAGGGGTGAAACAATTAGCCATCTAGCAAGTGAATGTGCAAAACTGGTACAAAGAGAATACAAAAGACGACACGACAACGTAGCTCGATGTATTAATTGGCTGTTAGCGGAGAAATGTGGATTTGACAGAGCTGCAAAATGGTATGAACAGAAGCTGGATGGAGTGTTAGAGAATCAAGACTTTCAGGTGCTGCGGGATTTTATGATACAGTGCGATAGGATTATTCAAGCAAGAAGGCCAGGCATTATTGTAGTTGATAAGGTAAAATGGAAGTAAAGATGTTGCAATTTCCGGTGATAGTAGGATTAGTGACAAAGAACAAGAGAAAGTTGAGAAGTATGAAGAGTTAAAGGCAGACATTGAAAGGGTGTGGAACATGAAGAAGGTTACAGTTACCCCTGTTGTGATTGGTGCACTGGGATGCATATCGCAAAGATTTGATAACTATATGGAAAAGATTGGAATTACTGTACAGTTGCAACTGATACAAAAGACAGCACTCCTAGGAACAGGACGGATTTTAAGAAAGACACTATCTATGTAAGCCACAAAATATGAAAAGGTGGGTCCTTTATCAGCTTGTTGCTGATTGTTCCAACCTACCTCAACCAGACCAGCTAACATCTGATTGTCTGCAAGAAAATAAATCACCCATAATAATAATCTCTTCTATATGGACAATTTACAGGTATTTGGCAGAGACAGTCAACAACAAGAGCGCTTGCTTCAAACTGTTAAGAAATTTAGTGACGACATAAATATGAAATTTGGACTAGAGAAATGTGCCACAGCAGAATTCAAACGGGGTCAACTAGCAACTAGCTACAATGACATCAATCAGATTTGATGCAGAAACGACTATCAAAGAGTTGCAACAAGAGGATAGCTACAAATACCTTGGAATAAATGAAGCTGAAGGTATTCAGCATGTGAAGATGAAAGAAAAGATAAGAAAGGAGTATTATATGAGAGTTAGACTGATACTCAAGAGTGAACTGAATGCAGTTAATCGTATTGCAGCCATCAACTCTCTTGCTATCCCTGTCATCACATATAGTATGAATATACTCAATTGGAAGATAAATAACCTCAAAAAGCTTGACATGAAGACAAGGAAACTCTTGACAATGTATAGAATGCACCATCCAAAAGCAGATGTGGATCGACTATACTTACCAAGAAGCGAAGGAGGGAGGGGACTAATAAAAATTGAGTTAACTTTTAAGATAGTGACTGTTGGTCTCGAAACATATTTAAGAGAAAACAAGGACGAAATGATGAAATTGGTCTTAGAGCATGAAAAGAAAAAGAAGCTTTACTCTGTTACAAAAGAGGCTACCAAATTTGTCAGAGCTAGTAGTCGATCAACCAGGGCACAAGGAAACGGATTCTGTCACAAATAAAGCCAAAGAAGTTAAGAATATAGCGAAAAAACAAGGAAAAGGACAGATAAGAATAAGATGGGAACAGAAGCCGCTGCACGGTCAGTACTTGAAAAGATTGAAGAGACAAGATATTGATGAAACTGAAACACATAAGTGGCTAAAAAGTTCAGGATTAAAATCAGAGACAGAAGGCCTAATAGTAGCAGCACAAGACCAAAACTTAATGACAAACCAATATCAAAGTGAAATAATGAAGATGGAATGAATCCCAAATGTTGACTATGCAATCAATATAATATAACCATTGATCACATTCTAAGTGGATGTCCCGTCTTAGCAAAATCAGAATTCATACAACGGCATGACAAAGCTGCATAATACGTGAACTGGAAAATTAATAAGGCATTCAGTCTACCTGTAAAGGACAAATGGTATAATCACAGCCCAGAAACTGTCGTCGTCAATGACCAAGTAACTTTAATATGGGATATGCAGGAACACACAGGTAAAGAAATAAAGGCTAACAAGCCTGACATCATTATCAAAGATCACATACACAGCACGTACCAACTGATTGATATGGCTAAACCTTCGGATAGAAATGTATCAATAAAGGAAGTTGAAAAATTTTCAAATACAAGGACTTAGAAATTGAAAAAGGCAAAATGTGGAAAATGAAGGTAACTACAATTTCTGTTGTTATATGTGTGCTTGGAGTTATAAAGAGAGGAATGAAATCGAACATTGACAAGATACCGGGGAAAATATACTTAGAAGAACTACAGAAGATCACACTACTGGACACTGCTCATATCCTCAGGAAAGTTCTGCCAACTGACGTAATGTGACCTTTTATGTCCTAAGATCTATGGATTAGATTTGGATCTACAGGAAGATGAAAAAAGACTTAATAGACATTTTATAATAATAATATTAATGAAAATACTTCACAATATGAAAAGAATCGACAAAAAGTAGCATTACTGTATTTGAGAATAAACCCTATGATCATAGTATCTATAATAGTTATATGCACTCTGTCCTTTGACAAATCATACCTTTTCTGACAGACTAGATTGTTAGCGTTAAGAGACGAAAGAGTCATATTTGTTTAAAAATATGTTTCATGCAGGTGTGGCGGAGAGATGCCATTTCCATAAATTCTTCTTGGTAGGGAGAGTAGTATTGATATACTTAACTATAAAGCTAAGAATGTTTCTAGGCATACTGTAATGAACCTTCGTCTAAAGATGACGAGTATGCTTACTGCTGTGAAGAAGTATTGATGACATGATAAAGAACTGCGACACTACTTCATGGTGAATATGAAATATATTGTAATTTTGAATAGGAGCTAAAACTTATGTATTGCGATACTGATTGTACATTGTAGCAAGAACTGGTTCGGGACCAAAAGGGGTGACAAAAGTGCCTTTTTCATAACTACCAAGCAATCAGCAAACTTTGTAGATGGAAGAACGAGGCTTTTTTAATCACATTTTCGACCACTTGTGCGTTTTGCCAATATAATCAATTAGATCCCGTGTGTTGTAACTCTAAGTTGCATTTCGTTAGGTTCATACGTATAGTGCGTCTAATACAACCATAATTGTTAACACACATAAAATATTAAAAAAACTTAACCTCAAAAGTTTTGCTGCCCGTCGGCAACCTCCTAAGTGAGAATTATTTAATTTGTCTCGTTCTTATGATGCCTTCTTTAAATATGTTCCGCAAATCATTACGTCGAATGCAATCCGTCTAGACACGGCCAGAACCATACGAGAAGGAATAGTTGAACATCAAACAAAGTACGAGGTTAAGGAAAAAGCTCAGTTTTTTACAAACACATTAAAGAGAAGCATGGGAATGAAAGACAGGTGGTGGAATTGAGTGGCTTCATCATGCGACAACAGTGCAATGCAAAGGTAAGTGACTGAAGCGATGCGGAACTACATACCAAGAACGAAAGGGGGAAATTCGAACACTTTAAGCGAAAAAGATTGCATTCGACGTGAAGATTTGATGGGAAAATCGAACAATTCCCAATGAAGAGCAAAGGACAAAGGTAGCCGAAGGGCAAAGGCAATTTTTCAGGTTACGGTTTTCAAGTGTTTTATGTGTGTTGACAATGATGGTATTAATAAACTCACCATAGGTATGGAACTACCGAATTACAACTTGAGGCTTTTATGATATCTTAATTTTAACAATACAAGAGTATTAAGGATTGCACTGATCTGTAGCTCAAGCCGCTGACGGATAGACTTAGAGACGAGAATATCTATTTCTTAGCAATCCATGTATTAGCAAGATCTGTAATAGTGAAATGCGACGATATCTTGGCAATAACAAAACGAAGATATAACAACATTTTTTTGAGCTGACAAGGAAGCTCATACATTTTCTGAAACAAGCCAGTGACCAACTGTAATACCTTATATGTATTAGAACGACACAAATATGCATAATTAAGGCTGAAAACAAGGTTAACTTGAAACTGAGTTATATTTCAGCATACAGTAGTAATGAAGTTAGCTGAGTCAAGAGAATTAAAAGCGCCTCAAAATATTCACAAAATCCCTACAAATCACACCTAGAGAGAAACAGAAACATTGAGAGGTTGAATTTTGCAACAAATCAGAATACTCTGGTGACAATAAAACCAAATGAAAGGGCCAAGACTTCTCAACAAAAGCAACAGTGAACATGAAAGAGATAGGGAACCAAAAGAGAAGGGAGGAATCAAATCGATATGATCATGGAAAAATATTCATTACTTTAAAAATTGCCGAAAGAAAAACTGTGGTTTCAGTGGGTCAAGAGAAGATAATTGAAATCTTAATACATATTACTTCCAGTCCTCGAGAAATGTGGGAATTAGAAGTGTTCTGTGTCCCTTTTCAACTTTGCTGTCTATTGCTAATGGACTACTTAAGAAGTAGTGTAAGGACAACCTTTATACTATGTTACTACAAAGAAGAACAGAGGAAACTTTTGTATTAGCCAATCAGAGGTCGTCCTCATTGGCCAATCAGAAGCCTGGATGGTGACATCATTTTGTTTACATTTTGCACGCCACCTCCATGTGTAATGGGACAAACCTGGTCGCACAAATAAGGTCATCGGCAGTAGATGGTTCATTGAAACTATCCCAGTTTCTGGTAGTACTCTCCTAACGAGACAAACTAAAAATCTACCGCGGCCCTAAGCGATATCTTTACGAATTTTTTCTACAGCGACATTCAAAGTTCATCCTTCCTAAACTGCATTTTGAATTTGCCTAGGCACCCAGGGAGGATGAATCCCCATCAAAAAATGCTCATGCCTCACCATCAATGCTGTTAAAATCCTTCACTTTACTTAATGTTAATCTTAACTGTACTTGTGATTCCTCCTTTCTCTGCAAAACGCGCAAAACGTAGTTATGATTTGCAAATCTCCCGCCAAAACATAACACGAGAATGAGGACAAAGAAAATCAAAACTCTTATTCAATAAGAAGTTTTTTCATCATGCCTGCATCTTTAATAACAAATTTGTTGTAGACTACAAGAGAATTAGAGCCTTGCCATTGTATTGATTTTCATATAGCTGTAACCAATGCAATGTTTGAGTCTGACCTCAAGGTCTCAGTCTATACTTCATCGTTGACGAAAAGAAGAAATTTTCTTGACTATGTCTGGAGGAGAGTGGAGACTGGCCTACGTATATTGTCTTACGGGAGTATATTTTATCTATTTTTCAGTCATTCAGTTGATAGGTATTTTGTTTATAGGATACAGTTGTCTAACTGAGTTGCATAGTTGCCTACACTAGGGTACGCTTTTGGCGGGAAAAATTGCTAGGCCTATCGACTCGTCATCGATTTGTTCCTTGGCTGCCTGTTCTCGTTTATTAGAGTCCTGTGTAGATTGTTTTCAACGCATTCCTGTCAACGGCAGCATGGGAAAGTTTGTTCGGTTGTGTAGCAATGCTTTGCACAACACTTGGTTTAAAGGGTACCCAAGAAACGTGGACTTGTTGATACCAAACCACCGATACCGAGAGGCCTTCAAAAAAGTCGCAACCCACAATGGCTTTAAGCCTCACAGAGTTCGCTTTGTGTGTAAAAAGCGCATTGAAAAGGCAGAAAGGAAGAGAGATTTCACGCGTTTCTTAAGCTGTGATGAAGCACCCATGCTCTAGCATTGTGGAGGTTGCTATCTTCTTCTCAACCTTTTAATCTGATGTTGTGAGATTTATGTCAATTCTAATTAAAAATGAAGTATCATTCTAAGATCTCAACTGTGGTGGCATGTCTTTATAAATCTTTTACTTGAAGCCCAATCTATTATTTTTCTCTGGCATTACAAAAAAATTTCTTGCTTAATTTCGGTTTTCCATGACAATTGTGTACTTTGCATTGTTTCAATCTGTCTATTATTGATCAAAAGTAAATGCTGCCATGTGTCTGCAGTTGAGCAATAGATCCATTGAAAAGGTTTAAGTAAATACTTTGATCATTTTAACTAGCTCCTGGTTCATCTCAAATTGGGACTAAAGCTATCTTAAAGTTAAAATTGCAAATATAATATGATTAGACAAGATTTGAAATTTAGTTGAAACAAACTATTTTGCAGCAAACATGTCCAAAAATAATGGAACCTCAGGAGCCTGAAATGCTAAATCAAATGCAACGCAATGACGTCAAAGGTACATGTCAACAAAATGACTCTGAGAGAACAGAGACACTCAGCTCCCCAAGCCAAAAATTATGGATCAGCTCCCAAGAGAGTAATGAGCTGTCATGCCCCAGTGCCTCAGGCTCAATTGAATACAAAGAGGACACAGAAGAAATAAAGAAATATACTGTATACTACAACGAATTAGGAATAGAAGTAGAAATTGATGAAAATAACAATGTTATCATAGATAGAGAGTCATTTGAAGCTCTTTTGAGTAAGGCAAATAAAATGTGTGACTTGAAGCAGGAGCTAGCATTATTACGATCAAAGTGCTTGCAAAATTTTGGAAAATGGGGCAAACCAATAACTGACCCAGGGCAGTTTAGACACTTGTGTATAGAAGCGGGATCAGTAAAGTTATATGATACTATAACTGAAGCAGTAAAAAGTGACAGACATTCAGAACAGAGACAGCTTCTTAATGAAAGAAGAGCAATTTCAATAATATATATGATGATGTACGGGCAGTCACAACAAGCAAATTGGTTCCAGGTTGCGACTGCACGTACAGTCAAAGGTTTAGGTGCCTCATCTAGAGGAATAGAGACATTGTGAAATATGGGACTGACAACACACCCCGTAACAGCTTCAAAAGTAAGCAGAAAAATGTCATTGAGTCACTACGAAAGTGTCAATAAATTTTTTCAGGAAGCAATTTCAAATAAACATATGGTGGTCATCTTTATTGATGATTACCATAACATCCATACAAATCACCGTCCAACAGATATAGCACAAACTCAACCAATTCACATGGCAGCCTTGCTTTTGAAGAGTTTTCAAAATATTAATGCAGTTTATTCTGCTGGGCCTCATGATCAGGCCCCTGAGCCAGCAAACAATGGTCTATTGAGGCACCTCATTGACAAGAATTCATCAAAGCTGGCAAAATCATATGTTGAAGTCATGCCAGATTGGCTACAAGCCAAATTTTTTGATCCAGAGTCTCAAAGATACAGGCTCTTAGCCCATGACTATCAGCAGCATGAGCATGAAATTTTGAAGATGAGGTCCATGGAAGAGTGCAAGCTAGTTGACTGTGTGGAGCTATCACTAAAGTCAATTGATGATTTTCATTCTGCACTCAAAATCATTTTAGAAAGTGGGCTGAATCTGTATTTAGATCAGTTTGTGGTCCCTATCATAGGAGATTGGCCTTGCCAGTTCTATGTCCGACAAATTGTTTACTTTGAAGGCATCCATAACCTGATTCCATTCATTGGTCCTTTGCATATTTCTCTGAATGCAAGGGAAAGCATTTTGCTAAAGTTTCACACAGTGTTTTCTGATCTCTATGCTTTTCTTTTTAGTACCAAAAAGCCTCTTGCAAAAAGCCCAAACCATGGCGCATATCTTTCCTCCTTGAAGTTTTGTATGGTGGGTGGCTTCTTGTCCGTGATGCTATAATGTCAGTATTTGTTACTTCAAAGGATGTGCAGTATCTGGTTTTGCTAAACCTTCTTGATTCTTATGTGCCTTTAAGTTTGTCCATTTACTCTGTTGTCTTCAAAGATAATATGGCAGAACTTTACTATGAGTCACTGCTTCGTTGCTGGGTGATGTTTTTGATGTATCGAAGAAGGCACTATGATAAAGCACCACTAATTGCTCTGTCCAATATTGATTATTGGAAGAGCATTGATCATCCTCTTGTCTCTACACTGCTATCTTATGTTTGTGCTTTTGACGAGTATCCAGTGGAAAATGTTCATTCAGTTCTACGAGCACATACACATATTACTGATACTCCAGAAATGATAAGCTTGGCAGCTAAGGAGATTGATGCACAAAAGGATGAACTGCGTAATTTCCAATCTAAATTTGTTCCTAAAAAAAGCAAAATTTTACACACAAGAATATTGAATGTTTGAAGATTAAAGCAGCTGAATTTATCGCAAAAAAATTTAAGTTGATCTTTGAAAAGCCAAATCAAGGAACATTGGTGAAAGCCCCCACAAAGAAAAGCAAAAGCAGAGTGACAAAATGGCGCTTACCTGACATATTTGGTGATGACCAGATTGTGACTAATGATGTCCTACCACTGGGCTTTTTGTGACATGAACTTTCTCCAGATGCAAACAAGTATGCCCTCCTTATATATAAGCAAATATAGAATTAAAAACTTTTATACACTATAGATCTTCTGTGCAAATGGATCTAACACTTTGCAGTAATTCATTGTGTTGACAACTAAAGTGTGAAAATGGGGGCATTGTATCAAAGTTATCATGGCTATTTCAAATCATATCATAGTTTGACCTAGTTTGAAATATCATAGCTGTATAAAATAAATACTTTATAGCAAATAGAGAAAAATAAATCATTTATGCTTATCGGAATCAGAGGGGTGCAGAGGGAATGTACTATTTGACTGGTTCTAGGCACTTTTGTGGTCATGTTAAAATCTTATCTGCATTAGGGAGTGGTCATAAAGTATCTCTCATGGAGAGCAGAGGCTTTTTGAGAGGGATGTGTAATAAAAATGCTGGGGCTTAAACAAAATACAAGAAAATTGAGGGGGGATAGCGCAAGTATTACCTATATTTCAAAACTAGAATTGGAATTTACTTCTTCAACCCACTATCACAGGATTTTATATGCATTTCTAAATGTTCTTTTGAAAACCCTTGCTAAGGTTCTCTGTAAGTTTATTTGCAAAGTCTAAAGCAAATACATATGAATTTTTTCAGGAGGGGGTATGAAGTATGTTTTAAGTACTTTTTGAATTCAGTTAATTGCATATAATTATAATTTCACTACATACAAATAGAAGCAAATATATACAAATGAAGCAAATTTTCATTTGAAAACAACGCACACCGGTACTTATTGCTGAAAGTTACCTGGTGATAATTTTTCATGCTCCCCATTGTATGATTTTCATTGTAGGAAATGTGACTTGAAAAACTGTTCACGTAATGGATGCTCAATTTGGCGCGTATTTCACGGATGTGGTCATTCCTTCCATACAGCCTGTTTGCTCCCAAACATCGGTTCGTGCCCAATTTGCAAAGGAGTACTGAAACAATTTGTTGAGGATCTCAGTGAAAAGGCAAACAACTCTGTACTGAACCCAGACGTTTACGGTGACAGTAATGATGAAGATAAGTGCGAAATGGGTGGTGATGATGAGAACAGCGTCGAGGGAGATGACGAAGCTGACCAAGAGTCTTATTTTGGTGAAGCTGTACATGGTTGCATAGAATCTCTCATTGATGACATTTTACGTTGGAAGAGACCTTCTCTGAGTAGCGTTGCCATTCAATAGTGCCCTCTCCTTACCACGCTTGTTCTCCCCGTTCACCATGTTCGCCATGATGAACAAACTTCATGTTCAATAAGAGTTTTGATTTTCTTTGTCCTCATTCTCGTGTTATGTTTTGGCGGGAGATTTGCAAATCATAACTACGTTTTGCGCGTTTTGCGGAGAAAGGAGGAATCACAAGTACAGTTAAGATTAACATTAAGTAAAGTGAAGGATTTTAACAGCATTGATGGTGAGGCATGAGCATTTTTTGATGGGGATTCATCCTCCCTGGGTGCCTAGGCAAATTCAAAATGCAGTTTAGGAAGGATGAACTTTGAATGTCGCTGTAGAAAAAATTCGTAAAGATATCGCTTAGGGCCGCGGTAGATTTTTAGTTTGTCTCGTTAGGAGAGTACTACCAGAAACTGGGATAGTTTCAATGAACCATCTACTGCCGATGACCTTATTTGTGCGACCAGGTTTGTCCCATTACACATGGAGGTGGCGTGCAAAATGTAAACAAAATGATGTCACCATCCAGGCTTCTGATTGGCCATTGAGGACGACCTCTGATTGGCTAATACAAAAGTTTCCTCTGTTACAAAGAAGGGAATAACATCAAAATTTCAGAGGCATATTCCTATATGCTTCGTCATTATCTGGCTTCTCCTTTGACGCAATAGTTTCGGGTATTTGCTGGCAGTGCTAGATGTCCGCGCAGTCATCTATCAAATATTCATTACACTAAACCTTTCATATATTACAGCGGACGTGATCTGGCGGTCCTGCGGAAAGTTTTTCGATTTGATGCTCTACATTATCATGCAAACCAGGAGTTTTGGGTCAACGGCATTTCGTCCTATATTCTCGCATTTGCGTTTTACGAATAAAGATAAGTTGCTTTTAAATCGCAAAAGTGCGATGATGTCAAAACAACCACATTTCCTTGCTGTGACAACTTTTCAATGGCGGCCAAACATGAGGTTGATTTTGTTGACAAACGACTTGGAATATCAGCAAAACTACACAAGTAAGAACTATAATATTTTAGATCTATGTGTTCTACAACATTCTCTACAACATCTCAATTTATTAATCTCGAACTCAACTGTGCCTTCAATAAATGCTTTGAAATGTAACAATATTAATCGAATTCAGTGGTACTCTTTAATACTGTGATGTGATAAATTCTTCATCCATTTCAGTTGCTGAAAGGTAGTGCAACCTGTAGACATATACTATTTTAAGTTTTATGCCCAATAGCAAGGAAACAACGGATTGGCAGTAGCGAGAACGGCAAATGACAGCTGAGAGCTTTATAATGAACAGAGAAAATCACACATTGCAATTAATTGCCAACACGTGTGACTAGACCTTTTATGAATAATAAAAGACGTTTTCCATAAAATCACTGCAGCAAAAATTGAGGCACCTATTACCACATACACATACGAAAGGATAGAAAATACTACCTGTACAATCTGCATGTCATAATCCTTTAAAGACACAAACTTTCCACGTAAGGAGTCCACCGTCCTCAGTGTATCATCTAAAAATTGCTCAGCATCAAATACGATTTGTTTAACAATGATATCAGCACTCTCTCTTGCTTCACTCGATTCATCAATCCCACATGGCACAGAGCAACAACGGTGGGTGAATGTTTGGGGCACAACAGTTCCTTCTTCATCAGTAACGGTTATTGGAAATGCTTTACTATTGCAATGGAAGGGGGAGTCTAGATTTGAATTCCCATCAGAGGGTCCAGAACCATAGAAATGAACATAGCAAGAAGTATGCTTTGATGGTACTTCATGGCCGTTGTCGGTCCGTCGTTTCATATTATCTGCAACCTCCACGTGTTGCCTACAGCTATGAAGACTATCAGAAATCTCTGATGTTGGCTTTTGATCTAGAACATCCATGCTATCATCATCATCAGGATATGAGAAAGCATGGGGCACTGTAGAATTGCAGTGAAATTCCAGGTCCTTGGAAAATGAAAGAAACCCACAAAAGCAATTTGAGGTACAGTTTAATGAGCTCAAGATGCCTGAAAATGAGCAGAATGCTTCATTGTTGATTGAATGATCAAAATTGACATAAGCACATACTGCACAAAGGAAATCGCCAGAATTCACCAAAATTAAATCATCAAACTTTAAATTAACAGATGGGAAGAAAGGAGGGTGCGGTGGGACAAGTTCATACTTAAGATGCAGCACATACGATTGGTTCGATGATAAATGGATAGGATCTTTGAATCTTCCTTTTGACGTATCGGGAGAGGGAGCAACTGTCAAATAACATGTAGAGCTCTGCACAGATCTTGATGGAGGCCCGCATAAAATTGACGATTTTAGACTAAAAGGAAAGATAGAATGGAAATAGAACAAAGAAACCATTTATTCGTAAACAAAAGATATGAACAAATAACGATGGGCGGCATGTGTTTTGTCTGGAAAGCTCCCAGTTAACTGGATACAAACCATTGGATTGCAATTTAAACCAAATTGCAATACTGGTGGATGATGGAACTATAGCTGCAGCTGGCTGAGGGGTGGACATCAGCAAAAAAGTGACATCCCCTAAACTCTACGCAAACCGGTTGTTCTATAATTAGAATGGTATAGCTTAATACTGAAAGCCCGCTAAACGCGTGCTCCCCTATCCCCAGTTCAAAAGGTTCACGGGGCTGTACAGAAAAAGGATGAAAGTCAAGAAGCCCCGTAGCCTAGCGCAGGTATCCGAGCATTTCTGGCACAATTTTTTCTCGTAATTTTCATCGGTTTACACAATGCAAAAAAGGCCGAAGGTCACATGCTCCATAACAGAGGCCCATGATGTCACCTTCTCTTGATCCTATGCGAGCCTTTTGGATTCTTGCTCCTCACAAATGCAGACCATGCAGCTGTCATGGGAGCACAGCGTTAGTCTTTCCAAGGCTAATCTGTAACCTTTTGAACTGGGGATAGGGGAGCACGCGTTTAGCGGGCTTTCAGTATTAAGCTAGTCTCCTGTATATGAAATAAGCGCATAATTCTTCAAAATGGTCTTTACACTGAGACATTAAAGAGCTACATCAAGTATTGTCTACTGCATACTTCACTTCTAACACAGAGAGTGTTGGAAAATCTCGTAGTATAATTGTAACAGTGTATAACATATACAATATAGCCCATCAACTGACAGGAATGACTACGGCTATGACCTAGTGGGTGATCACAAATCTTCTCCACACAGGTACACAATTAAATCTGAGCCATAAACCTGTAATATGGTTGCATCCAGTAATCCTATGGTAACTGGTATATTAGCTGTTTTTAGCAACTAAATTAGCTTGTATCGAATTATAATAGCTCAGAGGACTCCATAGTGCTACTTCATAAAAAATAATAGACTACTGCTATATACAGGTAACATCCTATAGAATATTAATCTTCAAATCAGGCTTCGAGTAATTACAGTATTCTCAATTACAGTATTTGGAGTGGGGGGAGTTGATGGTAAGGGGCTCGGAAAAATCAAGTCTACACAATAGCGATGATCGTGCTATCAAATAGTAAGTAATCCCTTTAAACTGAATCATCATGTACAGAATGATCTATGGAAATCATTAATGGAATTTACAGCAACTGTTTTCCAGCAAAGAAACATTCAGGATACAGGAACCCCTAATTTGACTCCTCAAAAGTTACACTACGAGCCATACTGAAAAGAACTATAAAAGTGTTGTAAATAAAGAGTACTGGGATTGAGCTACAAACTGCACTGAAAGTAAGTAAGGCATCAGCTACGGGGACTGAGAGTAATATGAAACGCCCCTCAAGATTTTGGAGAGAATGCACACGATTGTTTCCTCAACTAATGCAAGAAAAAGAAACAGAGACAGAGTATCAAACTGCAATAATCCACAGACATCCTAGCTCTAGCCTAAAATAACTGTGTTGCAAACATAAAGAGCTATGTAGAAGTTACAAAACAACATCTCAACTCACACCGGTCTTAACTGTAAGCAATGTCAGAGTGGCCTAGCATAGCTGAAAGTGAACAGCACGCTAAAAATCCCAGCAGATATTAAATAGTCCAGTAGAAATCTGCCGAACAACTTCTAGAACCCTTTCCAGTCACAATTCTATAATGTAGTTGTTCGGAAACAAAGGATCAAATGTATCTGCGATCGTGAGATAAACTTGGGAACCCCCTCGCGTGTCTCTAGAGAAACTACACCAGAATGAAGATTGAAGGATACCATTACGTTTTATGGCTAACACTCAAGAAACTTAGCAAGTCACGTAGTTTGCTCGTAATAACACCTGACATGAAAGACGAACAGCAGCCTCTTCATAGCTTAAATTATAAGGGAGAGGCCTAGAAACCTTTCTAAGTTATGATAGATAACACAACGAACAATCCCATACAGGAAAAACACGGAAGAACTTTAGAAGTTAGAAAAAACAATTTCAGTACGCTACTGGTCAACATTTTATCACGCCTTAATTTATTTTCCTCAAAATGAAACTGGAACTTCACATCATGCAAAAATAACCCAATCTGAAAGCTTCCCCAATGTTATCCCATATCAGGCAACAAAGCGTAAAAGTAAGCAAAATACACCATGATATACCACAAAATACAACATGAAATACCCTCTATATGGTTTATCACAACATACCGGCAAAAGCACTATGGTTTAGCAGAGAGAATCGAACGGCTCGGGAAGATTTGTCATGACGATATCACCCTCGAAAAGTAGGATTCCTTGGCAAATGAAATCAAGCGAAAACAGCAGTAAACTGGAAGCAGAACGACGAAAGTCTCCTCCAAGTCCCACTGCAACTATATGGTAGTAATGGCTCGCCACAGTAGGATACGGATGAAATTGACAAAGGAAATACAGGAAATCTTAAATCAACCCATTTCAGGAAAGTAGAGCAGGCTTACCAGGAAGAACAGCAACTAAAGTCTCCTCGCGATAACACATACAGCTACTTCGTCCTGCAGGACCGCTCGCAAAACTGACAATACGCGGTCCAGCAGGGAGGAGCAACAGTATTGCTGTGAATGGCGATGGGAAGAAAGTCAAATAACTCGGCGAAAACAATGATAACAATCAGATCTCTTCTTATGTAAGTAGTAGACCCAAATGGCTACCCTTGACAGAAATTTGGGGGCCATGGGACGAATGCCCTGGGAGGAGATCGTGTGCGCGTAATCAGGTCACGTGGTACAATTTAGAGCAATCTGATTGGTTTGGCATAAATTATCATATAGGGATCTTAGTATATAGAGACTTCTAATCAACACAAACAAGTAGCTCAAAATCTTATCTCAGAAAAAAGATACGACCGTCTGAAGTCGGCATTCATCAGAAAATTTTTAAATTCCCATCAAAATAGACTCTATTTTGTTGAAATGTCAAAAGGTAAGGAGAAAGGATTCTAGAAATAGTCATTGAAAGCTCAAACTAGAAGCCCAGTTTGTTCTATGGCAGCACATTGATATCCAAATGTTTTTGGTCCACCATGTAGTGTGTTTGATCATTTCTGACCATTTTGCTGATAAATTTATCGGCAAAAATACCGAAATTGTATCCAATTTTCACCTTAAAATCCAGATAAATTTGACAACAGCAGACAAAGTGCTACTCCGGCCCTATCAAACCATATATGTTATAAAAAGTTACATTCCAGTAGAATTTAGAACACTACAGTTGATGTAGGTCGTAGTAGCACTTTTTTTAATTAGGCAAAGTCTGGGGTTGACATAATTCCATTCATTTACATAGTATCAGATACTGCGTACAAGTAAGCATAGCCGTTTCTGCATCAATCATGGAAGAAACATTGATAGCTATGCCGATTACTCCTCAAGCATAGTATTTTACATTGTTATGAGACAAAGCATAATGCTCTGATTATACTTCTCAAATTATGTTGAATATATCACAGTCTACGGTGGGATGCAGGGGTGAATTTTTGAAAAAATTGAATAATTCCTCTTAAAATCGCCCCTTAATGGTGGTGGAGGGTTCTTTACAATCAAATTTAATGCTGAATAAAACTGGAAAGAAATCTCCTAGAAGAAAATCAAAATCATAAGAGATAGACCATGATTTTCATTAAAGAGGTCTGGGCCCCAGTCTTATCCAAAGTGGCAAATGTTATAGAAAAAATGTAAAATCATCTCCAGATCTTTTACCAAAAATCTAGTTGGCAATAAATCCATGACAATGATCAGATACAGTGAGATTTTAGCAAAATATGTAGATCAGTGACTTAATTGATTGGTTTAAGTCTCTGTAATAATGGAACAAACTAAAATTTTCAGAGGAGAAATCTCCACTATCAGTGTATACTTCACATATTCATTATAAGAGGCCAACAACCTTGAAAAATAATGGAATGAAAGCGATCAAACTACGCCAAAGTAAAATAGCACATACGATATAAAGCTGAGCTAATATATACTATACCATTCAGTTAAGTTTTAGTACGGGAGATACCTTTTAAGCTATTCAAGAGGGCAGAATGTGATAACTTGTATTTTCTTGCCCAACCATGGTGGGTCCTTGTATTTCACTAAGAGCTTATTAGCCCCCAGACAACCACAGAATGCCTTCCCTTTGAATGACCATGAATAGAGATTTATTCATGATTCATACTTCTGACAAGGTCAGAAGGGAGTACCTTACTAGGGCTCATGTTGGGTAAATTACAAATTTTACTTGGGTCCCCCTCAGTAAGTTATTGCTTTGGAACCCCAAACTTAAAGAGGGTATGCTACACTACTGATTACATCTTCTAAACTTGCATAAGGCCTGGGGATATCTATAAATAAACTCTCGTGATATAAATGGCATGTAATTTGGAAAGCATTACTTTGCATGTTTTGCAAAGTGCTAAAAACTGATTTTATGACATTGTCACCGACATGATTCCACAAAAGCTTGCTTTTTCAATCCCTACAAGCATATACTTTCAGAACACATATGTTTGGAAGTCTTGCTTGTGGCATTTGACGACATTGTTCAAAAATATATTGACCTTTACCCCAAAAGCTAGTGCCAATTTTGCCATAATTTGGAGCAATTTTTAATATTGATACATTGTGTAGCTTAGATTCCGCAGAACTCCTAAACTCATTTACACTCTGTTAGCTAATTGCCATTTTTGGCTAACCAAAAACATTAGTTCACTATCTCAAGAGTGAAGCACAATTCCTAAAGGTTTAAATAGTTTCTAACGTTCAATTTTAAGTCTAAGTAGGCCATGATGAAATACACTTTTGGCCAATATTCAGATGCTCATAAATTTTTGATAGAATAAGTCTGTTGAGTTAATTTTATATTGTAGAACTGGAAATTTCTTCTTCTTCGAGAAGAACTAAAAGATATAACAGTCTGGATGGGGTCACAGTTTTTAAATTTCTGAGCCCCTGTTCATTGTACAGTACTCATCCTTCCAGTGCATTAGAGTCGAGCACATACATACAACAGACCCTTATTCACAATTCATATTTTATCCATATAGGAATTAAGTGAATATGTAGCATCCCAGTATTTTGTACTTGACTTTATATATCAAAAAAAGCCCTTAATGACATTCTTACTAGAGGTTTAGTATTTTGGGACTGTAATGACCATATAATTCCATCTTTTGTACTGTTAATCAATTCCTCAGGGCAATACGCTTTAAATGAGCCACAAACCACATTTTACGGTCCATTCAAATCCAAGATATGCCTAGATATCCGCCAAAACGCTGCTCTGGCCCACTCTGACTGTCCCAGGAAAAGTTAACTACATCATTCAAAAATTTCTATTATCATTCTTTACATAACTATATTTACCTAAATATGAATTAAATCCTCAACATAAGCTATCGAAGAGTCCTCACAAATCAAGCAACAAATCATATAATGTACTTTATACATACTTGGAGCTACTTCCGTGCACAACAATGTGCTTACCAGAGGGTGGTTGGCAAATCAGCAGGTGCAATTCGCTGTATATATCTTCATCCACGAACAATGGAATTACATGTATCTACGATAAATTCATACAAATTCAAAATATGCTTACAGTAAAGAAATACAGTATTCGTAGCTTGAAGACTTTTCTCAGGGGGATTGGCATAGGGGTTCTCAGTTAAGAAAAAGAAAAAATGATATCCACAGTGAGTAGAGCACAATGATATCTGTCTACAGTTGAAATCTCCTCTTATAACTGCCCAAATTACATCGAGTTTACTAAATTGGTGACCGAGTTTTCTCCAATATTGTTTCTATCGCTATTTTTTGGCCGTCATCGTTGTTGCTTCGCTCCTCACTTTTGGATCGCTTGCTTCGCATCATGAACGAGTCAGATGCTACCTCAGGGGGCGACACTGGCCCTTCACAACCTTCGGTATCTGTTGCTTTATTGTATGTTACTGCAGTGAGTTTAAAAATGCCACCTTTCCTGCATAACAATCCTCAAGTATGCTTAACGCAAAGCGAGGCACAGTTTCACAAGCATGGCATAAAATCACAGGAAACTATATTTTCTGATGTGATTTCTCTATAACCTGAATATGCTCAAGAAGTTCAGGGTATTCTCCGTCATCCATCAACTGATCAACTTTACGATAATTGTAAAGCTGAACATACAAAACGCGCCTCAGCTTCAGATCAGACACGCCTTCATCAGTTGCTGATATCTGAGGAAATTGGAGACCGAAAGCCGTCCCAGCTCTTGCGTCATCTGCCACTATTGTATCTGCCCTTTCCAAATCAGTTTTGCCTTCCCGCATTACTCTACCCCCATCTAATCCCTATATTCAACAGCTTCAGGCTCAAATTTTATCATTAACTACTCAAGTCCAAGCTCCTGTTAGACAGCTGATTTCCTCCTATATCACTTGTCCTAGCGGTTATAGCACAGCTCCCTCAAGCTTTACCAGACCTCGTTCCTCCAGTAGCTCTCATCATTCTGGTTCCCAGTGCTGGTATCATTGGAAATTTGGCTCAAATCCTAAGAAAGTGATTCTCCATGCTCATTTCAATCCCATCAACTTACACAGGCGGGAAACTCCACCACCAGCGACTTAAGGCAGCACGTCTCCATAGCAAACACACTACCAGTCGCATATTCTTCGTCACTGACCGTACAAATGGTACACGATTCTGGTTGAAACAGGTGCTGACGTCAGTATTCTTCTGCCTACTGCATCTTGTCACAAACATGCTTCTCCTCTTACATTGCAAGCTGTAAGCCATTCTCTTATCAAAGCATATGGGGAACAATACCCAAAAGAATGAAAACTTAGATGGAAAGATAAAATTTTCTGGAATTGCCCGGCTATTTTACTGTAGCCAAAAATTGCCCCCCCCGAACCATTCGGCTGTTTTGATCATTGAGTGTGCTGCATTCCCGCACAGCCACTGGTGTCTATATTAAGGTCAATGTTATATTTTGTCCTCTTCATATATTTTTACTTAAAATCTAGGAGACTTACATCGCAAATGCCACCTCTGCCCTCATAATCACAATTGGCCATTTTTGTTGGCAGAAGAAACGCCAAAACTAATGTTGAAATTAGGAGCATTCCTACTTCTCAGCATCTCTAGATGAGCTGAGTATAGCAGTCAATAATGATCGTAGAAATATTCTTCTAAGAATAAAAAGAGATAGGCTATCTAAGAATGTTGCAAAGACACACAGCAAGATCTTTGGTTTAGGTACTAGAATGAGGAATACGTGAAAAGTCTGTTGGTACTACAGAACTTCACTATAGCACGAAAAAGCGGGAACACTCTTTAAGCATACTGAAAGCTTTATTCGTCCGACACTCGTCAGAGTATGAAACGTCGGATAACGACCGAAAGGTGAACCGAAATATATAGCCAGATGCGGGTGATATATAAGGGGATGTGTAATAGCTGGAACAAAAATGGTATTAAGTGGGGTAGAGAGGGGTGTAAATGAAAAATGGGGAAATAGAGTGGTATATAAGAGTGTGGTAATTGAATGATTGGTGAGAATAGAGTGTGATGAGAGAGTGGTGTAATAGAGTGTGATGAGAGAATGGTGTAAATAGAGTGTGATGAGAGAATGGTATAAAAAATAATAGATATGAGAGAATGGTATTATAAAAATGATATAAGAGAATGGTATATAATAATAGATATAAGAGAATGGTATAAATAAAATAGATATAAGAGAATGATATAAAAAATAATGGATGTGAGAGAATGGTATAAAAATAATGGTTATGAGAGAGTAGTATAAATATAATGGTTAAGAGAGAATGGTATAAAAATATTAGATATAAGAGATTGGTATTATAAAAATGATATAAGAGATTGGTGTGATAAAATGATATAAGAGAATGGTATTATAAAAATGATATAAGAGATTGGTGTAATAAATTGATATAAGAGAATAGTATTATAAAATGATATAAGAGATTGGTATTATAAAATGGATATAAGAGAATAGTATAATAAAATGATTTAAAAAGAATGGTTTAATAAATTGATATAAAAGAATGGTTTAATAAATTGATATAAAAGAATGGTTTAAAAAGGAGTGGTATAAATAAAATAGAATAAATGTTGGTATAATTGTATTGGTAAAAGATTTTGAAAATTGATTAATACAATGGAAATTAAAAAGATAGAAATTTTTAATAAAATCTCTCCTTGGGGGAATTGTCCTCTCCGTTATTTTTGGAACATTTTATTTGTTTGACTTTTAATGGTTATATGGATTATTCTTATTTATGTTTTATTTTAAATTGGGGCTATAGCTCAAATCTTGGATCATAAGTGGTTTTATAAATTCGGGGTTGACAACCGAAGTTTCTTGGGACGCTTACTAGAGCATATTTTCATTTACTCATTGGAATATAATTATGCTTCGTAGAATAATTACATTTATTGGGCTCAGACATTTCGTAGACCTTAGTCATAGTTTAACGAAGTTAAAAACCGTTAGGTTTTTGACAAAGTTAAACTATGACTAAGGTCGGAGTCAAAAAGAAACGCCGGGGACGGCATAAAGCATTAGCGCCAGCTAATGCTACAATTAAGCGTTAGCTTAATTGTGTTGCCGGCGAACCGTCACTGGTTTTAATAAACTAGACCAATTCTATAGCATTATTTATTGGTAAATTATTTTATTGTTTCAATAAAATAGCCATTTTCCATTTGCTTTATTTTTTGTAAATATTTTTATGGGGTTACTAATTAGCCTTACTTAATGGCTTTTACTATTTGGGGTGTTTTTTATTTCTAACTCGTTTTACCTATTTTATTGGTGTTTTAGCTTATTCACAAAGAATAGTTTCATCGTTTTTGTACCATTTTCGTACGGTATTATTCCCTTTGTTATATATGGTTGGTAACATTCTTTGGTGTAACAAAAAAATAACTTAAAAAAATATTTTATATATATAAATTATAAGAGATGTATTCTTTACAGTTTTTATCTATGAGAAAAATTAATGATCATAAATTGATTCCTGCAAAATATGATTGTAAAAAATGTTGTAAAACTATTGATGAAGACGAGGCTGTAAGAAATGGTCATTTAGAATGTTTAAAATATGCACTCCAAAATAATAGGAATGAAGACAATGAAATATTTATAATTAATGAAAATTATTATATTAGAATTGCTGCTAAATATGGGCAATTAAATTGTTTAAAATATTTATTACATAAAAAAAAATATAATTGTGATGATGTTTGTACTACCTCTGCTGAATATGGTCAATTAGAATGTTTAAAATATGCTCATGAAAATAATTGTTCATGGAATGGTGACACAATCGATATTGCTATACAAAATGGTCATTTAGATTGTTTAAAATATGCTCATGAAAACGGCTGTCCTTGGGGTAAATGGTCTTGCGCTATAGCCGCTATTAATGGACAATTAGAATGTTTAAAATACGCTCATGAAAACGAATGCCCGTGGAATGATTACGTTTGCGAAAATGCAGCTAAAAATGGATATTTAGATTGTTTAAAATATGCTTATGAAAATGGATGTCCCCAAGATAATTTCACTTGCGTAAATGCGGCTGCTTTTGGTCATTTAGAATGTGTGAAATATGCTCACAAAAACGGATTTCATTGGGATAGTTTGACATGCGAATTGGCTGCAAGTAATGGCCATTTAGATTGTTTAAAATATGCTCATGAAAATGGATGCCCGTGGAAGTCTAATTTATGCTTACGCGCAATTAAAAAAGGAAGTTTAGATTGCTTGAAATATGCTTATGAAAATGGTTGTAAATTACACAAAAATCAAACTGCAGCTTGTTTACTCGCAGTTGAATATGTGCATTTAAAATGTTTAGAATATCTTCATGTTATTGGATGTAAATGGAATATGAGAGTAAGTGAAACAGCCGTAAAAAATGGTCATTTTAATTGTTTTAAATATGCTCATGTAAATGGTTGTCCATTGAGTAAAAAGATTGTTTATATTGCTGTTGAAAAAGGATTTTATGAAATTATGAAATATGCAATTGAAAATGGGTTTGATTATGATAAAAAAAAAATATTAAGACATATTAAACCAAAAAATATTGAAGTTAAAGATTGTCTTCAATATATAAAAAATAATTGCGTTTAAAATACTTAAAGAAATATCACCATATATAATTATAATGAGTATGAATTGTTATTATTGTGAAATTTCAATTGAAAAATTTGGGTATAAAAAATGCATGCAAAAATTTATTGAAGAAATTGAAACAGATTATAGTCTTAGCAGAATAAAAAGTGCGGCACAACTTGGTCATTTAGAATGTCTTAAAAAAGCACATAATGAAAATGAATCATTGGATGGTATTTGTAATATAGCAGCTGCTAATGGCCATTTAGACTGTCTGATATATGCCCATGAAAATGGTGATACGTGGGATGAAAATACTGCGGCATATGCTTGTGAATCTAATTCATTGGATATTTTAAGATATTCACATGAAAATGGTTGTCAATGGAATCGAACTGTTTGTGAAAATGCGGCAAAATATGATCATTTACAATGTTTAATATATGCTCATGAAAATGGTTGTCCATGGGATGAGATGACTTTATATAAGGCAATACAAAATAATAATTTTGAATGTCTCAAATATGCTCATGAAAATGGGTGTCCTTGTGACATTGAAATGATCGATGAAGCATGTAAAAATAATAATATAGATATCTTAAAATATGTACACAAAACAATGAAAATGCCATTCAATAAATTAAGTTGTACAATATGTGTATTAAAAAATGGAAATAAAGAATGTTTAGAGTATGCTCATCAACACGGTAGTGAGATAACACAAAATACTTTTTCATTTGCTATTGAAAATAATTTATACGACTGTATCAAATATTTGGTACAAAATATGTGTGATGTAAATTTATTTACAGGTAAAAGCGCTGTCAAATATTGCGATTTAGACGCCGTAAAATATTTACTCAATAATAATATTATAATATTAGATGAAGACACTTGTTGTTTTGCAATTCAAAATAAAAAAATAAGTGTTATAAAATATCTCATTGAAAAAGGGTGTCCATGGTCAAGTATAGATATTATGAAAGAAATAATAAAATATGATAAATTAGCATTTTTAAAGTATTTTATAAAGAAGTATTCTTTGAGCATAAGTAAAAGTGATTTTGAATATATGATTAAATTAGATTCAATAAAGTGTTTATCTTATGTATACAAATTTAAAGCATTATTTGATAGTTATTATGATAATAATATGTACAATTTATCATATGGGAGATGCAGATCATTTCTCAAAAAACTAATATTGAAGAATGAAATATAATATATAATATACAATGCGTAATCGTGATATTCATATTCAATTTCTTAAAATGGATCAATCATATTGTCTGTTTTGTGATAAATATTTAAAAGTATTAAAATATAAAATCACAAAAGCAATAGATGAGTGTGAAAATTGTATTAGCATCGATTATTATGTTCATGAAAATGGAAAATATTGTAAAAACTGTTCATGTTTAATAAAATATTTCAATGCCGATTTACAAGCTTATGATTGTTATAATAAGACACGATCTGTATATCATCGTAAATATTATATAGTAAATATATTACGTGAAATAAATAGTTCATATAATATAGTTATGAGTGAGTATCAAAAGTATATTATATTAGAATATTGTAATAAAATAATCCAATGGGAAAAAGAATTTAATATTAAAAAGATCAATTTAAAATATGTTATAAAACAAATTTACATTGAATTCTTAAAATATAGAAAATGTCGTAATATCATAATACGATATAATGTAAGGAAAACAAATGAATATTTAATCCTATGGAATAAGATTAAAGAAATTTTCAAGTTTGATATTCACGATAATATCTGATGTTATAATAAATCGAATATATTAAACCACTTATATGACCAAACATTGGTGATTTTTTCATCCAATTAGGGGCATTTTTAAACATATAAACATATCCTCGCCCTATATTATATTTGAGATATAATCTACCATATGTGTCATGTAAAATGGAGTGTAAATGGCACACGCGATTAGGACATATTTTTTCACAAATGCTTGTCAGACAACTGTGGCCAGGCCCTATTAATCCGATATCGTAATCGTTTTCTATGAGGATTTCTTGTATTGTTATGTTTTTAATATCTAAATAATAGGCCAATAGATATTTATATGCAATTGCAGCTTTTAAAACGTTTGGATTAATGTCTTCATATTGTTTTTCAAATAAATAGAAATTTTCATTCATAAATTTGATAACATTTCTTGGTGAATCCATTATAATATATATTATAATTTTATTATATATTATGGATGTATTTATAATACTCATGTAAATTTATTGCTTCTGATTCTGTGACATTTTGTAACATAGAATAATCAAAAAATTTGCCGTAAAACGACTGTGAATTGTCGGCATTGTTACCAAGATAAAAATCATGGTATTGATATTTATCAATTAAATCTGTATTTACACTCATAATATCCTCATATATTTTATTACTATTTACATAAATAATTATTTTTTCAAATTTTGTACTATTAATATCACCACAATAAACTAATATTACATTTTTTCTCTATAATGATTCTGTTGTTGGAGCCACAATTTCATTTATAACATTTGGCATGGTTTTGTGCATAAAATCAAATTTAACAACGATACCTTGATTATTATATAAAATTTTAATATAGTTATCATTTTCACATTCCCAAAGTGTAGAATTTATATCAACACTTTTCTTTTCTACTTCTACAATAAAATTAAACATAATAGAAGACAGTTCGGACCTTTTATTAAATATATCTTTATATTTGATTCGTTGATCTGTGTTATCAAAATGAATATAATTATCTGTTATAACCTCAGGAAAGATTTCGAACGAATAATGTTTGTAATGGTATGTAGGGCTATTTTCACATGTAAAATAATAGAAATCATTAAAAACGTTTTTTTCATTTTGAAATTTATTAATAATTACGTCAGTGCTTATTGTTTTATCTACATGCGATTCATTATCAAGATCCCACCAACACAAAGCTGTACGTTTTAATATACACGGACCTTGAAATTTTTTCAAGTCTTTAAAATACGATTGATGTATAATATTATTTTTTATATAATCGGTGGTAACGATTGAATTCACATAACCGTCTTTCACTTTTAACGCGCCTGTAGTAAAATCGCTGTCGATTGAAACTCTATCACAAACAATTTCATAGAAATTATTGGCACGTCTTTTGATAGTGCTATTGCTATCGAGCCGAATTATATTACTTGACATAATCCCCTCATCCACGATCAATTGATTACCTATAATTTTAAGCCCTGACAAAGAAGATACATTTATCATGGTCGTGAGCACACTCTTATCAATTGACAAAGTACGGTCACCATTTAATTTTATACCCTCATTTTGTTTGGGTAAAACAATATCCATTTGTAATTTTGTAATATCAATATCTAATTTATCATTATTTAGTTTAAAATATGGCGTATAACCTAATGTTAATTTCTTATTTACAAATTCGATTGGTACAGATACGTCTAAATTTAATTTGTGATTATTTAAATTGAGTCCATGATCGTTGTTCACGACTGGAAGGAGGTGCCCTGAGCTGTCTCGTGTAAAATATGGCGATGGTCGTATTGCTAATTCATTTGGTTTTTCAAAATAAATTTCGCCACTCTGTTGGTTTACAATGTCAAGATCTATTTTGTTCTGTGGATTCATGATCACTTTTGACCCTACATTATCATCGACATAATTGTTAATGTTTAACCGCATTTTTTTATTCGTGTCTAAATAAATATCGCCATTTTGAGCGTATTGTGAAACGACATATTTATCGATCGATGCTATTAATTTTGATTCATTGGTATCATAACGAATTGTATCGTTGTCTACGTTTAACTCAATACCATTTTGTGTTTTTTTGATGTGCTTATCATTAGTCTTTAAAAAAATCTTACCTGACGAGCTTTTTGTAAAATCATCTGCATTATAATCTAATCGTAATCTTTGTTTATCATCTAATTTAATACAGTTAAAGTCATCAATCATCGCGTTCATATCTAAACACAGCTGATTGTTAACGAATTTCAAGTTGCATGAGGCTAATGCGATTGTAATACGATTTTGATCGTCTCTTGTTAATCCCGCGCCTAAATTACAATATAAAGAATTGTTCAAAACCATAAAGTCAGGTGATAGATTCAATTTTAATTTATCATCATTAGTTACGCTTATAATTGAATTAGGCGTACCTAATGAATCAAGAGGAATGATTGATTTTGGGTTGATTTGAATTTTGTCTTTATCAATATCTAACACGTCATTTTTAATCATGAATTTATCAGAATACTGGCCTGGGTGTAAAATGAAGTTCAAATTTTTATTTATATTTATAACATTTTTATTTGTCCAATGAAAATCATTTAAGTTAAACCTAATTTGATGTTCATTATCATTATAATCTGAAATCACCCCGTCGTATTTTCCCATTATAATATATGTTATAATAATTGAAAAAATATTAACCAAAATAACGGCAAAGGAATTGTATAAATCAAATGACGAAAAAGATAAAATACAGTGTGATGATTCATTTATATATATATTAGAATATTATAGGATCATGGTCAACGCCATACCATTTGCACAATACACTATGATGGAGCAATATATCACGATTTGTTATTCTATGATTCTTATATAACAAGAAGCTGCTTATTGCACCGTATAATGGCGCTATACCGTTGGGATTTAAGTCAGCGAATGTGACCTGCGTACTGCCAATACTACTTCTACTTGTAAAATCAGTTAATTTTTTACCATTACAATATACATAAGATGTTTCAGTAGGAATATTCCAATGTATTGATAAACAAATCCATTTATTTAATTCGCCTGCATTTGCTTTTGTTTGATAATCTGATATTGGCGATCTACCGTTGGTTGTGTTTTGTCCAATTACGATATGATCGTTTGTAGCACCCGAAACTATCAAATCACCTTGTGGAGAGAACGCAATAAATTTGTCAAACCCCCCGTTGTCGTGCCCAAACAGTCCGCAACGGCACCAATAAGTACCAGAGAATGAGGATAAATTATAAACTATAAAAACATTTACAATATCTTCTTTACCACTCGCTGCATTTAAGTCGATATTAGAAATAATTCTTTGACCGTTGAACTCGAGATAATACCGTTTATTAATTCGATTTGCTTTTGTACATAATGTTGGTTGTAGATTATATGTCGTTTGTTCAGCATGATCCTGTGATAGACTTTGATCAAAAATTTTACTCACATTTCGAGTGGCATCGAAATTTAGTTCATGAGAATTCGCCGTATCTATTTTATAAAAGGCATCAGCTCTTTGATAATATTCCCAAAATAGAGTTTCAGAGAGCTGTGTATATGTATAAATGAGCAAACACTTCATATTAATAGCGTATTTTAAATTTTTTATGTTATCTGTCATACATACTGTTTCTAAATTATCGATTTTTTTCCATTCATATTTATATCTTCGTTTTTCTTATGAAATTCATCTGTATGATGATATATATTGATACCATCTAATTTTCCCATTTATATATATATTTAATTATAATTATTAAAAAAATCTCTTATCAATTTTTGGTTATAATCTTTATCTACTAAACTGAATTGTTTTATAATCTGATAAAATGACATACCACGAAATCTATGGTAAATAAAATATAAACAGTAAAAGCCACAAGCTTTTGATTCATAAGACTGAAGCTGCGAGCTATTATATATATATTCGTAATTTTCAATCATTTGAAATGGTTTTAGACCATAAGAATCAAAATATTCAAAACGGCCACGATGATAATAAATTGTAACCCAATGTGTGCCATTCGTGGCTGAATTCATATCGTCTAAATTTATTATATAAAAATGATTTCTTTTAATCAGATGTGTTGTTAATTGATCTTTCGCATAAACGCCTCCGAAATTTTTAATACCCATATGATCAATCCATTTCTGTAAATATACACTACTTGTGCTTGTGTCTTTAAATTTTAAAAGAGGATATTCAGCAAAGGCACGTGGCGAAAGGGCGATTTGTCCCCGAATAATATTCCGTCTCCCTGTGTTTTTTTTGATCTTTTTTTTTTACACCACGACCTTTGCTTTCGATGATAATTTCATGATTATCATTGAAAGGCGGTGGATTGAATAATTCCCATTCATTTAATGATGTGCCCTCAGGTTGTTTTACAAGTTGTTGATTTTGAGATGTTATTGGTATTTTCTTTGGGTGTGTTTTGTAACTTTGTACATCATATGGCCTGTTATGAATACCCGATCCTGTCAGAGCCTTGATTACAATCGGTAAGCCGATACTAGCCAACAAACCGGCAAGAAAGCAACCTTTCTGGCCATTTCCAGTCATCATGATTTCATCAAATTTAGATTTTTGTGGCTTACTTAATTTCCGTACTTCATTCTCAATCACAGCGAGGGCTTTTATAATATCTCCTGTTTTTGCATCAATTCCTTTACCGCTGAACAGGCTGTCTATCCCTAACGAGGCTAACGAAGATGCCACACCCGTTGCTAAGCCAGGCAAAACTGTTTTAGTAATTGCAGGTGCCACTTTAGTTGCGATTTTAGTTATGGGCCCTAATAAACTTGTTAATAAATTTCCGCCATCTTGTTTCATAGCACGGAAATGAGTATCATTGAATTTAATTATTACAGGCTTGCCTTTCATCAATTTATTATACTGTCTTTCATTCACGTAAATTCGATCACCATTAGGATTATATACAAGTTTTAGGCTGATATTTTCTCGTTTGTTATATGCTCTTCTTAATTTATCTTTTTGAAATTCAGTGAATCTAACATTTATTAATTTCATCTCTTATATTATATTATATATTAATTGATTTATTTTATAATTTCACTTTTACCGTTTATTAGTGATATCTTGTACTGATCCTCGTGGAGCATCAGTGAATAAACAGTATAAAAGTTGGTCATCTCATCTTTTAGGATATATTTGAATTCTATTTTGCAGAAACTATCACGTAATGTATCAGGTATGTTATTTTAAGATCGAAATATAGAATCATATACTTTATCTTAAATAATGCATAGTCGATAAATGTGCTTTCACGTCTGTTCTTATCAGTCATATATTTCAATAATTCATTATATGCTTGTATACTCCTTTTTGAACAGTTATATGGTGACATTGGCACAAAAATATTATCATTTATAACGACACTGGCATTTACAATTCCCATTGAGTCTGTATCTATCTGAAATGAATCATTTAACTGTCTCCCTGTTCTATTTTCTGTAAAAGTAAACCATACGAACAAATCACGAGGCTTAGATAATGTTTCAAATAAAATCAGGCTGTTTTCGCGTGTTTTTAATGTCGTATGTGATGTTATTCTTTCTTTAAAAAATGGGATAATTTGTTGGTTGGATAAGAATTTTGTATATAATAATCGATTCGCGGCTGATAATCTTATTTTCTCATAGCATAGAAATATATCTTTGATTATAATTTTACCGTCATCGCCCCCACTACGATAAATGAGTATGTCGTCTTGCTCAATATCGACAGTAATCTCGATTTTGGTAGGGGGTACGAGAATATCTCGCATAGATTGAAAGTACTCCATGGAGTTCAATGGAATTATCACATCGATAGTAGATTTTGTTAAATTCACTCTTTTATGGTAATTAGCGTTATAAGCTGTATTATCAGATTCCACAGCATGTGTTGTAGCATCTGTTGTATATTTTGTAATATTTGTACCATTTCTTAATGATGGATACAAAAACATTCGTTTCCCTGATGTATTTATATATTCATTGCTCATTTCCATTAGATTTTTTGTGGTCATAGCATAATTAATATCAGTAGCATAATAAATCTGTCTGCTATCTGACTCGAATTTAAAACTATTAATTAATGAACAACTATCACTGGCAAGTGCTATAATAGACCCATCAGCAAGAGCTGTACCATCTGTTTTTTTAACATCTAGAGAAACATGTAAATAAGCTTTATACCAATCGATTGGTAAATAATCTTGACTTGATCCAATACGAAAAATATATTTTTTTGGCTGTGATGAATCAATAGGTGGCTGTATTACTAAGTCGCATTTTTCTGTATTTGATCTAAAGTTAAAATTCATCTCTTATATTATATATTATAATAATTCATCGAATTTCTTTGAAATATCACTTTTTATATCTTCTTTTTTATTATCTATATCAGTCTTATATATTTTCTTTAATTCTTTTTCAATTATATCCCCTTTATTTGGTATTGGCTCTTCAACTATCGGTTCTATCTTTTTTACTTTATCTGATGAATTAAATAATTTATTAGCTAAAACCTCGCCTGTCTTTTTCCCTAATGGCTCAGCGGCGCTCTTAACAGCACTTTCAACGGCACTTTTAGCTATCTTTTTAGTAGATTCACTGGCTAATTTTTTAGTAGCAGAATTAAACATGCTTTTAAAAACGTCACTTATACCATCACCGTAAGTGTAATTGTTTATTTCTCTTATTTTTTCATTACGAAAACTTCTATTCATCTTATATTATATAATATAATTTAATATGATCTTATAAATAAAGTCATTGATATAGGGTCCTCTAAATCAAGGTAACGATTTAGGGAATCTTTAATTTGAATTCTGAAGCGTCTGATTAAATAATCATTCATTTTATGATATTGAAGATTCTGTTCTTTGATGGGTATATCATATCCGATCCTGAATGAGCTTGTTGAAAAGCTGTATAGTACGTCACTATTTAAATTCACGTTATAAAATGTATCATTTAATAAACTACAGTGGATTATTATGTTGTCAATGGAATTAGTGATATCAGGGGTTTCATCGCTATATCTGCTTGTTGAAATTATTACGTTCGTTGAACCAAATCCGATCAGCTTTGCGAATGTTAAATTTCCACGGAAATCAACTTGATAATTTGCCTCGAGTTCTAAGAAGATTTTTTTTAATGAGCTCACATAGTACAGCTGTATCCCTGTTTTACTCTCATTCTGTGACTCCAAGTAGTTATTGATGTAATTAGATATGTTTGAATAGCTGTAATTCCCATCAGGAAATGAGATAGTTTTAAATGTAGACCCGTTATCGCTGCTATAACGCATAGTATTATTATTATATTTAGAATGATCGATATTATTCCATGTGTAATTTAAATTAATAGATTCAAGAGCTAAATAGTTTTGATCTGTATTTGGCAAAAGCATGTCGCTGGTCAATTCGACTATAATGTCGGAATTAGTTCCATGAACAATCGTAGGGGATTTTATTGTTGTATTGATATATAAAACCCTATCCATATTATATATTATATTACATTAAATGTTTTTTTATATATTTATGATATTGTTCGCGTGATATATGTTTATTTGATCTGATGTAATCTATAATATTATAAACATGATTATAAACATTTTCATCACCTTGACTGGTTTTTAATATAGGTGTTAATGTTTTTAAATCTTTATATATATCATCAATAGATTTATCTTGAGTTACGTTTTCTTGATTAGTTAGTCTCGCTAATTCATTTTGCATTTTTTTATTATCATTACCCGCTATAATACTGCTTCTCAACAGCATGATTCTTTTTTTCCTATCATTCTCATTTAAAATAATATTACTTTGACCTATTAACTTATTTTTTCCATTCCTTTTTTTAACCATTCCTGATAACGTTATCATATCATTAAAAATCTGCTGGCTTAATTTAGAGTACTTCTTCCTTTTATCTATTCGTCCTTTAGTCAATAACTGCATTGTGTCTTTATCCCCTTGATTTTGATAAATTATATTATTATCAAACCACGCCTCAACATAATAATTATTATACAATTTATCCATGTTTATCAATAATTTATCATTATATTTCGAATTTACAATTTTATAACCGTTTCTTCGTTTTTTAATACCTTGACCTTCAACTTCATCCATAGCTGGTGTATGATTTTCTGATATCTTATTTTTAACATCATCCATAGATGGTGTATGACTTTCTGATATTTTATCATCAACTTCATTTATAACAGGTAAACCATCTTTTTCCGTTATTTTCTCTTTAATTTTTTCTTTATATTCTCTTAACTTCTTGATATATGATTCTATTAATTTATTAGATGGATGATATTGGTGTATTGTATTTAATTTTCTTGTCAATGAAGTTAATTGAGGCGAATTTAAGTAATCTTTCAATTTACTTTTAGTAAATTTATCCATATTACGTAAATCAACTAATTTTACATCTGTATAAATATCCCCCTTTTTTCCTGTGTATAAAAACACATCTTTACCTTTTATTATATCATTGACAAAATCTTTTGATTCTTTTATTTTTTTTTCACTATCGGTAATCGATTGAGATTCTTCTTTTACATCTTGTGTTTGTGCTTCTATTTGTGCTTCTGTTTGTACTTCTGTTTGCGGTTGCAGTTGTTGATTATATAACGGCAAAGAATCTGTAATATTTTTAATTAATTCGTCACTTTGATCACTCTTTTTCACGATACGATCAAATAACTCTTTATTTGAGTCTATGATTGGCTTAAAAAATTTTGCATTATTAAATGCTTTATCAATCTCGTTATTTTCATATGCCTTTTTAGCTTCAAGAATATTATGTAATCCATTCTCGGTCATTAATTGTATTTCAACGAGTTTTTTATAATCTTCTAATTTCATTATAATATATATTATAATAATTGCATGATATGTATTTATCTAATGAGATAAATGCATATGTTGCAATTAAATAACGAGATAGATGCACAATTTGCACTTATCTAATAAGTTAAGTGCACAATTTTTATATCATATTTTCATAATTTTTATTAATCATGAAATGGCCGTAAGCATATGACATTATTGGATTGTATAAATAACGTTTATCAGTGTAACTCATTAATGTCTTATGATCTGTATATGAGTATATTTCATGATTTTTAGCTTTTATTTTATAAAAATTAGTTTTGATCAATTCATTATTAAATACAGCATTTTTTAATGTTTCAAAATTAATATTCTTGTCTTTAATGCCTTTATTTCTTTCTTTTTCGTTTTCTTTTTGATACCCATAGTTTACTTTTTAATGCAACAGCTTCAACAATTTGACTATTATATACAGTATCATTTGGGTCCTTAGAAAATGCGTTTTCATCTTTCAATAATCCCATTTTATACTGTCCTTGTTTATAGTATTTAAAATCAGGTTTGTAAGACGACATGTCAAATATATCCATCTCAGACATATCTTTATAAATATCTTCTGTTTTAATATGACATAAATACGAGTCTGTGTCATAATACATCAATGCTATATTGTCTTTATATCGATTTTTAAGTTTATACCAATTTTTATAAAATTCTAATTTGCTTAAATCTAAAATTGTTGATCCAAGATAGATAGCTGTATCTAGTTTGATACATTGTTTTTCAACATTTATTAAAACATGGTTTTCATCTATCGTTTCATAATCCTTGAATCTATCGTTACTTACTATTTTAAGAACTTTTTCATAATCTGCGTCATTATATAATTTAATATTACCTGAATACTTTTCTTTGTTTAATAATGAACGTCCAAATAGGCTATTAATTAATAATTTGTAAATAGATTTTTCATTTTCGTTTGTACTTACTATTCTATTTTGATGATTATATTCCACATACTCTTTTAAATATTTAGTTTGTTTAAATTTTATTATATAATTTATTTGTTTAATCTTGAAACCAGGCATTTTTAAATAAAACTGTAGTGTTAGATAATGTAATGTATAATTTTTCTTTTCGTGAAAATCACATAACAATTTTTCTGTAGAAATAAATAGTTTGTCATTCTCTTTTAATATCTTTTTCTGATAATCACTAAGGTTTTTTTTTAAATATTTTATCTTTAACAGGAAATAAAGGTAGATCATTGTAATAATCATGATATTTTATATCTATTTCACTAAAATCTACATTTAAAATATATCCATAATTACTGTCAATATCATAATCCAATAAATTAAAGTCTCGTATTTCATCATTATTTAAAAAACTAAATTCATCATAAGGCATTGGATAATTACTCATTACATGCCCGTACATACTATTTATATCAAAATGCATTATATATGATGAAGGTAGTGTTGGATCATAATTTTTTTCCATATATTTATTGTTTGCAATAGTATATCTCAAACTTCCGATATCGCATAATCCTCCGCGGCACATTGATTGAAATGCTTTATAAATTTTATAATCACTTAATATTTTTATTTGTATCGGATTCCATTTTTTCATTACTTCCCAAGTAAGCGAGTTGATGCTATAATGGCTAAACAGTTCTGTGCCGTATTTTTCCATGAATAATGTTCTATACGATTCCATGATATCAGAGGTCAATCTAACGTCCTTTTCGAGATAATAATCGCTGTACTCACCTAACGTATTAAAATTCGTATAATAAAATTTACGGTATTTATTATATGTCTTTTGATCTACAATAGAATCAAAATATTTAGTATCAGGAAATGTATTTTCATCATATTTTGAAAAATTATCAATATATCGAAATGGAAAAATATCTTTTTTTATAAAATCAATACCGTATTTATCAACTAGATCTCGTGTGAAAATTATATCTCGATCTTTTAAATTTTCACTCAAGCTTTTCAACGACCCTTTTATAAATTCATGCGTGTCGATGATCTTTATATTATAATTTTGTATTGTAACATTAAAAATACTTGAACTGTTATGTCCGAGGAGATTTATGTTAGAATTTTTAAAATGATCATTAATTTTCCTGATAATAAAATAAAAGTCATATCCTTTCAAATAATGAAACGCAATATATAATGTTGTATCTATCCGAACTTTACTGTTACAACTTTGACAAACAGTAGCAATGTAATCGCCTGAAACGTGATTATGATGTTGCACACGTTTTATTTCTTTATCAAATTTCACATTACAAAATTCACATTTTTTTATTTTTTTATGTCTTTTCATTTGTTCATCAGTTAACATTGGTAGAGCATAAAACTTCTTTTTGCATTCTTTTTTAATATATTCTGAAACATTCTTAACATCATCTGAAAAATAATCGATAACAGAATCATTTTCTTTCCCACGATATAACTTAAATTGATTAAATACAGGTCTTTCACGGCAAACTAAATTATAACAATATGAAGATAATACGTGATGACATTTATCAGGGTATTTTTCATCCCCTGATTTTTTTAATATGGATTCAAAGTCGCAATACATGATGAATGGCAAATGGATTGAATATTTAAGATTATATGGTTTAACATACATATCTAATGGGCATTTGAGTAATTTATTATCGATTATTGCCATATTTTCAGGCAATTCATCATGATTAAATTTGTATTTACATTTATGATTAATTGAGTTAAATGCTTTTGTTGTACTAAAATGTTTAAAACAATTTTCACAAAATTTACTACCAACGCGTTTAAAATTTGATCTTAACAATCCATTTCAATTCTTAATATAAACATAATGATATTTCTTTTTCGTTTTATCACAAATAACCAATAAATTCATACAATTTTCATACTCTTTTTTGCTGTGATATATAGGCACAACATCGTTCTTTTTACCTTCTTTATACTCAAAAATATTTATTCTTATTTGATTCTGTTCCTCAATTTTTTTTACTGTATAAAATGTATTAAATGGTATTGGAAATTCGATATTTTCATAATTCATATTTATCATTAAATTATTATATTTAAATGCTTTTTCACCATGAAGCCTTTCCGTGCCTTGTATCTTTTTAAAGTTATTTAATCTATATCTCTCGTGTAATAAATGGCAGTACATGAAGCATTTATTATCTTTGTTTTTGATATTGATACAAGATTTAGTGTGAATTATTCTTGTTGGCAGCTCAATATAACCATTCGCGAACACATTCTGAATTTTCACAATATTAAGCTTCTCATATTCAATACCCATATCAACACACCCGCTTGGATTGATTTGAACACGTTCTACACCTTCTTCTGTATTTACTTTTTTTGTAAACATACCTATACGGCCCTTTATATGGATCATACTTTGTCTCAGAAAATATTCTATATCTTCTGTGTTTCTTATTATTGTGTATTTTGTCTGAAATATTGGATATAATTTTGTGTTTTTATCATGAACACTTACCATAATAACTTTAACAACTGTGTTACATTTTATTATACCCGACTTTTTTATAATTTTCTGTAAAAAAACACGCTTATAAGGTTCACTAAATTCAAGCTGGTCCTCACACAGCCATGTGCCTAATATATCATCATCTAAATATGGCTCTAATGTTATATTATAAAGAGATAATAATTTAGATATTGAATAATTCTCTAATATTATAACATCTTCTAATGAATATTTCAATAACTTTTTATATTTTAAAAAAATATCTTTAATATTTATGTCTTCAAGATTTATATCTACATTTTCATCATTTTCATCATTTTCATTAATATCTTCATCATCTATTTCATCATCATTATCGATATAATATTGTGTTATAAGATCATTTAATTCATTTTTCCTATCCAATGATGCTCTTTTATAATAATTTTTTAATTTATTTATTATAATTTGTTGTTTTGGCTTAAAATTCATAATATCATGACTGTTAATACTATTTAAAGCAAAAAAATATGTTTTTTTATATCACGATTTTTAGATTTCAAAATATTTTTAAATGTTGTAATAAATTTTTCAAATTGTGTATTCATATAATTTAAATATATAAAATTTTCTTTAAGTCTTTTTTTAAAAATTTTGTTTTTTGTAATTCTTGTTCGTAAAAATTTCCTGTAATATATTTATATTTTTTATTTTCTAAAATTTCTTTAATTTTATATGTTGGTGGTAGTGTTTCATTAATTTTATAAATTTTATAAATTTCATTACTCCACCTTTTATCATAACCCTTTTGAAAATTTTTTTTTAATCGACTAATTCTAACACGATCATTAACTTTATATTTTGCTTTTTTATTTTGTATATATCTTTCTCTTATTCTTTTGTTGTAAAGATTATAATAGACCAAACCTTCGTTTGTTTTTTTACTAGCTTCTGCAGGTGTTGTTTTTATAGAAGTATGATAAGAGTTATTGTATTTATCCACGATATTATGTATATTGTCGATATAACGATAATTACCATGTTCAGTAAATAAATAAGACAATTTATTCATCAATGTTTGATTAAATCTTTCTATCATGATAGCCTTTAATTCTGATTGTGTTGTATATCTAACTATTTTAAGCCGTTTTAAGGTATTTTGGAAAAAATTATTATAAAATTCCCCACCATTGTCCGTCCACAATCGTTTACAAATACGTTTGGACTGTTTAATAATATCCTCGAATGCTTCAGCGATTGTTTTCTTGTCTTTGGTTTTCGTGACTCTTACCCAAGCATAACGAGAAAATATATCCATAACTGTTAAAATATCTTTATAGCCATTATTTTGTTTTACATATTCTTTTCTGTTTAAAATAATTAAATCTGCTGTCCAAATTGAATCAATACCAGGGCTATAAACAAAACGTCTTTGAAATTTATTGATACCACGTTTATGCATTTCTTTAGCATACTGTTTTTGATCATTATCTATTTTCGTGTCGTTTTTTTTTGACTCCTAAACCGAGCTGTTGTTTTTTATTACTTATTGTCCTAGTGAGCATTGCCATTTTATTCATATCTTTGTATGGCATCTCATCAATCGACTTAACCATTTCGCGATCACAATCACCCTTATTTTGAGGATTAACTGAATAACAAATATCATGATTCATCGAGATTTCATCTAATTTATTCATGGGCTGTGTGTGAATTTGTCGAATTTCACCTGTGGTTTTATCAAAATCCACCTGAGACTCCAGTGGATTATAAGGCCCGAGATATTTATAATCACCAGGCGTCCATCCTGATTTAGGCCTTGGTAATTTACCAATCAATTTATGAATATCAATGCCTGATCCTGTATTTTTCACAAACATATTCTTTTGTGTATCACATAATTTACAATTACCTCGTATTGCCAGTCTGTTATTCTTTGTTGTTGTTTTTTCAATATTATTTGTATCTGTTTTCTGTTTACATTTAACACAGTATATTTCCATTATACTATATCTTATAATTGTTTCTTAATAAACATATATTTTGTTCTCCCGCAATTTTGACATTTTCCTGTGATAGCGTTTCTGTTATTCTTTGTTTTAACAATTTTCTCATCAACAGTTGGTGTTTTTGTTTTACATTTCACACACTATATATCACTCATATATATATTATTATATTTCTTCATCGAAATTCTTATTATATCTTTCGTTATCTTTATCAATAAATATAAAATCGTGTTTATGTTCATTGCCTTTTAAATGATCAAAAGCATTTTCATTTATAAAATTCTCACGGAGAATCATTTTCATAGTCCGTTTTGTGTTTGGTTGATATAAAATCATATAATTACTATTAAGCCTAATAGTTTGGGAGGTGTTCGTATAACATTGCGACATATACACACTTGAAATATTTTGCAGTCTACCATAAATAAAATGATCAATGATTTTATTTGAGATATTTTTATTTACAGTCATCAAATCATCAAATATTACTAATTTTTTACAATTACTTTTATCATAACTATCAGCATATGGTATTTTTTCTATATCATCTTGTAATACAAGAAAATCATAACCAATTTTCTCTTTCATCTTATCAGAAATTGATTTCAGATATTGTATTTTATCTTGTTTTATGTTTCTACCATAATAATAAATTATATCTGGCCGATCAAAAAATTCACATGAAAGAATCATAAAAATAATTGCATTAGTTTTGCCCCGAGAACTATCTCCAACAACAAGTAGGCGAAAGGGCCATTTTAAAATATAATTATTATCACATTCTTTTTTATTAAAATCTGAATTAGGGATCTTCATTGTTTATATTTTATATTACAATAAAATATAATAATATGAATAACCATTAACGGTTATATGGTAATAAACCATAAATTAAATTATATATATTTAATAATCCCATGGACAACCATTTTCATGAGCATATATTAAACAATCTAAATGACCATTATCAGCTGCTAATTCACAAATGTAATCTTCTAAAGGGCAATTATTATCAAGAGCGTATTTAAAACATTCTAATTTGCCATTTTTAGCTGCTACAACAGATGTTTTAGAATTCCATGGACAACCATTTTCATGAGCAAATTTTAAACAATCTAAATTACCATAACTAGCTGCCCTTGTGCATGTTTCTTCATCCCATGGACAACCATTTTCATGAGCATATTTTAAACAATCTAAATGACCATTAATAGCCGCTTGTGTGCAAGTTTCTTTATCCCAAGGACAACCGATTTCATGAGCGTATTTTAGACATTCTAAATTTCCATCACTGGCAGCAATTTCGCATGTCTTAGTTATTTCTTGTGATAAACGATAAATTGTTTTTAAACTTTCGAAATCGCAATTTGATACACATAACTGAATATCGTCACAAATTTTTTTCATCTTTTTTATATATAATTATATTGTTTTATATTTATACATAACGCACCAAAGAATGTTACCAACCATATATAACAAAGGGAATAATACCGTACGAAAATGGTACAAAAACGATGAAACTATTCTTTGTGAATAAGCTAAAACACCAATAAAATAGGTAAAACGAGTTAGAAATAAAAAACACCCCAAATAGTAAAAGCCATTAAGTAAGGCTAATTAGTAACCCCATAAAAATATTTACAAAAAATAAAGCAAATGGAAAATGGCTATTTTATTGAAACAATAAAATAATTTACCAATAAATAATGCTATAGAATTGGTCTAGTTTATTAAAACCAGTGACGGTTCGCCGGCAACACAATTAAGCTAACGCTTAATTGTAGCATTAGCTGGCGCTAATGCTTTATGCCGTCCCCGGCGTTTCTTTTTGACTCCGACCTTAGTCATAGTTTAACTTTGTCAAAAACCTAACGGTTTTTAACTTCGTTAAACTATGACTAAGGTCTACGAAATGTCTGAGCCCAATAAATGTAATTATTCTACGAAGCATAATTATATTCCAATGAGTAAATGAAAATATGCTCTAGTAAGCGTCCCAAGAAACTTCGGTTGTCAACCCCGAATTTATAAAACCACTTATGATCCAAGATTTGAGCTATAGCCCCAATTTAAAATAAAACATAAATAAGAATAATCCATATAACCATTAAAAGTCAAACAAATAAAATGTTCCAAAAATAACGGAGAGGACAATTCCCCCAAGGAGAGATTTTATTAAAAATTTCTATCTTTTTAATTTCCATTGTATTAATCAATTTTCAAAATCTTTTACCAATACAATTATACCAACATTTATTCTATTTTATTTATACCACTCCTTTTTAAACCATTCTTTTATATCAATTTATTAAACCATTCTTTTATATCAATTTATTAAACCATTCTTTTTAAATCATTTTATTATACTATTCTCTTATATCCATTTTATAATACCAATCTCTTATATCATTTTATAATACTATTCTCTTATATCAATTTATTACACCAATCTCTTATATCATTTTTATAATACCATTCTCTTATATCATTTTATCACACCAATCTCTTATATCATTTTTATAATACCAATCTCTTATATCTAATATTTTTATACCATTCTCTCTTAACCATTATATTTATACTACTCTCTCATAACCATTATTTTTATACCATTCTCTCACATCCATTATTTTTTATATCATTCTCTTATATCTATTTTATTTATACCATTCTCTTATATCTATTATTATATACCATTCTCTTATATCATTTTTATAATACCATTCTCTCATATCTATTATTTTTTATACCATTCTCTCATCACACTCTATTTACACCATTCTCTCATCACACTCTATTACACCACTCTCTCATCACACTCTATTCTCACCAATCATTCAATTACCACACTCTTATATACCACTCTATTTCCCCATTTTTCATTTACACCCCTCTCTACCCCACTTAATACCATTTTTGTTCCAGCTATTACACATCCCCTTATATATCACCCGCATCTGGCTATATATTTCGGTTCACCTTTCGGTCGTTATCCGACGTTTCATACTCTGACGAGTGTCGGACGAATAAAGCTTTCAGTATGCTTAAAGAGTGTTCCCGCTTTTTCGTGCTATAGTGAAGAATGAGGAATCTCCAGCTAGTGACCTCGTAATTCCCTTCTTGCAAATAAACGAAGACAGGATGACTCGCGGATATAATATGACATATCGGCGTATGCAGATGGACTCTCGTTTAAATTGGAAAGACCAAACAATTCTTATACTTGGAAAGATCTCATGAAGTATAGGAATGCGTAAGTTTGCCAATAAATACTTGCCAGTAGAGAACGTCCAGAAGATGCAATTTGGAATATGACAGCAATGCTAGTTATTGATGCTCAACCTGGGGCTGAGAGGGAGAGGCAATTGGACAATAGCTCCAAAAGATACAAAACTTGTGCTGCTCGAATTGTTACCGATATTCTCTTTGACAGAGAATCGCTATTATAAATAATTCAACTAGGGTAGCCAACTGCTAAAGAAATTATTCACTTTGAAGCAGCTACAGCAGTCTATACATCCCTCTAACGTCTACAAAAGTTGCCAAAGCTCCTGGGACACTTTCCACTTTTTGTATTCTCCAATTAACATTCATTCACCTCTCCCCTTGAAGCAATGTTGGTTTTCGGAGAGGTACAGGTGATAATGAGAAAACATTATGTTCAAGTCAACTTCAAGTGTTCTACAAATGAGCCAATATTGTTCTAGGGGAAGGGGGGTTCATGTGTAGTGATCGCATTATTTTCCATTCGCTTACCTATTCATTGTTTTTTTTAGTTAGCCAATGCTATTTCATCATTGAACTTCCTATGACTTCCTCTTTCACTACACCATACACTAGCAGCCCTTTGTTGTCGACATTCAGCATCCAACATCACTTCTCATACTTGTCTTCACTTACTTCACTCATCCTTACATCTGCATTTTTGTTTTGTTGACAATACTCTTAGATTCCTAATAAACGGGGGGGGTAATAATAGTAAGGGGGTGTAGTGATCAGCTACGGACAATACCCCCCAGTTATGTTTATGTTTACATACTTGTATGAGTTTAGTTGCATTTACGTATAAACGGAAGAAAGGCCTACTTTTTCATGTCTATACTCAAATAACCACGATTACAACACTGGCGACGAGGATGGCTGGTCTTGTTGCACAGCTCCCTCCTTTTGATCCTGATGCTACGGTCGGTGCCAGTCTCGCTCCTCGATGGAAGACTTGGGTTTCGGATTTTACTACTTATTTGGTTGCGAACGCCATTGACAATAACAAGCGCAAACGAGCCTTGTTACTCTACTTAGCTGGCTCTCGTGTACGAGAGATTTTTCGCCATTTAACTGATACAGGGGGAGATGAGGATTTTGATACAGCCTTAACGGCCTTAACCAATTATTTTGAGCCGCATCGGAATCGTTTATACGAAGTGTATACCTTCCGTCAAGCCTTTCAAGAACCAACGGAAACAATTGACCAGTACCACACTCGCTTACGTGGCCTTGCAGAAAATTGCGAATTTGCCGATGCTGATTTTGAAATTATCATGCAGATAGTTTTACACGGTACTTCGAGTCACCTCCGAAAACAAGCGTTAAAAAATCCTAGCATCAAATTAAGTGACCTCTTATTAGCAGGACGCCAGGAGGAAATAAGCAGATTTCAGGCTTCCCACATTGAAAGTAAAACGACAGAAGCCCCTGAAGACGTCAATTTTGTGCGCAAAAGGGATAAACACAAAGCAGCCTTCTCAAGGAAAACCGCACAGACCTGCCGAAACTGTGGTGGAGAGTGGCCTCATGCCAACGCAGTCTGCCCTGCAAAAGGGAAAAGTTGTCGCGCATGTGGCAAATCGAACCATTTTGCAAATCAATGCCGTTCACAAAGAAGACCTAGGAACAAAGGTAGCCATGTGAAGCCACTCAAGGTGACTTATAACAGTGATTCAGAAAGTGAGCAAGACTATTGTTATGCAATCAGTCACGTGCCAAAGAAACGCCCCAAAGCAAACGTTCTTGTCAATGGGATTAGCATGCGTTTTTTGGTGGATACCGGGTCGTCTATAAATGTCATCGATTATGGTACCTTTCAAAAGCTCCCAAATATTACATTAAAGAGAACGACTATAAAGGCATATCCATTTAATTCTAATGAACCTGTCAAGATGAAAGGGAAATTTGACACTACAATAGAATCGCAGAACAAGTTTGCTGTCGCCACGATATATGTGACAGAAGATGACGGGGGATGCTTACTCAGTGCTGAAACTGCACAAGACCTTGGACTTGTCAGATTCCATTTAGATGCGTTGCAGGAAGACAAAATGCGGACCAATACATCTCCGGACCATGTGCTTAAAGATCTCAAGAACCCCCAGGATCCCAAAATCACTGCAATTTTAACTAAACACCAAGAACTATTTCATGGACTGGGCAAACTGAAAAATAAGGAAATAGAATTGTGCGTTGATCGTGCTATTCCACCTGTAGCTCAGCAGCAACGTAGAATACCTTTCCACCTCAGAGAAAAGGTGGAATTAGAATTAAAACATTTGGAAGCACAGGACATTATTGAAAAAGTTCCTGCTAATGAGCAAACTGACTGGGTATCTCCGATTGTCGTAGTGCCTAAGAAAGAACAGGCTATCCGAATATGTGTGGACATGAGAGCTGCGAACACAGCCATTAAAAGATTCCGGCACCCAATTCCTACAGTAAAGGATATTTCGCTAGCACTGAATGGAGCACAATATTTTACTAAACTAGATATGTCTCAAGCTTACCACCAGCTACCACTACATGCCAGAAGCAGACACGTCACCACATTTGCCACGCATATGGGTTTATACCGATATAAACGTCTCAATTATGGGACCAATTCAGCTGCCGAGATATTTCAGCATACTCTGCAACAACTCTTGAAAGGAATACCAGGCGTGTGTAATTTGGCAGATGACATTTTAGTTTTTGCCCCTTCATATGAAGAACATAATAAAGCCCTAGAGGCTTGTTTCCAACGGCTACAAGACCATGGACTAACACTGAATTTGCGCAAATGCAAATTCCTCAAGCGAAATTTAGAATTCTTTGGCTTTCTTTTCACAAAGGACGGCACAAAGCCAGATCCTATGAAGGTAGATGCTTTTATCAACACTCCGCGACCTACAAATGTCAGTGAACTTCGCAGTCTTCTTGGCATGTCCAATTACAGTTCACAGTATATACGTGATTATGCTACATTAACCGAGCCACTACGGCGCCTAACTCATAAGGATACACAATTTGTTTGGGGAGCAGCACAAGAAGAAGCATACCAGACATTAAAAACTGCTTTACTGAGTAGCCCTGTCATGAGTTACTTTGATATCAACAAAGAAACTGCCATCTTAGTAGATGCAAGCCCAGTCGGCCTGTCTGCAATCCTCTCTCAACGCAAACACGGTTCAAACAACTCACAGATTATTGCCTATGCCAGTAGGTCGTTATCACAGACAGAACAACGATATTCTCAAACGGAGAAGGAAGCACTTGCAATTGTCTGGGGCATAGAACATTTCCATCTCTACATATATGGAGCTCCATTTGTGTTGTATACAGATCACAAACCACTTGAGCTGATATACGAAAATCCTATGTCAAAACCTCCTGCAAGAATTGAACGATGGATGTTGAGATTGCAAGAATATGACTTTAAAGTTGTCTATAAGAGTGGTGCAGACAATCCAGCTGATTTCCTTTCCCGTCATCCTCAAGAGTATACAACAAAAACTCAGAGTGAAGCGGAGGAATATGTCAATTTTCTCGTTTATACAGCCGTCCCACAAAGTATGACATTACAGGAAGTTGCAAATGAGACACAGAAGGATCACACACTACGTGCGGTACGAGCAGCTCTTCGCACTGGTTATTGGAATTCTGACAGTGTTCAAGGTTACAAACAGATCCGGCATGAGATCACCATAGATGACAACAATCACATACTTCTACGAGGATCTAGAATTATCTTACCAAGCTCACTTCAGGCTCGTGCTGTTACCCTTGCTCATGAAGGACACCAGGGCCAAGCGAAGACAACTGCTCTTCTTCGCGAATGTGTGTGGTTTCCTGGAATCGGACAACGCGTAAAGGAAGAGGTAAGAAAATGTATAGCTTGTCAAGCCACGTCACAGCCTAATCCTCCCGAACCGCTATGTTCAGCACCAATGCCTTCACACGCTTGGAATGAACTAAAAATTGATTTCTGTGGACCATTCCCATCAGGTCATTACATCCTCGTGGTTATTGACGTCTATTCACGCTACCCAGAGATAGAGATTCTCAAATCGATTGCAGCTCCAAAAGTGATTCCTAAGCTCGACGTTATCTTCGCTAGACATGGCATTCCAGAGCAAATCACCACAGACAACGGACCTCCGTTCAATGGTAATGAATTCAGAACATACATGAAAGAACTAGGTATAAAGCATAGCCCTAGCACACCCTTGTGGCCTCAAGGCAATGCTGAGGCAGAATCCTTTAACAAGCCATTAGAGAAAGCAATCAGGGCAGCCCACATAGATAGAAGACCATGGCAACAGGAACTGGCAAAATTTCTTCTGAATTACCGCTCTACACCCCATTCTACCACCAAAGTACCACCTGCAGCAATGCTCTTTAACCGACAGATAAAAGGAAAGTTACCGGTTCTTCAGAACCGAATGAAAGTTGTTGATCGTCATCATGAAGCAAGAAACAATCAACAAGCCAGCAAGCAAAAGAGCAGAGAGTATGCAAATGCACATCGACGTACTAAACAGTCTAATTTTCAAGTTGGAGACACTGTGCTAGTAAAAGTTCCTAAAGCAAACAAACTAAGCACCAATTTTGATCCTTTACCATATGAGATTACAGAGATTAAAGGGACTAGAATCACAGCAAAACGTAATGGACACTATATAGTTAGAAATGCGTCCTTTTTCAAGAAAATAGCAGTAGAGCACATGGCAGATTCTGATGATGATGAGTATATGACCTCAAAGAAGACGCTACCGGAGAAACAAGGTGTTGAGAAACAACCATTGCGCAGATCAACAAGAATGAAAACTCGAACTCAGTTCTACGGACAGCCAGTCACATTAAACATTACTTCGTAGCTTTATGTTTCTTTTTTAAAAGGGGAGAGATGTAGTGATCAGCTACGGACAATACCCCCCAGTTATGTTTATGTTTACATACTTGTATGAGTTTAGTTGCATTTACGTATAAACGGAAGAAAGGCCTACTTTTTCATGTCTATACTCAAATAACCACGATTACAACAGGGGGGTCGGAAAATTTTCGAAAATTTAATACACGGGGGATCTTACTAAACGGGGGGGGGGTCGGAAATTCGAAAAAATGTCAAAAATCTCTCAAAAATACAATTCCATAGAGGATACCTCTTCAAAAACAAGAGAAACTAATAAGAACAGTTTTTAAGATAACACAAGAATAAGAATTGTAAGCCAAATACACCATGAAAATCTATGTATATACTTTAAGCATAAAAAATATCTCTGACATATTAATGGAACACACAAAGACAAACAATTTGCAAAAGTTGAAGAAAAAAAGGACAACCTCATCTGTCAAATGTTTGAAAATTAATACACGGGGGGTCCTAATAAGGTCCGGGGAGGTCGGACAAAAATCGAAAAATTAATAAGCGCCCCGGGACGTTTATTAGGAACATAAGAGTTCATCATCCCGGGTACATCAGACCTGTAGCCTCATCCCACTTATTGGCCACTGCACATCTTTCAAAGTGACGTAGCCAAGCGTCGAAATTGACTTCCAAAACCCTCTCCGGGTAAATAGACTGAGACGTCGTGACTAGCTGGCAGTGGTTTGTCAGGTCCTGTCACCAATTTGTAACAGTTGAACACAGAAATACAATGCGTGTTTCCTTCTCTATATCTGATAATCAACTGAACTCCAACTATAATCAACTGAACTCCAACTACGTTTTTGGATAGGAGTTGACAATAGCGGACGGTAGTTGTAACACGGTGATGCTAACTGATTCTAATCGGTCAAATGATCAGTAAGACATGGCGACAAATAATTCTAAAATGATGCTGGATATATTGGAGAAGTTAAGGAAAAAGAAAGTGGGCCAAAATCTGGAGAACGTTTTAAAATTCTGTGAAAAAAGATTATAACTGGAATCGCGAGGACACACGATATGCTATAGACGAAGCAAAGATCAGCAGCGTTATCGAAGAAGTTATTGTCGATGGTAAAATATCTTTCGAAGGTATGGTCAAGAAGTCAAATTTAGGGGAAAAGAAAGGGAAACCTCCAGCAGGTAAAGCAACAGAGGCAAGCATTGCAGCTGACTTCACTGACTTTAAGGAGCATATCTGGCGTGAGATTTCTGCGATAAAGGTCGAAGTAACACAAAATCAAATGTCGAGTTAATGAGGCTACCTTTATGAACAGCCTAAACGAAGAGTTGCCTTCTTGGAAAAACAGCTTGATTGCAAAAATCATATAATTATGAAATTAATGGAACAAGGAAATATTAGAGAAAATAATGGCCTAAATTTTCAGAGTTCTTTCAATGGGAAAATTGATCCTGCAACGTCATCATGCAAAAAACAATCACAATCTTCATCGTCTGGGGAACAAGCACAGAGTGCAAATGCACGCAGAAGAGAGATCCCCACAGGCATACAAAACACTAGAAAAAGTCATGAATCAGAGATCACAAACAAGGAAACAAAGCAAGCTGCTAAAACAGAACGGAAAAATATTATCGTCATTGGAGATTCAATATTAAATGGCATCGAAGAGAGAGGAATCTGCAAACATCACAATGTTAAAGTGCGTCCCCATCCTGGTGCAGCGACAAACGACATTGTAGATGATATAAAGCCAGCCGCAAGAAAAAGACCAGATGTGCTGTTAATACACTGTGGTACAAATGACATAACAAACAGCGTCAATACCTCCAAACATCTAAAAGAAATAGTTTCTACTGTTAGAAAGATAACACCCCAAACAAAGATCGTACTCTCAGCTGCCACAATCCGCAAAGATCGACGCGGTATGGAAAAGAATGTTCAAGACCTTAACTGCAAAATAAAGCAGTGTCTGTGGAGGAAAGGTTAGATTTCTTGAATAATGACAACATTGATGATCGTTGTTTAGGGATAAAGGGACTTTACTTAAATGTTAGAGGTAACGCCGTCTTCGAAAAAAATATCTTGAGCATAATTAATAAATTAGATTGAAATAATAACTCCTCTCCACTCCAAAATCGTCATATTAATGCTAATAGTCAATGCGGTACATCTAATTGTGATAAACGTTTCTTTGGAGATCGAATTAAGCATCTTAAATTGGAAAATCCGAACAATGTAGCAATTAGCTCCCTAAACATTAACTCAATAAGAAACATATTTGAAAACTTTACTGGTATCGTCCAGACAAATGTATAAACCCCCTTGCCAATTTTGTAAGAGAAATCGAACGAATAGTTGATTTCTATTCCAATTCGATAGGAAATGTGCTGGCCTTTGGTGATTTCAACATGGAGGAATCACACCCTTGCATCCAATCGCTAATACAGCAATACTCGCTATATAATTTAATTCGATCACCAACATGTTTTAAGAGGGTTCCAGGAAAATGTATAGACCTTATGTTAACAAATACTACGCACAGCTTTTTTGGGAGTCAAACTATGGAAAAGGGGTTTAATGATTTTCACCACATGATTTACACCATACTAAAGACAAAATTCAACAAAGTTCCTCCAAAGATTATAGAATATCGAGATTATAGTAAATTTTCTGAGGAAAATATTTTGACTGATCTTTCAAATGTAGTGAATAGAGAAATTCCTGCAGATTATGATAATTTTGAGTCCTTAATTCAGCGAGCTTTAGAGCAGCAATCGCCCACTAAGAAAGCAACCATTAGGGGAAATAATAAACCACATGTTTCATAGGAACTTAGAAAAGAAATTATGATTAAGTCAAGACTCAAAAATATAGCAAATAAAAGTGGTAAAAAGGAAGATATATGCAGATATAAACAGCAAAGAAATAAAGTTGTCAAAATGAACAAATTTGCAAAAACGGAATTTTATGTGCAAAAACGGAGCTTAGATGTGTCTAATCTAACAAATGACACGCCCTTCTGGAAAACTTTCAAGCCTCTATTCTCCAATAAATCAGGTAGTGTTTCACAAAAAGTTACTTTGGTTGAAAATGAATCCATAATAAGTTGTGAAAGGCAAATAGCAGAGTGCTTTAATCACTACTTTATCAATATTACAGATTCAGTACCTATTGAGCCCTATGTGACTATACCATCTTATGTCCCATTAAGAGATCCAATTATTGGTGCGCTCAGAAAATATGAAAATCATCCCAGTGTGGTTTTGATTAAAAACAACATACAATGTTCTCAACCATTTGAGTTTCAGCCAATCAGCTGTGTTGATATTGCAAATGAAATAAACAACTTAGATCGTTCAAAGAAAACTAGCGGTGCACTCTCAATTGGCATTATAAAGAAAATCACCGGAATCTGCCATACTCAATTAGCGGAATACTTGAATTATAGCTCATTTCTTGCAAATTCCCTGATAGTCTAAAGGCCGTAGATGTATCTGCTATTTATAAAGCTTCTGATCCCACCTCCAAAGCTAACTATAGACCTATTAGTGTACCCTCAGCAATGTCTAAAGTTTTCGAACGCTTGATAGAAAACAGATCGTCCCTTTCATCGATACTAAAATATCTAATCTGTTTTGTGCTTATAGAAAGAACTATAGTGCTGAACATGCACTCATCAGAGTAACCGAGAAAATACGCAAGACGTTAGATTCGAAAGGTGCTGTAAGCATGATCTCAATGGATCTGTCAAAGGCATTTGATTGCATGCCACACGATCTGCTAATTGCAAAATTAAATGCATATGGCTTTGGGGCACAGAGTCTAAGACTAATTGCAAATTACTTTTTAAATAGGAAACAAAGAATAAAAATAGACACAACCTACAGTGGTTGGTTGAAAACGAAGACCGGAGTACCTCAAGGATCTGTGCTAGGCCCGTTATTCTTCAATATATTTATTAATGATTTCCTATATATGATTGAGCAGTCGGAGGAATGCACTTTTGCAGACGATAACACTATTTTCTCTTGTGACAATTCTTTTGAAGATGTTGCTCCAAGTCTTGAAGAAGATATATCTAGATCGATGTCATGGTTTAAAACAAATCAAATGGTTGTGAATGCGTCAAAATTTCAAGCTATATTCTCTGGATTGAATTCTAATGAGAGCATTGTTCTGGAGGTAGGAGGGCGCTCAATTGATGTTGCTAACAATGTTACTCTACTAGCGGTGAACGTTGATTCTACATTAAAGTTTAACCAACATGTATCTAACATTTGCCAAAAAGCAAACACAAAAATTAGTGCTTTTTCTAGAATCTGAAATTACCTTGATAAGAAACAATTGATTATTCTCTACAACTCATTTGTAACATCTCAGTTTAATTATTGTTCCTTAATATCCATGTTTTGTGGACAAGTAGCCAATGAAGACTTAAACAGCACCCATAAGAGAGCACTTCGACTTCTACACAATGACTATTCTTCTTCATTTCAAGAACTTCTACGAAACTCGAATGAATGCAAAAATTCATATCAAAAATTTGCAAAAGTTAATGCTTGAGGTTTATAAATGTGTCAACAAAGAAAATCCATCTTTTATGTGGAACATGTTCCATGACAAGACCAGTAGACATGATTTACGCTCTAATAACCTGCTAATGCTGCCTCAAACCAACACTATTAGATATGGAAATGACAGTTTCACATTTCGAGGCAGTATATTATGGAACTACCTTGAGAATGAAATTAATGCAAAACCTCCGTCTGCTCATTTAGAAAATGTATAAAAAGCTGGGGTGAAGAGGATGTAATTGTAAAATTTGTAATTAAAACAAACATCGCTTTTTAAAATTTCATTTTAAATCGGTTTCGTGCATATCATTGCAAAATAGTTGGTCTAACTTAGTTTAACCTATGGTAAAACCAACTTAAAAGAATTTTATTTTTATATATATTATTATTATTATTATATATTCACGTGTTGATCATTCTATTCAATCATTCTCATGTAACACCACAGTACATCTAACAGTACAAACAGGTACAATAATTGATATTAAAATAACTGATAATCTAATGCATACATTACAAAAGGAAGATCTTGCTTTCCCAATCATCCGAAAATTATCGTTTGTATATGTTTTGGTGCATTCTGGATTTGTAATAAGATGTAGTCCTATGGCAGAATCACTTGTCATTTTAGAATTAGAGTTTTTACACATACGAGGCGGCTGTTCTCAAACGTTTTATGCTCTAATGCAGGTGTGGCCAACCCGCAGCTCGCAAGCCGCATGTGCCTCTTCGCCTGGCTCTTTGCGGCTCTTGATAACCGGCATCTACAACCATTTTCAAAACACATTTAAACAAATATGGCTTCTCAATTTTCATGCTGTTCAGAGCAGAACAGTCTGTGGTAGGCACTTGAAATGGATGCAACTGATTGGCTACAAATCACTTGAAGTAATTCACATTCTGTAGCAAAAGGGAATTTGAGAAGCCAAATGTTTTCTGAAGGTGATGATAATTAAACCCGTCTTGAGAGGTTTTCAATCCCACTTGTGCGTGAGATGAAAATAGAGTAGTTCATTTGAATAGTAAATGATTTGTATCAAGGTCGCTCCCAAAATGGCAGGGAGAAAAAGGACAGCAAAACGAAAATATGAAGATGAGCACAGGACGTTTTCACCAGAGTGGGAGAATTCATATCTTTTTTATTGAGCATAATGGCAAACCATTCTGTCTTATTTTTCAGGGATCATTGGCGCATTTTAAAGCTTCAAATATTCAGCGCCACTTCAGCTCACTTCATGCTTCCATTGACCATGAATTTCCATAAGGTACTGAACTTTGTTAGCACAAGTTATTCACTTTGAAAATTCAGGCAGAAAAGCAGATACACAATGGCCTCCAAAAGTAGTTGGAACAGTAGCGTGGAATTGCCAGGAAATAGATATTTCACGCTTCATTGTCGTATTTCGCACAAACAGCCCCCCTTCCCCCCCTGAAACAATGTTGAGAAGACGGAGGAATAAGTCCCAGGATGTTTGGTGTACTTGCTCAACTTAGATCTCAATTTTTCTTCATTTCCTAGCCATATTACAACATTGTATAGGGGGGAGGGGAGATAGCGTATAGAGATAAGAAGCACAGTGTTCCAAGAGTTTTGGCAGGCATTGTCTTTTTCGTTTCTTTAAACGTGACTGATATTGAAATATCACAGATGGCTATCCTGGGGTAATTGGGGGTCGCGAATTCAATGCAATGATAATTAAAGCTGTATACCGAATTGGTGACGTCATATTTAGTTCAACTCCAATATTCTATATTATCTCTCTATAAACAAATGTTGCTTTCATGTCTGAATACACTGGAAGGTACTTTATAGTTCTTGGTTGTGTACATAAATAACTTATTTCCATGCAGAAAAAATGGGGGGGGGTGGCGGGTTTCCCTGATGACGTCGGTTTCCCATGGAACTGGGGTATTTAAATAAGCATCAAATGTCACTGAAACGGAGGCTGCATATTCTCATCCTCTTAACTTCATCGCTTTGACGCAAATAATGAACATGTTTATAATATAGCACATGTCAACTTATTTTAAATATAATAAAATGTTTCCAGCAATAAAGGTATTCTACAATATATGTCAAACAGGATAAAGGAATGTAACTGTTTGTGTATGGAGCGCGTAGTACTCATGTCATTTCATGGAAATTGCAATACCAAGTAACTGTTTACACTGAAACATGTAGTAAAAACATATCTGTATATTTGTAGTAAGGCTGGCGGCATGAGAACGTCTTCCAGCATAACTGCGTGGCTACATCTGTAATACATTTAAACAAGAAAAATAAGGATCGAAAACCACGTGATATAAACGAAATCTGTTCTTGGCGCCCAAAATGTAAGGGCAAACTTTTGGCGCCCAAACTGTAAGGGCGAAAACTATTGGCGCTGAACCCCAATGAAATTATCTTATCATGTGGTTGTCGATCCCCCATTGTTCACAGTTCTGTATATATATCTGTATATTTTGAAATATAAGCGCACCTATATAGTGTTTCATCTGCTCTGTTCATCAACAAGTATGGTATTCAGAAGGAAAATAGCCGACAAGACAAGAGAGTATATCCATTTATTGAGAATAGAGGGAGGACTATCGTTAACACAAATAAGCCGGCGTTGCCAAGTCTCCGCATCATCTGTCCTGAGAATATGTAGAGAGGGCATAATGGCAAAGGATAAAGGCGAAAATAACATGAAGAAACTATAACCTGGTAGACCACGCATCTTTACGGACAGAGATAGGAGCCGATTTCTACGAAAGTTTTTGGCAATGAGAGAGGAAAACCCGAATGTGACAGTGCTGGAGGTTGGTAGGGAAGCGGGAATGACCCATGTCAGCCGCAGGACTTTAATTCGTGCCTTGAACGAAGCGAATTATTATAGATTATCGGCAATAAGAAAGAGCGTCTTGTCTGTAGAGGACAGGAAAAAACGCGTTAAATTTGCGAGAAATGCGTTGAACAGATATGATACCAGATTTTGGAGTGATAAGGTCTTGCTGTATTTAGATGGTGATTCATTTGCTTACAAGAGTAACCCGTACAAAGAAGCTGTTTCAGCGCAGGGGAAGGTGTATAGAAGAAAAAATGAAGGACTTAGGGTGACTGCGAAAGGAACAAAAAATCTTGCTGGTGGGAGAAGGATCCATTTTCTAGTTGGCATAAGCAGTGGAAGTGGCGTTGTTTTACTGGAAGAGTGCGCAAAAATGCAGGGACATTATTTTGCAAATTTGTACAAAACACGCTGAATAGTAGGCTACTGCAATTGGCAGAGATGAAAGGAAGAGAGGAGTTGATCTTCGTAATGGACAACGATCCTTGCCAGACAAGTAAAGTGGCACTTGATGCTATAGAAGAATGCGGCTTACAGTTTCTTAATATTCCACCTAGATCACCAGACGTTAATCCCATCGAAAATGTGTTTCACATCGTAAAAGTGGCATTGAAAAAGGATGCCATGGAACAGAAGATTTCAAAAGAGTCGTTTCTTCAGTTTAAAGAGAGAGTTGTTAAACATTTGAAAAACTGTAATGTATTTACCACTGATAAAACAATTGCCTCGCTACCTAATAGGCTAACAATGCTGTCACGAAATAAGGGTTATCGTATAACATATTGATAATTGTAGTTATACCATTTTATGTTTTTAACTGTCAGTATATAATCAATCTGTGAAGACAAACATCTATATTTATTGAGCGAATATCTTTTACTCTAAGCAGGACGTTATTGCGTGTCAATAGATCCATAACACTGCACCTATTCAATTCATCCATCTACAGATGTAATAATATCTACGAGCTTAAATCGCCAATTGATATATTTATCCATGCATGGTAATGATGACAGGAGCGTGATGGCTATCGATGTTTGCAACGGTCTACGGTGGCAAAATGAGAATGTTTACTCTAATAAAAGATGACGGTTTGCATCAATCTCGTTCAAAACTATCAAATAGATGTGTATGACGATACAGTATCTTCCTGTGAATTGTGGCGGCGTAAAATGCATCAGAAGTTACGTATTTCAGGAAGAAAGGCACGGTCTACGCTTTTTTCAAGAATGATATATCTGATGATGTAATTCATATACAAATTTGCCGTAGACCGTGACACTTTCGGGTCTATCGTCCGATTACTACACATTTGGCCTGAAATAGTTCATTTCTTATGTTACCTACATCAGTGCACGCTTGACAAGTATGTTATTAAATGAAAATATTGGAAACAACAGATGTTTTGTGTACTTTTCGTACCGTACACCGTGGATAAATTTCGTATACCGTGGCTAAATTTAGAACAAACGAGGAAGCATCAGCAACAGCAACACACTGTGTAAGATAACAAAAGGCTTGCAAAGCAATGTCCACAAATGGGAACAACTTTTCGTTTATCCAGAGGTATTTCATTGCGGAATGTAAAAATACGCCATCGTACAGTCACCATTTCAGTCTCGCGCTCGTCTAGGAGACCATTCTTTACGAAAGTGATGGGTGCTTTGGCTGTCGCAAAAATTGGAGTGTCTTTCTGGAACAAGATAGCCTCGCTGTAAGATGTTTTGGGAGCTGCGAAATGGACGACGTGGCCTTCCAATAATAAAAAACATATCACTCTTTGGTATAATTATCGAAAAGTACCTGAAATCATTCAGGAATATGATTTCTTTTTCTTCTAATCCCAGCCAAGCATAGGAAAATGTGGCCGGAGAACGACAGGACTTATAAATGATGTGACGGGGATCTAATATACATGTTTTGCCACAATTCGCTGGCCCACATATATTTATATCTATGTATTTCTGCCCTTGTCTCCACCCATTACAAGACGCTTAATACTGGCGTCAGAGCAGACTGCCCTATTTACATCATTATTGTCCAAAATCTCCAAAGCGGAGCACAACCACTGGCCCTCACTCACACACGGTTCATTATGTAATAATAACATTCCAATGTATTTCATGTGACACTGGCAGTATAACAGATTTGTTTCAGAAACATGCAATTAGCGTTGTTGGATAAGTAAGAAAGAAGGAAATAGTATGATTGATATTACTATAAATCTAAGTTTTCTACGGATAATCTTGCAAAACATATAAAATATAACATTGTAAACAAACCTTTTAGCTATTATGACATCACATACCAGTCTGATCAAAATTTACCCTTCACCAGTGAAATCAGCACCCCAGAAACCCCCATGTCAACGTTTTTTCTGACTTCCTAATAGCCGTTTTCGATATTTTGAAAAGACAGTGGCCGCCAAAAGTAGTTGGAACAGTAGCGTGGAATTGCCAGGAAATAGATATTTCACGCTTCATTGTCGTATTTCGCACAAACAGCCCCCCTTCCCCCCCTGAAACAATGTTGAGAAGACGGAGGAATAAGTCCCAGGATGTTTGGTGTACTTGCTCAACTTAGATCTCAATTTTTCTTCATTTCCTAGCCATATTACAACATTGTATAGGGCGGGGGGGGGAGGGGAGATGGCGTATAGAGATAAGAAGCATAGTGTTTCAAGAGTTTGGGCGGCCATTGCAGCTTTTCCAAAAATTTATCAAGCAGTCAGAGATCGCAACACTTGCATCATATCAACTGGCTTGGAACATTGCAAAGGCTAAACAGACATACGATGGAGGGGAGTTCCTTAAAAAATGCCTCAGTGACGCTGTTGGTATCTTATCCTCTGAAAATAGCAAACTAAAACGAATGGTATCAGACCTTCACCTGTCCCGCCACACTGTTGAACGCAGAGTATCAGACATCAGCATGGTTATTGAGTTACAGTTGCACTCTGACCTTCAAGCATGTGAATATTTCAGTGTTGCATTGGATGAGAGTTGTGATATACAAGACAAGCTTCAGTTGGCAATATTTGCACGATCTATGTCCAAAACTTGTGTTATCAAATAAGATCTCCTTGACATTGTGCCATTGAAAGACAGAGCCCGTGGCATAGATGTGAAAGCATCGATGATGGTTGCATTTGCAAAAGCAAATCTTCCCATACCTAAACTAAATGCAATTGCCACGGATGGAGCGCCAGCCTTCGTCGGATCTGTGAATGGACTGTTAGGCCTGTGCAAAGCCGTCCAAACATTTCCCGAGTTCTGGAATTTCCATTGTATCATCCACAGAGAACAACTCGTGTCTAAATCATTGAATTTAGACAACGTCATGAAGCCTGTGATGGAAATCATCAACTACATCCGCACACATGCACTTAACCACAGATAGTTCAGGAATCTCATCGCTGAGCTGGACCAAGGACTTCCAGGTGATCGGACCCTGCACTGCACTGTGAGGTGGCTGTCAAAAAGCAAGGTACTCTCTCGCTTCGTTGAGCTTTTGGACGCCGTGAAACTCTTCATAGACGAAAAGGGCAAGTACTATCCCGAAATCACCGACCCTGAGTGGGTTATGGATCTGGGCTATTTGGTCAACATGCTATGTCACTTCGACAGGCTGAACCTGACACTGCAGGGTAAGTTTAAAATGCTGTCAGACCTGGTGCAGAGTGTGCTTGCGTTTATAAAAGGGCCAATTAACGTATTGTCCCAATCTGCTAAAAGCCAGTGGGCAAGTCACCAGTGCCACCTTGAGTAATCAAAGAGCCAGATATGCAACACTGGTTGAACACCGGCACGAAAGCTTCACGAGCCAATTTCATGACCTACAACTGAAATGGCCACATATTACTTTCCTCGTTGACCCATTTAATGTAGAGGAGGGCTGTTTCAAAGCCCCGCTAGTCACAGATGAGGCTGCGGCTGAGTTGGAAATGATTGATCTTTATGAGGAGGCCCAACTGAAGCCTGTTTTAAGGGTGGGGACTACTGAGTTTTGGAAGATGGTCCCATTAGACAAATACGCAAATGTCAATCGGGCTGCGCTTAAGATACTGTCAATGTTTGGGTCAACATACATGTGTGAGTCTGTGGTTTCAACCCTGAAGCATGTGAAATCAAAGCATCGATCTGTTCTGACTGACACACATGTGAAGGAATTGCTTAGAGTTGCAACTACAGAATACAAGCCAAGCTTGAAGAAGATTGTTCAAGACAAGGAATGTCAGAAGTCCCACTAAGCAACATGCATAGTGCAGGGTTCATACTGACCCTGGAAAACCTGGAAAACCTGGAAAACCTGGAAAATAGGCATTTTTTGCAACAAGTCAGGAAAAACCTGGAATAGTCAGGGAGCTTTTTATAATTTCATCCCAGTCAGGGAAAAGTCAGGGAAAACAGAATATTTAGTCACTGAGAGGAGGTTGGAGTGTATGCTTTAAAATACGTTTTACTTCTGGTATGAAATATTGTTCATTTTAGCTCCATCTGTTGCTGTTACTTTACAGCAAATAGTTTTCAAGGAATTATTGCAGCGTATTTCAGTTTGTCCAGCTATGACATCATAGAACATTAGCTCGACAATTAGGTATTGAAATATTTAGAATTCAACTGGGTTTTTAGTTTTGCCTTTATGTTTGCCACTCGCAGCCAAGGAACCATTCACTTTACTAATATAAATACTGAAGCACCTGTCTACTTAGGACTGTTCACCAAAAATCTTCATAAAATCTTCATAAATTAGTTCGAAAGACTTATTCTCTGTCAAAATTAATAAACAGGAGGTCCTAATTAGGTCCAAGAGGTCGGAGCAAATCGAAAAATGGATAAGCTGGGGGAAACCGTTATTTGGTACTTGAGAGTAGATTATTTCATATTCTTTTTATCAGGATCTGTTTTCTGCTTGTGAGCTTTGATGCCAGTTAGCAGCTCTAAAAGTTCCTGAAAAGCAGATCAGTTGCATTAGTTTTTCTTGCTCTGCTTGTGGTAGGTCTGAGGTGCATAAAAAGTGCTGCTAAATGTCCTTTCAATCCAATGATAAAAATTTAGCTCCTATTTTTCTCACTCATGCCTGTTTGATTTGAAGTTTGTTTGCAACTTATGTGATCTTGAAGTGGTCTGTATTGTGTATCTTTTCATTTTATTCCTTATGGGTCCTCTTGTAATGAGTCAGAGAACTGTCAAAAATCAGTCCAGCATTATGCTACCATCTTATCTCTCTTGAAATTGTCTTTGGGTGGCTCTTTTGAGATTTTATTTTTGCTGCTATGAAACACTTACGTAAATTCAAAGTTCTTCAGGTATTTGTTTATTGAAACCACATGGTTGTTGAAGCAAATGGTTCTACGAAAAGATTGTACAAAGTCACATTTTGAAAGACTAATAAAGATACATTTTTCCTCCCTTATGTCATCTTTTTGAATGACAAGTCTACTATCTTCTTTAGTTTTTTATGAAGTTGTGAAATTGTGGTCAGGGAAAAAGAGGGTATTTTTGACTGTCAATCAGGGAAAAGTCAGCGAAAAGTCAGGGCAATTTGATTCACGTTTTTGCTATGAACCCTGTAGTAAAAGAAAACCGCTATTATAAATTATTATATTTTTGTTCGTGGACTTAGTTGAGGAAAGGACGGGGTTTTCATTTCATTTCATTTCATTTAAGGAAGGTGGCCCTTCAGTGAATGCTATTTTACTAGGCGCCCTACATTTCCTTTACAATATAGCATTCAAATGATTAAAAACAAAGCTAATATATGCTATCAGTACAAATATACTGATAGTTTTTATGCATGTGTGCCCGTGTGTCTGATGTGGCTCTCTGCAGCTACACATGAAAAAACTGTGGCTTTTCATCTTTGACAGGTTGGCCTACCACTGCTCTGATGACTACCGTTTTATGCGCTAACGATTATAGGACGAAATATGCTTTTCAGTATGCTTAAACAATGCTCCTGCTTTTTCAAGCTATAGTGAAGTTTATTTAACAAACTCCCGACTATTCGAACCTCCAAAGCAAGTTGAAAGTTATTTCCAATAACATGGGACTCCAATCGATGACCTAGTACGTCCTACCCACCCAGCTTCACATTGGCACAAAAATTCATAAACTACAAAGCTTTTTTTGAGTTGTAGAAACGCTATCTTTTTTAGGAGATGGTAGCCCCATGCAGTTTATAGTACTAGGGTCATGCTACCATCTGCTAAAAAAGATAGCATTCCGAGCACTGAAAATAGTTGTGTAATTTACGAATTTCCGTGCTGATACGAAGCGTGGTACGTAGGGCGCACTATGCAGAGACTAGAAGAATAAAACAACATGTACCCACGAGCATCAGGACGAAAAACACTGTAAAAGGAGAACAGCCACCTCGTGTGTGTAAAAACTAAGTCTAAAACGAAAAGTGATTCGACCAAAGGACACCATCTTATTGCAAATTCAGAATACGCCAAAACATATACAGGCAGTAATTTTCGGATCATAGGGCAGGCAGCATCGTACTTTCATTTAAGTATTTTGGAATCAGTTTACATTATGACTCTAAATCCAGTCTTGTGTATACAAAAAGAGTTGTTTTTCTCACTTGAATTCTTCAAGTAGGCAATGGTGTATAAGTGCTAATTGACAAATCACATGGCCAACTATACGCATTAGTCATTATATTACGTGTATCTGCAACTGGTTATATATGTCGGTTCACCTTTGGGTCGTTATTCGACGGTTCATACTCTGATGAGTGTCAGACAAAAAAGGCTGTCAGTGTGCTAAAAGAATATTCCCGCCATCTCGTGCTGTAGTAAAGTCTAGGACATAGATATTAGGGGATTGGACCGGAACAAAGTTATATTGCAGTGATTAGCCATAATCACTAATATTCATTTTACATTCTTGCTACACTGTTATGGTTAATGTGCTTCAAGATTCATTATCTGTATATTTTTGTATGTAATCACGTTCTGTACATAATTTCAAACTTATCTATGCTCTGGATTCAGATTATGAATGTATCAAGAAATTCGTAAACAACAGTTAAGTATGTATATTGCTGACAAACACAATGGTCACCCTTTCGCTTTGTTCATGGAAAACATCCTTTTTTGCCTGATTTTGAAGTGTAAGCCGTGAGTGTAAACCATGGAAACTGTCGCTAGTACATGCTGTTGTTGTTGTTCTGTTAGATTTGTAGTGTAGAACTCTCAACCAACTGAATATTGCATGTATTGTATTCCACATAATGTAGTTTATCCACTTTATTTTGTCAAATAGTCAGTTCCAGCATCAAATAGTCACTGTTGTAATCAGTGCCCCCAAAAACACTATATTTGCCTATGATGGCAGCACAAGATCGTTTATATTTTAATTTGATACCAGACAATACTCCCTGGGACACTTGTCCTTGGGACACTTACAAAAAAGTGATGAAAAACCACTTTCCTCTACATATTTTCATCGTTGCTTCATGTATGTTTAGTAACTTAAATAAAATGTTTCATTTGTTCCAAGCATATCAATATAAAAGTATTGTCATGTTTAAGAATCTCTTCACCGACCTAGTCTTGTTACCCTTTAGCCAACTGGTGGCCAACCTGTCAGAGATGAAAAGCCACAGTTTTTTCATGTGTAGCTGCAGAGAGCCACATCAGACACACAGGGACACATGCATAAAAACTATCAGTATATTTTTACTGATAATATATATCAGCTTTGTTTTTAATCATTTGAATGCTATATTGTAAAGGAAATGTAGGGCGCCTAGTAAAATAACATTCACTGAAGGGCTACCTTCCTTAAATGAAATGAAAACTCCCTCCTTTCCTCAACTAAGTCCACGAACAACAATATAATAATTTATAATAGCGGTTTTCTTTTACTACAGGGTTCATAGCTAAAACGTGAATCAAATTGCCCTGACTTTTCGCTGACTTTTCCCTGATTGACAGTCAAAAATACCCTCTTTTTCCCTGACCACAATTTCACAACTTTATACACAACTAAAGAAGATAGTAGACTTGTCATTCAAAAAGATGACATAAGGGAGGAAAAATGTATGATACAATGGAAATTCCAGAACTCGGGAAATGTTTGGACGGCTTTGCACAGGCCTAACAGTCCATTCACAGATCCGACCAAGGCTGGCGCTCCATCCGTGGCAACTGCATTTAGTTTAGGTATGGGAAGATTTGCTTTTGCAAATGCAACCATCATCGATGCTTTCACATCTATGCCACGGGCTCTGTCTTTCAATGGCACAATGTCAAGGAGATCTTATTTGATAACACAAGTTTTGGACATAGATCGTGCAAATATTGCCAACTGAGGCTTGTCTTGTATATCACAACTCTCATCCAATGCAACACTGAAATATTCACATGCTTGAAGGTCAGAGTGCAACTGTAACTCAATAACCATGCTGATGTCTGATACTCTGCGTTCAACAGTGTGGCGGGACATGTGAAGGTCTGATACTATTCGTTTTAGTTTGCTATTTTCAGAGGATAAGATACCAACAGCGTCACTGAGGCATTTTTTAACGAACTCCCCTCCATCGTATGTCTGTTTAGCCTTTGCAATGTTCCAAGCCAGTTGATATGATGCAAGTGTTGCGATCTCTGACTGCTTGATAAATTTTTGGAAAAGCTGCAATGGCCGCCCAAACTCTTGAAACACTGTGCTTCTTATCTCTATACGCCATCTCCCCTCCCCCCCCGCCCTATACAATGTTGTAATATGGCTAGGAAATGAAGAAAAATTGAGATCTAAGTTGAGCAAGTACACCAAACATCCTGGGACTTATTCCTCCGTCTTCTCAACATTGTTTCAGGGGGGGAAGGGGGGCTGTTTGTGCGAAATACGACAATGAAGCGTGAAATATCTATTTCCTGGCAATTCCACGCTACTGTTCCAACTACTTTTGGAGGCCATTGTGTATCTGCTTTTCTGCCTGAATTTTCAAAGTGAATAACTTGTGCTAACAAAGTTCAGTACCTTATGGAAATTCATGGTCCATGGAAGCATGAAGTGAGCTGAAGTGGCGCTGAATATTTGAAGCGTTAAAATGCGCTAATGATCCCTGACAAATAAGACAGAATGGTTTGCCATTATGCTCAATAAAAAAGATATGAATTCTCCCACTCTGGTGAAAACGTCCTGTGCTCATCTTCATATTTTCGTTTTGCTGTCCTTTTTCTCCCTGCCATTTTGGGAGCGACCTTGAATCATGCCTTGAATTCACCCAAAGAAATCATGCCCTTCAGGCCGTCCCCGCTCGCCATTCTGCTGGGATTGCAGCATGCGTCCAAAATGTTTCACCAGCTCCTACGCAACTTCCTTCGCTATCTGCCTCTTCTGCTGCTTCCGCCACTCCACCACAACAGTCTGGTCCTAATTTTTCAAAGGTGGAAGAAATGTTTACCTCTGTAGCAGAAGGCCAAGCCATATTGATAGCTGCATTATCTGAAGCAACTCCAAAAGGCAGGCCTGCTGCTGGTTCTTGATTTCGCTGCCCAGATTCCGTCACATGTTTTTGTGTTCAACAGCCTGGAAATTTTGCACGAGATCGTACAAGTTCATCCCCTCGCCGATGCCCTGCCTGACCCGGATTGCCGTCATCATTACAGCATCCCCAGTGCAGCCTTTGTTTTGGATGGGGACACTTTGCAGCTGACTGTGCCAATAATAGAAACTCTTTTGCAAGAACAGCTTCATATTCACAAGGTCGTATAATTTCTAATAGTTCTCTTAACTCCCAAGGGGTGCCTCATTTTTAGGGAGCGGGGACAATAGGCACCCCTCAATTATTATGGTTGGTTCCACTTCCGAAATTTGCACAGGTTCATCAACCCCCCCCCCCCCTCAGCCATTGTTGTTTTGTGATACCAGATACAGATACCAGCTTTGATTGATACTGGATCTATGAAATCCATTACTAGCTCTGAGCTATTTCAACTTATTTCAGCTCACTGTGCATCTACACATAAAACACGCCCTGCCCTGCACGTTGATTCACGTCAATGCGTAGCTATTACTGGGCAACCATTGACATCATCTGGTTCTGTCATTGTTTCCTTGCCTTTCCCGCAGAGTGATTTTATGTATTCAATTGAGTTTTTGAGTATGTGATAATTTGTTGCCCCATCTCCAATGCGTTCTAGGTTGGGATTTTTTGACGTTTTACTCCCTCCACTTAGCAGTATTCGAGGGTTCGTACTGTCTTGTTGGGCCCCACGGCTGTACCTCTTTGACTCCTTGGTCTACCCTGCTCTAGCACACACACAAACCCCATCCCCACAATATGGGTTGCCTGTTGTGCAGAGTTCTGATTATGGTCCAGCATATGTGACTATTCCTTCTGATATTTGCCTCCCAAGTAGATCAGAGTGTATTATTCACGCTAGAGTACCTGGAGTTATGCTGGTATGCTTGGTATGGTTTGCAACCTTAACGAGATTCTGAGCTATCATGTTTTACTGCATACAGTATTAATCTAGCTAATGATAACAACATACCAGTTAGAGTTCTTAATACATCTTTAGCTGAAATTCAGTTTCATGCTGGGAAAAAGATTGCCAGATTTTGGCCAGTCATTGAATCGATCTCACATAATTCCCCCATGCAGGGTACATGTGCAGGTGTCTTAGACAGATGTCAAATCCAGCCACAAACTTTGGCTGAATTGCACTCAGCTCTTAGCCCTACTCTTAGTGCTGTGTAGCGCCATCAGGTTCTTGATACACTACTTTTTTCCAGATATTTTTCAATGATGAACTAGGTTATACTTCAGTTATTTCTCACCATATTGACACTGGTGATACAATACCCATTAAACAACATCCCAGGCGTCTACCTTATCATTACAAAAGTGAAGTTAAATAGCAAGTTGCAGACATGTTAGAGAAAGGCATTATTCAGTCTAGTCCCTGGGCATCCCCTGTAGTGCTTGTTAGAAAGAAGGATGGATCGTTTCGATTTTGTGTCGATTACCGAAAGCTCAACACCATAATTAAGCAAGATGCCCATCCGTTGCCAAGGGTCGATGACTTACTACACTCATTGAATCATAATAAGTACTTCAGTACCTTAGATCTGCGTAGTGGATATTGGCAGGTAAGTATGTCTCCACAAGATAGAGAAAAAACCGCATTAATTACTCCAGAGTGTCTTTTTGAGTTCATGCATATGCCTATGGATTATCTACTGCACCTGCAACATTTGTGAGGGCTGTAAACATCATTTTATCTGGCCTGACCTATGATATCTGTCTTTGCTATTTTGATGATGTCATCATTTTTTTCTAAAAATATTGAAGAGCATTGCGACCGTTTAAAGGCAGTTTTAGAGTGATTTCAACAAAATAGGCTGAGAGTTAAGGCTTCTGAATGCTCTTTTGGGTCTGACAAAGTAGTCTATCTAGGTCAAACAGTCTCAGGTGATGGTGTACACACAGACCCATTGAAAATTCAAGCCATGCAAGAGCTACCTGCCTCAGCTACTCTTGACTCACTTAGATCCTTTCTTGGTTTAGCCGGATATTATAGACGGTTTATAACTCACTTTGCAACAATTGCTGCTCCATTGAATGCACTCACCAAAAAGAGTGCCCCTTTTATTTGGACTGAACAACAGCAAAGTACTTTTCTGTCTTTAAAATCATTTTTGTGCTCTGCGCCTGTACTAGCTTACCCAGAATTAGACCGGCCATTCATATTGCAAACTGATGCTTCAAATGTCGGTTTGGGAGCAGTGTTAGCTCAAATCGATAGCAAGGGTGAGGAAAGAGTTGTTTCATATGCCAGTCATGCTCTCACCCCTAGAGAAAAAACTATTCCTCAATGGAAAAGGAAACACTTGCTATTGCATTTGCCACACAACACTTTCGAGTATATTTGGTTGGTCATAACTTTCAGATCATAACAGATCATCGTGCCCTGAAATGGCTACATTCCATAGAGTCCAAGGGTCGCATAGCACGATGGATAATGGACCTTCAGGAATTTGATTTCACTGTTGCGCATAGGCCAGGGGTTTCCAATGCTAATGCTGATGCTCTTTCACGCCTCCAACATCAACCCCTACCTGATCAAATGTCATGCGGACCGGAGACAGTCAGCTGTCTGGTTAATCTGCTACCAGATACTAATCTCGATGACGCTCAGCGCCAAGACCCACATATTTCTAAGGTTATTGAATTGAAAGAACACAGTTTTCCAAAGCCCCCATCTTTGTTTGGAAAGTGGACCCAAATTTTTATACCTTTTGGCACTGCTGAGATGAACTCCATTTAGTAAATGGAATTTTAGTTTGGTCACAGATTTTCCAGCAGGGTTTTTCACGGGAATCAATTATTATACCCACCATCCTTGTTCCTAAGATATTACAAAGTCTTCATAGTGGCCCTTCAGGTGGGCACATGGGGATCCGTTGCATAATAATGAGATGCAGAGAGAGATTTTTTACTAAATGGTGTGAAGCCTTTGCCACCACAGACCAGAAGGCTTCCACAGTCGCCCACATACTTGTCTCCCGTGGTTTCTTGAGGCTCGCCCCGCCTACTATAATCCATTCCGATCAAGGGAAGAACTTTGATAGCACTATAATGCACAAAGTATACGCCATAATGGGGGTCAAGAAGACTAGAACAACCGCATACCATCCACAGGGAGATGGGTTAGTAGAACAACAAAATCGTACGTTGCAAGACATAATCGTTAATTTTGTTTCCATACACGGAAACGATTGGGATCAATGGCTTGATCAGGCTGTGTTTGCCTACAATACAAGCGTACATGAATCAACAGGAATCTCCCCATATCAGCTAGTGTTTGGTCGTCCCACGAGCATGCCAATTGAGGTGGAGCTAAGTGTGCCACTGCACAACCCATCAAGTCAATCTGATTATAGCCACTCCTTACGCAAAGCTAATCAGCGTGCCAATCACTTAGCTCAAAGAAATTTAGAATTAGCTAGGGATCGACAGAGTAGTTATTATAAAAATAAAAACCAAAAAGTTTGGGATCCCTTCGAACCGGGACAAATGGTCTGGTTATGGCGGCCTAAAAGTCTAAATTTGGAAGGAGATGGATTGGTCCATATGACGTATGCTCTAGGAGGGGGGTTAACTACACTTTAGGCTCCAAACATGGTACGTTTCTTGTAGCTCATCATAATCAGCTCAAATTCTGCCCTGTTCAGGCAAAGCCCGGGATACCATGCCATCCTACCCTAGAGACATCGGGAATAGTTTCTGGGGACTCTATCCCGGGAGAGGAACAAGAGAGACCAGGAGATCGTAGGGGCTAGGTCGTCAGAGTTAGGCCAGCTCACCTTTGACAATTCATTAACCCTCCTGAGCGTTTTGGAGAAACTGTAGAACACTAGCACATTTGTCTCAGCTAAAAATGTTAGGGAGGGGAAGGTGTAATGTATGTATTAGATTAACAGTTATTTTATTATCAAGTATTGTACCTGTTTGTACTGTTAGATGTACTGTCTTGTTGCATGTGAATGATTGAATAGAGTGATCAACACGTGATTATAGTTGGAGTTCAGTTGATTATTATCAGATATAGAGAAGGAAACACGTGTTGTATTCCTGTGTTCAACTGTTACACTTTCATTTAAGTGTTTTGGAATTAGTTACATTAAGACTCAAAACCCAGTCTTGTGTAAACCAAAAGAGTTCATTTTCTCACTTGGACTCTTCAAGTAAACAATGGTGAATAGGCGCTGATTGGCCAATCATAGAGACAAATAGACGCACTATTCATCATATCATGTGTACTCGCATCTGGCTATATATTTCGGTTCACTTTGTCGTCTTTATACGACATTTCATACTCTGACGAGAGTCGGACAAAAAAGCTTTCAGTATGCTAACAGAATGTTCCCGCTTTTTCGTGCTATAGTGAAGTTCTGTAGTACCAATAGGCTTTTCTCCTAGACTTCAGTACTTGACATACACTGGGGGCCAGGGAACAAAATAATCCTGCTGATAGTCAATTAGCTGAGTGCGTATCATGCCTCTTGCAGTCTGTGCTGCCCTGATTTTAGGATGATTGATTTCGACAGAATGCACACGTATATCTTCAGCAGTATCATTTCTTTTTGCTATGCTAATTGCGAGTCTTAGCAGAATAATTCAATGAGCTCACTGCACGTTCATGTGTTGTGTGAACTACAGCCGCTCTGCAGAGGTCATCTGACCCACATAGCAGCTAAGTGACCACACAAATTGACCAATGATGGTGGGCTGTGTCTGTGTCAGCAACAAGAATGACATCAACTTCTTTTATATATGGGGTTGTCAAGGGTCCCGTGTTGTTCGTGAAGGCATGAGCTTCCCGAAGGAGTGATAAATGCTTGCTATGGAATCGTCCCAAGAAATGGCGGTAGAGTGGTAGGACACCGTTGAACAAGGAAAACTGTGTGAGTATCACTGAAGTTTGGGACATAGCCATCAGAATTGAGAGAAGGGTGTGGCAGGGAAATAATATTGAAACCGAAAAGAAGATCAGCTGTACTTTTGAGATTTCTCAGCTCTACTTGGCATTGTACCATATTTGCAATGCCAATTGCATATTGCAATTTGCTACTTAAGTACAAAGTATGTACATCACTGCCTCAATTGAAGTTCGGATATGCCATTTAAAATCAATATACTCTACATTTAAAGGAATCCTCCTCTAGATTTTTCAAAATGATGTACAATTCCATTTGATACCATTAGCAATGCTGAATACATTTATGCTGATCATTAGCATTCCTTCGCTACATTTTGCTGAGTAGCACTACTGAAAAAGGAGGCATACTTCCCCTTTCAATTCTATAAAGAATTATGATGTTCGCAATTTGCACTATATAGAATACTGCAAGTCAGCCTTCATCTCATGATAGACAGTTTTCATGTCAATCCTAGGAGGTATTGTCAAGCTTTAGTTCTTCTCTGCAACTTGAACTGGAAAGGGTGGCATACACCAAACAGAAGAAATTTCTTCTGCTTAATTGCTATGAGAATTCTATCAAAAACTTATATTACAAATCTAGGGAGGCATTCTGCTTGACTCCTAATATTTGAGAATTACTTTCCATCCCTTCAGCATAACATTACAGGAAACTTTTACAAATCAAAGCGCTTTAACAGTTTTTGAAAAGAATAGCTGCATGTCACTCACCATCATGTTTGCAGAGAGACTCCTCTTAAGAGAATCATACATTCCCAACTCTATCCAGTTGAGGGGGCTGCGATGGCTGTCCTGGTGATGACTGTTGATCAAATAAACTGATGTCCTTTTTGTTAGGCAATATATTCTATCTCTGTCAATCATCCATATGGATTGGAAACTGTCGACTGCACCTCCCAGTGTTATGGAGATTGTCTATTGTGATTATGTGATAACAGCATGTAAATACTGATATTTGTAAATTATTATTCAAATGTCTGATGGAATTGATCTTATTTGCTGGATAAGCCGGCTAACTGATCGACATCAGATCAAGTCCCTTTGCTTTAGGTATCCAGTAACTTTTTCATAATCTTGGCAGTTCCTAATAGGTAACCTTTTTGTAAAGTTCTATGCTGCATTCTATTCCAATCTTCTTTAACCACCTATCAAGTTCTTTCAAATCGAGCCCAGAGCCCCAACAATTAATAGTCCTTTAAGGCTCCCTACAACTCTAATCATATTCAGACATTCTATTGTCCATGCGATGGAGAGACCTGTATGCTTTCATCGCATACTCCTTTATCTCTCCATGCATCCATCATCCTATTCCGAAATCCTCTTCTGTTAGGCTCACTTTTGAACTTACAATACATTACCAATCTATCTAAAGTTTTAGGACTTTTATGTCTGTCTTTAGTTGCTTGAAGATGACCGGGCCTATCCAATTCATCCACAGGTCACCTGCGGAACAAGTAACCTGCAATTTTCTTAGATTTGCACAATGCAAGGCTGAAGGTCACGTGCTCCATCACAGAGGCCCATGATGTCACCTTCTCGTGATCCTATGGGAGCTTTATTGATCCTTGCTCATCGAAAATGCAGACCATGCGGCTCTTATGAGGGCACGGCGTTAGTCTTTCCAAGACTAATCTGAACTTTTAAACTGGGGCAAAGGGAGCCCGCGTTTTGCGAGCTATCAGTACTAAGCAATACTATTGTCCTATTTTTAAGCAGACATTACAACTTTGCATTGTTTGATAAGTTGTGAGATGTATAATTGTAATTTTTAAATTGTTGACGAATGAAATGAACTTTTAAAAAAATATATATCTTATGGATCACTAGAAAGTAAAATAGCAATATACATGGGCTGCATTCTGTCAGCTGAAAATCTTCAAAAAATATCGCTAATCACCACTCCACTTGCATTTGTAAAATATCGCTCATGGCTCAGCAATGTTGACAAATGATATGGATTCATTGAATGGATTACCATTTTCTGAAGTTGAGGTTCCATTCAACAGCTCTGTGCGTGGTTTTTCGCCTAGTTTTGTATTCTAGGGACTAACAAAGAGCAGATTCCTTCATATTAGCAGCCTATCTTATTTCTTGCAAGTCTACCAATCTTGTTTGACATAGTAGTGTGTCATTACTGATCAAGAATCCTAAATATGCCAGTGACTTTTGTCAAACATGGTTAGTAGTTTCTGTAGTGCATTCCCGTTCAATTGCTATCAAACCCACAGCTGCTTTTCTTCTACAACGACATATACTTCACTATATGTGAAGTTCCAAGTCCTAGTATATCAACTTTTTGCAGATAAGGTATCTAAGCAGCTAATGATCAGGATGTATGATGGATGATATTTATGAATGTTCTGCGCACATTATAGTAATTTATTGCTTGAAAATTCACTCGGTCATTTACTTACTGGTGTCGAAGCTTCAACACAAGTCAACAATTTCTGTTCTGGGTAGCCTGAGTATATTGCTATGAAATTGATTGCTTTTGTGCATACAAGATAGTAATAATCATCAAGATATTATCAACATACTTGATTTATTTGCATAATTTTATGTTTTCCCTCCCTATGTTGCAGTTTCTACCAATATCTTCTATGCAACCTATTTGTGTAAGAGCCAGTGTACCTGCTACCTGCTACATTACTATATTTTTATTGGTATTGCCTCATCAGTAATAACAAATACTGCTTTACAAGCTCAGGCAACTGCTTTGATGTATGTTAAAATATTATTCGTTTTGTACTGGGGCACTTAGCTCTTCTTTCATTCCGATTAAGTTTTCGCACGTACAAGCAGTATGTCAAGTAGAACGCCTAATCATAATGTACGAAACAAGCATTACCAAATCACTCACATCAATGCCTTCTGATCTGTTTTCCTTCCCTCTATGCAACATCAATCGAATGGCAGTCAACAGAATATGTGAGATTTTTTAGCGCATTTGACCTTGCGTTGCAACCAATGCTACTCTTTGACATGCAAGTCTTGCATACTTTGTTGACATTTTGTGTTCACATTTATACGCTTCTCTGCTTTATTAATTGATTGATAACAACACAATATTGATGACATATGCTCGGTTTATACAGACATACCAGTCTTAATATCGTTATCATTTCTGTGCACAATGGGTGTTTCTGCTGTGATAAACAATTATGGCCTGATCTATTGATATCTAAGGCATTGCTAACAATTGCACGCCATCTCTTATTGCAGCTCAAACTTATCCTGGCTACTTACAACATCCTGCACAATAATGCAGTATCATTGACCTAGAGTTTATTCTGATATTATGAAATAGTATTCAAGCTGTTCAACAAGCCACATCGATACATTGAGCATTATATCATGCAGCCAAGTCAGCAAGGCTTCCCTGGCGTCAACAAATTTCATCTGTAAATGTCGCTGCAATCAAAGTTAACCCATTGTCTCTACAACTTAGCTACTGTATTGAGTGGAATGACTTAGTAGATTGATTTTCTGTCAGTTATTGTACATAACTGCTAGAGAATTATCTGATCTACTGTTTTCAGTGTGACATGCAATGTCCATAGGCATTATGTGTTTGCGATTTCCGAAGTTATGCGTACAAGCCCAAAAAGTAAATGTCTCAATGTCAGCTCTAAAATCTCGTACTGCTAAGTAGGAAACTAGGCCGATGACGAAATAGATTTGATAAATTACACAAAACTACCCATAGGTGAAGTTTGATTGAAATTCTGTAAGTGATCAGCCATGACCGGAGGAGCAGTACGATCTCCAGTCATAACTTATTACCACAACCCTTTATATTTAGGATCTTGTATTCAATTTTCATTGATATATATACAGCTCTAAAGACTGGTTCATATGTCTCATACAGGTCACATACAGCACAATATCTCATACAGCTCCTACGCTCAAGACAAATTACTTACAGAATTTCAATCAAACTTCACCTATAGGTAGATTCGTTTAATTTTACATTTAAATACTTAGCATATGCAGGCAGAAATACAGAAATATACCGTGGCATACATGGCAATAACACACTGCGGGATACACTCCGTACTCTCTTGTTGTCAAACTGCAAACAAAAGCGTAAGTAAGAAACAGACAGAGGGGAGGGGCAATTATAGCATCGATCTGAAGTGACAAGATGTAACAATAAACTGCCAGTGAGCAACAAAATAGCCACATAGAATAACTGCCTTTCCTCGAGATACCTGAATCTGATGAACGAATTGGCGGTTGGCATCCATCATTTTTGTCTCTATTTCATCAATACAGTGTTGTTGGTATCTAGTGCAGCCATGAAGATTACTAGTGTGAATGTTCTTTTGATCGTGGTTTTTTCTAGCTAACTACAATGCCTGCCAAAAGTGTTGGAACACTAGCCATGATTTACACTATAAACGAGCTATAGCATGTCCTCCCCCTTCAAACAACGTTTTTTGAAGCAAATATGAATAACCCGACTGGTATAATAGATGCACGTGTACAGTGCTACAGATTTCCCTTATCCACATAACATTGCTTGAAGGGGGAGGGGGCTTACACGTTAATTGCTATGACGGAAAAGTGACAGGAGTCGGATATTCAAAAAAATGTGCAGGTGTTCCGACTACTTCTGGCAGGCATTGTCTGATTCTCAAATGTAAAGAGGGCGGGTAGAAGTTCGGCAGTGGTGTGTACCTTTAGGTTTTCAAGGGTGCTGATTTCGTTTTAAGCTCAATCAGAGCCGTATCTCCACGGGGTGATCCGCTTTCATCGCCACTTAGTGTTTTAACAGACGTTGTATTGAGGAAAATTAACTTAAATATCTACAAATATCATATAGGACAAAAGTTTCCTGTGTAGAATACTAACATATTTTCTACCTATGGGTAAGATCCGTAGAACAAAGCAGATAGTAAAAGTAAGAAAATGACAGGGTAGGTTGTCATTTCCTTATACCCAGTGTGTATTTCATGAGGCTACGCTGGAGTAATCCGGGGTCGACAAAGTCTACCTTACGGCGTAATTGTGTGATATTTGTTGGTCTTCGCATAGGCGTCCAGGAATAAGATATTATACTATCCCTTTTGTGTGTCACCTTTGCGTATAGGCAAAGTATGTGAAGTAGTATGCAACTTCAGCTGTACATGGAATGCACCTTAACAGGGAATTCATTACTGATAGGGATTACAAAAGTATACTTTATGATAAGGAAACCGTATTCCAACTGTATTAGAAGGAGTATGTATACTGTCAAATATACCAGTTTTGAGTGAAAACGAACTACTATGCAAATGACAACATATGCTACATGAGTGGGATGTCAAACATTTCCTCTCATGAAATTGAGGCTAAAATTTAGGCAGTTGAAAATTGAATATTTGAATTTTCTAGGCTGTTAGTATAAACCAAGTTTAGAATTATTGTTATTATTATTATTTTTATTATTAACGAATCTTTATACAGGATTTTTCCGCAGTCATATCATATTTACACTAGGTACATATATATACTGTTATCACAGAAGTCCTCTTAAATAACTCAAAAAGAAGGAAAATAAATCTATGTGTCATAAGTTATAAGTAAGTATTAAAATACTAATTTAATTGCTTCTTAAAAGATCTAAAATAAATTTCTTTCCTTGTGTTTTCGGGAAGTTCATTAAAAACTATAGCTCCTTGGTAATAGGTCGATTTCCGCGCTACTTCCGACTATTTGCAGTTGTTTTCCGTATCATGTAGTACTCCTTACATTCACTACAGATATCTTCATTATGTAGGCACTTATGTATGAAGGTGCACAGTTGCTTCTTTTTGATGGATTCACCTTTTAGTATTGTTTTGCTATTGCCAATGATCAATGGGGCTCTATCCTTAACTTTCTAGATTGTGCTCTTTATATGGGGCGTAGCTGAACCATTGAGTGACAGTGATCCATAAGTAAGAACAGGGGCAATCATGGCCTGATATATCAGTTTAGTCGTTTTGGCATCCATGAAATTTCGCATTTGTCTCAAAAGACGTACTCTCGAAGACGCCTTTTTGATTGTTGCAGCTAAATGTTGGGACATATTAAGAGATTTGGTTAATGTCAGTCCCGGGTATTTATAGTTTTGTGTGGCGGCGATAGGAGTAGAATTGTGGTACAGTTGTAATGTGCTATTATCCACTTTGTTTAGTCGTTGGCTTGTTCCGGACATCATCACCTCAGTTTTACCTTTCTTACATTTGATTATAAGCTCATTTTCCACAAGCCAGTTAGTCAGCGAGCTGAAATGCTCCTCGACACGTTTTTGGATTACATCAATATTTTTGTCAGCACAAAAAAAGACCACGTCATCAGCATACATTACTATACCGCAATACAAGAGAGTTTCTACCGCATCGATGAAGTGCAGGAGGGACAAAAGAGGCCCTAATACGGATCCTTGTGGCACACCACAGTATATTGGATATAGGCCTGTTGTCATGCCTATGAAGGATACTTGCTGTTTTCTTCCAAAAAAGTAACTACAATGGTAGCCAAAACTCCTGGAACACCATGCTTCTTTTCTCTATACGCTATCTCCCCTCCCCCCTATACAATGTTGTAATATGGCTAGGAAATGAAGAAAAATTGTGATCTAAGTTGACCAAGTACACCACACATCCTGGGACATATTCCTTCCTCTTCTCAACATTGTTTCAGGGGGAGAAGGGGGCTGTTTGTGTGAAATACGACAATGAAGCATGAAATATCTATTTCCTGGCAATTCCACGCTACTTCCAACTACTTTTGGCGGCCATTGTAGTTAGCAACTGATACTCAGCTCCTGAGATACCATATGAAGGGAACGTATTGATAATGGAAGCATGGGAGATGGTGTCGAACGCTTTGCTCATGTCAATAAAAAATGCACCCGTTAGTTGTCGGTAATCCGTATTTGTTCTCATATGATCTGTAAAGAGCGCAGTTGTCTGTTCAGTGGAGCGGTTCCTGTGGAATCCAAACTGCCCGTCCGATATTAGATGGTTGTTTTCAAGATGATCAATGAGTTGTTTATGTACACACTTTTCAAAGATTTTTGGCAAAGCCGTCAGAATACTGATAGGACGATAATTATCAAAACTGTCTTAAGCGCCTGATTTGTATGCCGGTTTTATGCGCGCCATTTTGAATTCATTCGTAAAAATTCCTGTTTTCAATGATAGATTTATTATGAATGTAATAGGTTTTGCAATAACATGTGGTGTATCTTTTAGGTAGCAGGTTGGTATGTTATCCACACCGGTTGCACATTTTCTCTTAAGCTTTCTTAGTTGTTCTAGGATGTCTTGTTCAGTCACTGTCTGACACCGGAAACGTGAAGCCTTGTTCACACGTAGTTTACCGACCTTCCATGCAAAATTTGTTAATGGTAATGCTATCACCTTCAGTTTTAAGGCAATAGAGGAGAAGATTTTGCAAAATTCCTCATTGATGGTTTTATGCTATTGACGAGCTTGTCTCCAATCTTGAACGTTTTCGTTAAGGCTTTGTAATTCAACGATCTGTATGGAAAAAATTCTTTAATTATCTTCCACAGCGAATCCGGTTTGAATCTGTTTTCCTGAAGTTTTGTACGGAAATAGGAGCATTTAGATCGAAAGAGCTCACTTTTAGCACAGCTTCTTTTCCGACGATATTCGTCCCAATCCCTTTGTAGTTTTGATCTTTGTGCTTTTCGTAATAGTTTATCACGTGTATTCACATGCTGCTTGAGTTCGCCGTTTAACCATGGTGATGGTTTCCCTTTAACTCTTTTTGAAATTAACGGGGCATGTTGATTAAGTGTGTTCAGTAGGATTTGTTCTAAACATTTGTGTAAAGCACTGTCAGTAACCACAGAAAACTATGTCTGATAAGTATCAGGACCAGGACTGCTCTCTAACACTAGCAACCAGTAGTGTGAAGAAAGCATACTGAATTACATACAGTAATGCGGACACTAAAGCATTTAATAGAACAAAGTTTTCTTCTGCAACAGTCAAATCCTTCGAGTCTGTTACAACATCAGCGGTGATTCAATGGGTCTGTTGTATGGAGCATCACAAAAATGGCAGTTACCATTTTCATACGGCCCTTTTTATTGGAAAGGGCAAAAAGATGGATTAGGGTAAAACAGCGTATTCAAGAGGATTATAATATTGTTGTGAACTTTTCAGATCATCCTGGGTATTACTCCGCATATAGATATGTGGTGAAAGAAGACCAGGCAGTTTTGAAAAGTCGAAATCATCCCACAATTGCAGTTCAACCCAGGACTGTCAGTGCTACAAGGGCAAGGGCAAGGGCAAGGGCAATGGCTAGGCAGGGTCGCAAAGGTAAACAACCTAAACGCTTGTCCAATAGTGAGGTGGCAAACATTGTCTTACAAAACAAAATTCATAGCCATCTGCATCTCCTGGCCCATGCAAAATCTATTTCACGACAAGACGTCTGTACGATTTTCTGTTGAACAGGAGCCACAAGAAGGAGAATGAGCATGTCGACACAGTGTGGGAAATTGAGACAGCCACTGAGAAAGTTGCAAGATCTAAAATGTCCAAACTGCAAATCCTACAACAGCAACTGACCGGTGCATGTATATGCAATGCTGAGTGGCTGCAATGTGCCCTCGAAATTTTAGCCAAAAATTCCATTGACCGAGCTGTGTTCTCTGATGCCATTATCAAGCTCCTTGTTATGGGTTGGGGCAAAGGCCGCAATATATTTATCTGTGGTCCAGCAAATTGTAGGAAAACATTCATCCTTGACCCATTACGAGTCATTTTTAATGCTTTTCTCTCGCCCGCTATCTATTCTTATGCATGGCTAGGTGTCGAGGACAAAGAAGTGACTTTCTTTGAACGATCTCAGGTGGTCTCTTGTCATACTCCCGTCGAGCGACATGCTATTATTATTGGAAGGCCATGTTGTCCATTTTGCTGCTCCAAAAACAACGTACAATCAAGTTATTGAATTGTCCAAAGAAACTCCCATCTTTGCTAGAGAGGCTATTACGAAATTCGACTTTCGTTACGGACGGACAATCGATACTTTGAAGCTGTATAAAAACTGAACTAAAACTTATTTTAAATCGAATTTCTTCTCTATTATTCTTCTTGGCTAGGGCTACCGAAAAAACTTCCTTGTTGATTTTTATATATAAAAGATAAACGTTAACAAGTGAAAAAAGGTCCGTTACGTGATGGACATAGATACAATTCAACATTCAAAACTTTTGAACTAAAAGATAAATTCTATCTAAATCCGGCTTGAAACACGACAATAAATTACTTTTCCACTTACTCGATTTTTATAGGAACAATTTCATGTTTGGTTTGGTTAAAAAGATGCATGCCATCCTTTTTTTATATTAATATTGACTAATGATGTTACGGATGGACAAAAATGTAACCTAAACAGCAACAAATTTTAAATCAAATTTTGATGTAGTCACCTAACATCTGCACGAATTAGCATTGTTTTCACGCCCTTCCAACTTCGTTCCCTTGAGGGTACTTGTGCCTTCCTTCACTTTTTGTATTTGTGCCTTCATTCATTTTGAATTATATTTTGCACACGGAAGCTTCTCAGAATTCGTTACGGGCGGGCATGTAATGAACCCACATATTTAGTTGTATAAAGAATGGATATAATTGATTTAATGTACCTGCCTAACAAACTTATTCTTCTATTTCTCTTTACCTACAAACTTTTGTAGCAAACGAAGTCACTGCAGTGCATCATACGTTCCATTTCTATAAATCAAGGAGAAATTTATTTTCAGTTCTTTTCCACGTCCGTCACAGAGCAGTTACAACCTGCTGAATAGCCACATAGGAAAATTTTGCTGTATTTCACATTTAAGTATATTCCTACAATTGCAGCATTTTATTGAATTTTGCTATAGATGGAAAAGTAACAAGTGCTTTGAATCATTCAATGCTCAATAGGCTTATGGGCGTCATTGACTTGATTTTCTCTATAATTTTTCTGGAAAAGAATTCATACCCCGCAAAAACTCTACAAAAAGTCTCCAAACCCTCTCCAATACCAACCCACCCTTGTACCCATAGTTATTAATTCTGCACTGTAAATTATTGTACTTTTACGAACCACCATGATTTTTAAGTTTTTATCAACTTTCAGATTTTTCCAAATTGCTAAAAATTAAGTCATGGCCTCAGGCCTTGTAGCCCTGAGGGAATCTGACCCCAGTCCCCCTTTTGGCAGTTCTCAGCGATTCTTAAGCAGTTGAAATCGGAGCAATGATTACGTGATTTTCATTTTTTTTTGTTTTTAGTTACATGTTGATTATGGGTTTATTGTGGAATCTTCTGGAAATTCGTTACGGACGGACACTTCATAAAGTACAATTTTTGCCTAAGCAAGTCCAATTAGACTAGCAATGTAGCCTTTGAAGAGATAGGTCAATAGAAACAATGCTGATTTGCACCTAGTCTGACTGGTGAAGAAAGACTTGAAGGTGTGAGGGTTGTTACAGAAGGATACAGTGCTAACAAATTAGGTTAAAATTTTTATAGAAGAGTCGGAAAGGAATTTAAGTTTGTTTTACATTAATTTCAACTGTAGTATATTTGAGTTAGATATGATTTTTGCCAATTTGCTAGGCTGTGGTTTTACTAACATGATAAATATCTTTGTCCGTCCGTAACGCAAGTTTCCTCCATGAGACACCTAAGTAACCGTGGAAATCTTGGTCATTACACTTAAACAAGCATTTGCATAGAATTTCTGTACTTTAAACCAGGCATGTCAAACATGCGGCCCTTTGCAACCATACTTGCGGCCCTCATTAGAAATTCTTCTTGAATTGTTCAATGTAGTAAAACTGCCACTGTTTTTCTCCAAAGTAGGCACATCACTTTGATTCCCTGGTTTGTATGTGCATTTCCTAGCCCCGTTTCTTACAGGCCGCAAATGCATCCGTCATCAAACCGCTGTGTGGTAAATGTCATAATGGCAGACGCGGAGGCGGTGTGCATCTGCATTAGCGCGCCAAAGTTGGTCCCCTCCTTAGTCATGCAACGGTAGTGACTTAGCAACGCTATACTTTCGACTCATTGGATTTCCAGCGCTCCAACCTACCATTTCAGCTTATACAATTAATAGATAGATCAGCAAAATTTGCAGCCGTAGAATGGCTTGTCACGTTGATGCTCCACAGCACAGGAAGAAATGAAAATTGGCTGAAGAACGACGTGTATTGCAAGAAAAGTGGAAATTACAGTATTTTTGCGCAATAGTGGGTGGAAAGATACATTGCCTAATTTGCAACAGCTGCATTGCAACACCAAAGAAGTGTAACTTGAGAAGACATTATGAAACTAACCACATATCTTACAACCAATATGAAAGCCAAATGCGTGTCACAAGACTCTAGGAATTGAAAGCTACCTTGACAAAGCAACGAACCTTTTTCACGAAAATCCAAGAAGCCAATGTTGCCTCCGTTACCACTAGCTTTGAACTCAGTCGAATGATTGCTAAGAGTGGAAAACCTTATAGTGAATGTGACTTCATTAAGAGTTGTCTTGTAAAAACTGCTGAACATGTATGCCCAGAAAAGACATCTTTATTTAAAGACATTTCATTAACAAGAAACACTGTTGCAGAACGAATTGAAGATATATCTTTGGATTTGAATCAATAGTAGAAGGATGCTTCTACTAGATTTGAACATTTTTCTATTGCCATTGATTCGTCTGTTGATATCAGTGGGATTGCTCAGCTTGCAGTTTTTATCAGAGCCTGCGACAGTGACTTACATATTATTGAAGAACTTATTGAACTGATACCCATGCATGGCACAACAACAAGCCAGGAAATATTTGAGAAAGTTGAGCAGCTTTTGCATGAGTATGGTATTGATTTGAGTAAATATGCATGCTTATCTGCTGATGGTGCTGCTAATATTGCTGGCAAATATAATGGTGTTGGTGCCAAGATACGTGCAGAAATAACAGCTTTGTACCAAAATTCATCATTTCCACACTTTCACTGTATTATTCACCAGCAAAATCTGTGCTCAAAAGTTTTGAAATTAGATAATGTACTAAAATTAGTGACAAAGGCAGTGAATTATATTAGAGGCCATGCTCTTAACCAACGTCAGTTCAACCTATTGTTAGAAGAGAGTGCTAATCAGTTCACCAATCTTCCATTCTACACACAAAGCACTGATGTGCACAATGTTTTTGTATCAATATTTTATGATAGATGTTATAGCTTTTATTATATTTTGAGTGTACCTCTCATGGTAATGTGCACATGCGGCCCTATGGTAAGACACACATGACCCATGTGGCCCTCAAGGTAAACTGAGTTTGACATGCCTGTTTTAAACTATTGTAAATTCAGCAACTATTAAGAATTTTAAGCTTCAAAACACTTTGAAATTTTTCAAAAATGCAACGAATTTCGTAATAGCGCCTAGATCGAAGGCACGTATATCTTTTAACAAGGGCTCCATGACCGACGATCGCGAAACAGAAATGATGGCCGTTCGATGGCGCACATTCAAGTTCGGGCATCAATTAGATATTAATTGCCAGAGAACAGGTCCCTCCTGTGGATATTGTTTTGCAATGTTGATCGTACAATAACTATAACCTTATATACGCATGCTTTGCATTCGTTTCGGATTTGTACCCAATGGCTACCACCAAGGGTCTACACAACGGTCTACACTTTCTTTAGCCCCACTACCCCTTCTCGTGGGAAGTATTGTCCTAAGAACTATTCTCAAAAGAAGTGCTTTGTCTGCTAGTATGTACAGATCATACGCTATCTACAAACTAGTAACCATGTTCAGCAGAAAAGTGAAATAACTCAACGGTCTACACTATTTGACAAATAGATTAGACCTACGATCAAATTATTTCACTAAAAAGTGTAGACCGTTGGCGTTTTTCTGCAGTTCTCGGCCATCGCACTGTAAATGTGTGCAGTCTTTGGCTGGCACAATGCCACTTGGGAAAGCTATTATGTGCACAGATCTGAACCTCCAAATCTCTTAAATTACATGTATCTTCATGTTCTAAAGTTTGCAAACCGTTATGCAGACCGATGAGATATTACCCATGAGGTCAGTGTGTAGCCTCGAACCGAAGAGGAGGGATATTTCACGTGTCAGTAGGTACCTCTAGGTAAGATACATCTTGTTTTATATAAGAAACAAACTTTCTCCTTTCAGCCAGGATGCTTCATGCTATTTTGTCAAATTCAGCCTTACATGCTCCTGAAGTGTTTCTTAAAGTCGTGACATATTCTATAGCAAGAAAGCAACTGTGAAACCAGAAATTGAATCTTTTGTTAGGCCTACGCACTTTTGAGAGACAGATACAGATTGCATTTTGTTGCCAGCTCAACTGCAAATTTTCTCGCAAAAGCAGATTTTTCACGGTTATTTTGAAACTCAGCCTGCCTGTGTTTCTTAATTTTCTCTGAAGATTTGCGTCATGTCACCCTCATGTTTCTTCTATACTTGTTTGTTATAACACAGATGTGATATCGTTTGCAGAAAGATAGACAGAAGAGACCATTTTCATGGTATCATAATTAGACTTAACTTGCTCATAATACATATACATACTACCGTTAAGTAAGGACAAAATATTACATAAAACAACATCACTATTTCGTCCGATACCTTCCATTGCTAGCAATTAGTTTTAGGCAATCATGCATTGTTGCTACCGTACGATCAATTATTGAGGAATTGTAATTAAAAAGAGTTTGCAAAACCCTTATCTTAAATTCATTGAAACTTTCTTTCTGTATCTGTCCTTGTAATGCTCCTTTGGCAAACTCATGTTTAACGTTATTGAACACGTTTTCAATTTGATTTAAATCAGGTGATCTCTGGGGTATATGTACTACTTCTGCTCCCACATCATTTAATGCATCTCCAGCTAGCTTGCTTCTCTGACTTGGATCATTATCCATCACAAAAAGTAGCCTCTCTTTGTCTTTTGACATAGCACAGTCAGTAAGGGTGCAGTGTAATGTTCTGTGGACGAATCTTGCAAACCACTACGCATTAAATGTTGTATATTCTTGTGCAATAACAATGCCGGATGTGAACCCAACGCCAACTAGAAGGTGCAGTCTCCGTCCCCCAGGTAAGTTCTTTGATCCTTTTGTCGTGTATTGCAGACCTTCACTTGCTCTTCTCCAAATTCTCCCTCTTGGTGTCAACACGTCTTTATAGGGATTTTCCTTGTGCACGAACAACACAACATCCAGATATAGCTGGACGTGATCCGTCCAGAATTCACGGTCATATTTTTAAAAAGTAAGTCTGGTAAACTTTACTCTTCTCTTTCTGTCTTTCACTAAAAGTAACCCTTTTTGCCAAGGCCTCAAGGACTTATACCAAGTTCATTCATTACTCGTACTAGTGTTCTGTACCTGACGTTGGCTACCCGGCATTCTTCTGCGACATCATGCACAGTACGTTTCGATTGTCATTCCTTAACTTCTGAAATGTTCTTATAAACCGCTTCTCTTCTCTTCTGCTGTTAATAGGTGGACGGCCAGTTCTCTTCTTTTTTTCTTTTATCTCTTCTGCTTCCTTGCAAATACGTACAGCACTGGATGAGGATACATAACAGTTTGTGGAAATTTTTCGATATGATAAAGTAATTGTGGTAATTGTAGTAATTGTGTAACACGAAAGAGACATTGAATATCCATGCCGTCTGTTTTTTTGTTGATAACAGAAGTATTTCTTACATTGTACTACTAATAGGCATATACAATAAATAACGAAATATTTTCAATGGGGATGTTTCTTGAGAACACTTTGAAATGTACTGCATAGCCAGTTGACACACCAGCAACAGAAACGTTGCATATAGAACCCTTATTGGATTGCCAAAATCCATGAGTAGAAAATAATTTAGGAAGGTTACTAAGAACGAACCAACATACTGTCACAGAAATGACTTAAACAATTTCATATATCACCGTTTTCAGCACCATCGATAAGCCTCGACCGACCAAGGCATTGCAGGTATGTATTTTGAAAAATTTCAATATCAGGCAATAGTCGCCAAAACATTCCTGGGACACTTTGCATTTCTTGTATTCTGCAATGAACGTTCATCCCCTCTCCTCCTGAAACAATGTTGGCTTTTTGGGATTATGGGAAAATTTCACGTGCATGCAAACTCCAAGTGTCCCACAAATGAAACAACATTGTTCTCGTGGGAACGGGGGTCGTGTATGTAGCAACGATGACAATACGACAAGGAAAGTGGTCTTTTATCACCTTTTTGTAAGTGTCCCAAGGACGTTTGGCGAGTACTGTAGCACCTGGATATATGCAGGACTTGTCTCAGAAGTTATCCACATCTAAATCTCGAAGCTTAAGAACAACTGACTAAGTCTTCAGGGTGGTATTACGAACACTAGCACACTCAAACACAAATGCAAATGCACACAAAAAGCAAACAGCAACGTAGCTCTCACCGCTGTAACCAACAAGCATATAAGAGTTGCATGCCGTAAAGGAAAACTCGAAGCGTGGATGAGTATAAACTATGGCTGCAAGACTTGTATGCAGCCTGCCCATTATGCTATATAGCAAGTGTACATTTGAGAAAAAACACTACCCATCTATGTTAACAGATCAGCAACAATCTCTATATTTCATCAAGTACATCACAATGTCCAGAAATAAATTAAGAATACTGATGGCATCATTGATAAATAGCTAATTTCAATATGCCCTCTTGATACGGATGTTCCACAGCAGGAAACTTAATACTAAAATCAACAAACTACATGGGCAGGCCGTTATACAAAGGGAAAGAGATCAGGAATCTAGCTCTGAAGATCTAATGGAACTTGGTAACAGTGTCTCTTATGATCATGATTATATCATAGAAAAGAGTTACACAGAAGGCAAACATGTGTCCACCTCCAAGGGCGAGTGATTTAAAGTGCAAGCTAGGCTTCCGTTTTGAAAGTGAGTTTAAGACACCTAGAAAGCCACTTGTCCAGTGGAGCTATATAGGAAAAGCACATTTTGAGCACCACTTTTCGCACAAGGTCGGGATCTATCACTGTTCAGTGGTCAATAGTACTAGCGATTATAAGTCCTCACATTTGCATCAAATCCTGATTGGCAAGTCATTCTGTTGTAGATACTTGAATGTAAGTTACGAATCTTTACGTTGAAATTAGTAGATGAATCCCATGGAATATGACAGCATTCCTCATGTACGTCAAGAATACGCCATACAATCTGTGGCATTGTATGTGGGAGGGAAGTTGAAACGAAAAAACACCCCCCCCCAGCACAGAAATGCACATACTGTCCAACACAGAGTATCCAGACTAATGTCTACATAAATGATTTTCTGCTGGGACATAGGGTCCTGAAGTGGAGGGTTAAAATGAGTCCTAGATTGTCTGATATATTACTGCAATAGTCCAACAAAATAATATAACCTAACGAAGAGCCCTCCTCACTTCCACCTACATGAAATGTTCACACTTCCTTTCCTACCGCTGCAGACTTCTCAGGCTTTTGTACACATGGGATATGTTCTTCCTCCTTATGATTTTCATGCTATGTACAATGCTGCACATATTACTGCATATCCAAGGCGTATGCAAGAGGTACTTTCATATGGTATATAAGTTAAATACCTCACCGTCCAGATTCCCAACATCCACCCTTTGATGCACATTAGTTCATTGACAAAATAAATCGACTGCTTCAACAGCTTACCTCGTACAACTGGGACTTATGTGCTGCAAAGTTGTCTGTAACATACCAGAACAATGACGTATCCCTATTCTATCGCAGTTTTGCCGCCTTTTTATGCCATTTCCAATTTCGAGCATACTCCTCACATGAACATGAGATTAAGGTGCAAACTACTGTACTCTCCCGTGACAAAAAACTTCAAAGAAGCTGACAGGGAGTTCTCCTTCTGCATTACTCTACACTGTGATTATACCGACGGTATATAAGTTTTGATAAGGCGGATTTTCCTTGCTTTGGGGATGCATCCGTTGTAATCTCTTTAGCCAAAAAGCAAAGAAAACTAACCTTATCAAAATATTAGTTCAAAATGCACTTATGATTTGCTCTAAAACTAAATTAGATTCTGAGCTGGACACAAAAAAGTAACTGACAATGGATATCCAAAAGATATCCATATCTCTTGCATCAAGGAAAAACTAGTAAAAACTTCATTAGAAAAACAGTTTGAACCTGAAAATTGCCCGGTTTACCTAATATTGACCTGGATTGGAAATGTCTCATCAAAATTTGAAAACCACATTACTAAAGCCAATACATCCAGTTTCTATGCAGTACAGCCCGGAACGGTTTATAATACTAGGGTCATGCTACCCTTCGCTAAAAATGGTACCTTTTTGCCACTCAAAAAAGTTGTGTAATCTATGAATCTTCGTACCGATATGAAGCTCGATACGTAGGATGCACTACGCAGAGACTAGCGGACAGAATAAAACAACATGTTCCCACGAGCATTAGGATCAAAAACACTACAACAAGAGAACAGCAACCTCGTATGTGCAAAAACAATAATACAGAAATGACTTGTAACTCAGCCAAAGGACAGCATCTTACTACAAATCCAGAATGGGCCAAAACATATACAGACGATAATTTTCGGATCATTGGTCAAGCAAGGTCGTTCTTTCATTTACTTGTTTTGGAACCAGTTTACATTAAGACTAGAAACCTAGTCTTGTGTAAAAAAATACAGTTCATTTTCTCACTTGGACTCTTCAAGTAAAAAATGGTGAATAGGTGCTAATTGGCCATCCGTAGGGCCAAATAGACGCATTATTCATCATATCACGTGTAACCGCATCTGGCTATATATGTCAGTTCACCTTTCAGTCGTATCCGATGTTTGGTACTCTGATGAGTGTGTGATGAAAAAGCATTCAGTGTGCTAAAGAGTGTTCCCGCCTCTGCATGATATTGTGATATTCTGTGGTACCAACAGACTTTTCAAAAATGGATTTCCAAAACAGACGTTGTCTGGATGAACTAACGGAAACTCTACGATTTATGATGAAGCAGAGTATAACAATAACAATTCAACAGATTATTGAAATATCTGTAAATTTTTCCAAGTTCACAGACCATGAAGAGATAAGAGCGATCACTTTGAAATGCAGATGAAAATTGAAACATTTTTCAAACAAAACTGGGAAATGTACTTATCTATAAATCCTCACATGGTCCATATGAATATGATTGCATATTATATTTGCAACGACCTTTTGAAGATAGCTAGACATATCTCAAGGAAATCCCAGTTAGTTAGATTCTGCAAGCTCAAAATCCGCTAACTCGGACACATTTCCCATCTACCTTGAGAGTATGACTGAAGAGGGCCCTGTCGCACGGCTGCGCAACTTTTCCTTTAAACCAATATTCTGATACATAGCTCGATGCTAAACAAATTTACTTCAAGAGCATGCTTACCATTTCCGCTGGCATCTTGTAACAAAACTCCCACCAGTGAAGAGAGTACCTATATCCAAGGTAAGGACATCCATCTTCTATTTCATCAATAATCCTGCATTGATACGATATGATATGTCTTCCATTTCTTGAGAAGCCAGTTACCACATGCCTGGTAAAAGAGAGATATTTCCCTACTTAAGTAGAGCATTAAATCAATGAACAAAACAGAGCCTCACACAATGTTGAAAGTAAATATTTTCCAACCATGTGATGGATCTTCCTCTTCGTTCTTGACATTTATCACTACAGCATGGAAAAACAGCACCACTTTTTAAACATAATAAAAGCCTTTTCCGTCACCCACTCATCAGAGATGAACCGAAATATATAGCCAGATGCAGATACACGTGACATTATGAATAATGCGTCTATTTGTCTCCATGATTGGCCAATTAGCACCTATTCACCATTGTTTACTCAAAGAGTCCATATGAGAAAATGAACTCTATTTGTCTACACAAGACTGGGTTTTCAGCCTTTATTTATTTTACCGTTTTTTTAAAAATATTTACCCTGGGATACAATTCAGCTAAGTATATCAACTGCTTTCCAATTGTCCCAGCAAAACAAAAATAAAAATAAATTCTAACTAAACTTACAATAATTTCTACTTAAAAAACTATAAAAACACGTAAAATGACAATGAAAAATGAACGTCTTACGAATGCGAATGCAAACAAGCCTTTCTTGAATAATAATATCAACTTAATGCTCTTAGTTTCGTTTTGAACGACTGAATCGAAGGAGCTAGCTTCACTTCCGAATCGAGTTTATTCCATACGTTGGCTCCGCGAAACGCAAATGATTTTTGGCCATAGGCTGTTCTCATTTTTGGTACAGCAAGATTGCATTTGGTATTGCGTAGAACCTTGGTATGAACATTAGACAATTTAGAGAAAAAGTTACCTAGGTTTTCAGGTGCAAGGTCATTCAAAGATTTATACACCATTGTACAATTCTCTTGATTGATTAGCTTTTCAATTGACGGCCAACCAAGCCGCTGCAATAGAGGAGCAGCTGGAGTGTCAACAGGGCTACCTGTAACACTTCTAGCAGCTCTGTTCTGTAATTTCTGCAAGGTATTCAGTTTCGTTGCCCCGCAACATCCCCAAACAGAGCAACAATAACTCAAATGTGGTTGAACAATACTTAGATACATATTGCTTAATGTACCCCCTTGTACGTTTTGTTTTGCATACTTCAAAAGTCCGATAGCTCTAGAGATCTTCTTCTGTGTATATTTGACATTGCCCTCCCATTCTAGATTATCATCTATCATGAGACCAAGATATTTAGTTTCCTTTACAAGATCGATATCATTTCCATTTACTCGAAAATGAGGAATCTGTACCATTGGTGTATAAATCTTCCGCAACTTTTGCGACGATCCTATGATCATGGCCTGAGTCTTGACAACATTCAAGGAAAGCTTGTTGCACTGTAACTATTTCTCAAGGCTGGCAAGTTCTGCATTGACAAAGCATCAATCTCTTCAATAATATCGGAAGAGAACGAAATTGCTGTATCATCCGCATGCATTGTTGCCTTTGCACGTTTCAATGCATAAGGCAGATCACTAATGTAAATCAAAAATAGACGCCGTCCAAGGCAGGAACCTTGAGGTACCCCTATGTTGATTTTAGCAGGATCAGAGCTGACACCATTGACCCTGCAGAACTGCCTGCGATTATCTAAGGCTGAACCACTGGTGTTCAAGACCGTCAATTCCGTAAAGACGCATCTTATTCAGAAGAATTTAATGCTCCACTGTATCAAAGGCTTTCTTTAGATCAATGAAACTCATGGCGGTAAATTTCCCTCTGTCAATATGTACGTACCAGTCATTGGTTAAGTTAAATAAACAAGAGACAACCGAATGCATATTACGAAAACCATACTGATTTTTAAATAAGTGCTTGCTGGAATCTAGATACTCGTACAGTTGATCATATATGAGCTTTTCGAATAACCTAGAAAGTACTGGTAGGACAGAGATTGGTCTATAAATCGATCTATTCTCAGTTGATCCATTTTTAAAGATGGGAGTAACACGCGCTAGTTTCCAGCTATCAGGAAATATTCCTGACTCAATTGACATATTATAGATTTTAAATAGAGAATGTGAGATAACTGGAAACGCAATTTTGATGACATAACTTGCAATACCTTCGGGCCCACAGCCGAACGAAGTCTTCATTTTCTTGAGACCCTTATATACAGAAACGGAAAAGACGCTCTTGAACTGGAAACTCGTATCCTCTTCATTGATGTTATATTCATTCCAAAGTAAGGGATTGGGCTGCTGCGGTATATGGTCACTAAGCTTTTTACCTATGCTACAAAAGAAATCATTCATCGATTGAGCTATTTCCTTGTTGATAGTTATCTCGCGATCTTCAACATCAAGACAGCTAACATTCGTAGTCTGAGATCTCTTATTCAACAAATGGTTGATTGTTTTCCATATCTGTTTCAAATTCCCCTTAAAAAGAGCAAACTTTTTGATAAATTAGTCTCGCTTGAGCTTTTAGCTTAGATTCTTTACTTTATTCCGCATATGTTTATAAGAATTCATATGAATGGAAGACTTATTTTTGATGGCAGACGTCTTGAGCTTGTCTCTGGAGCGAGCACGTTTTCTGACATCAGCAGTCAACCAAGGGGCCACCTTGTCAGAAACTTTCATAGTACGCATAGGAACATGTTTTTCAATGATGAAGGATAGTAAAGCCGACCATTTCTCTAACGCCTTATCAACGCCTTTATGTAAAACGATTCCAAAACAGTTAGATGGAAAGGGCGACCTTGCTTGCCCAATGATCCGAATATTATCGTCTGTATATGTTTTGGCGAATTCTGGATTTGTAATAAGATTTTGTCCAAAGGTTGAACCACAAGTGACTTTAGAATTATTGTTTTTGCAAATACGAAGTGGCTATTCTCTTACTTTATTTCTTTTCTTCCTGATGCTCGTGGGAACGTGTTGTTCTATTCTGTCCGCTAGTCTCTGCGTAGTGCGTCCTACATACCGAGCTTCACATCAGCACATCATGTGTAGTCTATGAATTTTCGTGCCGATGTGAAGCTCGGTACGTAGGATGCGATGGATTCTTACCATCCGCCACATTCTGTTGTCCTTTCAGCTATGCCACAACATATCTAGATGCACTATAAGGCAACCACTAGAAAGTTTGCACTTCGAAACTAAATATCCATTATTGTCCTCTTTTGCATCTTGTATGGATAAATCAGTATACATTGGGTACTTTTGTACTTCTGGTCACTAGCCAGTCTAACATCGCCGATAATTGTGTAGGCCTTCAGACAGATAGATATACCATAAGCCTCGAACTGAAAACGAATTTAGAGGTGTACACATTTGCAAATCCATGCCCACAAAACAACAAAGGTGTTGACGCAAGTGTCCCTGCTTATTATCTATCCTGTGACGAGATCTAGAAATACCAGGAGAAATGAATACTGGTGAGACACAATCCGCCAAACAAAGTTTATAACACGAAACAGATAACATGGCCCTTCTGATCTTACCTTGCAGCTTTACTATGTACTTAAGACCTCCGATCAGCTTCTTGGGGTACCTTCGCCAAAACTACGCGAATAGTCTGTCTGTACTACAGAACTTCACTACAACATGAAAAGTGACAGCATTTTTTAGTGATACCGAAAGCTCTTTTATAGTCTAATACTTATTAGAGCACGATTATGTAGGATGCCATCTAGAAGCATTATCCATCATATCACGTTTATCCACATCTGGCTATATATTCTGGTTCAACTTTCGGTCATTATCCGACATTTCATACTCTGACAAGTGTCGAGCGGAAAAACGCTTTTAGTATGTCGAAAAAATGATATAGCATTTTCAACATGTAATGAAGTTCCGTGATATCAACATACTATTCACGTTTATTGACATATTTCTTCAATTTTGCATCCTCCATTTCTCCACGAAATATACTACTAATAATCTAGAAGAAATCTTTTCCTGGGATTTCTTGATTCTCTTTTCCCCTACTCTCTCTACTCTCTAGCCATAAATGGCGCAAACCCCAAAACAATTCAAAATTGCATACAAAATTAGTAATCAATGTTTCTGCTAACTTACAATATTTTCAAAGTTCTCTACTTGTTTTTATTATTGAATGTAATTTTCATTGTAATTCTTATTTCACAATGACAGCAAGTAGATTATTTAATATGATATTAAAGAATGAAATATGAAATGAAATGAACACTGTGCTATCAAACAGTCACTAATAGTGATCAACACTGGCACATAGAGCGTATGACGAAATTATGGAAAAGAACACGAAGGGTTTATTTTTTAACAGAGTACAAATGGAATGCTACTATTCTGGATATTCTCCTTTTGTACAAGAGTAGTAGCAACAAACACAAATACGACTATTAATATCATACGATCTCATAAGTACATTTAACTGCACTATTTACAGAACAACAATTTATCATTCCCTAGTGCTCATGCATCGTCCTGCCTTTTCAGTTCCTCCATGAAATGACCCAGAGATTAAATTATGCTGAATATAGGTTTTCAACGTAGATGCGGACTATAATCTTTCCAGGCCCATACCAGAAAGAGATGCAGTCAGTAATCTCTCCGTGCATCCAATCATCGTTGTCCAATGCTTTCAATTATTCCCGCATTTTCGTAAGTCTTCTTCCATGTAATTCTTTTTCAACAATTTTCAAATTGCTTTCCACTTCAATTTCTATTTGAATTTTGTTCAAAAGTGTCTCAAATTCAGCTGATTTATCGTTTTCCACTAGCTGATCATCCGGACTTATGGGTGCTTTGAAAACGTGCTTTCAGAGACCCATAGTAGAGAAGTAACAACTCAAAAACCATATAGTTATATTGCGTTATGACAAGGGCTACCACAATTGGAAAATTATTTTGGCCCCGATACATTTTCTAATTCGCAATGTTTAGATCAGACGACTCCTGTGCTAAAGTACGCTTGACTCTGAAGAAGGCATTATAAGCTGAAACATAGAGAAGGCCCTGGATGCGTTGAGGGACTAACAGTGCAATGATCTTAAGATTCCACTGCTATTCTTTTGTGCCTGGATGGCGCAAATGATTAGCATATGAGTATTCTGATCTAAACATTGTGAGTTTGAATCTGCACTTGGGCCAACATAAATTTTCCACTTCTGGTAGCCCGCTCAAGATGTACCATTTACCTATGTCAGCCCTAGCCGAAGGAAGAGAATATATATATATATATATATATATATATATATATATATATATATATATATATATATATATATATATATATATATATATATATATATATATATATATATATATATATTTGAACTTCATAAAGCAGGCAGCACAACTCTTTCAAGAAATAGGCATCATATTGGTTTTTAGGCGCTTTTTATGTTTTCAGTGCTGACTAGTTTCGGCCAATGGGCCATCTTCAGAGCAACTGAATGTATATGCTAAGCATCTGCTTTTATAGATGTAAAATCAATTAAGGAAAAATTATGTGTTCAAATGTTAGTAATTATAAGTCATATTATGTTCTTGGTGTTCATCAGAATGGTAGGTATTTGGTGTTGTTGTTGTGCTTCTTTTGTTTGACGTCAAATGCGTAAGATCACTGGATTCAACTATAGGTGTATGTAATGCTTCTCTTCCTTCCCAATGGCTACTAACGTTGTTTTCGCCATTCATGGAGGTTATACCCCTGCTCCATTTGGATCTGCTCTACTTTTTCCATCTAGGTTTCATCTGTGGATCTCGGTTAGTTTGGTGATGTGTTTATCTTGATTCAAAATGTTGTTTGTTGAAGTGTTTCACGGTTGCGTATTTTGTTCATGTGATTGGTCTTTATGGATAATTTCTTCTTATTTGATGTCGATCATGTATTTCTGCTGATGTCGATGCTTCTTGTTCTTTTTTAGAATTTTGATGTTGTTAGTTTTACCTTGTAGTTGTCATGTTTTGATGTCTTCACTGTTGTTTTTATTGTCTGAGTGCTTTTTTCTTCTGGTCTTCCTTTGGTCTGGTATTGATCGTTGTGATTTATTTGCGCTTCCTATTCTTAAGAATGGGCCTACTGGTGTCTGCGTCCAGACGCTAATATATATTTGAACTTCATAAAGCAGGCAGCACAACTCCATATATATATATATATATATATATATATATATATATATATATATATATATATATATATATATATATATATATATATATATATATATATATATATATATGGAAAGAGAGAGAGAGAGAGAGAGAGAGAGAGAGAGAGAGAGAGAGAGAGAGAGAGAGAGAGAGAGAGAGAGAGAGAGAGAGAGAGAGAGAGAGAGAGAGAGAGAGAGAGAGAGAGAGAGAGAGAGAGAGAGAGAGATAGAGAGAGAGAGAGAATTCAAGAAATAAATTTACTCCATTTCAAACGTTTCGGCACAAGCCTTCATCAGACTGATGAAGACTTGTGCCGAAACGTTTGAAATGGAGTAATTTTATTTCTTGAATTCTCTCTATACTTATAAATTACTTGGTTGATTGTATATATATATATATATATATATATATATATATATATATATATATATATATATATATATATATATATATATATATATATATATATATATATATATATACATATATATATATATACATATATATATATATATATATACAATATGATGTTAGGACTTACCGTCAGATTTGTAGACTCTTAACGTTAGGACTTAACGTCAGATTTGTAGACTCTTAACTTCTCTTTTAGAATGCCTGGTTTCTTAGTAGTGTCTGCCTATTGTTTTCAACTCTCGAGTATTTCCCACCTAATTCTTTGTCTAGCATTCAAATTACACTTCTTATATGGCCTTTGTCTACACCTTGTCACTCTATTGTTTCTTTCTTCACAGCTTTGGCCCTCCCCTGAATTCCGCTCTAGCACTGGAACAATTATTAATAAGCAGGATCCCCTTGGGTAACACCTGTTGTAAGTAGGCCCCGTATCATTGTAATGTTAGTACTGATGAAGAAAATATATCGAACCGTTTACAACAGAAGAAAGTATATTTTTGAATTCTCTCTATATATATATATATATATATATATATATATAATGCTCAGAAAAACCAGGAGAAAATTAAAATTTGCCACAACCTGGGATCGAACAAGGGTCTCGCATTCCGGGCAAGCGTCGTAACCACTAGACCACAGTGGCTTGTTTTAACTCCCCTGGTTTTTAGCACCTTATGGTCACTTTCGGCTTTCGCCTTTATCAAGCAGCTCTAATATATACCATCATCTAATATACACCATCACCCAAGGGGTCTTCTATATATATATATATATATATATATATATATATATATATATATATATATATATATATATATATATATATATATATATATATATATATATATATATATATATATATATATATATATATATATATATATATATATATATATATATATATAAACTAAACCTAAGCCGCATCCACAACGTATATAAATTACATAAATAGAATAAACCACAAATATACTATCCTTTCAGTAAACGTTTCGATCAGAATCTTCATCAGTACTCTGTACTGAGTACTGATGAAGATTCTGATCGAAAAGTTTACTGAAAGGATAGTATATTTGTGGTTTATTCTATATATATATATATATATATATATATATATATATATATATATATATGTAGACCCTCTAGAAAAAATTCCAACTTTTAAAACATTTCGGCACAAGCCTTCATCAGTTAATAACTGATGAGTGAAGAAGGCTTGTGCCGAAACGGTTTAAAAGTTGGAATTTTTTCTTGAGGGTCTATTTATGTCTTTAGAAATTTCTTTATGATTGGAGCTATTTGAGTGTATATATATATATATATATAAATATATATATATATATATATATATATATATATATATATATATATATATATATATATATATATATATATATATATATATATATATATATATATATATATATATATATATATATATATATATATATATATATATATATATATATATATATATATATATATATATATATATAGTATACAATTCAAATCCACAATGTAGCTACTTAAAGTTTCGTGTTTCCACTCATCAGGCTACTAACATGAAGTTCGTTATGCATCGTTATTTAACGTTACCTAATACTACGTTGGGGGGATGGAAGATTACATAATAAGTATTTGTTTCTATGGTGACATTTCGATATAAGTTCAGTCCTGTTGTTTAGAAGATCCCTTGGGCTAGCTCTTATAATTACAGATTTTTCTGTCAAACAAAGTGCGCATCTTCCTGAACCACTTTTATAGGGGGGAGCCCTTGCAACTATGTGCCAATTTATTTTGTAATCTTTGTTGCAATCCTTTAGCATCCACACATGTTTAGACAGTTCGGTCTCGTCTACGTATTTTCTGTGCCTGAAAGACTTGGTGTGATTGTTGTATCGCGTTTTGAAGTCACCTTCGCACTGACCATAATACACATGCCTGTCATTATCTGTTTTTACAACTGCTTTGTACACTAGACACTTCTCTTGGCAGTCTCCATTAAGTGGGCAGCTGGTCTTATTTCTGCAGTTGCATTTTGGGCAATATTTCTGTTTTTCACTTTGCAGTATTTGGGAGTTGTGCTTTTTGATATTATCATGTTGGTGGTGCAGCTGTAACTTACTCTTATTGTGCTTAGGTTGAAGATCTTGTGGAATTTATAATGTCTGGGGAAGTGCTGTTTTACAAGGCGGAGGAAGACTTTGCCAATTCTAGTTTTCATACTCTTATTGAAAGGGGGATTGAACCAGATGACTTTCCTTTTTCGCTGTGTGCTTTGGTTGGTGTTATGCTCCTTTTGCTTCTACTCTGTGTTCCACAATCTTTCCGTAAGCTCCTCTTCTTTTAAACCAATGCAGAACTGTGCAGTTATTGGTCCACAACTATACACGTTTTACATTGAACTTCCAGTGCCATACTTACTGTACTACAAAGTCTTGCAGCATTTCTAGCCGTCATTAGTTCCAAATGAGGATCGATATTTCTTTTCCAAGGGAGGTAGTTTCGCCTTTGCTGTTGACAAATTTGTTTGCTTTCCTTGAGAACATTCTACTATGTAGACTGCAGTGCAATATGCCACCTTTCTGGCGTCAGAAAATATATCAAATGATTGCTATAGGAGTTCCAAAACATTCTTCATGGCATGTTGGTCCAAAAGGGTCCACCCATATCATATTGCTGGTCTTTAGCTTGCCTATGTCCTCCAATGCCAATTATCACGTGAACCTGTAAATCTTCTTGCTTAGACAACTTTGAAAATTTAATTCCTTTCAAGTGATCAAAGTGTTCTTGGACCACATCCGGTCTTACAATCTTTACTGTGGTCAACTTGCTCAGTGCTGATGCCTCAGTTTTAAACTTCATCTACCCATTAGTACTTCCAACCTCTATTTCATACACAACATGCATCTTCATGCATCTTGGTTCCATGAATAGTTTCCAAGTTCTTAGTATCATATCGGAATGGTTAGCCTTGAAGTTTGTCCAATACTGTCTGCAACTTGTACCTTTCGTCACTGCCAGTGTCTAGTAAAATGCGCCACAGTATGGGTACTTTTCTTGGAATATTTATCTGGCCTTGTACAGTTTGATATGCCACCGTTGTCCACGCACTTGCATGCAAATTAGGGGCACTTTCATCTGTACATATTGAAAAATGTTGGCCAATCTTGTTGCATCTTTCACACAGGACCTTGCTTCTACAATTACTTACCAGATGACCTTTATATAGACATTGGTAACACCATCAGACTATCTTTCCGTCTCCATAAGTCTGTAACTTGACCACAATCTTTGCTAAGGAGATTTCCTAAGAAGTAAACACAACCAACTCTGCTTACAAATAGAAGTCTTCCCTCTTTGGCTCGATCTCCAGATTTTTCTTGGCTTCCATTGGTACCTCTTATGCTCAACTCCTGCCATAACTTCTCCAAGAATTCACCTATCATCCACTCATGATTTGACTCTTTTGAGCCTTGACATTTATCACTGTCTCTGGGAATTTTTGACTTTAAATTTGGCACTATTGCCATCGAATAATCCTCACATGCTACTTCCAGAACCAACAATGCTTATATTGGAAATCAATTTCATCAAAGAGCTTTCGTAATCTTCCCAATTCTTTACCACACCTTGAATTTCTTTAATTGTTGCCATGTGAAGTCTCTTTACTGGTCCTATATGCCTCAATTTTTCTTGCAAAGTTTCTATAGCGGGATGGTTATTATCTCCTATGATTTTCTAGTTTGCAATAGCAGTACTAGCCACCCCATCTAAACATGCCTTTAAGTAAGATATCTTGTGCACATTTGAATATGCAGGGTTTTCATCAACATTTCTTTGAAAATTGCCCCTGAGTTCCAACCATTTTGTTGAATCTCCATTGAAATCTTTTAACTCTAACTTGGGTAGTTTGATAACTTCATGTCTGCTCGAATTGTTTACTTGGTCTCCCATATTACTAGTAAAACCGGAAATTTGATTCTGTGCTTGAGATAGATCGCTGTTGGTGGGCTGGATTTCTAGAAGCTTATTAGGTTCCAGAGGTTCTTATAAGATAGGCTGAGGTTCAGATAGGATATGCTGACGTTCTGATAGGATATGCTGATGTTCTGATAGGATACACTGGGACCCTGCATTGTACGGTAATTGACTGTTAAACTGAGTTGGCTGCAAGATCAATACTTTGTATTTCGTCTGTCACCTTCTGTTTGGCAAAGCGTAATATATGTATTCAACATAACTCTTATCCTGGCCGCAAATGCTCTGCTTATCTTTAGTTCTTTTCTCGATTCTGTTTTGAGACGCAATTGTTTTATTCCAGCTTGGATTTTTTTATCCAAATCATTTATTTCTACTACACTAGGTTCAATGATGATTTCAAGTTCATTTATTTCACTCACCAGGTCCTAGCTGACATGCATTTCAGTCTTGGTTATGTCTGCTAAACGTCTGGTGGATTCGCGTAAAGGTTCTTTCAAACATCTCTATAATATTTTAGTTCTTCTAGTGAACCCTCATCTAGTTTCTCTATAGTCGTATTGTTTCCTTCTGGCCTAACTGCCATTATAGTTCCTGTATTTCAAATGCACTCCATTTCATGTTTTTTAACTGTGCTACAGTACACTTGATCCCGATAGGTTCAATGATCTACCTTGTCATCCAAAAAATAAGCTCCTCATCTATCATCGCTTTCTGCTATCTAAAATCTCATGGAATTTAACTATCGCCGATATTTCTAAAACTTGGACAGTTGAAAACCTTGACAGCATTGTCTCAAAATACATTAGGCAATGGCTTGAGCTCCCCATAAGTGCCACTCTGAGTAGTTTTATTCTAAATAAATCGAAATATGGTATGAGCCTTGTTCTTCCTTCCACAAAGTTTGTGCAATGCCAGACAACTATTAGGAATGCTTTGAAATCGTCTCCCAACCATGATATTGTTAATCTTTGGAATGAAACAAGCCATCACACCAACATCCAATACGATCAATATAGAAATACTAAGCATGCACTAAAGGCCATCCAGACTCACAACGAAGACAGAGTTCGTAATCAGCTTCTGTCACAGGGATTTGTCATCTCATCCATCCTTAAATACTAACTTTCACAAACTTCTTCTGTGTGGTCTAGAGCTCAGCAAAAGTTGCCGAAAAACATTTTCAATTTTACTATTAAATACCTAGAAAAAACCTTCATAAATGGTCTCTCGCCCAGTCACCATCTTGCTCTTTCTGTTTGCAAAATGAAACTTTGCAGCATATAGTATCAAGCTGCAAAAGCTATCTCGACCATGGACGATACAATTGGAGGCACGATTAAGTTCTCTTGTGTCTTTCAAAAAGTTTTTCATATTTCCATGAATGGTCTACTTATGCTGATTTACCTTCATTTCCAACACCAAGCTTGATTAGTGGGGATACACTTAGACCGGATCTCATCTTGCATAATAAACATAAGAATATTTTATACATCCTTGAACTTATGGTTGGATTTGAGAGTAATCTCAAGGTAAACAGTGACCTTAAGTTGAATAAATTTAAGTCCCTTGTTCTCTCTCCATCGTCTTCATATAATGCGGTACACTTTGTGAATGTTTCAATAAGCGCTTTAGGAGTATTGGATAATTCGTGTCATTCACTGGTCAAGATGATGAAAGACTTGGACATGTCAGAGACCCTTCAACGTCATATAATTTCGAAGATCATGAACATATCTATTCGCTGTACTTATTATATATTTTGCTGCCGAAACAAAGACTGGTCTAATCCAGACTTAATGGGCTTGTAACAATGACTTATGTTTCTATCTGTTTCATTTTCCTGTTCTTTTTCACTCTCTTGTTTTTCTTTTCGTTCAACGTTTTTTTTTTCATTATTATTATCATTATTATTATTTATTCATTTTTAGTACTGTCATTTCCGTTTTATTGTTAACACATTATCTACCGATGTTGAAACAGCCAATTTTACACTGCATTTTATTAGTGAGGTGTACAATTGTAATTTAATTGTTATGAAAGAATGAAGATGTTTAAAAAAAATTATTATTATAACTAAGATCGATCTCTTACCTCTGCATCCAAAGTATAAACTCTTATTGTACAGTCGTCATTTGCTTTCTAACCTTTCTTGGCACTTCACTGTAGCTGATCTTTCGAAAACATGGGTGGCAGAGAACCTTGATAATATTGCTGCATCTTATATCCGGAAATGGCTCGAAATTCCTGTATGTAGAACTCTAAGCAACATCTTCCTTACTAAAACTAAGTTCAGGTTGAACAGCTACCCTCCGTCAACTAAATTTATCCAGTGCCAGACTATCGCTCGCAATGTCCTAAAATCTTCACCTAACGAAGATATTCAGACTCTTTGGAAATCAACTAACACTCACACAAACTTACAGTACGACAAATAAAGGACACCAAGCAAGTACTGAAAGCTTTTCGTTCCAATCAAGAAGACAGATTAACATCTCATCTAGTCTCCCAGGGCTCTTTCTTTTCGGCTGTCATATCACATTCCTTACCGAAGCTCAACTCTATCTGGTCTTCTGCTCAGTCTAATTTGCCAAAAAATATTTTCAACTTCACAATCAGATATATGAATAATACACTTCCTACTAGGAAAAATCTTTCAAAATGGCGTCTCTCTTCCTCCTCTGATTGTAGTTTTTGCCTGATGCCAGAATCCCTCCTTCATGTTGTCGCCGGATGCAACGTTTACCTAAGCGAAGGTCGTTACACATGGCGCCATGACTCAATACTTCATTTCATTGCATCAACCTTTCAATCCATTAAGGAAGCATCTTTGTTCGTTGATCTTCTAGGCTTTGTAAGTCCTTCAGTTATTACCGGGGATAGCTTAAGACCGGACCTGCTCTTAAATGTCCATAACAAGCGTCTATATGTTCTTGAACTTACTGTTGGCTATGAAACTAACCTTGCTAATAACATAACACGTAAAGATACGACATATCAAGACTTGATCATGACACTACGACATCAGTTCAATAAAGTTACATTTATAAATCTTTCTATTAGCAATTTAGGAGAATTTTCTTCACTTTCAACCGATTTCATTAAAATGCTTAAAGAACTGAACATAACCGATAAACATCAGAATTACATACTAAGAAAACTCTCCACCATCGCTATCAGATCAACTTATTACATATTTTGCAGTAGAGATCAAGATTGGACTACGCCAGATGTTTTGACATTATAGATATATTAGTGTATTGTACAACAAGTAGCCAACTGTAAACTACCTTCAAATAGAGAGGTTTACTGTTGTATCTTAATTACTGGAATTTATATATATATGAAGTTTCAAAAAAAATTATTATTATTATTATTATTATTATTATTATTATTATTATTATTATTATTATTATTATTATTATTATTATTATTATTGAACTATGACTCGATTCCTACTGTTGAGATTGGCAAATCCTTTAAATACCTTGGTCGATACTTTAATTTCTCCATGAATAATCATAATCATCTTTCCGACGTCTTGGATCTTATCACAAATTTGATGAAACAGATTGATGGTATTCCTTGTCATCCAAAAATTAAACTACTGCTATATCATCGCTTTGTTCTTTCCAAACTATCTTGGCATTTTACTATAGCTAATCTTGGCAAGACATGGGTAGTGGAAAACATTGGCAATCTCGTTGCTAGTTATTTTCGTCAGTGGTTTGAGCTGCCAATCAGCGCCACTTTCAATACTCTTATCCTGTCCAAGTCTAAGGACGGAATTAACTGCATTCTACCTTCTACGAAATTTCTGCAATGCCAAACAGTTATAAGACATTCTCTTAGATATTCGCCTAACTTTGACATCTATTCACTGTGGGCACAAACTAGCATTGGTTGCAACATCCAGTATGATCAATACAAGAACACAAAGCAAATTCTGACTGCCATTCAGAAAGACAACGAAAATCGCATAACACATGAACTTAAATCACAAGGGTTTACCATCTCCTGTATCCTTACTCACGCAAGTTCTAAAACTCGCAGCCTTTGGTCTACTATACAACAAAGCATGCCCAACAATATTTTTAACTTTTCACTTAAATACTTGAACAACACTCTTGCAACAAGGAAGAATCTCTGTAAATGATCCATCCTTCAATCATCTGCATGCTCATTCTGCCTCCAGGCTGAATCTCTTCAGCACGTGGTCTCCAGCTGCAAATCGTATCTTGATGAAGGCCGATACACTTGGCGCCACAACTCAGTCGTTCTCTATCTTGCTAGAACCTTTTCCTCCTTTTCAGACTGTTTATTATATGCCGATCTCCCTTCGATTCTATCCCCGAACGTCATCACTGGTGATTCTCTCAGACCAGACCTTGTCTTAATTTCCAACAATTCTACTCTTTACATCTTGGAATTGACCTTAGGATTCGAATCTAACATACAGATCAACAGTGACCGTAAAGCTTCAAAGTATAGTTCCCTTCTTCTGGATCTGAAACATGCCTATTCTGACGTCAAATTTATTAATCTATCAATGAGTACACTTGGAATCATGGGTAAATCCTCTGAATAACTACTCATAATGTTTGACGGCCTTAAATTAGACAAAACTGCCCAAAAATATGTTATTACGAAAGTAATGCACATTGCCATTAGGTGCAGCTACTATATTTTTTGCCGTCGTAACAAACCTTGGACCAATCCTGACTTGATGGACTTTTGATCAATTTCATATCTACGCTAGTTCTTTCTTTTTCTGGTACATTGCATTTTTTTTTGTTAGATACTTATGGTATATTGTTAGAGTTGCAGATAGCCAATTGTACGCTACCTTACAGAGAGGTGTATGATTGTAACATAGTAAAAAATATTGAATTAAATGAAGTTTGAAAAAAAATTAGCATAAGATTATTTACAGTAGGCGAATTAATATAATTAATATAGCTAGTATAATAACTAATTGAAGCCTACCATTCACAGAAAATTATAAATTAAAATTAATTACAATAAATGCGTATCAAATAACATAGGTATAACAAAATACAATTAATTACAATGAATGTGTAAAAAGTACAAAATTAAGACTAAAAGGGTGTCTCAGTATAAAGGAAGAACTGTATCGAAAAGTACCTATATCAAGAATCTAATCTGCGCAACGTAAGGTTTGCATAATCTGCAGTTGCATTTTGTATTTTTCCAAGTTTTAATCTTTTTCTTAAATATTGGGAGGCTAGAAGATCTTTTAATGTCGTTTGTAAGCTCTTGTCAGAGCTTTGATCCCAACTAGGATGTACTTTCTATACCATAGCAGTTTGCTTTTGGTTTTGGCATCGAAATTCGTGATATGTTTCTGAGATTACGGCATGAGTTTCTTTCAATAAAGACTTCTTTCATGAAACTTGGGTTGAGATTATGTATATTTTTATATATTTCTGTAAGAAGCAACTGCAGATTCTTATCATGGATAGACATTGAGCTGTCATTTTCAAGAAGAGTTTGAAAGTTTGATTCATAGTCATCATAGGCAAGACGCAAAGATTTCTCTTGAATTCTATTTATCCTATTGTTTGTCTCTCGATCACAAAACTTCCAAATCAAAGGACAGTAGCTGAATTGTGATAAGATGAAGACGCGCATTGTCTGTTTTACTTGTTTATCATCCGTGTAGTTGGAAATTCAGGAAAAGGCTAGTAGTTTTTGGTTATATTTTTTGCATATCGATTGTACGTGCCCTTTGAAAGACAATTTATTGTCAATACTTACACCGAGAAATTTCCGTTCTTTGCTAGGTTTAATTATCGTATTATCTATTTTCAACGATGTGTCATTGTTGCTTTTACTAAAATTTATTAGATGGTATTTTCCCTCATTTAATAAATTTTAGTAAAAGCAACAATGACACATCTTTAAAAATAGATAATACGAGGTGTCACTAATGTTGGAACTTCCCCAACCTTGCAGATTCCAAGTAAAACAAAATAAACTCAAGCGTAACATTCTGTTACTTTGCAAAAGCTTCTCTCTCACAACTCACAGCTAACCCCCTTTGGTCAACAAAACAGCTTAAATAAAATAAACAAAACATACAGCAAGTTACTCAGCTTAAATGAGTCCTCAGCTCAAAATAAAACAAACATTTTCAACATGCCCATTCGCCGCAAGATATTTCAGAATAACACTTTTTCAGCTGGGCCTTTTCTTCCGTATGATACTAACATAAAAGATAACCATTACGCTGCAGATACCACTCATTATTGTTAAGATGAGTGAGGCTACGTCCATAAGTAAACGGATACTTTTCAAAAAGCATATTTCTTTATCCGCTTCGAAGAAATCTGCATGCGCACAAGGAGCGTAGTCAAAACAAATCTGTGTACACACGAAAGCGCATTCAAATTATCAAAAATGGTTAACTTCCTGTCCTTGAGGCTTAACCTCGAGACTATGACACAAACGTATTCAAAACGGTGCGCTTTGATCGTCCACACGACATCAGAACAACGGAGTTGCCGAAATATGTCCACTAAGAACAATGCTTTTGAAAAGATCCACTTTTGGTGAACAGAAACGCCGGATACGTGTAGGCACGAGCACATAACAAGTAACAATATGCGTTTTCAAAACTATCTGGATGGGTGAGAGCGCAGACTTGGTTGTTGGAGTACCCTGTATGCAGAGGCAGTGCAACCCCATTAGAAAGTGGAGGAACTTTGACAGTACACACCTTTTCAGGACCATACCGTTTAGAGCGTGCAATAAAATGTATACCTAAAGGCGACAAGCAGCAATGATATGGCAACTAGGGCAGTCGAAAATCTAGCATTCAAAACCATGAAAAAAAGCCAACGATTCTAATTCTGTATATAACGTAGACAATAGTACATGCAGTCATTAACGTCAAAAGCATGCATGCAGGCCAGCTGATAGGTGGTATAGGACCTAGTGCAATCGGAAACTGATGACGTCATTATGGTATCTAAAAGTCACAAAAGAATCATTCCTAGCTTTTGGGGGGACTTCTCAGTCTGGGGGCTCGGACAACTTGCTCCTCCTGTCCCCTTCTTGACTGAAGAATCGGGCACTTCTGAAAAACTCACAGCCAACAGTAACATTAAATGAAGGAAGACCTTCTCTCCTCATCAGAAAGTATAGAAAACACCACAATTTTGTACCAGATACTATTAGAAAATATTTTATTTTGCTTCCTAATGGGACGTTACAAAAATAGAAATTTACAGGCTTGTTTTGTTCTACTACACGCTGAAATCTGGAAGGGACTGATTAGCAGATCTGAGAAATCATGAGGTTAAAATTCAAGATAATAGGCCAGAATTTGTGAACAGAAGTCTCACAAAATGTTCACATAAACATATCTAGGATATTCCTCGAAGTAGAACAAATGATAAAATTGATCTTGGATCGTGTGCTCAACCCCTTTCTCCTGGTGCAGCTTGTCTGGACGTACAAAAATGGCTTCATCAGCCATGTTCTTATATATAGAACATTTGTACAGCTTATTCGCGACTTTTTGCAGGACAGAAAATGTGAACGTTCTCTTATTCATTTTATAGATATTCCAGGTGAAAATCTGGCATATTTTACTTACGGTATAACGTTTTTCTCAAGAACTTTGTATGGTACGTAAAAAATACCTTAGCTTGCCTAATTCTCTTCCTGTTTCCTGCAATATTCGGATATTCATATTTTTTGCAATTTTAGTGTTTCACTGAACGCATGTATGCGACGCGATTACTAATCAGTTGTTTTAATCGCTTGTACAATTATCGACTTTTCCGTCCGACATTTAATAAATAAACCAACCGCCTCTACTGAAACTCCACCATAGTCTTCAGGTTCTATCCAACATTACATTTCTTCCAAGGATTGTACTAACACCTGCAACAGCATCCTTTATCTGTAAATAGGTTATACCCTCCAGCCTTAAAGATGACAAAAGGAGAAAGTGTAACCGTTCTTTGCCAGCTCCTTCATTCTGTTGTTTTCAACTTTAACTAAGATCATAGGGGTGGAACTTTTTCTCGTATGCCTAAAGAGTTTCCTGGACAATAAATAAGGAACAGCGGTGAAGAACAAATACTAATTTTTCAAGAAACAGGAACTTTCCTAAATCTTTCATCACATTTGCATTTAGCATGTTTGTAATTACGAACTTCAGAAATGTAGCTATAGGCAAGTTTATTTTCACTAAACCTTCTGATTGGTTGAGAGTACCATATCAGCTTTTCATATACGATTTAGAAAGTGTTTCAAAGTCAAGTGCTGAAAAATCAAATGCTGCCAATGCTAGACAACTCTACCTAGTACGAACCTACGAGGGAGAAAGTGCATAGAAAAAAGACCTTTTGCACATATGCATGAGATTTTCTAACATTATTATGTAAACTTGAGCTAATTTTCCCTTCATATTTGAATTCTTCACCTTTCCAAATAGTAATGTATTACTTTCTACAAATTCAGCAGTTCCAATTAGAAGACACAGTCAAGCGATCTGTTACCTGACAATTCAAGAAGGTCGCTAGTGGCCTAACTTTCAAAATATAATGCGAATCTTGTATGATCCATAATCTAGAAAATGATGCAGCTTTGAAGGCTGAGATGTAAACACATTAATGTTGATAAAGAGACTGTCAGGACCAAATTTCATAAAAATCTGAAATAGTGCGCTTCACTTTTCTGTTTTTCTTTACGCTTTTAAATAGAATATCCCACTAGCAATTCGAGTCAACACGGAGATTACATAAACTGAATACAGAATGCGACTCTATTTTATCTATTTATTAAAATTTGAGGACTCAAAGATATACAAAGCGTTTGCTAGTGCTGCGGCCAATTTTCACGAAGTAGGAAACAGGGAAATAACATGAATCTGTTTGAAAATTTAATCAACTGCTTTTCATTCCTAACTCATTAAAGATAAACATATTCCAACTTCCGATTGAATGATGGCTTTTCGCAAATCCTTCGATATTGTGTGTAGTTTAACAAAGTTTCTATTGCTATCGAACTACTTGAATGCCATTTGATTCCGATATGTAAAGAGTAATATAACTTCTATAAAGCCTTCACAAAAATACATTTTAAAAAGCCTAGTGAGTTTTAATATTTCAAAGCAATGAATTGACAAAACACATCTCATAAGAGCTTCTGGACTGAGTAAATTTAACGAGTGTGGAAGCAACATGCCATACGCAAAAGAAGCAAAACAAAGCTTTCTTGCTTGCATGTGTAGCGATACGAATATAGTTCATATAACAGCATAATAGTCTTATATTTAAAGCAAATTTCTTTCAGAGAGCATGCATCATATAGGAAACACCAGTACTCTCCCTGCTAGAACAAAAGACCTTATATTGCCTATTCACTGAACAATTCAACCATTATTCACCACTATCTTAAGACTTTCCAGTTCCACACGGCAAACTCTATGACTGTCGAATGCTAACCAACATATCATTCGATGCAATACATACCCAAGCAACAGATTCTGTTGATTTATCACGTTTCTAAGGGAAATTTGCAAATGATCCGGACATCTATCATATATTCGAAACTTTCCGCCTTTTGAAGATTTTCGAAGCAAAGACCCATGAAGCTGAAAAATGTAAGAAACAAGACTATGTAATACTAATAATACTAATACTTATCAAATAATAACTAACTTATTTACAATGGTAAAAAACGTAGTTGACAAGAAACTGATATAAACAATATATATCTATATAGAAGGCATTGTAGCCGAAACGTAGAGAAGGCCCTAGATGCGTTGAGGGACTCGCGGTAGAATGACCTTAAGATTCCACCGCTATTCTTTTGTGCCTGGATGCCGCAATTAATTAGCACAGGAGTCTTCTGATCTAAACATCATCAGTTCGAATCCGCACTGGGGCCAAAATAAATTTTCCAATTGTGGTAGCCCACTCATGACTTAGTATTTACCTATGTCAGCCTTAGCCGAATTAATATGATATATATATAGATATATATAGATATATATATATATATATATATATATATATATATATATATATATATATATATATATATATATATATATATATATATATACATATATGAATAATAAAAGTTCAAGTGAAACACGAACTCTGTTTACGCAAGACACAAGAGTTCGTTTTTTAATTTTTCACAATAAAACAACTGCTTATTGACAATGGATATCCAGAAGATGTCCTTGTTTCTTGCAATAAGGAAAAACTAGCCAACATTTCATCAGAAACACAGTTTGGTCCTGAAAAGTGTCCGGTCTACCTAAAATTGCCCTGGATTGGAAATGTTTCTTCAAACTTTGAAAACCAATTTAACAAAGCCATTACGTCTTGCTTCTATGCTGTGAAGCCCCGTGTGGTTTATAACACTAGGGTCATGCTACCATCTGCTAAAAAAGATAGCGTTCCTACCACTCAAAACAGTTGTGTAGTTTACGAGTGAAGCTCGGTACGTAGGGCGTGCCACGCACAGACTAGCAGACAGAATAAAAAAACATGTCCCCACGAGCATCAGGACGAAAAACACAACAACAAGAGAACAGCCACCTCGTATGTGTAAAACCTCTATTTCTAAAATGAAAAGTGATTCGGCCATAGGACAACATCTTATTACAAAACCAGAATGCGCCAAAACATATACAGACGATAATTTTCGGATCATTGGGCAAGCAAGGTCGTCCTTTCATTTAGGTGTTTTGGAATCGGTTTACATCAAGACTCAAAACCCAGTCGTGTGTAAACAACAAGAGTTCGTTTTGTTACTTGGACTCTTCAAGTAAACAATGGTGAATAGGTGCTAATTGGCCAATCATAGAGCCAAATAGACACATTATTCATCATATCACGTGTACCCGCATCTGGCTATATATTTCGTTTCACCTTTCGGTCGCTATCCGACGTTTCATACTCTGACGAGTGTCGGACGAAATAGCTTTCAGTATGCTAAAGCAATGTTCCCGCTTTTTCGTGCTATAGTGAAGATATATATATATATATATATTATATATACCTGATATATTATATATATTATATATTATATATCATATATTATATATAAAAGAATGTTCCCGCTTTTTCGTGCTATAGTGACGTTCTGTAGTATCAACAGATTTTTCACATATATATATATATATATATATATATATATATATATATATATATATATATATATATATATATATATATATATATATATATATATATATATATATATGTATGTATGTATATATATAACTGATGAAGGCTTGTGCCGAAACGTTTTAAAAGTTGAAATTTTTTCTTGAGGGTCTATATATATAGATATAGATATAATCAAGTTCCTTGCCAATTGGCGTTGAAGATCATGCGCTGTCACAATTCTTTGTCTTCCACGTCTTTCAAAATGTAAATTGTGTTCGATTTTCCCAGCCATCGAGCACTGCCGTCCAAAAATTGATCTCTCTGTCTTCATCTAGCTCGTTTCCCTTCTATCTTTGCTGTTGTTGCAAGATGCTCCAAACTGTGCCTTCTCATTAAATGTCCAATAAACTGTGCTTTTTGTGCCCTGATATTATTCAGAAGGGCTGCATTTCTGTTAACTTCCATCAATACACTCTCATTACTAGGTATTACTGTCCATGGAATCTTTTGCATTCCTCGACAAAATCAAATTTCCGTAGCCTGAATTGCTTTTTTAACAGCTTTGCTCAGTACCCATGTTTCGCACCCATAAGTCAAAACAGAGTATACATAGCACTGTAGAACACGCTCTCTAATTTGGAAAGATAGATATCTATTTGTCAGGATGTTCTTCAACTTATCGACTGCTTGCTTCGATTGTGCAATTCTTTACCTTATTTTTTGCTCACATCTGCCATCGCCTGTTATTATTATTCCGAGGTATTTGAATTCATCTATATGTTTAAGATTAGCTGGACCAATGTTAATTTCACATGCAGGAGCCAAACTGCTTTTGGTAATGACCATAATTTCAGTTTTCTTCACCTTGAGTGTCGGCCCTAAATTATTGCTTTCTGTTACCACGATGTTGAGTAGCTTTTGAAGATGTCCTTGACTGCTAGCAGTCAGGATTACGTCACCTGCATACCGTATATTATTACTCATGTGGCCCCCAATTATGATTCCCGGAAAATCTTGAATGTTTCGCATAATGAATTCACTATAGATAGCAAATAAATCAGGAGATAGTGCACCCTTGTCTGGCGCCTCATTGGATTGGTTTATATTCACTCAGCTCATTTTCCCAACGAACAGCAGCAATTTGTTGCCACTATAAGTTTCTTATTACTCTGAGGTCTTTCCCTCAACATTAAAGCTTTCTAATAATTTGATAAGTTCTTGATGCTTTACACAATCGAATGCTTTGGTGCAATCTATGAAACAAAGGTATAATTTATTCTGCATTTCCAGAGCTCTTTCTCATGTGGTTCCTAACATACATATTGCGTTTGAAGTACCTTTCCCTTCTACAATATCACACTGGTCAGGAGCAATTTCGGGCTTTGTCTTGCTTCGAATTCTCATCATGATAACTCGAATAAGAAGTTTGATAGCATGGCTCATAAGGCTGATAGTTCTATGATTTTGACATTTTGTTGTTCCTGATCTCTTTGGCAAAGCTATGAATACAATTTAAGTAGACCATTTGGTATACATTCTGTGTTGTAAACTTCATTCATTACTCTTGTCAGCTATCCGGACCTGCTACCTTTCCACCTTTAGTTCTTGATAGTGCATGCTCAACCTCACTTTGCATGATTGGTGGACCTTCTATCTCGGCATCAATAACAAAGTCCTCTTGTCTGGAATTATCAGCATACAGTTCCCTTATATATTCAGTCCATCGCTTTAGTTGTTCTTCCTTCTCCATTAATATTTTCCCATCTTTTGATTTGATGCAGCCATTATTGATCATTTTCTTCTTACCAGAAAGTTTATTTATTTTCATATGTATACGATTTGTATTTCCTCGGAGATGTAAACTCTTAATATCTTGACATTGTTCGTCTACCAATTTCTCTTTTGCTTTGTAACATTCACTTTTTTTTCTTGCATAGGTAGGTGTCTATAATCCTCTTCATCTGCCTTGACTCTCAGCAAGTAGAGACCAAGCTCTACTTGTGGCTTGACTTTCCTTCGCCTCTTGAGTTTTACTCTTATCTGAGATACTACTGGTACATGATCATGTTCAATGTCTGCTCCTGGTCTAATTTTGACCACAAAGTAGTGCATTTCTAAATCTTTTCTTTATCATGATGGAGTCAATCTGCTTACGTATCCTGTCAACTGGACTCTGCCATGTCCATAACCTCCGTTGATGTTGCTTAAACCTGGGGTTACCAACTATCATTTTATTCATTTGAGCCCATTCTAACAGTCTATCTCCCATTTCAATTTTTGTTCCTAGCCCATGGCTTCAAACAATATCGTCATGTCGTTCACTTCCTACTTTTGTGCTAAAGTTCTCCATTAACAGGGGTAACATCTTGTGATCTGTGAATTTTCATTGCTTCATCAAGTTCCTCATAAAACCTGTCAATGTCTTTATCAGACCTTTCTGCAATTGTTGCATACATTGGAATAATATTGACGTCCAGAGGTTTTCCTTGCCACTTAACCACTAGCACTCCGTCTGAGATAGCTCTGTATCTTTTGATTGCTTTTGAAGTTTGTTTACCGAATATGATTCCAACACCTCTAAAGTGAGCTTGTTTTGTTACGGCACAGTGCCATAACTTCACTTCTTTCATTTAGTTATTTGTCTGAATCTTTAAAGTTCATAATTTCATATTGCTCGGCCAGGCACAGGGGGCACCTATTCCACTCTGGTTTAAATGAAGATGCTCTGTGAATAATCCTCCATGAAATCCGTGGTTTTGCGTCCATATTTTTTAATCGCCAATATTGAAAGAGCGTTTATGGTTTGCATACCGTTTTTTAAAAGTCGTTTCAGATAGAACAATGTACTTGATATCAGGTAACTGAGCTTTGGCAGCCACGATTGTTGCCTCATATATCACATTGGGCACCAGGCAGTTGTGATTCATGGAGCAGTTTTGCTTTACCATACAGTTACATGTCTTTTCGCCGATATGTGAGGTGCTGGAAGTAAGAATGCGCTTGTTGTGGGCCGTGATGATTGATTTAATGTTGGGCAAACAGCTATAGATAACTTTGATGGTGTTCTTGTTGAAAACTTTATGGTACTTGTGAGATCTGCGTAATGGTACGCAATAAGATGAAGGAAATTTTTACCAATATTTGTAGATACTGGTTTATCGTATGGAGGGTTAAACCAAATGATGTTGCGCTGTCTGCTCCTCCGTTTATGATGCATATTGTCTGGGCTGTACTTAAATGTGTGTGAGTAGCCAGAAAGCGAAAGAGCCTCCTCGTAATATAGAATAGCACTTTTGAGAATATCCTCATTAGAAGATAGGTTTGAAAGTCGTTTCTCAATGGACAATGGTACTTGCTTGACTATACACGGTGGGTGATTGGACTGTTTGTGGATGTAGTTGGTTTCGCTCCCAAGTTTATGGTATGGCTTATATGTTCAGTTTTGTAGATCTAGTGTGACATCAAGGGAGTTAGCCACTGTCATGTTGCATTGAATAACGATGTCCAAACCACTTTTCTTCATGGTTTTCTGGAAATCTATTTTAATGTGCTCTCTTTGAGGACCACTGATATTGCGGAAGAAGGCAAGGCCATCATCTCTATAAAGACCAATATTTTCTTTTGGTAGTTTGTCGCCAATATGTTAAAGGATGTAGCACCCAACTAGCTCACATATCTCGGCGCCATCATATGCCCCCAATGTCACATCAAATAGTTTGTCACCCTTTTTCATACAGCTCTCGCCATTGTTAAAAAGCAATGACTTTCTTGCGTGGAAGATTATTTAATGTTCATGTGGAGTGATAGCGGACAGCTTGCTTGCAAAAGTGATCGCATCAAACAGTAATGATTCCGAGATGGATGGGTAGAAATACTTGACATAGAACGTCATGAATTTACATAAGTGCTTATCTTCAATTCCATTAAACCAAGTCAATACATCTTTGGTACTTTCCCATTGGTTTAAATTTAAGGATTTTCGCATGGTGTTGTTTCTCTTATCTAAAATTGATTTGCTAATTCTTCCAAGTTCTTCCAAGGAATGGCAACTTAAAACAAATGGTAGGAGTATCGGTAGCTGATTCAGGATTATTAGAACTATGAACATTTTCAAAATAAGAATGGAATACTCTACTTATTAAGCCTTCAGGGTATTGATTCTTTTTAAATATAAAGTAGAGGTTTTAACATCTTCATTAAATTCAAGAAGAGAATTGTCAATTTTAAAAGCTCTATCAATTAATGTACGAATAAGACCAATCTTATAAGAAAAGGAGGTGAAGCTAACAAAAATTAGTGAGCAACCCGGTAAAAGTACTTTTACGATGTAATGATGCAAAGAGACAATACGGGTCCTTACTACTGATTAAGACATCAAGAAAAGCCAACATCTTATTATTTTCCTTTTCCGCCGTGAATTTGATGTTTGGATATTGTGAGCTGAGAAAATCAAAGATTGACAAGGCATCATGCTCAGTACTGAAAAGGCAAAAAGTATCATCAACATAACGTCGATAAAACTGAACAGGAGGAGCTTGATACTGATTAAGCAATATGTTTGCATGATGCCCTAGGAATAGATTAGCTAACACAGGTGCAAATGGTGAGCCAATAGCAACACCATCTATTTGGGCGCAGACTTTACCATTAAAAAGAAAATGAGTTTGAGAAGTTGCAATTGAAAAAGCTTAGACAGATCATTTTTGGAAAGCTTGAGGTTAGTGTTCCAAATTCAGGGAACGGCTATGGGCACAAAATGTGCCCCAATTTAAGCAACCCTGGTAATAGCATTTTTAGAAACAAGACTGTATGAAAAATTTGAAGACACATTTGGATTAGCATACAGAACAAAACTTGAAAAAGAATGACTAAGATATTTAGATGATTGCTTTATATATTGGGATGTTAACATTTGTAATGAGAATGAACTCCATAATACGTTAAATGACCTACATCCAAATATCAAATTTACAATGGAAGCAAATTCAAGTAGGATGAATTTTCTGGACATTCAGCTTTTAGTAGCCCAGGATAAAATTATAGCGGACATATACTTCAAACCAACTGACACCCGTAATTATGTACATTTTAAATCGTGTCACCCAGAGCATACACTTTTAAATATCCGTTCAACTTAGCAAGGAGGTTATGTACAATCATTGACGAAAGAAGAACACTAGAAAAAAGATTAGAAGAACTACAGGAGACGTTACTCCATCTAGATTACCCAATTAATTTGATCAAAAAAGGCATAGAAGAAGCCAAAAACATTCCGCAACAAACACTACGCTCAAACATAGAAAAAGAAAACACAGACGACCTCCTTACTTTTGTATCAACCAACAACCCCAGAAATCCAAATATGTTTTTAATCATCAAGGAGTCATTACCAATTTTAAACACCAGTACTAAAATGAATGAGGCAATGAAAAATATTACATTAATCCCAAGCAATCGTCCACCATCAAACTTGAAACGAATCCTTACTAGAGCAAACTTTGAAAGCACCTCATAAGAAGAAAAAAATAAAGTAACCCAATGTAAAGACCCCCGTTGCTACACGTGCAAGGAAATACTTGTTGGCAACCAAGTAGAACTAGGATCCAAAAATAATAAGAAAATTTTCAACATCAAGACAAATATGGACTGTGGAGTCAGAGATTTTATCTATGTTATAATTTGCAATGGGTGTAATGAGAACTACATCGGAGAACCACGTGATTCCGAAAGACATAGGGCATCCGTCCATAAAAATCAAATATTACTTGAACATAACCGAAAACTTTTTGTAAGCAACCACATTTATCATTGCGCAAAAGATAAAATCACAATGCTCAAGATTTGTCCCTTCTACAAATTACAATGAGAGGATGAGGTATTTCGGACAGACAAAGAGGAATATTTTATACAAAAATATAAATCATTCTTAAACCGATATCAAGAGACCCATACAACCTCGTTGTGAATTATTCAATCAATACGTCGCATTCGTCAACGAAGGTACAATGTAAAATTACATTATGTGCATTGTATACATACGTCACATTATTTTAAAAAAAACTATAACAGGACGCTAGACATAGCAAAGTAGTTACTGTAGCCTGACGAGCCCGCTTGAACGGGAGAAACTAGTCGCAAGACAAATATGGCTCTCACGGAATCAGAGCCATTTCTTTGGTTTCTCCTATCTTTAACTGTGCACAGATTAAACTCCTAGTTCTTACATATATATACATATATATGCCCGGAATGCGAGAAACCCTGGTTCGATCCCAGGTGGTGGCAAATTTTAATTTTCTCCTGGTTTTTCTGAGCATTACATCAACCTTTCTATTTGCACCGAAAAAAGGAGAAATCCTGGTTACTCGCTAGCTACTGATTGTATATATATATATATATATATAGAATTCAAAACTATACTTTCTTCTGTTGTAGAACAGAAGAAAGTATATTTAGAATATTTAGAAGAAAGTATATTTAGTATATGAAGAAAGTATATTCTTCTTACAACAGAAGAAAGTATATTTTTGAATTCTCTATGTTTTATTTATATACTAAGTTAGTGCGGCTTTGACTTATTATATTATATATATATATATATATATATATATATATATATATATATATATATATATATATATATATATATATATATATATATATATATATATATATATATATATATATATATATATATATATATATATATATATATATATATATATATATATATATATATGTATATATATATATATATATATCTTCACTACAGCACGAAAAAGCGGTATAACGTTTTAACCATACTGAAAAGCTTATTTTCGTCCGACACTCGTCAGAGTATGAAACGTCAGATAGCGACCGAAAGGTGAACCGTAATTTATAGCCAGGTGCGGGTACACGTGATATGATGAATAATGTGTCCAGTTAGCCATATGATTGGCCACTTGGCACCTATTCACCATTGTTTACTTGAAGAGTCCAAGTGAGAAAATGAACTCTTTTTGTTTACACAAGACTGGGTTTTGAGTCTTTATGTAACCTGAGTCCAAAACACTTAAATGACAGGACGACCTTGCTTGCCCTATGATCCGAAAATTATCGTCTGAATATGTTTTGGCGCATTCTGGGTTTCTAATGAGCTGTTGTAATGGCTGTGATGGCTTTGTAAATTTGGTTTTCAAATGTTGATGACACGTTACCAATCCAGAGCAATTTTAGGTAAACTGGGCACTTCTCAGGATCTCCAACTTTGCAGCGGAAAAACCGTGTGGTAATGTTTCACCAAAATTTGAAAACCAAATTAACAGAGCCATTACATCCTGTTTTTATGCTGTGACACCTCGTGTGGTCTACAATACTAAGGTCATGCTACCATCTGCTAAAAAAGATAGCGTTCCTACAACTCAAAAAAGTTGTGTAGTTTATGAATTTTGGTGCCGATGTGAAGCTCAGTACGTAGGACGCACTACGCAGAGACTAGCTGACAGAATAGAACAACATATACCCACGAGCATCAGGAAGAAAAACACTGCAATAAGGGAACAGCCACCTCGTATGTGTAAAAACTCTAATTCTAAAATGAAAAGTGATTCGGCCATAGGACAACATCTCATTAAAAACCCAGACTGCGCCAAAACATATTCAGAAGATAAGTTTCGAATCATAGGGCAAGCAAGGTCGTCCTGTCATTTAAGTGTTTTGGACTCAGTTTACATAAAGACTCAAAACCCAATCGTGTATAAACAAAAAGAGTTCATTTTCTCACTTGGACTCTTCAAGTAAACAATGGTGAATAGGTGCCAAGTGGCCAATCATATGGCTAACTGGACACATTATTCATCATATCACGTGTACCCGCATCTGGCTATAAATTACGGTTCACCTTTCGGTCGCTATCTGACGTTTCATACTCTGACGAGTGTCGGACGAAAATAAGCTTTTCAGAATGGTTAAAACATTATACCGCTTTTTCGTGCTGTAGTGAAGATAAATATATATAAATATATATATATATATATATATATATATATATATATATATATATATATATATATATATATATATATATATATATATATATATATATATATATATATATATATATATATATATTTATATAGACTCTCATAATAAAACAAACTGTTTAACGTTTCGCGTATAGCTTCATCAGAAAAATCTTTCAAGATTTTTCTGAAGAAGGTATACGCGAAACGTTAAACAGTTGTTTTTATTATGAGAGTCTATATAAATTTTTAAAAACTTTTAGTGGAAAGGCTATTGAATTATATATATATATATTATATATATATATATATATATATATATATATATATATATATATATATATATATATATATATATATATACTTATATACATATATATATATACATACATATAGTAATACAGAAGGTAACCTAGGCCTGTAAAAAGTGCTCAATACTTACGTACAGCTTTGAGTAAGAATACAACAGTGATCAAAAACAAGCAGTAGCAACTTTAAGTTTCATGTTTCCAATATACATATTTATATATATATATAAATATATATATATATATATATATATATATATATATATATATATATATATATATATATATATATATATATATATATATATATATATATATATATATATATATGAAGGGATTACAAGATTAAAGGACACTACAAATGCAACATACTCAGTTACGCGAACATCGGTTTCATGTGGCTTGCACAATCATCAGGGGTAAATTGGTTGCCACGTAACTGAGTATGTTGCATTTTTAGTTTCCTTTAATCTCTTCATATGTATTTTGCTCCACTACTGTGTTGAGCACTTTTTGTTAAGTAGGAAAAGGAACTTCTATCTATACACTATATATATATATATATATATATATATATATATATATATATATATATATATATATATATATATATATATATATATATATATATATATATATATATATATATATATATATATATATATATATATATATACAAACTAACCCTAAGCCGCATCCACAACGTATATAAATTACATAAATAGAATAAACCACAAATATACTATCCTTTAAGTAAACGTTTCGATCAGAATCTTCATCAGTACTTATATATATATATATATATATATATATATATATATATATATATATACATATATATATATATATATATATATATATATATATATATATATATATATATATATATATATATATATATATATATATATATATATATATATATATATATATATATATATATATCTATATATATATATATATATATATATATATATATATATATATATATATATATATATATATATATATATCTATATATATATATATATATATATATATATATATATATATATATATATATATATATATATATATATCTATATATATATATATATATATATATATATATATATATATATATATATATATATATATATATATATATATATATATATATCTATATATATATATATATATATATATATATATATATATATATATATATATATATATATATATATATATATATATATATATATATATATATATATATATATATATATATATATATATATATATATATATATATATATATACATAACATATATATATATATATATATATATATACAATCAGAGTAGCTAGCGAGTAAATAGGATTTCTCCTTTTTCGGTGTAAACAGAAAGGTTGATATAATACTGAGAGAAACCAGGAGAAAATTAAAATTTGCCACCACCTGGGATCGAACAAGGGTCTCTCGCATTCCGGGCAAGCGTCGTAACCACTAGACCACAGTGGCTCGATTTAACTCCCCTGGTTTTTAGCACCTATATACATACATACATATATATATATATATATATATATATATATATATATATATATATATATATATATATATATATATATATATATATATATATATATATATATATATATATATATATATATATATATACTGTATATAGACAAGATAGAGAATAACATCAGGAAAGTATTGTCTGGTATCAAATTTAACATCTTCAAGACATCATTAGACACAATTATTGATCGAGAAGTTCACAGCATCGTTCGTACTCATCAAAAGAAATTTAAAGCTTTGACCAAGAACTGCGTTTTACCACTTGACTCTTCTGAGACTACTACAAACATCTCTTCGCATATCTTAACTAAGGATGAAAGGGAAGCTCCAAAATTCGCTTTGTCTCATTCTATTTTTCCCCTTTATATCAATAAAACAGATATTTATGCCTCTTTTGAATCAATTTATCAATCTATGAAAAGCCATTTAATTGATAAGAGGAATGATAGTAAGTTGGGGTTCGAGCTTTCTCACATTGCTCGGTTATATGCCAATTCTTTCAAACCTTCGAATAAAGATATTGAAACTCATAATGTTTTAAAACGCCTTCGTAAAAATCAGGACATAACTATTCTTAAGCCAGATAAAGGACATGGAGTTGTTACTTTAAATAAGACAGATTACATCAAAGGTATTAGTGACATATTAAATGATAGCCATAAATTCAAGGAACTTACTATTGATCCTACTATAAACAGGGAGGGTAAGTTACAACGTTTTCTTCGGGAACTTAAAAAGAAAGGTAAAATTGATACAGAAATATATAATAACGTATATCCATTAGGCTCACAACCTGCGCCTATCTATGGTCTTCCTAAAGTGCACAAGATTAAGTCTTCAACAGAAATACAACCATTTCGACCTATTGTATCCTCCATCAATACCTATAATTATCGTCTAGCTAAATATCTTTGCACTCTTCTCCAACCTCATTTACCTACCACATATACTATTTCTGACACATTTTCTTTTGTCCAAGAACTCGGCACTATCAATCTTTCTAATAAATTCATGGTTTCTTTTGATGTTGCTAGCCTATTTACTAATATTCCCCTCAAGGAATCTATTGATCTCGCAGTTTCTTACATTACCGAAGGAAACGCTAGTCTCAGGTTCTCCAAAACTGAACTTACTAAATTGTTTTCAATTGCTATTTCTCAAACACATTTTCTGTTTAATGGAAAGGTGTTTGATCAAATAGATGGTGTTGCCATGGGCTCTCCACTTGCATCTGTGTTGGCAAATCTCTTCCTAGGACATTATGAAAATATCTGGCTTAACAAGTATCATGATCCTTCTGTTCTTTTCTACCGCCGTTATGTTGATGACAAATTTTTTGTGTTCAAGACTGAAAATGATGCTTTATCCTTTTTTGAATTTCTTAACACACAGCATCCCAATATCAAATTTAGGATGGAAAAGCAAGCTAATAAGATTTTGGCTGTCCTTGATGTCTGCATTGATAATAACGATCCATCTTGCATCAAAACTTCAATGTATCATACAAAGACTTTCACTGGATTACTTACTAACTTCTTCAGCTTTACTTCTTTTTCGTACAAAGTTGGGCTTATTCGCACTTTGGTGGATAGAGCTTACAAAATCAACAACTCTCTTCTTTCTTTTAATAAGGATGTCAAAAAGTTCACACAGATATTTAAAAGGAATCAATTTCCTGAACATTTAATAAATAAGGTAGTTAGTACATATCTTGATAAAAATAATACTTCTGCATTATCTGATAACAATGACACACTCTATTTTAGACTACCATATCTTCCCTTTGCAAATTCTGCTCAACGAAACCTCCGTGCATTGATCAAAACATATTGCAATAATATAAAGATTAAACTAGTATTTTCTTCCTTTAAGATTAAGATTAAAAACTTAATTAGGGTAAAAGACTTTGTGCCTAGATCGCTACTTTCTTGTGTTGTCCATAAATTTACTTGTGCGGAATGTAATTCCGTATACGTTGGTGAAACATCCCTACACATATCAACTCGTGTTCGTGAGCATATTTTTCAGATAAGAATTATCATATATTTAAACATCTCCAAAGTTCTGATCCCTGTAAAAATGCTTGTAATGAGACCTGTTTTAAAGTTATAGATTCAGCTAGAACACACTATCAGCTGAAGATTAAAGAGGCTCTGCATATTATGTGGGAGGTACCCAGCCTTAATAAACAGGTTCAGCACTATAATTTCTCATTAGCTTTCTAACTCTTGTGTAATGGTTCTCGTTATCTTCTTTTTTCGAATAGTTTTTTCGCTTGATCTTCGATTGACTTTACAACGTATGTTCTATTAGTATTCATTGTTAATTTCAGCAACTGATGATGGATTTGAGTAAATCCGAAACATGTTTTGTAAATTGAAATCAATTGTCGTGTTTTGTCATATATCAATTATCAATTGTCATATATATATATATATATATATATATATATATATATATATATATATATATATATATATATATATATATATATATATATATATATATATATATATATATATATATATATAAATATATAAATATATATATATATATATGTTTATATATATATATATATATATATATATATATATATATATATATATATATATATATATATTTATATATATATATATATTTATATAAAGTAATAGAAGAAAACGGCAAATAGAACTACCATTTCATCCCTACAAGCCTGTTTCATGGGCGCCCACTCAACAGGGGTCTGTTAAGGCAAAGATCACACCTTTTTGATATATATAATTGTATAGTGTGGCCTTAGTGTCAATTTTATGTTGTATTCTTGGTCAATGTCTATGAGCTTCCAGATGTATTTTGATAGTTCAATGCTGCAGGCATATATAGACTTAATACTATTGCTACAAACAACACTTAATGCCAAAGCAGGCCCATAACCAAGGTATTTTGTCAGGGGGGGGATTCCTCCTAAAAATCAATCAATCACCAGTCTGCTACAGGGAATGGTGGGAGTAGTTAGAGAGCTAATAGCTTTGGTTATTGAGGTGACAGGACCAGCCATGGGTGGGTCTGAAGGGACTTATATCCTCTTGATCAGCTAAAAAGACTCCTCTCATGCCAAAATATTGTTGATCAGTATGGTGCTTAGCCACAGATCTATAATGGAAGGGAACATAGAGAGGAAAATATAAATATTCCTTGAAATATTTTCTGGCTAAGATCCCACAATCAGTGGCACCATATCTGATGGATGAAAAACAACATAACTTTTGAAAACAAAATTATTAATTCTGAGCTGAATAATCAATAAGCAAATGAGGAAGAATAGAACAAAATTGAAGTAAAAAATCAATCCTATCCGGGGCATACTTCCAATGTCCTGCAATTACACATTTTATATGGCAGTCTGTTTACAAGCAAGTCACATCTGACAAATGTAAATGAAGCAAAAATGTTGGACTCTATTATACCCTTAGGGGGACTGAGTCAACTTTCAAAACTCAAAGAGGATGATGCTCCCAGATCCCTTTTGGCCATTGGACTGTGCTATAAGTTAACACTTAATGGCAAGTGTCCTTCATAGTAAGGAGATGTAGCCTGCAACATCCCAGACTTATGCTAGCACAGACTTAGTGCAACCCATGGTTGAAACAAACAGAACACTTTTCAAACTTAAGAGGAACATAATCTGCAGACTTGACTGACATTAGCAGTCCTTCTGGAAGCTTAGCACACAACACATACTTGCTTACTGTACTTAATACTTACTAACATACAAAAGGAAAATTAAATTCTGGGCTTTCTACTGCTAGGGCTCTAATATGCTGCCTTTAAATATAAAGGATGCATGTTGCAGTAAGTTTGTTTTGCAAAAAGGGGCCTATTTTGAACATGTCTTGCGGGGCCCACCAGGACTCTTCCATGTTTCCTGCCACAGTGGGCTGAAAAGTGGATATTTAGAAATTTGTATATAATTTGATCTAATAGCATTCTATGATGTCAAATCAGGCTTAAATTCAACTATCCTAACTAGCTGCATAGGAGAAAACTGATATTTCGGAAAACATCCTAACTCTGGTCATCTCATACAACAAAATAGATATGACTTTGCCTTTGAGTATGGTACAACTTTGAGCACAAGCTTTTCATAATCATCTCAAAGAGTGTCAGTGAAGATATGACTACTGAACAACTTATTTGTGATCTGCATTTGCATTTATAACATTGTCAATAATGGCTTTTGAAAGGAAGGAAAGAAATTTATATGATCTGTAACTTTTAAAGAGCAATCTATCATAACATTAATGTAAGGGGTCATTCAATTAGTATGTACACTCTAAATTGGCTAAAATCTGACCACCCCTCCCCTCCTAAGCACATGTATGCTTGATATTCACCCCCCTTTTGTGTACATACTCTTGATTGTCTGACTATCCCATCTCTAACAGAAGGTTTCTAGACATCCAAAACCACAAAGTAAGACTTTTTAAGCATTCACAAGACATTAACATGATCACTACAAATATATTTCATGACAAATCTATAATATTGTTCAAACAAAACAGCATTATACTAGAACAGGGGGTGTCAAATTCATTTGAACCCAAGGGCCACATAGGGCATAATATGGTGCCATAATGGCCAGGTAGGTTGACGGAACCCGAGAGGGCTAAGTAATAGGGGCTTTCAAATATACATAACTCATCGCATGTTTCCTATCTGGCACATTGCAAATCAGCAAAAAACTGGCTATTCAGCCTTGCAAATGCCACTAGTAAATGCCGCAATTACAATGGGACAAATTTCGCTAGGTTTCAGTTTATTCAAAAGTCCTAGGGGGCCACATTGGCGAATTTGGGCTGCAGACCGTAAGTTTGACACCCTTGTACTAGAAGTAATCTCAACTGAATACATACTACATTAATTAATTGTCTGTGAAGGGTCCGTTGCAAATGAAAATATTGCAGGATGTGTGCAAAAAGCTGATAATTTTGTGCTTTCCATACATACTTCATGTATCAACCCCCCTCCCCCCTTGTACGCACTTGTAAGCATTTGCTTGACCCCCTCCCCCCTTCATACATACATACCAAATGAATGACCCCTAAAGGATATACTATAGAATAGCAGCAAAATTCAAATACTGATTCTGAAATCAGGATCTCCTTCCTGTGTTACAATTTTACAACCAAATTTAAATGGAGCAGATCAAATTCTTATGTAAAACTTTATCTTACTGACAATACCATTAGTCCATTTCTTCAAACTAATGTAAAATTCTATATGACAGCTAGAACATGATATTTAACTCCCAAAAACAATGTAGATGCAGGAAACATATAATTGTGCATAACTTGTCTGCAAAAAGGATCAAAACTAGACTTAATTTCTTGAGGACTTCATAGGTGAAGATTGGAATTTCCTACCAAAAATAGCCCATTACTTTTGAAAGCAATTGAAATTTTCCTTCTAAAGTACAAAAAAATGATTACACTTCAAAAAGTTTCATATTTCGATATATTGCTGTGGCCATATAGAGGGTACTAAAATGGGTAGTAGAATACAAGTGCAAGACAAAATGGAGAGGCTAAAGCCCCCTCCAACTCCCCTGGCTCTGCCACCTGTGGTAGTGAAACGCAGCCACTTTGATGAAAAGATTTGACAGACGTGATGCACCTTCCTGAACAGCTGTCCACCCTTATCTTTGACTGTTTATCCCCACTCTTTCGTCTGAGGGGAGATCTAGTGGGTTGTCAGAGGATAATAGGGTGTTAGTACAGTTTGCACATCACAGTGATAAATGGTGGCTGCAGCCTTCAATTACATACCATTGATAGCTCTTCATCTGTAGATTCACATGCTACCCCAATTTCCCAATGGGGTCATTCATTTAGTACGTACACACAAAGGGGGGAGGGGGGTCAAACAAATGCATACAAATGCGTACAAGGGGGGAGGGGTTGATACATGACGTACATACACAAAGAAAAAAACTATTAGCTTTTTGCATACATACTGCAGTATTTTCACTTGCAAAGGACCCTTCACAGACATTTAATTAGTGTAGTACGTGTTCAGTTGAAATTACTTCTAGTACAGCCCGCTAGCCGAATCCGTCAATATGGCCCCTAGGAATTTTGAATAAACTGAAACCTAATGCTATTTTTCCCAATGTAATAAGAACATTTACAAGTGGCATTTGCAAGGCTGAATACCCAGTTTTTGGCCATTGTCTAGAGTGCCAGATAGGAAACATGCGATGAGTTATGTATATTTGAAAGCCCCTATTACTTAGCCCTCTCGGGTTCTGTCAACCTACCTGGCCATTGTGGCGCCATATTATGCCCTATGTGGCCCTTGGGCCAAATTAATTGGACATCCCCCGTTCTAGTATAATGCTGTTTTGTGTGAACAATATTATAGATTTGTCATGAAATATATTTGTAGGGATCATGTTAATGTCTTGTGAATGGTTTTGGATCACTGTGGTTTTGGATGTCTAGAAACTTACTGCTAGAGATAGGGGGGTCAAACAACCAAGAGTACGTACACAAAAAGGGGGGTGTGTATCAAGCATATGTGTGTACGTACGAGGGGGAAGGCCGGGGGTCATATTTTTAGCCAATTTAGAGCGTATGTACTAATTGAATGACCCCAATAGGGTTCGGGGTAGGGTAAGGGTCTGGGTTGGGGTACTTCTTGTCAGCCATTATGAATATCATCGAAATACACTCGATATTTATAATGGCGGACATCAAATAACTAATGCTAACCCTAACCTTCTTACTGCTAACCCTAACCCTATGGGATAAATGGGGTAGCATATGAATGTTCCGATGAAGAGCCATCCACATCCGTAAACGCGCCATTACTTGGTAAAAAGCTCTATTCGCAGTATTCTAAGGGGCCTACGTAAGATCGTCTTAGCTAGATATCTACAACCTATAAATTCGCCAGAATTTACCCGCGCCAAATTCAAAGAAGGGCTTCACCGTATATATCTTGAAATACACACGATACGTCAATCTATCTCAAAAGCACGATATGTCGTTCTATCTCAAAAGCTGCAATATTTTTTCTAAACAAATACTTGAAATTCATAACAACGTCAAAGTGGAAGTCTCTTAGTTCCGGAGCTGTTTAGTTGCATACGTAAAGTCAACGTTTCAAATTGTTAATAATATGCCTAGTGATCCTTGGTCAGAGAGTTTGCATAGCCACTATAAGGTAAATATTAGGCAGAATACTGCAGAATCGCATCTCTCCTAGACATAGATGACCTACCCTAACAAACTAGGCATACCTCTCGGTGAATAGCGTCATTTACCCCATAACTCAAATTTTCGAGGAGTTATCGAGGGGTATTGGTCAGGCTAAGGGATAGTGTTTAAAAAGTACCAATAATCAACATTTCATCGACTTCTACTACTATCAACACGATATCAATGAAATAGATTGAATTCCGGCACTTTAAGATGGTCTAAATTCTAATCCTAACCCTAACCCCTACCCCACTTAGCGAGCAAACATGGCAGCCATGTTTATAAGAAATAACTCGAAAAGTCCTCGAAAATATGAGTTATGGGGTATCATTGTAATCTACTCACCGCGTGCTATCGAATGGTTTATAGTTTGTTAGAGGGTAGGCCATCTATCTCTAGGAGAGGTACGATTCTGCAGAAGTGTCAAACTGCTGTGTCTACCTCTCTTGATAAGAGCTTCTGTACCACAGACCAATTGTTGTGCATGGTTATATACGACGAAAGTGGATATTGATATGTAATCTTTTGGCTTCAAAACTGCTGAGTTTACTTGAGCTTTGGGGTAGATCATAGATATCAACAGGCAAACCGACCTTCTCCTCCAGGTGTACAGTTTACTGCGCAGGGTTCAGTGGGGCACTAGTGACGACAACTACGGAATGGCGATCACCAAGTCGAGAGGAACCAAAAGGACACCCTCGCTACAAAGTCGTTTTTTCTTGGCACGCTGTTGGTCATTCTCACGTGGTCTATGTTCTGGCCATTTCGTTCTCATTGCAAGAAGTATTAAGTTTGCCTACAGGGCAGTGTTGCTTCAGGGCATTTTCCAACATATCTGCTGGGGGGAAAGTAACTGGCAGGTGACCATATATATTTGACGTCGGCAAAGAGGGGGGAGGGGGTACGACGAGTTTAAGACTATTTTAGACTTTTTTGTTACAACACAAAACCTCTGAGTCAGAATGATGGAGTTGTCCTTTATGTTAAAAATCTCTTATCTCTACACTTAAGTGCCTAATTGCCGGGGAGGTCGGAATAAACGGGGGGTTGGAATTTTATGGAAAATTCAATTAACGGGGGGGTCGGAATTAGCGGGGGGGTTGGAATTGTTTGGAAACTTCAGTTAGGGGGGGCTGGATTTGTGCAATCATGTTAATAAATGGATTTTAAAAAGTACTCTAAGCTGGTTTCCCTTCTCCACTTAAGGTGGGGGACTAGTCGAAAACCTATTTTCGCCATAGTAATAGCTAGAAAGCTGAAAATTTGCAAGCAGGTTTATATTGATGCCCTAATTTCAAATCTGGAGGAAAATTTTTAAAATGGCGCATGGTTGCCATGGCAATGGTCAAACAATAGAAAATTTATTGGGTTGCTTAGTGACACTTTCTCTGAAAGTTCTTACAAGATAGGCATATAAATGTAGCACCAATTTGAAGCTATATTGATAAGGAGTACAAGTATCTAGTTAAAATTTTCATGAATTAATTATTTTTCTCAAAAATTTACTTTTTTGCAACTTTTTCAGAAATCGGATTCTAGCAAACTGATCTGGGGGCTGGTTTTCCTTATATGGAAATCTTAACCAAATATCACATAGATACCTGTACTCTCCATGAAATAAGCTTCACAATGGTGTATAGGATTGCAAAAATTGCTTTTTCCCCACACAGTGAAAGTGTTACTAAGGTTGGGGATTGTGCGAAAAATGAGATGTGAGAAAAATGGCTTTAAAGTTTTCAGACATAGATTTTCAAAGGTAGTGTCTTGTCTAAGCACCAATCTACCTATCATACAAAATTAACCATAACTAGGATACTTTAAACCTCCTCAGGATTTATTTTCCATTTAAAAAGTATAATAAAATGAGGCTTCTTTATTCATTCAAAAATCACCAGCTTTGTATGTTGGTCCTTCATCTGATATAGTTTTTTTAATCTTAGTTAACTTTTTGAACTTAATCATCTTCCTTCTCTTTTTTCCTTCCTCACTTGATTTTTCTTCAGCCTTTTTAAGTCTCTCATTGGATTTCTGCAATGACCCTTGGACTAGAAAATACCCTGGATCTAACCCAACAAACCTGCACAGCATTTCTCGAAAGGTAGCTCCAAGAGAGAATTGACAAATAGCCATGCAGGTTGCACCTTCCACAGAGTTTCTCCCAGCATACCTAATTTTTGGGCAGTACTGCCAAATTAAATTATGCAAAGATTCATTTGGATTTTGAGTCCTGTTTCTCCTGCATCTTTGAAGCAATTGATCCTCAGTAAGGCGTTGAAAAATTGGTACCATTTTCTTGCCAATGTCATTTGGTACAGTCTCATGGTCCTTGTGAGGCCCAGGTGTTTCCTTTTTTATTTCAGCTCTTTTCCAAAAACACCATGACTTTTCACCAGGAGGACAGTGCATGTGTCTAGGGGTGCTATCTGAGGAAGTGAGATGAAAAAGTATTGCAAATATTCGTTGCTTCATTACTTTCATGTCACCATAGTTATCTTTTATTGCACGTCCATAATAGTTCTGGATCTTAGTAATTAGATCATTGGTAAGTTTTCCTTTCCCACCTATTTGTTCCCCTCTAGCAGTGCACTGGTCTTTCAGATTTTTTAATGCAGTGCCCATCCTTTTTGATACATGGTTTATGCATTCCTCTTTGCTGATTGAAATTTCATTGCCATAAACCTTTTCGTTAACAATATAATTATATGATTTACTGTCACCATCAGACAGCATACAAGTATATCTAAGACCATGCTTAGCAACAGACCTCTGCCAAATTAAAAGTGCACAGTGCTGCTCCATTGAGTTTGCTGAGCCATCATAGTTTTTACTACATTTTGCAGCATGGTTGGAGATCCATTCAGCATAATTTGGGTCATCTTTGTCAGGAGCTTTACAACATTGATGGCAGAAATTGCTAAGGACTTGGAAATCAATTGGGAGACCTGTTAATAGATCAATTACAACCCCTAAGCCATTATGGGATGAATGTCCACGACGATGCCAACTCCCATCATAAGATACAGCAATATCTAACACATCATCCTTATCAGGGACAATGCCAAGCTCTCCATATCTTTCACGGATCTTTTCAACAGACCTTCTTGAAATCTCCTCAAAAGACTCCCTGCTACCAGATATAATGTTGCTCTTTGCACTCTGAAAAGCCAACTTACTCAAATAGCTGGGTGTATTCATCACTGTTGACCAATCTCTGATGGCACTATAACCACAACCAATACCCATGAAAGCAAATGTGGATCTTAGATTTACTTCGAATGGGACTTTACTTGATTGTGAACCACCAACTCTCTCACTCAAATAAGATTCAGCAAAGGATTGCTCGCAACTATTACAAACTAGTTTACCTTTTACAGCAAACCCCATCTCTTTACCATCCATGAGCGAAAATGTTATCCCACTTTGTTTACATAAGGGACAACAAGCAAAACAAAGAAGTCGGTTTAATGAGGACATCTGAACGATCATAAATGAATCTGTTGGCTTTGGGATGTCATTGGCTTTAATTTCCATCATATCTGGAGAAATCCCTAAACCAAGAAGTTCCATTTTCTTACCAGTTGCAGATGTGATCGATGTAACTGGCCTGTCAGTGGCTAGAGTTTCATCAACAACTTCGATTGGCAGCTTTCTGTATTGTCGTTTTCGTCTTCCACGAAATGAATAGCGAGTCTTAAACTTAGTTTTCCCCATTACAAATCTCGGACAAGTATTCTCTATAATTGTAAAGGTAGCAGAATAGAAACTTTGTTGACAACTTTCTGATACGATGTAACTCTACTGAATCATTTCCGGTTTGCAGCTGAAAACGACAAACCAATCACAACGCAGCCTTTTTTGAATTGACCAATCACAGCTCTCTTTGGCATAATGGCGGATTTATCCTTTGTTCTTAGAAGTATGAATAACAGGACTTTCAGCGTTATTTTTATATGGAAGGGAGACAATGGCGGGAGATTCAAATTCTTGAAATTCCAGGCTTTCTAACAACATATGGTTTATAGGGTTTCTTATAAACACAATATAGTTGTCACTGCCTAAATATTGCATAAAAGTAGAAGATGTAACAGAGCAAAATTGTACCTAGTCTAAGTAAAAGTATTTTTTTTAGTATTTAAAAGAAATGAATACCACAGCAAGCATTAGAATTCACATCTCAGATATCCAATAGACCATAAAATGCAAACAGCTCAAAATCGAATATTTTTCCAAAATATAAGATTTTCGACTAGTCCCCCACCTTAAGGAGCAAATTTCCTTAGCAACTATGGCTTCAATATTTCAGTGAAATAAGTAACCAATAATGGAAAATCAGTTTGAACAATATCAATAGAACAATTATTTAGCTATGAATGTGTAACATAAATTCCCAATATCCTATGGTGTGAACTTTTTGCATTTGGCATCGTATCGAGTCTTTCCCTTCCACCATTCCATTTGAGCATCGTATTCTTTTTTAGACATTTCAATGCGTTCCACGAGCTTTTGCTTCTCTGCCAATGTATTCTTCTCCGACTGACGAACAAAGTTTCTTCTGCTTAACTCATTGTTGTCTTCCATCATTTATTAGAATAGTTGCATCGCATGGACTATCATATGCACTAAATGGTTTCAGAACACGTCAAACTGACTGACATTGCGCTATGCTTAGAAATGTCTCCGCCTTTGAAGATACATCCTTGTGGCGTTTTCCGTTCTTAAGGGCGATAATTGTTACAAATTCTAATAGTCAAGTGACAAAGCAAAATATGTTAAAAATAATTGCCGGGGGGGTCCTAATAAGAGCGGGGGGACGGCAATTAGGCACCTAAGAGTAATACCTGTGAGAATCTTAGCTTTAGATGCAATGAACTTGAAACTATATGGGTCGAGGTTGAAAATGCAAATGATAAAAACTATCTATTCTGCTGCGCATATAGACATCAAAATTCGGATGTTGCTGTTTTTACTTCCCATCTACAGTCGATCTTTCCGAAACTGGCTAAAAAGCAATTCTTTATTATGGGTGATTTTAACGTTAATCTTCTCCACTATGATGAGCATGTCCCAACAAACGATTTTATTAACAATTTATTTTCTAACAATTTTCTACCATGCATTAATCACCCTACTAGAATCTCCGAGCATTCTTCAACGATCATAGACAATATATTTATCAACTTAATTAATGCAAACGTTACTTGTGGAAATATTTTGACCCAAATTTCGGATCATTTACCCCAATTTTTAATACAAAAGAATGCAAATACTCTGCAATACAAAGTAACTGTTTTTAAATCAGATTATTCAAACTATACTGAAGGAAATTTTGTTGATGATTTTAGTCAAATAGAATTTAATTACTTGAATGACAACTTGGATATTGACAATAATTATAATCAATTTCTAAAAGATATCATCTTACTGGTAGAACAACATGTGCCAACAAAGCAGTGTTCAAAAACCGAATCAAAACTAAAAGGAAAGCCTTGGATTACCTATAGGATTCAAAAGATGATGAAAATCTGTGATGGAATCTTGAGAAAATTGAAAAAGAAAAGATCAGCAACTAATATAGCCTTGTATAAGACATTTAGAAATCAAGTGACCAAGGAGCTTAAGGAAAGTAAGCAGAGGCATTTTCAAAACTATTTCACCACGTATAGCCACAATATGAAAAATTATGGTCAGGCACTAAAACTGTTATTTCTTATAAAAATTGTAGTACATCAGTCATAAATAAAATAAGGGACAAGAATGGCAACATCTCATCTGATCCTGTAAAAATTTCAAATATCTTTAATGACTATTTTGTTAATGTTGCAGATAGTATAGCAAAAAATATATCTAGAACGCCAAAATCTGCTCTAGATTACCTTAAAAATAAAAATGCTAACTCAATGTTTTTGACCCCAGTTACTCACATGGAAATTGAGGACATAATATCACATCTTGATCCATCAAAATCTATTGGTCCTTTCAGCATACCAATAAATTTATTAAAAGTCCTAAAGCTTCACATCTGCCACCCACTCGCAAAACTCATCAATCAATCGTTTGTTCAAGAAATTGTACCCTCTAAACTCAAAGTTGCAAAAGTAATTCCTCTCTTCAAACAAGGAGATTCGGAAATCACATCTAATTATAGACCTATCTCCCTGTTACCAATATTCAGCAAATTGTATGAAAAAGTCATGCATAAAAGACTGTATGCCTTCATTACATCAAACAATATCATACACCCCCTACAATTTGGTTTTCAAGAGAATCACTCAGTCGATGATGCATTAATAAGTATAACCGAAGCCATTCGAAGTACATTGGATAATAAAAAATATGGATGTGGCATATTTGTTGACCTTCAAAAAGCCTTTGACTCAGTAAATCATAATATCTTACTTTCTAAATTAGAACACTATGGTATAAGAGGGGATGTTCTCCTATGGTTTGCATCATATTTATCTGATAGATATCAATATGTCTCTGTAAATGGAAGGGATTCTAACCTCATGAAGACATCCTATGGTGTTCCCCAAGGTTCAGTACTGGGACCTCTCCTTTTTCTTCTCATCATTAATGATTTGCCCAGTGTTTCAAGAAAACTAAAGTTCTACCTTTTTGTAGATGACACTAATATTTATTACGAAACCGACACTCCCGAAAAGCTTACTAAAAAGGTAAACACTGAACTCAAGTATGTAAAAAGATGGCTTGATGCAAATAAATTATCATTAAATACCAGCAAAACTAATTATATGATTTTCCACTCACCTGCTGCTTCATTATCTGTAAACGCAGCTGTTAAAATAGGTAACAAGTTTATATCTAGAGTGAAATATCTTAAATTTCTTGGTCTTTTATTAGACGAACACCTTAGCTGGAAGAATCATATTTCTCAGCTGTCAAAGACGTTGTCCAGGACTTGTGGAATTCTCCTTAAAATCAGAAAATATCTTCCTACTGAGAACTTGAAGTGCATATACAACTCTTTGTTTATGCCATTCCTTCAGTATGGTATTGTTGTTTGGGGACAAACCTTTAATTAAAAGCTAAAGATCGTAATAGTAAAGATAGTCATATGCATTTATGGTAAATAGACACCGTAGATTACGAATTTGGTGTTGGTTTTTTCATACTGTCATTCATGTTCAAAGTAGCACGTGACAATAAGGAAAAAATGTATGATTCTCCAATAGGACACTGTAGGTAAAAAGCAAACTAACATACTAAGCATTAGTCAAGTCGGTTACCTATAGAGAGATTTATACTTGGTAGTGAGACACATTATGGAGTGATTCTAGATAATTCCCTGTTCAGGTCCTATAGAAAAGCTGTCTGAAATGGTGTAGTCTAATTACACGAAAACGAGGCTGAATGGTAGGTCCATTTTTCCGCACGTTAGAAAGTCAAAAATTTGTTTGAGGCACTTCAGAACATGGGAAAATGATAGAATTGGGGCTGTGGTATGTTCCATAATCCTGTGAAAATCGAAATAGTGTTGCCGCGGTTGGTAGAACAACGGCTTTAGAAGTATAAGGTAGAGCGAGGCGACTAGAGTGTTTGCCTTTGTCTTATAAACAATGCGACATTAGTCGTGAAATAAGGAGCTCATCACTATGGATCATACCTACAGAAGGTGATAGTTGAGTTATCCAAGCATATACATATAACGAGTTGAGAGTTGAGACAAACAGCGCATTTCATACAGACTTTGTCACAATGACGTTCAAGAGAAAGATCTGTGCGAAAACGCGAGCTCTTGCATATGTCATGGTTTTAGAGGAAGGAAAAAGTTACAGAAAAACGGCAGCATTGTTGAATATTTCACCATCATCTGTGTATCGATGCTGCAAGGAAGGAGTCACTTTAGAAGACAAGAAAAAGGGCAAAAGAACAATAGACACTCGCGGACGGCCGAAGATTCTGTCAACTCGTGATGTTTCGCACTTTCTAAGGACATTCAAGAGTATGCGTAATAATGGACAAAATCCAACAGTAAAAGAGATCATGAACGAAGCTGGAATAAGGAAAGGAAGCTATAGAACGTATATCCGCATATTAAATGACGCTGGGTATAAAAAATTGCAGCCAAGAAAGAAGGGCCTATTATCAAAGAAAGACATGAAAAACCGTAAGGTGTTTGCAATAAAGGCCTTGAAAGAGCATGAAGATACATTTTGGACGAGAGACATAGCCCTTTATCTCGACGCAGTGTCATTTATTCACAAGCACAACCCCTTTAACCAGGCTTCATATCCAAAAGGCAGAGTATATCGCAAGGCAAGTGAAGGTCTGGAATACACAACAACCGGGTCAAAGGCTCTTGCAGGAGGTAGGAGAGTTCATGTCCTTGTAGCCATTTCATATAATGGGGGCATTGTACTTGCTGAACAATATGAGAAGATGACGGGCAACTTCTTTGCTGACTTTATAAGACGCAGGTTACCGCGCGCTTTTATTGATGCACGTGTGCAGTCAAGAAGGGGTAGAATGGCTAAGATGATTCTGATGGACAATGATCCATGCCAAAATAGTGTAGTAGCAAGGGGAGCACTGAAAGAGATTGGTGCCACTTGTCTGAAAATTCCTGCAAGATCACCAGATTTGAACCCGATAGAAAATGTGTTCCATAACGTCAAACGTGAGCTACAGCAGCAAGCCTTGAACAAAAAGATCACTAAAGAATCATACACAGAATTTAGTGAACGAGTTATCACAACACTCCTGTCATTTGATAAAGACGTTATAAAGCGGACGATATCGACTATGCCCAGGCGACTCAGGCGTATTATCGAAACAGATGGGCATAGAACCAAATATTGATATTCTAATCGTTAATTAGTTAGTTTGCTTTCATCTACTGCAATTGTGACAATAGTGCGAGTTCTCTATAACATATTATGTTACTAAAAGTGTGTGAAGGTACTCAAGGAGTAGTCCTTATTCCAGACAACTATTTTCTTCGTGTTTACCCTACCCTTCTCCTTCTATTGCATATCACTTGAACTATTGCAATGATGCTACCGTTTAATCCGTCGGTGAATTGTATAGGAATAACGGTTCTACTCAGCTATAAACTATTATGTACAACAATGTATAGCTTAGGAGTGATGACAGCGTAATGGATGAAACTTCTGGCGGTGGGAGATGCAAATAAATTCCGTACCAGCATGACATTTCGAACGGTTGCCACAACGGTTACCACTATAAAATACTCAGGTTTTTTGCAATTTTCTTACCACTGCTACTATTTATCAGGTATGAACCCAGTCAGTTCAGTACTCAATAACCAGTGCTTCACTCATGCTTCACTGTCACAGGCGTATACACGAGAAACGTGGACCAATTTTCCAAGCCTTCAACGGTGTCCACAATATAAGAGAGAGAAATGAGAGTCTACTCAAAAGCTCTTTTACTATAGGTGGTAACCGTTGAAACTTTGTACAATATTTCATCACTACGTACAAGAACCAAACACAGAAACCAATGAACATGACCCTTCTTTAGTAGTTATGATATAAATGAACATAAGAAAACAATTAATGACAGCCTTAATCAAATATTCACTATAACACTCATGTTCTATAAAGTGGACACCGTGGATACCGTAGGATATGGTGATCACATGATCAGCATTGCAAAGCAATTTGCGCATGCAGCGATGTCTCTACAGTCCTGCAATCGCAATTGATGGCGCAACTGGAAATGATGCCACCTTACTTGCATCATTTCGGTCTCCCTGTCATCGATTATCCCATTCTTTACATAGATAATTGGGGTCTTGCTGGTACAGAAGATTGGTGTGTCATTGTCTAATGTGATGTCTTGGGAATAATGCGTCTTTGGAGCTGAGAAATGGACGACATCCCCCTCAAGAAGTAACAGCATGTCAGCCCATGTAATCATGCTTCTTTCCCAGCGGAAATCGTTAAGAAATATTATTTCTTTGTCCTCCACTCCTACCCATGCAAAAGTCCCCGTAGCTGGGTTATGAAAAGCATTGAAGATCTTTGTTAATGGACTTAACAAAAATGTTTTTCCACAGTTGGTTGGGCCGGTCAGCAGAATATTCCTCCCTTTCCCTCTTCCCTTTTGCAAAAGCTCCTTCACAGCGCACGAAAACTCTTCGTGATCTATGTTGTTCCGTTCCAAAACGCTAAGGGCACATTGTATCCACTCCCTATCACACTCACAAGGGCTCCCCAATGCTTTTGAAAGAATTTCCATTCTATCCATTGCTTTCCGCTTCAATATGTTATCGGCATTTTCTGCATCCCACACAGTACCGATGAAATCAACTAAAGTCTTCGTCGATCGTTCAATACAAAATTGGTACAAAGTTCCATTACCTCTCTTCCTTAAGACATTTGCGTGTTGCAATAGCTCTATTCTAGTTTTAAATTTCCTTTTTGTTATAATATCTGCTACATCTATTTTTGAGAGCTTCTTGCGATTTTTTCCTCTCTTTGCAACCCTGGCACTAGACGCAGCTTGAGTTCTTGGCTTCACAATTCTTTCTGGGTGCCCATAGCAGTACAAGACACTATCATCTTCCTTAATTACATACTGATAGGCACTATAATAACCTCCATGGCCAGAGAAGTTCACTGTGATGCCAACACAATTTTGCATATAGTGTCGTACCCGACTCCACCGTGTTGCTTTGTCTAACAAAATAGCCATATGGTAATGTGGTGCGCCATCCTTGTGGTGTTCCAAGCAACAGCACCACTGTTTAATTTCTGAACTGGTCTCACTTTTAAACGCAGAGATAACTGCATCGGCAAAGCCTTGCCTATCAAACACATCAGTATCTGCTTGGCTATACGTTATGAGGTATGCTTTTCTTTTAGTGTTTCTTTCCATCACCTCACTGTCGGCGCTACTATCTACAGTAGTATTCTCTTCGTTACATGCCATCGTGAGTTTACTGTGATTCGTATATCGAAAATCTGGCAGTTTAAAAGCAAGGGAAGGCTTTCTATCACACTGTGATAGAGTACTCATATGACCGCAAATTAAATTAGCACCGTGATGCTCCAAGTGGACATTAAACCATTCAGAAGGTTTAGTCAAACAATGGCATAGATCTTTTTCCACAAACTCCTTACATTCTACATATCCAACAAAAAGTAACATTAATGACTGTGTTAATTGAAATTCGGCTAGAGAGTATAAACATGTATGTCTCTTGGTTTAATAGGAACTTACTGGCTTTACGGTAACGCTTGTTACTTCCCCTCCAGAAGAACGGCATATGTACAACAATCCAGTTTTCATTCTATCTATGACGTCATAGGTATGAGAACGGTACTACATATCGAAGAAACACTTATAAATTCGTAATCTACGATGCTGGTTTACTATAGCTGAGTAGTACTACCATACAAATTGCAATATATTGTTTCGTAACATATTCAGACTGTCTGAATGGCATGAAAAGCTAAAGATCGTAATAGTAAAGATAGTCATATGCATTTATGGTAAATAGACACCGTAGATTACGAATTTGGTGTTGGTTTTTTCATACTGTCATTCATGTTCAAAGTAGCACGTGACAATAAGGAAAAAATGTATGATTCTCCAATAGGACACTGTAGGTAAAAAGCAAACTAACATACTAAGCATTAGTCAAGTCGGTTACCTATAGAGAGATTTATACTTGGTAGTGAGACACATTATGGAGTGATTCTAGATAATTCCCTGTTCAGGTCCTATAGAAAAGCTGTCTGAAATGGTGTAGTCTAATTACACGAAAACGAGGCTGAATGGTAGGTCCATTTTTCCGCACGTTAGAAAGTCAAAAATTTGTTTGAGGCACTTCAGAACATGGGAAAATGATAGAATTGGGGCTGTGGTATGTTCCATAATCCTGTGAAAATCGAAATAGTGTTGCCGCGGTTGGTAGAACAACGGCTTTAGAAGTATAAGGTAGAGCGAGGCGACTAGAGTGTTTGCCTTTGTCTTATAAACAATGCGACATTAGTCGTGAAATAAGGAGCTCATCACTATGGATCATACCTACAGAAGGTGATAGTTGAGTTATCCAAGCATATACATATAACGAGTTGAGAGTTGAGACAAACAGCGCATTTCATACAGACTTTGTCACAATGACGTTCAAGAGAAAGATCTGTGCGAAAACGCGAGCTCTTGCATATGTCATGGTTTTAGAGGAAGGAAAAAGTTACAGAAAAACGGCAGCATTGTTGAATATTTCACCATCATCTGTGTATCGATGCTGCAAGGAAGGAGTCACTTTAGAAGACAAGAAAAAGGGCAAAAGAACAATAGACACTCGCGGACGGCCGAAGATTCTGTCAACTCGTGATGTTTCGCACTTTCTAAGGACATTCAAGAGTATGCGTAATAATGGACAAAATCCAACAGTAAAAGAGATCATGAACGAAGCTGGAATAAGGAAAGGAAGCTATAGAACGTATATCCGCATATTAAATGACGCTGGGTATAAAAAATTGCAGCCAAGAAAGAAGGGCCTATTATCAAAGAAAGACATGAAAAACCGTAAGGTGTTTGCAATAAAGGCCTTGAAAGAGCATGAAGATACATTTTGGACGAGAGACATAGCCCTTTATCTCGACGCAGTGTCATTTATTCACAAGCACAACCCCTTTAACCAGGCTTCATATCCAAAAGGCAGAGTATATCGCAAGGCAAGTGAAGGTCTGGAATACACAACAACCGGGTCAAAGGCTCTTGCAGGAGGTAGGAGAGTTCATGTCCTTGTAGCCATTTCATATAATGGGGGCATTGTACTTGCTGAACAATATGAGAAGATGACGGGCAACTTCTTTGCTGACTTTATAAGACGCAGGTTACCGCGCGCTTTTATTGATGCACGTGTGCAGTCAAGAAGGGGTAGAATGGCTAAGATGATTCTGATGGACAATGATCCATGCCAAAATAGTGTAGTAGCAAGGGGAGCACTGAAAGAGATTGGTGCCACTTGTCTGAAAATTCCTGCAAGATCACCAGATTTGAACCCGATAGAAAATGTGTTCCATAACGTCAAACGTGAGCTACAGCAGCAAGCCTTGAACAAAAAGATCACTAAAGAATCATACACAGAATTTAGTGAACGAGTTATCACAACACTCCTGTCATTTGATAAAGACGTTATAAAGCGGACGATATCGACTATGCCCAGGCGACTCAGGCGTATTATCGAAACAGATGGGCATAGAACCAAATATTGATATTCTAATCGTTAATTAGTTAGTTTGCTTTCATCTACTGCAATTGTGACAATAGTGCGAGTTCTCTATAACATATTATGTTACTAAAAGTGTGTGAAGGTACTCAAGGAGTAGTCCTTATTCCAGACAACTATTTTCTTCGTGTTTACCCTACCCTTCTCCTTCTATTGCATATCACTTGAACTATTGCAATGATGCTACCGTTTAATCCGTCGGTGAATTGTATAGGAATAACGGTTCTACTCAGCTATAAACTATTATGTACAACAATGTATAGCTTAGGAGTGATGACAGCGTAATGGATGAAACTTCTGGCGGTGGGAGATGCAAATAAATTCCGTACCAGCATGACATTTCGAACGGTTGCCACAACGGTTACCACTATAAAATACTCAGGTTTTTTGCAATTTTCTTACCACTGCTACTATTTATCAGGTATGAACCCAGTCAGTTCAGTACTCAATAACCAGTGCTTCACTCATGCTTCACTGTCACAGGCGTATACACGAGAAACGTGGACCAATTTTCCAAGCCTTCAACGGTGTCCACAATATAAGAGAGAGAAATGAGAGTCTACTCAAAAGCTCTTTTACTATAGGTGGTAACCGTTGAAACTTTGTACAATATTTCATCACTACGTACAAGAACCAAACACAGAAACCAATGAACATGACCCTTCTTTAGTAGTTATGATATAAATGAACATAAGAAAACAATTAATGACAGCCTTAATCAAATATTCACTATAACACTCATGTTCTATAAAGTGGACACCGTGGATACCGTAGGATATGGTGATCACATGATCAGCATTGCAAAGCAATTTGCGCATGCAGCGATGTCTCTACAGTCCTGCAATCGCAATTGATGGCGCAACTGGAAATGATGCCACCTTACTTGCATCATTTCGGTCTCCCTGTCATCGATTATCCCATTCTTTACATAGATAATTGGGGTCTTGCTGGTACAGAAGATTGGTGTGTCATTGTCTAATGTGATGTCTTGGGAATAATGCGTCTTTGGAGCTGAGAAATGGACGACATCCCCCTCAAGAAGTAACAGCATGTCAGCCCATGTAATCATGCTTCTTTCCCAGCGGAAATCGTTAAGAAATATTATTTCTTTGTCCTCCACTCCTACCCATGCAAAAGTCCCCGTAGCTGGGTTATGAAAAGCATTGAAGATCTTTGTTAATGGACTTAACAAAAATGTTTTTCCACAGTTGGTTGGGCCGGTCAGCAGAATATTCCTCCCTTTCCCTCTTCCCTTTTGCAAAAGCTCCTTCACAGCGCACGAAAACTCTTCGTGATCTATGTTGTTCCGTTCCAAAACGCTAAGGGCACATTGTATCCACTCCCTATCACACTCACAAGGGCTCCCCAATGCTTTTGAAAGAATTTCCATTCTATCCATTGCTTTCCGCTTCAATATGTTATCGGCATTTTCTGCATCCCACACAGTACCGATGAAATCAACTAAAGTCTTCGTCGATCGTTCAATACAAAATTGGTACAAAGTTCCATTACCTCTCTTCCTTAAGACATTTGCGTGTTGCAATAGCTCTATTCTAGTTTTAAATTTCCTTTTTGTTATAATATCTGCTACATCTATTTTTGAGAGCTTCTTGCGATTTTTTCCTCTCTTTGCAACCCTGGCACTAGACGCAGCTTGAGTTCTTGGCTTCACAATTCTTTCTGGGTGCCCATAGCAGTACAAGACACTATCATCTTCCTTAATTACATACTGATAGGCACTATAATAACCTCCATGGCCAGAGAAGTTCACTGTGATGCCAACACAATTTTGCATATAGTGTCGTACCCGACTCCACCGTGTTGCTTTGTCTAACAAAATAGCCATATGGTAATGTGGTGCGCCATCCTTGTGGTGTTCCAAGCAACAGCACCACTGTTTAATTTCTGAACTGGTCTCACTTTTAAACGCAGAGATAACTGCATCGGCAAAGCCTTGCCTATCAAACACATCAGTATCTGCTTGGCTATACGTTATGAGGTATGCTTTTCTTTTAGTGTTTCTTTCCATCACCTCACTGTCGGCGCTACTATCTACAGTAGTATTCTCTTCGTTACATGCCATCGTGAGTTTACTGTGATTCGTATATCGAAAATCTGGCAGTTTAAAAGCAAGGGAAGGCTTTCTATCACACTGTGATAGAGTACTCATATGACCGCAAATTAAATTAGCACCGTGATGCTCCAAGTGGACATTAAACCATTCAGAAGGTTTAGTCAAACAATGGCATAGATCTTTTTCCACAAACTCCTTACATTCTACATATCCAACAAAAAGTAACATTAATGACTGTGTTAATTGAAATTCGGCTAGAGAGTATAAACATGTATGTCTCTTGGTTTAATAGGAACTTACTGGCTTTACGGTAACGCTTGTTACTTCCCCTCCAGAAGAACGGCATATGTACAACAATCCAGTTTTCATTCTATCTATGACGTCATAGGTATGAGAACGGTACTACATATCGAAGAAACACTTATAAATTCGTAATCTACGATGCTGGTTTACTATAGCTGAGTAGTACTACCATACAAATTGCAATATATTGTTTCGTAACATATTCAGACAATCCTCGCCAAAATTAGTTGGAACACCAACGGTTTAGCCATCCAGGAGAATAACGTTATTCCTGTTTTACTGCCAGTGGATAACTCTCCTCTTCCTATTTCCCTTCCCCCCTCCCCCCATGAACAATGTTGACTTTTACGTAGGAAGTGACCATCTACCAGTCATTAGCGAAAATAACTGTCAAAGCGGAACAATCTCGTCATACTTCAACATTGTATCAGGGGGAGGGATGGAGAAGGAGCAAAATTCTGTTACAATGCAGTAGGTGTTCCAACAATTTTGGCGAGGATTGTAGTTAAGCCATCATGAATCATGTGAGCTGCCATTATGATTTGCCACGCTTTCGTACTTTTTGTTACATGTGATTTAGATATTGGTTCAATGCGACGAACATGAGTGCAGCATGATAGTCTCTAACCTTCTTACCTTATGTGGGGATATTACGAAATATGTTCATCTATGTCCCTCCGTAACAGACATTTTTTCATCTGCTGGTTTTTCCCTTTTACACTTAACAATCTACAAGTTAGTGTTTTCAGTACTCCTAACCAAGGAGGATAATCGAGAGGACACTCAGTTTAAAGCAATGTTTTGTTCATTTTTTGGGCCTTCAAAGTATCGATTTTCTGTCCGTAACGCAGCTCAATGTCGCATTAGGCCCCGGTTTAGGTTAAGCCGTATCTTTTGATTTCTTTGAACTTTATTGATCTATCGTTCGGTCACAGAACATGAATTTCATAACAGCAAAATTTAGCAACCACTAGCTTAAAACCATACCTCTGCCAAGAACTTCATTTGGACGACTATGGCGATAAACATACTTAGGGCTTAGATAAGTAATAAAATCTTTTCTCATTCGAAGAAAGTGTATTGCCAGAGAGTCGATTTTTGTCGGTTTCGGAGCGAAAAATGAGTTTCGGGGACGGCCGGATTTAGCTATGGTTTTGCTACCGAATGGGATATGTATGGGTGCTGGAACCCGATAGATTTTAAGACCTGCGGTATTCTCGATCAAATCTTAGCTTTACAATATTGGCGTGTTTTCAACGCTTTATTTTCCTTTGGCATGAAATAGCACGAAGAAAATTTAACATTCTGAAAACAACAAACAATATTGTGTTTTATCTTCTAGTATACAGAAGTAATGAAACTATTTGAGGCCTCGTTTACACTGCTACGGATAACATGAGTGGCCCGAACTCGCAAAAGTTCATTGTAAATGGTACAGTATGTTTCCTCTTAATATGGATTCACGAAGAGGCTCTGCATTAGAACACAAGTAGAGCAATGCCAAGGCCACCAGGGCACTAAAAATTGAATGAAGTAGCGAAACGTGGATTGGTACCTTACTACATTTAATTAAACTTAGAAATTTGACTAAGATGACAGTATCATCAGTTTGAGTGATGATGCCTCTCGTTTGAGTCGAAACGTTTAGTCTCTGGATATGACTCTAGGTTAACCCAGCGGATATGTATTAACTTTAATACATGAAAATATGCCGTTAATATAAACATCAAGGCGAAGAAATGTATCTGTTCCTTGTTGCGATGTTGGCTCTGTAGTATCATCAGCATCGTCATTTTGATCATCAAAATTTCTAATCCACCTTGTAAAACTGAGGCCAAGAAGGAATTTGGCTCAGAATTGTCGACAATATAGGATACTTCTGCCCCCTTCTGTTGGTTTATCTTATTCAGGAGATAGCAGAAAATTAATTAAAGCCGGATTTAGATCAGCTGGTGTCGTCCAAGCCATCGATATGGCACGTGCGAGTGAACGTTCTTCATTTGACACATACTTCGCATTACCTGTATTTGTAATTTTTCGTGAAAAAGATTATATTTCCATTGCAAAAATGAACTATCCTTTCTTGTTTATCCAGTATCTTTCACTTAGGTGCACTTACTTAGTACACAATTTCTCAAAACGTATGTATATTGAGGCTTAATTAATACACAGCTTAATATTAGCCGCCTTAATTAGGTAAGCGGTTTAACTTAGTGTATTACGGTACTCTGCATGTCGAAAATCTTCCAAGCCTTTCACTTTTTGGCAGTGCTTATTTTAGTCTTGGTCATACTTTGTGTCTTGAAGAACGACGGGAGTGTGGTTTAGGGAATATGGAAGTATGGTAAACTTTTTATAGTTCTGAAACCCTGAAGTTTCTTTTATCTTATTTAACCATCAGTTTCTTCGATAAATTTTTGCAGAACTTCATGTTATGCCAGACAGAACGTTTAACATCATTTAAAATAATGCGAAACAAAAGAAGATAATTCATCTAAAATTTTGGAGGGTCACAGTTCGTGGTCAACAAAAGTATTCATGCAGAGGTTGATCAAAGTTTAACATGGCATAGTGGGGTCTTGGAAAGTCTCTTTAGAAAAGGCACAGCTTATCGGCTTAGGACCCTGGAAAATATATTCACGAAGTTGCATTTAGAAGTTTTCTCCTTGTCTGTGAACGTAAATTTTTTCCTAAGCGAAAGTTGTTTGTATTGATTTTCCTCAAAGCAACTCCAATGCAATATGGTGTCGCTAAGAAGTATGGTCAATTTTGATACATCTACACAGCTTGTTACGTAAGAACAATTTTATATGAGTTCGAGCCTCAAAATTGATGGGAAATTCAGAACAAATTAATAACAAGCTGAAGTTGAAGCACTGTCGTAAAATGTACTTTGGAGAACGATACATATGCTTACCAATAACATAATGACACGACATGTAATTCCTTGTTAGCCTGGGGAGAATCGAGAGCTATGCCACTTCTCCTCTTTAATTTTCTGGACTTAGTTGTCCCTGGCGAAAGTAGTTACTGTGTTAACAGAATGTACTAAGAAGTTTGGCGGATATTATGCCTTTGTATAAACGTGTCTTTCATCTTCTGCTTATGTTATTAAAACAATAACTGTTTCATAGACATCCAATGTTGTCTTGTATATTGTCTAATATCTAAACTGCCTGCACCACAATATTTTAAGAACTTAAGAGTAATTCAGTCTCAGAATTTTGGACAAATTAAGAGCAGCCAGCTTTAACCTCAATTTTACTGGTTCTGGTAAACAAAGAGTGTAATTGGTGAATAATGTACTATTTCATGAAAAAGGGGAATCACTCTTTAGCATACAAAAAAAACATTTTCGTCCAATACTCATCAGATTGTGAAACGTTGGATAATGAGCAAAACATTTGAACCAACATATGCAATCAGACCTTCTTACACGATGAGTGTCCGACAGAAAACTTGTTGGAATCTCTACAGGCAGTTTTTTGGTTATATAAGAAATTGGCCTGATATAATTCCTCAAAGATATCATGAAATGAAGCTAGGTTTTTATAAATCTCAAAAGCCAAGGAGATTGCTGCCTCATGAACCTGCTCATGTTCGAGTAAGGCTTGTTTCTTCGCCACACCAATGTAAATTCTAACGACGCTTCGGGTGCGACCTGCAATGTAGCAGGTTTTCTGGTTTTCAATATAAAGACAGGTTACAGATACACGCTCTGTAATTACCGTTCTGTTGATTATATGCGTTGCCATCCATATTTGATAATAGTGTATTAAGGCCGAGCTTCATTGCCTAAGCACAATCTGCTAAAGGTGGCTCTCATCACGTTATTGTGCAACAGTGTACGGGTTGACTGCATAGCGCTATGGACATCATAACAGAGTACGATTTCGTGGTTCAAAGAAGATTATTGCTGAAACAACGAGATTTGGTGGATATTATACTCAAGAATCTTTGCAAGCACTTATGCCAACCTGATTCGAAGTACAACCATGCTACCTGTTTTGGTCATGAGTTCATTCTTCTAATGGAAGCTTGTAATAGGTTCACAGTCTACTTGCCTGTTATTCTTCATCAAGAGTCCTCAATACATGTTCATAATCATTCACCATGCTGTGTATTACTACAAAACTCTGGCTCAGTTTCTGAATTCATGAAAGGTTTCATTAATAGAGAACGGTTTCTGAGGTCTGATGGCATTAAAACAGTACTCAACATCCATTTGCGCAGAGCTTTTGATGCATATATGCACGGTAAGAGTCAGAAAAGGGTACGGAGAGAACATGGGTATTCAGCATTGTATTTGACGTATACAAATATTCTTCGAGTAATTTCAGACTATGGAGTTATTAATATAGAAATTCTTCCGGCGATAAGAGTGCAAAATAGTTTAAAAAGTTGGTTTTCGAGGGGCTATACTTGTTCACCATCGTATTTTCTTGCGAAGTGTAGTCCTGCAAATAAATTTCCCTCACCCGATCTTATTTGGACATTATCTTTCTTGGATCAAGAGCGAGAGATCGAGCATAAACACCAAAGGCTATTTGCAATGGCATTAGTATTTATTGATAAATTTGAATTGAAAGTCATCCAGCGGGAGGAAGTACTGCAGACACTCTTTAGGCTAGAAAACAATGACAATGGGATGTCAAAATCATTACTTGATGTTTTGTCATTCCTCGATTCAACGCTATCTTCTAAGTGTATGTACAACATTTTTGTGAAGGAGAGAGCAAATATGTTGCAGTTTGAAAACGAAGTGGAAATCATAAAAGCTTCCAATACTGTTCACCGCTACCTGAGACGCTTGCAAAGTTACTATAGTAGTTAGAGTTAGCCTGTTCCAGAAGTTGCATCTGAGAGCTGACCATAACGATGTGAGAACATTAGGCAATCATCCATTCCTGTAAGCTTGGTTGTATAGTCCTTTCAGAGCTTTTAATCATCAGAAACATATAGACTCTGGCACCTTTTTCAAACAGGGCTTTATTAAAAATTTGTCTCTACCTCAAATAAAATACAGAAAATGTTTTTGTTTGACAATGAGTATAATGGGATTATGGGTTCTTTATAATATCAATGTTGATAACATTTATGAGCAATTTACTCAGACGGTCTTTTAGTTTCTTAAATATTTCTCAGCTTCTTCTTTGAGTAACGAAAATCGAGGTCAATTTTTTGCAACCTCTCTCTTCTTTACAACTGCCTTTGTTCCATTGATATGAAGTAAGAAGTTATCTAAAGGCACCTGGTTACTCAGCAGTTCTCTTACAGACAAGCAAACTGTGTATATATTCAGTCGCACCACAAGGTGATTGTGATCAAATAAATGCAAGAAAATTAACCCTTTAAAGTTCAAAAGGCCCATGTATAGACCCCAAAGTATAAATTTTATCACGTTCCTTCTTGTTCATCTATATGGGCTGAAACGAGGTACGAGCAGTCTTGAAGTAGCAGTAGTTTTGTACTTTTCTTCATTTCCTCACTCGTTTTTCTGATAATGGTATTGTTGCATATTTTCCAAAAATACACGACAATGCTGTTTTTAGGTGAATGGGGTTTATTTCTTTCGGCATTGTTATTGCTGCATTTCTCCTCAATTCATATATTGAACATTGGGCAGTGAAGAATTGTAACCATCAAGTGGACCATTTATGTATCAGATGGGCAAAATTTTTGGAAGATTACAAATTCCTCTATGTATTTCGTGGTGCCAAGATATGGAAGTTATTATGAACTGAGTCTGATGAGCATAGCGGCCAAATGTTTGAGAATCCTGTCAGGTCTGTTTTCTCCCAACCTAATTGACCGATCATCATGCAAAATGGGCCTAGTCTTAGCATGTGTGGTCAGAATGCTGCATGACGATTGGTATATTAGGTTGGGAGAAAATAGACCTTACAGGGCTCTCAAACGTTTGGCGACTATGCTAGTTTGATGTCTTTCAAAGTTTAGTGTCTGTTATTGATTTTGATAATGAACGTACAGTATAAGCTGTCAAAAATGTATAATTTTGCATATGTATCACTTTCTCGACTGAGGAGCAAACTTGGTTCTAGAGCAAATGCCAAATATGTCGAATCTATCTTGGACTTAAATGGAGAGACGAAGCTGCATGTTTGTGCGTTGATTCATGATAGCCAGAGCATTGGCGACAACGTTTTAGTAGGAACTGTGTGCTGAGTTGTATTTGCCTCGTGTCACGGTATGCCATCTCATGAATGACCTCAAAGCGAGATCAACTGTACTGAGGAAGGGGGATTAATGTGAATGCAAGAGCCTTCATTCTATACTGGCTATCATATAATGCTTGTTTTAGCTTTTTACGTATTTTGAAAGAGAGCAATCTGTTATAGATATTCATTTTTATATGATACTATCATAGGAATAAACATACCTTCTCCTTTCAACTCAGAATATTACGATGAGTACTGTAGCAAATTTATTCACTACAGATTTCACGATCGACGCATTAAAATATCAGAACATATTCTTTATTTGCATCATATAGGAGGCTTTCGAGAACCAGAAATTTTAACACTCTACTTTTACGACGCCATTCAACTCGGCTGTCTACAACATCTACGACTTGCTGTCATGTTCTATACTGATTCAAACATTACACAATGCTACAGTAACTGATCAACATGCCCAGAGTACAGAAAAAGTTTCAGCCTTCCTCTGGCTGTAAAATCTTTACCATAAATGTTCCTCTTTTAAGAAAATCAAAACTAGCCAAGGTTCTCAAACTCTGCATTGTGCACTGAGGTGCATCTGCATCTCAAAAAATTTTATGGTAGAAGGGCTATGCCTTTCACAGTTAATGCCACATTAACTGAAAACTTTGTTGAAACTGGATTGTTGATTTAAATTACCAAACCTTCCTTAAATACGACATAGAAGGCAAAATCTTCCTCCGGCTCAAAGCCGTGGAGCCGTGACTTTTTCTGGATCCTAGATATGCCTGACATTTAATCATATATTTTCTGTAATTAACTTACATATTCTATACTTAAGCTATTGTATTTTAAATGTTTGTTGTAATGTTATGGAAATAGTGTGCATTGGAAACAGTGTGAACTGAATGTTTTTACTTTCGTAATGAATAGTATAAGATGAAATTAATATCATCCAATCAATCAATCAATCAATCAATCAGTCAATCAATCAATCAATAAATAAATCAATCAATTACTGGATTAGTACCAATTACCAAAACGACCACATTAGTATTTGATAAGATTTTGAAGTGAAAGCTTCTCGAAAAATGCCACAAGTTAGAACAAAGCATACATAGCCGTGATGCTGGCTTACTTGTTGCCCCAGAATTCTTACTTCATATTATCACTTGCATGCGTACAAGCATTTATTTTAATAAGCAGTCTCGGCTAAAGCTCAGTATTGAAAATTCCTTTATTGCTGATCAAATTTGAACACTCTGTATTCCTTTAGCTATTTCTTAACTGTTTACTTTCCTAGTACATAACATATATATTAACCTAGAGACAAGGAGATATAGGGTCATAAAGGGACTCGGCAGACGAGTAAGCATAAATAATTGAAACCCAAAGAATATAAGCGTTATTGAATCCATTTTTCTTGTGGAGGACAAAGCTTCTTTTTTAATTGAAGCATTCACATTCTTTAGCAGTCTCTGCTCCTTAAGCTTTGGCCTGCCCGAGTACTACGTTGCTTATAAAGACCTTGCGTAGACTTAACGTTTTTCCTCATTCTCAATACTCTTTGATCTGATAATAAGTGAGAGTTCAACTACTGAATCTTTACTTTCCAATCCATAGAATACTGCCAAATGTTCTAAATGGAACTATTTCGGTTATTTAATCTGCCTTGGTGAAAGATACTGGCAAGCAATGGCACTGCACCGGCATGTTGTCATAATCTCCATTGCAACTTGTGTGTGAATCGTTCCAGTGCTTGTATACAGTCTTCTCTGAATCCTGCTTAACCAGGATCTCTTGCTGTTTGAGTATATCTATAAGACACAATAGAAAAGCACCTTTGCATCCATTTAGAAGGGCTTTTGTAGAAAACGTTGATAGGATCAAGCCTTTTGTAGTTTTCGAAGCCTTTTAGAAGCACCAATACTTTGTCGCAAGTTGGTGGAACAATGATGTATGCTAGAAATAATAGAACGAGCAGCTGTATTCTGATTCTATAGGATCCCATTCTATTACCCTAATTCATATATTATCATTACCCAGAAAAGGGGAAAGGGGTTGAGCCTCACAGACCCCCTCTTTTATGGTCCTGGTTTAGACCATTGGAATAGTACTTAGGGAGTATTCCTCACCAGTTGCTTGAAGGTGATAAACTTTTTGACTGTATTCTTTTATTTCCTTGACGAACCTCGAACATCATGGACCAGGGTGGAGCTCAGAAAATGATCTGTGTCTACGGGTACTTGGTCCCAAATCCACATGCTTTTGATACTCATATATGGTACTACTAAACAAGACTTGGTTTTTAAGCTGTCATAACCCATACTCAAAAGCGCAGCTGAATTTCTCTACTATAGCCACCAATTTATCAATAGCGCAGTTGCCATTTCTGTTAGCATTCCGAGAATCACATACACTGTGTTAAAAACTGCTTGTAACTTCTGTGACCTAGCAGTCTATGAATTGCATTCTTTTTCTTAATTATATTTTGTTAAGTTTTCGTTCATTTTCTTCCCGAGAGGATAAACACGACCGTGCTTCCGACTTCAAAACTTGATAGGTGGTTCCTCTAAACAGCGCATCATAACATGAAATCACCAGTTTTTCACTTGATGAAGAACTTTCCAACTACTAACAGCAAAAGATGAAATAAATAGACTACAATAGAAAACAGCAAAAAACAATGGAAATCATTGTAAAATGGGGAAAAATTGAGCGTTGCATGGTTTTTTCTGCCATTTTCTCATCTATTTTTGACGACTAACAGAACTGACTCTTAAAATGGTGAGCTGAATTTGACATATATCACTAAAGTCCACCTTGTGGTCAGCCTCTACCTAGAGCCTAAGGATACTAGGTGTGTAAGTGTGACAATAGGCATAAGAACTGCTTATGCGTTTGTAGTAATAGACTATGGAATTAGGTTTCATCGCTTTTCATAGATTTACGTTGAAGCAACAACACATAAAGGGTACCTACTTATCTATATCCTACTTTTATATATACCTAAATGATATTATTATATATACCCTTATGTATAAGTACATCCTACCCTTATTTATATATTTCTTTGTCACTCTTCCCTTATATATCTTTGTCACACTTCCTTTTCTAACTGAGGGTGACTCAAGTATAAGTTGAAACGTAATAATCATGGAATTGCCATAGCCGATTTGGTCATAACCGAATTTGTGACTGGACTATGTCTAATTCTAGGATGTGTCGAACTAAAGTTTAAAACCAAAAATGAATTCACTGTTTGTCGTAGTCCTGGCTTTGAAATTTATTGCGAAACTGCGGTTCCCAACTCAAACGTAAAAGTAGATGTAGTTCTTTGCTGTTGATTATGGCGTGATTAGATTTCTGCTAGTGATATTAAAGACGAAATTGAATTCAAAATCCTTGGTGTTTACTTAGTTAGCGTTCTTGTAAATGATGTTATGAATTAATAGAAAAAGTAAACACTGCAAAAAGCATTCGTTTTTGGAAAAGGAAATTTGAATGTCTGGAGAAAAAAGATATGACGTCTTGGTGCCTCGATCATAGCATGCCTCGTATTGGTTACTGCTACTGGAGGAAAGAAGGAAAGAAGGTCACGAGTTCAAATCAATTGATATACTCAGTCTGAGTTAACTAGACATCAATATCAAGATACAATAAAGGATATGTTTAGCTGAAGTCAATCCTTAGATTCAATTTCGAGCCTTTGCTGATGCTGCGAGGAATGAATAGTTTTGGAGATATGGAAGAGGATGGAGAATCAGATTCTTCCAGTGCTTGTCGCAATGTATCAGTAAATTATGCTGCTGATATTGGGGTATCTCCAGAGCGCAGGGTAAGCCAAGATACTGACACAGAGTCATTTACTTACGAACATTTCCCGGTTGTCTGCCCAACTTGCAGAGGAGCTGGACAAGTACACGAAGGTAAGTAATCGGCTTCTTTATATTTTGTATTTTTATAGCTTTGAGGATGAAGGGAGAGACTAAATCCTAAACTCAGTTTGTTTACTGTCGTTACTTATGGTTTACTATTTTCTTCTTGTTCAAAGTATTCATCTGCATGTACATCTATCTGTACCTATCCACCTTATAAAAAGTAGACACTTTAGACAGGGCACAATGGAAAGTTTATCATTTTGAAGGAATTTGGAGTTAAAATAGTTGATGTTAAGCTTTTATATAAGACCATATCCCATCAGACACCCCTCTCACATTCTTTGCCTTTATTTAAAGGCTTACAATTGCTTAGAGTATCAGATGTTTTCAATTTTAAACTCTTGACCTTTGTTTATGACTCAATAAAAAAGCTGGCGCCAAATTATTTTCATGAGTATTTCTCTCTTAGTTCTACATTACATAACCATGCAACTAGACAATCATGCCGTAATGAACTTTATCTGATCCGTAAAAATACTTTTCGATATGGTTTGTGCTCAATTCAGTATATGGGGGCTAAGCTATGGAATGAACTTCCTAGGGAAATCAGAATTTCAACTTTTAAATCTCTATTTAAGAAAAATTTACAAAAATACCTTCTAGACATCATGTGAAACATTTTCCAATCAAACATTTAAAGGATACAATGTGAACATTTTTTAAGCTTTTATTGATTCGATTTAGAAAAACAGAAAAACAGGTAAGCGGGGCTCCCTTCTCGTTAGTTAACCTGCTTAGAGAGCTCCTCCTTAGAATTCAGCTATTTTTCTTGACTTTAAATATCTTTATAATATTGTTTTTTTCCTGTTAATATTGAAATATTGTAGTATTGTAATTAAGCAGAGTTTGTTTGTTAATTTTGTCGTTGTAATGTTGCTGTTGTTTAATTAGTTAGTTGAATTTGAATTTGAATTTCAATTGAATTGAATTGAGGGGAGAGGGAGGTCTTGAGAATTTAGACGTACCTTTTCTTTCTTTTACTCTTTCTGCAAAACACCATTGAATTATGTCAGCGTACAGTATGCGTTGTGGAATTCTCTATCTCTAGTGTTCTGTCTGCCAACAGGTCCTTCTTGGCATCCAGCTTCGCCAGATCTCTCTGTTGTCAGCCCTTCTTTTCATGTTAGCATACCCATCCTCTTTTAATTCACTTCTCATTCCAACCCGTTTTCTTCCTTTAGGTCTTCTTCCATCTATTCTATCCTCTATTACTTCCTTCAACAAGCTATTACCACGGACAATGTGTCCAATCCATCTCTTTTTAGTTTTAGTCATTCTATCCAACAGCTCTCTTTTTTTTATCTACCATTATCACAATATCTTCATTTGTTTTCCGTTCTACCCAGCTTACTTTTTCCATCCTTCTCCAGACCCACATTTCGACTACCTCTATCCTTCTAATATCTTCCGTTTTAAATTACTGTCTCCGATCCATACAAAAGAACACTCCAAACAACAGATTTAATAATCCTCTTTTTCACTTCCCGCCTAATACCTCTGGTAAGCAGTTCTTTCCGTCTGTTGAAAGCTGTTTTTGCTATTGCTAATCTTGCTTTGTATTTTTACTACAGTTACCATTATCTGTTATCAATGATCCCAAATAACAAAACTGTGCTACCTGCTTAATTCTTTCTTCATTTAAAACTACATTTACATTGCCACCACCTTGTTTGGAAACTCTCATAACTTTAGTTTTCTTTATGTTAATCTTCATACCATATTCTTTTGATACGTCATTTAATCTATTCATTATATTCTGAAGTCGTTGTTCTGTCTCTGCTATCATGCCCTGGTCATCTGCAAATCTTATATCTTTCAGCAAACTCCCTCCCACTTTTACACCCTCATTAACACCATCCAATGCTTCCACCATCGTCTTTTCTGCGTAAATTGAGAAAAGCAAGGGGATAAGATTCAAACTTGTCTCACACCTCTGCCAATGCTACTTGTATTTGTGTACTCATCTGCAACCCTGACTACTGATTGCTGCTTAGTATATAGCTCCCAAATCAGTCTCCTGTCTCGCCAGTCAACTCCTAGCTGTTCTAATGTATCCAGTCACGGGTTCAGATTAAAATCTGACGGGTGCTGAACATCACGAGTATGGGCGTGGTGGGCGTGGTCAGTTTGGAAGTAGGCTTTATGCAATGAGGTTATAGAACGAAATGTTTGATGATCAATCACATTTGTGTGCTGCAAAGTTTACCAGCCCTGTTCCAACAATTCACCTCAAGCTCTGGATGATGTTCAGTACCTGAAGTGATGGTTCTGCTTCTCTGCTTTTAGCTCAGAATTCAGAATGGCAAATCATCTTCAAATCTACAACAGTCTGTATCTAAATAGGTTTGAAATGTACATTGTTAATTCACTCAACCGCACAGAACAACTAGATCTAAACGCTCCAATTTATTTGCTGCTGTAACGAAACATATCGTATGACAGTGATGCAACACATATGGCAATCAGTCTATTTTCCTTGTGTACATGCCAACTACACGATAAACAGTGCTTAGGGACAATACACATATGACGTCGGTAAAGAGGAGAGGGGGTACGACGAGTTTAAGACTATTTTAGACGTTTGTTGAACTATCATACAGACATTGAAATATAGAACGATTCAAAATGAACCTTTCGATCATACGAGGTCATACTTTGAACTTTTGTACTATATGCTGATTGCAAGGGAAATGCTGCGCTAGAACATTATAGACCTTTAATTCGCTTTTGATTGGACACCTTCTCGATCGTATGTTATGTTCTTGTTTTTATTGGCTTATAAATGATGCTGGGGGCATGCCCCATGATTGGTATAAAAATATGTTAAAGTTTAGAATTAGAGCAGTGACGGAGATCAGCCGAACAAGTCGAAAATATAGAAAGCTACAGTGTCGTTCCAGTTTCTGCTGCCGTGTTGCTACGAGTCGTACTGAGGTCGTAAGTGATTCCATTTTTTATTTTACGTAGACCTCTTAAGAGAGTGTTGGTAGGACCTTAAAATACTTTGTCGTTTACCACGTTGTTGAGGGGGAGGGGGGAGTTTTGAGAATTTAGACGTCCCTTTTCTTTTCTTACTTTGTCTGCAAATCACAACTAAATTATGTCAGTGTACAGTATGCACTGTGGAATTAATGGAATGAAAACCGTTTCAGTTAGTCATTCATTTAATCATTTATCTATTTGCAGGGTTTTTTCTTCTATAACAACTCATTGCCATCATTTCCTTTTCGGCAACACTAACTAAAACGTGCAATAGCACGCTAAAATCGTATATCGATGTTGTAGATTGAAATCGCAGTTTTTGATGAAGATTAAGACGAGAGTGACGACCAAAAACAGACCACATTTAGATTATTTCTAAGATCATTTAGATCATTTAGATTATTATTAACAATTCCCTAATCATGTTATCAACTAAAGCAGAAGGATAGCAATTCTTAGCAAGAATAAGATTAATTTTAAGAAGTTCATCATGAAAATTAGTGTAAGATGAGCAGATATTAAAGGCACGAAAAATAAGGACACTAATCTCCCTAGTGATTTGTCTTTTATTATTATCTTTGCTATGTACCTCCTACATGTTGTTTATCACTATATTTTCCAGTGCTCCCTTTACGTCCTTTTCTTCCGCATCTTTCCTATTCGTCCACCCTTACTTTATATTTCGGTCTCATCCAGTATCCTCATACTGAAGATGACTCGAGCACGAGTCGAAACGTTTATGGTTACACCGGACTAGTCTTGGAATAGTCATTTTAAGTAAAATATCATGGAATAGTCGTCAAATAATCTAAATGTGGTCTGTTTTTGGTCGTCACTCTCGTCTTAAAAATCGTATATGTTTTAGAAATATGATATTGCTTGTATTTGAAGCCAGAGAAAATAGTTTATTGTAGAAAGGTCTCAACTGATGCCCGACTACAAGGCTAATTTAGAAAGCTCCCCTTCGAATAAGCCCTCCTATTGAATAAACCCCCAAGGGAAAGCCAAAAAATAAAATAAATCTCCAGGAAGCTAATTTAAGGACTTACGGTAACTATACTATCTTCTTTGTGACAAATTTTATTTCTTTATTGTTAGTTCTGATTACGCCTGTGTATGGATGGGGGGGAGTAAAGCCATTTAGACATCATAAAGGGGGTTAACGAGCAAAACTATGGTCGATAAGGGGGGAGGTCAGAAATTGTTGGTTTTTATTAGAAGTCATAAATGTATGGCCCCTAGGCCCAATGCTTCTCTTAACATTGTCTTGCAAAATCATAGAATTTCCTCAGTTGTATGACCACACTCATAGAATTCTTCTATGAGGGATTAGTAGTCTTTTAGGGTTATTTGAACATCATGTAAATAGATAACGTAATTTTGTAAGTCCGTTGGAGTGGGACAAAATCTGAGAAATGAATAAGCATCCCTGTGAAACTGACACAAACTAGAAATGTAACTACAACGTCAGTCACTTGGGTAATGTCATTATAAGAATAAAAGATCACATTTAACCTTCGTGAAGAAACGCCAGTATTGTTATTTACTTTTTTGGCGAGTTTTTGCTGAAAATCGCTCTTAACGCATTTATTGTAAGTCGTCAAATAGGCGCCACGGCGATTATTCGAATGTGGCGTTTATTTACTTGCTTCATTTCACTTTCATTTTATTTACAAATATTTATACATGAAATACCCTTCAGCTATAAATTTACTAAATAATCTAAATAATACAACAAATTATCCTAGATACAAGTAAAAAAGGAAAAATTACTATAAAACTAAGGCTGGTCTTCCAGGTTGTCGTGTTGGTTTTTTTTCAGCTCATTAAGTAGATTTCCAATTGTTTTTTGAAGTGGTTTAGCATGGGAATTTCCCTTATGTTTAAGAGTATTTCATTCCAAGTTTTTAAAGCTGACCATGAAAATCCTTTTTTGGCGTACTCTAGATTATACTTAGGAATCTGGATATTTCTGCAGAATCTTGTATTGTATCTGGAGTAGTCGGTTCTTAGGTGGAATTTGCTCCATAGATTTTCTGGACAGAGCTGGTTTAAGATTCTATAACCCATAACAGCACGGTCAAATGTTATATGTCGCTTAACTGTTAGGAGATTGGGTGTCCAGTTGTCCTTTATTCTTGCCCCATAGATCATTGAAATGGCTCTGTCCTGGAGGCGTTGCAGGGACTCTAGTTTTGAATTTGATAGATTACCCCAGATACCATCAGCATACCGCATATTACTTTCGACTAGGGCTCGATATACGTTGCTTAATGAGGACTGAGAGAGAATGTTTTTCAGCCATTTTAGGGATTCAAGACCACTACGGCTTTTATTGTAAACGGCTTTGAATTGTTGCTCCCAATTTAATCCTCCATCTACTATAATCCCTAGTGATTTTGTATTTGCTACCCTTTTTATTTCGAGTCCATTCAGTCTCAATTGTTCATGCACCTCAATCATACTTGTTTTACGAGGGTGTCCAATTATCATATATTCTGATGTTTTGGGATTTACACTTAATTTATTCCTACGCATCCACTCAGAGATATTTTACAATTCCATTTGGGCATTTTGGATTAGATCTTCGACATTAGTAGATTTTACAGTGATATGAGTATCATCGGCTTAGAGACCTGCTTTAGAGTTTGTCATTTTTCAAAATCGTTCAGGTATATTATAAAAAGAAGAGGGCCAAGACATGAGCCTTGTGGGATGCCACAAGTACCTGCTTTAGTCCCCGACTCAAAGCCATTGGCGGCGCAGTATTGTTTTCTATTTTCGAGATATGACTGCAACCAGTCTCCAGGAATATCTCGAATGCCGTATTTCTTCAACTTCTCACGCAGAATTTTATGGTTAACAGTGTCAAATCCCTTTAACAAGTCTAGGAATATTGTTAAATTTAATTGCTTCTTATATTAATCAAAAAGTGCGGTGTTTAATCGACTAGCGGCGCTTAATCGATCATTTACTGCAAGCATCTTCCTGAGTCACTCAGAAATTCTTCCTCGCAAAATCCCTTATAGTATTGTAAATTATTATAGTATTATAGTATTGTATATATCAGCTGATGATGATCACTAAATCCTGTTTAAAGTGAAGGCCAATACATTCCGCTTTTTGACTTGAAGCATGCCGGCTTCTTAATAAGGCTGCATAGTTCACAGGCCTCAATGAGTGGCATCAGACTTTTGTCAGTTACTTCCATGTTGAAATCACTAGTTATCAACACCCTTTCACAAGAAGCAACATAGTGGTATACAATTCTTGTAAGATTTTCAACAAAGTAGGCTTGATTTTATGAAGGATTCCTATACGGAGGCAACAATAGCCACTTCTATTTCCAAATATTTATATCTATAGGAACAATTGCAATATCACTAGGTATCTCAAGACTGTTAGTAAAAGATGAACCCAGCTTTGTCTCTACGATTACAATTATATCTACTTTGTTACTTATAACCCCAACAATTATTTTCTTTGTTTTTATAGAATTGATGCTTATATAGTGAATATAAACATTGTAACTAAGGCCATTTCTCACTCACTGCCAGTTTTCTTTCTTTCATTCTTTCACATTCCTGAATCACACACCTGGGACATCACCGTACGTCACTCCTGTCATCATACTCAAAGGTCATTCCTCTTCTGTTATCCTCCACGCAATCACCCCCACACGAATCCATGTAACAAACTACTAACAACCACCCAACCCTTCCTGTACATAGATCGTGTTTATCTTGGGTATTTCTTCGTTTATGTATATACCCATGTTATTTGTATTGTAAAGCGGAGTCACAGTTGAGTCAGAGTTGAGTCAGAGTAGATTCAAAGTACCGTCAACATCAGGGGGGATCCACCCGGGGGCTAGGGGGCTTGAGCCCCTGCCAGATTTCCAGGTTTAAGAATATAACATTCTTTCACTTTAACAAACCTTCTTACATATAGATACTACAGAGCACACTTTGTAAGTATCGCAGCTCTTTTGGATCGGCAAAATGTAGGAAAACAAATGTCAACAGAGCGTCTCTATGTATTTTGCTCACTATCATTGACCGAAATGTGTATTAGGAGTCTAATCTTTTGTCAGGATCTCCATCAAGAGACAATGGATATCCCGAGCCCCTGTGGTCTATAGAATACTCAATTTGATGGGGGCTCAAAGCGTCGTCGAGAAATTTACTTGACTGCACGTGACGAAGCAAGTCATCCAGTGTCCAATCGTTTGCAAGTATCTTGATCAAAAGACAATGAATATTCCGAGCCCCCTGGTAGGTAAAAAGCAATGTGTTTTAACATTGTATTCTACGGGCGAGGGGGGCTCGGAATATTGGCTGTTTTTCAATCAAGATACTAACAGATGATTGGGCACTAAACGATTTCTGTAGTCACGAGCAGCCAGTAAATTTCTCATGGACGCTTTGAGCACCGTTCAAATTGAGTAATCTACAGACCAAGGTGCTTGGAATATCTTTTGCCTTTGAATCATGATTTTATTTGATATCCGGTACGTCTTTGGGTGAATTACAGCCAGTAAAATGCACACAATGATAAAAAATTGCTAACAGGCATCTAGAACCAGAACCACATACCGGAGATTTCATGAGAGCTTATCAACTACGAGTTGTTTACTGAAATCAGTGCCAAGTTCCTATTTCGAAATAATCATTAGCTGCTTATGGATTAAAGTGTGAAGACAGACGAACGCATTATTGGTGAAGAAAGCTTTAGAGGTAAGCGAATATTAGTAACATGAACTCCGTGCTCAGACTACAAGAGTAGTGGGCCATACGTAGCATCACACCTAGCTTTAAACCAATGTATGAGGTGGAACATGTATATAACTATTGCACTTTGCTATACCGTTGATTTTGATACGTGGAGCTTCTGGTTTGTATTTAGGTTAGAGCCTTAGGAGCTTTGTGTCTGCGTTAAGGCAGGATGACTTAAGAGCCCCTTGTATCTGTAGGACCCTGTTTGCATTTTATTGTTGGCAGTGAGGGACCCTCATGACTAGTCTAGACGTCATTACTTGAGTCGAATCAGTTACTTGTACTGTATCTCAAAAGCCTACAGTCTGCGAATTGATTTGGTTCGACACAACTGCATGGTACATAAGTTAAATCTCGGTGTTGGATAGGGACCTCCACTTTGTTGTTGTTTGCTTCCTTTAAGCCTCAGTGACCCATGCGTAGTGTGTTAACAGAATCACGATGGGCCCCAGGAAGTCGATAGCATTAAACACTGTTTACCATGTAGTTGGCACGGCAACTGTAAAATGCAGGTCACCAGGTCATGTAAAATGCAGGTCACGCTGGCAGCCGCTTGCATTTTTATCAGAAGGCCATGCGGTTCAATCTATCCCATAAGGAAGCGAGGCTAGAGGCCGTCAATGAATCTGAAAATGTTTCGAGATGACAAATCCATAACTTTTCAGGCAGGGAGGATGCACGTTCATATCAAGATGCAATTACCAGATTGCCGTTTAGTTGCTCTGTAACTGGTAGGGCACTTAATGTTTTACAACACTTTTCTAGGAACCGTCTCAGTTAATATTTTATGGCAATGAAAATCAGGTATGTTGAACTTTGACCGTCGTGTCGTGATACAAGGCATTATGAAATCGAATACAATTTGCACCATGTTTGAGACACATTGTCTTTATAGGCATTTCACTCATCCCTAGATTTGAAAAATTTGCCAGAAAACATGGGTAAAAGGTAAAACTTGTAGCACTTTCACTAGCCGTTTCCGAAATTACTTTCGTCCTTTCGACGATATCTTGGAATACTTGAATCAAAAACAGTCGAATAATGCACTTCCAAATAAAATATTTCTAATCAATATGAATACAACCTTTCACCATTTGTTTCTACAAAACATATGTTTAATGTTTAAAACCAGTGTTCTAGACTAACCTCAACTCCCCCCGCGTCGTAAGCCATACACTTTTCTATTTTATAAGAAACCTGGCTCAAGGCCTAGTAGTAAAGGTTTCCTAACTGTTGTTCACATTCTTTGTTCTAAAAGTTTCTTAAAAGTTCCGTAAGTCGATAGAAAAAGTATCAGTGACAACGAAAGCAGAACGGAAAACAGTTTTTTGTATTGAGGTTAAGGACATAAAGATACTGTAGTGGAAACTTTTTTAAATCCGTAGAGAAAAGGGGAGATTGGGCTTCCGAAACTTTGAAAGAAAGCACATAAAGTTCTACCGTTTCTTAACTCTTTCCTTGTAGTTACAAATGCTTCTTAAATATTAATGTGTCTAGTACTAGGTTTCTTATAAACCTGTTTTCTATGATGAAAACAATCGTATAATCCCCAATGATCGATGCTTATATGCGTACGTGTGCCTCTCAAATTCTCAGTAGCATTATGTCCCCTCTTCATTTGTTCAAATCCCGATTTACATTATTTTTCCCATTTTCTATTCCCTCTCTTGACAATCAGCTATTGCTTGCAAACTATGTACAAATGAAAAATACAGCAGACGGCTGTAAGCCGTTCCCACAGCCTTAGCCACTTAAACAGTTCCGAGTAACTTCCTGTTTTGTGGCATGACCTGCATTTTACATGACCCGGTGACCTGCATTTTACAGTTGCCCTAGTTGGCATGTACACAAGCAAAATAGACCATTCTTCTAAGTATAATGATTGCCATGATATGTTTTACATCAATGTCACACGACATGTTTCGTTACAGTAGCTCCCTGTTAGCTCCCCCCGCGACCTTGAAATACCGGGTTGGCGTCCGGCGGGGGATAGTCTGTCTCATGGGTAGGAGGGACTCTTTAGCCTTGGTTGGCAGCCCCCCTAGAGATGGTGTCTCAATAAAAATACCGGTGGTTGTGGCACCTCATCACCACTACCCTCAAATGAGTGTAATGACTACAATAGATTTACCAAATAACGGCGTAAATGAGACCAGATCACAGTGTGAAGTCCTCTCGCCCGGCAGGTGTCCCATGGAGGAGCAGCGTTGGCCCGGTTGTCATCCTGCTACTGCTCCAAGGATCCAAAGAAGGAAATGGTGTCAATATGATAACAGGGCAGTTATGGAATGCTATTACCAGAGTGAACCAAAGCGGAATGGATATCGGAAAAGAATGCATAAGTGTTGGGTAGATAAAGGTATGTTTCCTGTAACTGAGCAGAGACTACTGGACCAGAAAAACAATATCATAAAGAGAAACTGGCTGACTGATCTTGAACTTGAAGAGATCAGAAGAAATATAGAGGCATTAGAACAAGGCACAATGCTTGAAGCAGCTGAAGCTGATGCAAGGGAAACTTGCAACATAGAGTTGCCAGATAGATCTAGTGAAAATGAGGAAATCGATAATAGTAATGAGAGCAATGTAAATGTAAATGAAGAAGAAAAGATACTAATCAAGAGACTGAAAGACATCTTATCTATCAATGAAAGAGAGAGATTACGATCTTTGAGAGGAGTAGAAAAGGGAAGATTACAATCTGTAGTCCAAAAGGTTGATACTGTACTTGGAAAAATGAAGACGGATAATATCACTGACGCAAATAACTTGATATATGCAGGTGCAGTGTTAGCTCAAGAGTTGCTAGGATTGAGGAAGACCTACCAGAATGCAAAAAGAGAGCCATGGTGGAAACGAAGACTTGAAGGACGAGTAAAGGAATTGTGCAAAGATCTTAGTCGTGTAAATATTATGATGGACGGACAGAAAATTAAGCAAAGACACAGGACCTACCTTCAGGAAAAGTATAAAATAAAACAGAAGGGAATTGCCACTGTAAAGGAAGAAATATCACAAAGAATAAAAGCAACAGTAGGAAAAATAAAGCGGTACAGCGATAGGATCAACCAATATCAACAGAATAGGACATTTCGGAACAATCAAGGTAAATTCTACCAAGACTTAAATAGGGGTGGAAAGCATGTGCAGAATGATGTACCAGATTTAGAAGCAGCGAAGAAATTTTGGGAAGGAGTTTGGGGAGCCGAGAAAGTCCACAATGACTCAGCTGAATGGCTTGAGCAATTTAGAAATGAAATGAGGAGACAGAGAGTAGAGCAAGGAGTGGTGAACATCACAGACAACAAAACACAGCACGTACTGAAAAAAGTACCCAACTGGAAAGCACCAGGCCCAGATGGGGTACAAGGATTCTGGGTGAAAAACTTCAGAAGCATGCACAAACCCCTTAGAAAACACCTAGAACAGTGCCTAGAAGTAGGTACACCTAACTGGATGACTAAAGGGAGGACAATTCTAATCCAGAAAGACAAGAAACAAGGAAACGCTGCCAACAACTACAGGCCAATAACCTGCCTGCCAATACTTTGGAAATTGCTGACAGGGGTAATTGCCAATGAACTGTACGAATACCTAGAGTCAAATTCAATGTTGCCTGAAGAGCAGAAGGGCTGTAGGAGAAAAACACGAGGCACACACGATTTGTTATATATAGATAGAATGGTATTAAAGGAGGTTAAACAGAGGAAAAAAGGGCTTGCAATGGGGTGGATAGATTATCGCAAAGCTTATGACATGATTGCACATTCATGGATTTTGGAGAGCCTAAAGGGTTTGGGAGTGAATAGACAGATAAGGGAGTTCCTCCAAGAAAGTATGAAAACATGGCAAGTGGAATTAACATGTGGTGAGCAAATTCTCGGAGAAGTGAAGATCAATAGAGGAATCTTCCAAGGAGATACATTATCACCTTTATTGTTTGTGACTGCATTGATCCCATTGACCCATATCTTAAGGAAGTCAAAGGCCGGATATGAATTTTCTAAGACCAAAGTGAAAGTTAACCACCTTCTGTTTATGGATGACTTAAAGTTGTATGCGAAGAATGAAAAATCACTAGATTCTTTACTTCAAACTGTTAGGATCTTCAGCAAAGATATTGGAATGGAATTTGGAATTGACAAGTGTGCCATGCTATCTCTGAAGAGAGGAAATATAGTTGCGTCAGATGGAATTAAGTTACCAGACAAGTCTTTAATTAAGTCAATGAAGGAGGGAGAAAGCTACAAATACTTGGGAATTCTTCAAACAGATCGCATATTGCACAAAGAAATGAAAATTGAGGTTGGAAGGGAGTATAAGAGAAGAGTACGAAAACTTCTAGAAACAAAGTTAAATGGAGGTAATCTTGTAAAAGGCATTAACACTTGGGCAATATCTTTGTTGAGATATTCAGCTGTATTTTTAGACTGGACAAAAGCTGAGGTGGAACAACTAGATAGACGAACAAGGAAGCTAATGACAATGCACAATGCCTTACATCCCAAAAGTAACGTTGATAGGTTATATTTGCCCCGTAAAGTTGGAGGACGATGCCTGTTGGGAGTAGAGGATACAGTACATATAGCAAAAGCGTCATTACAAAGGTATGTTAGGAGGAGTACAGAGAGACTGCTAAGTTCACTTGCTACCATAGAAGGTGATGAAGTTATTGAGCCAGACAGTGATCTGAAACAACAAAAGAGGATGGAAAGGAAAGAAAGCTGGAAAGAAAAAGCACTACACGGTCAATTTTTAAGACAGACTGATGAAATTGCTGGGGATGCCAGGTGGCTATGGCTAAAGCACGGAAACTTGAAGAGGGAAACAGAGTCCTTAATTCTTGCAGCACAGGAACAAGCAATCCGTACAAATGCAATCAAAGCATACATTGATAAAAGCCAAGAGCAAAGTAAATGCAGGATGTGTGGAGAAAGGGATGAGACAGTGAACCATTTGGTTAGTGAGCGTAGTAAGATGGCGCAAAGGGAGTACAAAAGAAGGCATGATTGGGTTGCCAGGAGAGTACATTGGGAGGTTTGTAGGATGTATGGCATCGAGGTAAAAGATAAATGGTATGAGCATGATACTGCTCCAGTAACAGAAAATAAAAGGTGTAAAATTCTATGGGATTTTAATATACAGACGGACCATATCATTCAAGCAAGACGTCCAGATATGATAGTCATTAACAAAAAAGACAACGCGGCTCAGGTAATAGACTTTGCTGTCCCACATGACAGCAGGGTGGACAGTAAAGAAATTGAGAAGATCGAGAAATGCCAAGATCTAGTAAGAGACTTGAAAAAGCTGTGGGACATGAAGATAGTGGTTATTCCGATAGTAATAGGAGCATTAGGAACTACCCCAAAGACGCTACCAAAACGACTGAAGGACATTGGCATCAAAAGTGACATCGGTGAATTGCAGAAAACTGTTATCTTACATACTGCAAGGATTCTTAGGAAGGTTCTGGAGGTTTGATCAGTCTTGTTGACGTCAAATCTATAGAAAACTTATCCATTGATTAGAACAATGTGCGATATCTTTTATAATAATATAATAATAATAATAATAATAATAATAATAATAATAATAATAATAATAATAATAATAATAATAATAATAGATGCGGCAGAAAGTGAGCGATTTTGGTCAACTATTTGGGGAAATGAGGCTCAACACAATAGGGATGCTCAATGGTTGAAGGACTTGAGAGAGGAGTGTGATAAAGTAAATCAGCAGGATATAGCAATAACTCTCGAGAGGGTGACTGAACGGGTAAAGAAGATACCAAATTGGAAAGCACCTGGACCTGATGGGGTACAGGGCTACTGGTTAAAGAAACTGACATCTCTGCATGATAGAATCGCTGAACAAATGAGTGAATTAGTAAACAACAGAGCCCCCTTGCCTGTTTGGATGACAACTGGTAGAACGGTATTGTGTCAGAAAGACCCAAAAAAAGGAAATGTGGTTGAGAACTATAGGCCAATATCCTGTCTACCACTTTTGTGGAAGTTGATGACAGGAATTATTGCTGATTATGTTTATCAGATGCTTTTAGAAAATGACATATTACCGGTAGAGCAGAAAGGGTGTAGGAAAAAGAGCAGAGGAACAAAGGATCAGCTTTTGATCGACAAGATGATTCTGAATGACAGTAAAAGACGACAAAAGCATCTTGCAATGGCATGGGTGGATTATAAGAAGGCTTATGACATGGTACCCCACTCTTGGATAGTCGAATGTTTGCAATTGGCACAGGTACCAGAGAATGTGACAACTTTTCTTCAGCGCTCTATGGTAAATTGGCAAACTGAATTACCTTCAAGTGGTACGTCACTGGGAAATGTAATTATTAGAAGAGGGATTTTTCAGGGAGACAGTCTTTCCCCATTGATCTTTGTAATTTGCATGATACCATTATCAAAGGTGTTGCGGAAGGCAAAAGCCGGGTACTTGCTTGGAGATGTGAAAATCAACCACCTGTTCTTTATGGATGATCTGAAGATATTTGGGAAGAACAGAACTGAAATCGATAGTCTTATATCAACAGTAAAGGTAATAAGCCATGATATTGGAATGGAATTCGGAGTAAAGAAGTGTGGTATTGCAATCATGAAACGAGGGAAACTAGTCGAAAGTGAAGACATAAACCTAGGTAATGGAGAGAGTATTAAGGCGATTGATCTTGAAGGATACAAATATCTTGGTATTTTAGAGGCTGATAAGATAAAGGAGAATGAGATGAAAGAAATGTTCTCAAAAGAATACCTGAGGCGCACTAAACTAATTATGAGATCAAAGTTGAACGGTAGGAACAAGATAATGGCAGTAAACATATGGGCAGTATCACTCATGAGATATGGAGCAGGTATACTTGGATGGAATACGAATGAACTGCAAAAGCTTGACAGAAAAACAAGAAAAATCATGACAATAAACAAGGAACTCCACCCAAGAAGCGATGTTGCAAGAATATACGTATCAAGAAGAAGAGGGGGAAGAGGTCTTATAAGTTGTGAATGTTGTGTAAGGGGAGAGGAAAATAGTTTGAGTTGGTACGTATTGAACAGTAGAGAGGTACTTTTGAGAAAGGTCGGGGATTCAGATATAGTTAATGTTGCTGAAGCAGTTGAACCAAATGAGTATAAAAGGTTTCATAGCCAGAAAAGAGAAGACGAATGGAAGCAGAAAATAATGCATGGACAGTTTTTGAGGGACAAAGAGGGGGTGGATTGGGATAGGTCATGGCATTGGATTGCAAAAGGAGATATGAAGGGGTGTACAGAGGCATTGATCTGCAGTGCTCAAGAACAAGCTTTAAGAACAAATTATACAAAGTTCTATATTGATAAGAGTTCTGAGTCTCCTATATGTAGAATGTGCGGGGAGAAAGCGGAAACTATTAGTCATCTAGTTAGTGAGTGTAGTAAGTTGGCCCAACGAGAGTATAAGAGAAGGCATGATAATGTGGCACGATACATTCATTGGCAGCTCTGTATCAAAGGAGGGTTTGAGAGAGCTGATAGATGGTATAATCAGCAACCTGAAGCAATAATTGAAAATGAGAATTACAAGCTCTTATGGGATTTTACGATCCAATGTGATAGAATGATTGAGGCAAGACGACCGGACATTGTGTTGGTAGATAAAATGAATAAAGAGGTCAAAATAATAGACATTGCGGTACCTGGAGATTCACGAGTAAAAGAAAAAGAACTTGAAAAAATGGAAAAGTATCAGTACTTGAGGGAAGAGATTGGACATGTATGGCAAATGAGAAGTGCAACAGTAGTACCTGTAGTGATTGGAGCACTAGGAGTTATATCTGACAAGTTTGAAAAGCATATTAAAAAGTTGGGAGTAAAGATTGCGATAGATGTTATCCAAAAAACAGCATTGCTTGGCTCAGCTAGGATATTGCGAAAAGTTTTATCTATTTAGATATCAGAAGAAAGGAACTTTGAGACCCTTGGTGACTTGTTGTCACCCGCTCTCAAAGCATAACACATTAGAACATTCCAGAAAACTTTATCTGTGATGGACTTGATGAACAAATAATAATAATAATAATAATAATAATTTTTTTTTTAAAACTTTGACATATATAAACTAAACATACAAATACAAATCTCTCTAATGATAGGTAATTTGCACTTGGCTGGCCTAATTACAGATAATGTTAAAAAAAAAACAAAAACAAAGAAGAGATACTATATATATGAACAAGCTAACGGAGGAAAGAAATCTGTTAATAAGAAAGAAGTTCCGGGTTAGTCCAGGGTTTGTTGCGCATGCAGAATATGTAATACGTTGTGCGAATTATTATATTAGTTAATTTAGTAATTATGAAGTTAGTGTGCCCTGTGTTAGTAGTTAGATCGTTACACATCTGAATAAACGAATCGCAAGATTGTCCAAAGATTCCAAGGGAACTTATGGACAAGTTCACAAATTTGACGTGACGGTATTTCGATGAAAGGTCATTTAGAAGGTAACGATATTTGGTAAATTTCCTATTAGCATTATTCTTAAGGTTCGTCTCAAAGCCGACGCTCAATTCAATTACGTACAGAGTATTACAAGAAGTGGAGATAAGCATGTCAGGACGTAGATCATCGCCAGTGATAAGAGAAGGGGAAAGATATTGAGGGAGGTCAACATAAAAAGTGCAGTGATTCAAACATTGCAATGATGAGGCAAGGAAGTTTAGGGCAGAGTCATGTCTCCATGTGAAGCGGCCTTCGTTGAGATAAGTTTTACAGCCTGCAACAACATGGAGAAGAGACTCTGGCTGGAAACAAAAGGAGCAGTCAGACGTTTGTGAGAGATTCCACAGCGTGAGATTTTTGCGAGTTGCGAGTGTGTTGTTAAGATACCTGATAGTAAAGTTGAAAATATTTTTAGGTAGTTTACTTTGAACAGAAGACCAGAGAGAATTTGTAGCTTTCAACGAATGATTGAGGAGGAAAGTAATGATAAAGCCTTGTGAAGTTAAGTTAGATTGAAGCTTTTCAGTATGGTTTTGGCGTGCTGCCTTTAGAACTTGCTTTGTGTTTCGGTATGCATCATATTGTATGTTCATACCGAAGCTAGCAGTTTTCCAGAGGGATTTTATTGCATCGTTTGATGATGATTTCAGGGTAGACCGTAGGACAGTTTGACATTGTTGGAATTTAACAGAAGGAAGAAGGAGATTCAAGCCAAATTGGTTTCGAGGAAGACTAATGCCGCTGAGGGTGGCGCTAATTGGAAGATCTAACCATTGTCTAATGAATCTTATCACTACATTATCAAGATTTTCAATGACCCAAGTCTTGGAAAGATCAGCAACAGTTAGATGCCAGGATAGCTTAGAAAGGACGTAGCGGTGATAGAGGAGAAGCCTGTTTTTTTGGGAAGGATGCGTAGCGAGTCGATTTGTTTCAGCATGTCGAGAAGAGACGATTCAAGATGGGTTTTGTGTTTATCATTGTTCATTTCAAAATAATAATAATAATAATAATAATAATAATAATAATAATAATAATAAGGTTTTAAAGACTGTTATAGCCGGGGTGGTTTTGGAAGATGAGCGTCCAAAGCCTATAAAATGCCCCAGATGGCTTGTGTAACTTTGAACACCTCTGACAGTCATGTCCAGCTCCTGGCCTTCACGTGGCGAAACCGTTTCGAACTAACAGGAGAAGGGGCGTAAGGCGAATAACTGGCGCCTTTAAATAACCGGTGCTTCGGGTAGGGTGGACTCGTTAGCTTTGGCCAGCAACCATTCTAGGAGAAGGAAAACTCTGATTCTAAACCAGGGTAGATAGGACTCTTGAGCTTTGGCTACCTATCTAGTGGAGGCAACACGAAAAATGATACCCGCAACTCAAGGTGTTAACCGTGCTGAGGAGTGGATGGCCGCTGCGTTATGAGGTCACAAACGGTGCCTGATTGGACGTGGCGAACTCAATCAGTAATTGCCTTACCCAGAGAGCTGGGCAACTCTGGGTGGACTTCACTTTACCCATGCTCAAAACATTTTACTTATATGGGAGATTTAGATAACAATCAATTTCAATTAACCAACGAAACACTTGAGGACGACAGAGCACTTCAGAGAATTACAGTAACAGGATCAATTCCAGTTGTCTCAAATGGAGAAGCTCGAGCAAAACATCATTTATCAACGTACACGGAAGATGAGAAGAGATGGTTGATTAGAATAGAAGATGAAGAAAGGCAAAAAGGATCAGGATTCATGCAAAGGATGAAAGTTCGATGGGATCAACAATATCCAGAAAGGACGAATGTTTCTAAGCAAAATTTAAGGGACAATGCAGCAAGATTTAGGGCTGAGATAAAAGAAATAGGAATGGTAGAAAGCGTAAGTATGACCATAGATGCAAACGAGAGGATAACAAATAAGGCAGCAGAATGGACAAATGAAATGAAGTTAAATTTACTTAGGATAGAAAAAGTAGAAAGAGAAAAAGGAAGAGGGTTTATGAAAAGGATGAAGAAGGCATGGGATCTGATTTATGAAGATAGGCCATTAAGTGCACAATGTTTAAGAGATAATGCAGCCAGATTTCATAATGATAAATCATTAATGAATTTGTTATTAGTTAGAGATGAATGTGCAGCATTGGGAGAATTACGAGAAGAGACTGAAATTGATAGTGATTTGAATGGTCATACAAACAGAAGTGCAACTATAGATAGTATTGGTAACGAAGTCGGGGAGGTTGAAAGTGAAACAGTAGATCACACTGAAAAGTATGGAAATCAAGGCGAAGAGAGCAATGAACTTGTAGATATGAGAAGAACATTCATGGAAACTTTACAAAAATTAAAAGTTACTACGAATAGCCATATAGAAGAAAGAGAGCGGCTAATGAAGCTAAAAACTAAGACAACAAAAGTCGAGTTTGATAATGCAAACAAGATACTAGAAAACTATTTAGGCGAGACAGATGACATATGCAAAGTTATAGATGCAGTATATGCAATGGGCAGAACAATTGAGGAAAGGTCTGGTATAAAGAGAGAGAAAGGAACGAAAACTAAGCAAGGTAGTTGTATGAGAATAGTCAATAGGGGTGGAAATAGAAGGATAAAGAGGAAAGAGAAGCAACTGAAGGAAGCAAGACAGATGGTGGCGTGGATAGGAAATGAAATTTTTAGGCAAGATAAGAAACGTAAAGCTACAAAAAAAGAATTGAAAAGAGTCGCAAAGGTAATGCAAAAAGCACGTAGTTCATTAAGCAATAAGGCAAGTTTACTGACAGAGAAGGAACTATGGCTTGATGAATTAAGATATAGGAAAGCTGAATTGAATAAGGTAAGAACAAGAGATGCAAAAATACGGAACAATAGGATGTTTAAAGAAGATGAGAGAAGATTTTACAGGAATATCAATTGTATAAACAATAAGAAGGGTGTAGTTCCAGACATGGAAAAATTTGTTGCTTTTTGGGCTGAAATATGGGAGGACGAAACCAAAACACCACATAAGAAATGGATGGACAATGTCTCAGAGAAGATAAAGGCAAAAGTGCAGCAGGTAGAGGACTTAGTCATCACAGAAAGGACATTGTATGAAATCATAAGAAAGAGAAAAAACTGGTCTGCTCCAGGAGTGGATGGGATACAAAATTTCTGGTGGAAGAAGTTTCGAGGAGCATGGAAATCACTAGTAAAATGTATGAGCAGTTGGATAACAAATCCACAACGGATACCGGGATGGCTTACACTTGGGAGGACAATTCTACTTCCAAAGACAGAAGATTTAAGTCACGAGAAAGACTATCGACCAATCACATGTCTGAATACCTGTTATAAGATTTTTTCAGGAATGATAGGAAAATATATGAAAGCTCATGCAGATACGAATGGAATGTGGGATAAAGGACAATTGGGGACATGCTCTGGGGTGTTGGGAACAGTAGATCAGCTTTTAGTAGATAATGCCATAATGGATGAGGTGAGAAATAGCAAGAGAAATCTGGCGGTAGCATTTTATGATTACCAAAAGGCATACGATATGGTGAGACACGATTGGATGCTTAGAGTGTACGAATGGATGGGTATACCGGCCAGCATTTTGAATGTCTTAAACAAGTTAATGTCTGGATGGAAAACTAGGTTGGAGCTTAATGAAGGGGGTAAATTGCAAGTTAGTCGTTGGATTAAGATTTCGAAAGGCTTTTTACAAGGAGATAGCTATTCGCCAGTTGGCTTCTGTTTAACCGAGGTACCGGTAGCAATGTTTTTAGAGGAGACAGATGGCTATAGGATGGGTGCGGCCGGAGAGAGAATGATTAAGAGAACACACAGCTTATTTATAGACGATTTGAAGGTGTACCAGGAGAGCCATAAAAAACTGGAGATAGTTAATGAAATAATCGTGAAAGTAAGCAGTGACACAGGAGCATGCTATGGAGTTAAGAAATGTGCTGAGGTAGTGTTTAAGGATGGGAAAATGATCAAAGGAATGGGACTGGATATATTGCAAGAGAAGATGAGAGCACTGGATCCTAATGAGAATGAAATTTATAAGTTTTTAGGCTGTGAGCAAGGAGATAAAATTGATGTGAAGAGAGTGATGGAAAGAGTCAAGAAAGAGGTAAAGAGAAGGACAGAACAGCTTGTAAGCCTTAACCTGAATGATGAAAATTTAATGAAAGCCATAAATTGCAGAGTGATACCAGTAGCTGGATATATTATGAATGTTTGTAATTTACGAAAAGGAGATTTAGAACAGTTAGATAAGAGTGTAAAAGCTATTTTGAGAGATAAAGGTTTCCATGGCAGACAAGCTAGTGACGAAAGACTGTATATGAAAAGAGTAGATGGTGGAAGAGGACTAAAAAGCTTTAAAGAGGTTTATGATGAAACAAAGGTACGGGTAGCTTGCTATATGGCTACGTCAACAAATATATGGATAAAAGCAGCTTGGGAATACGAACATGGAAAGGAATTTACATCAATTAAGAGAGAGGCGGAAGAAGTGATGAAGAAGGTACAGGAGGATGTGGAATTTGGGATAGGAAGCGTAAGGATTAGGTCTGAACATCATAAGAATTGGAGAGCTGTATGGAAGACGCTAAAGAAGATGATCAATGATGGGACAAAGCGAAATAAAGTTGACAGTTTTAGGACCAAGATTCTGCAGAGCGAGATACCATTAGGATTTGACAAGGGTGATTATGGGTGGTTGAGGTGTAATTCAGACCCTAGGAAGACGGCTTCGATTTTCAGTCTGCAGGAGCAAATGGTGGAGACACGATCATGGAAGAAACTGAGAGGTTTGATTAGCGAGGACTGTTGTAGACTTTGCGGAGAGTATAGAGAGACTGTACAGCATTTGCTAGCTGGGTGCCAGAAGTTGGCAGGATTTGAATACGTTAGAAGACATGACAAGGCCTTAAAAGTTCTTGCAGTACAATGGTGCATTAAGAATGGATTGCTGCCAGAAGGAACAAAATGGTATGAGGAGAAATGGGAAAAAGGAAAGGTCATAGAACGTGGTGGAAAGAAACTACTGTGGGACTGGGAATATAGAATGAGAACGACTTGCACTGCTAGACGGCCAGATCTGACCCTCGAAGATAATGAGAAGAATGAAATATATATTGTAGATATGGCATGCCCTAGCGAGAACAACAAAGTAAATAAGCGGTTGGAGAAAATTCAAAAATACCAGCAGTTATGTTTCGAATTAAGAGAGAGGAGAAGTTCGTACAAAATACACTTCATACCAGCAGTTATAGGATGCTTAGGCGGGGGAGTTGGACAGTTGGAGGAAGATTTGTGCCAGTTAATACAGGACAGTAATGAGCGCAGTAGAATAGTATCTGAAATGCAAAAGACTGTGTTATGGGAGAGTGAAACCATCGTTAGAAAAGTGTTTTCCGGATTGATATGACTGTTTTGTAAATAAGCTACCAAATTTTGTTAGCCTTTTGCTCTCTCTCCCTTTCTCACTGTTTGGCAAGCTTTAGTAATTATTCTTTCGCTAAATCCACGGACCTTACATTTTTTTTTTTTGTTTTTACTGTCTCTGAACAGAGATTAGCGGACCAGGTAAGAGCTATTAAGAATAATGGATTTTTGTCAAACATTGAGCTAGAAGAGATAGAGGGTAATATAATGATGAAAGAAAATAATAGCACTAGTCAAGAACGTATTGACATAACTGAAAGTAGTGAAGAGATACATAATTGTATTGGAAGTGAAGCACTCGGTACGGATCGGTCAGACATTTACTTTGAGAGTGACGCAACTGTCAGTGATGAAGAGATAGAAATTCTAAATTTGATAAAAGCTAAGATAGAAAACCCCAGCTCTTTAGAGTCAGTAAATTTACGAGCAATGGACCGAAGGAAAGTAAAACAGAAACTGGGCATCGTGAATGAAGTGATTGACAAAGTAATTAGCAGAGATATAACAGAAACAAACGTACTTATATTAGCTGCCGCAAATGTCGTGGCTGATTTAGTTAATAGGAAGAAGAGCCAGAAAAAGAATGCCATTCCTGTTTGGAAAAAGAGGTTATTGAGACAGATTGCTGAAATACGAAAAGATCTATCAAGAGTTGAGAAGTGGAGAGATGGAAGGCTAAAATCAGAAAGTCTGAAGGGCTGTCTAGAGGGGAAGTACCATGTTTGGAGAAAGGGTTTTGTAGCAACTGTGGAAGAGTTGAAGCAGAGAATAAAGACAAAGACCACCAAGATCAAGAAATACGAAGAGCGAAATAACCAATATATACAAAATAGATTATTCCAAACCAACCAAAAACTACTATTTGAAAAAATTGAAGGAATTGAAAGGAATAATGACATAAGACCTAACGCACTTGAAAGCAAAGCATTCTGGAGTAACATCTGGTCAAAAGATGTAGAGTACAACAATGAAGCAAGTTGGATAAAGGAGATTGAACAGCACGTAGAGAGTGTAGGGAAACAGGCTGATATAAAAGTTACATTGCATAGCTTACAATTACAACTTAGAAAAGTCCCCAAATGGAAAGCTTGTGGCCCAGACAAGGTGCATGGTTATTGGATTAAAGGTTTTACAAAGTTGCACCCATTGATGGCAGCACAGCTAAATGAGTGCATTACCATAGGAGAGACTCCATCGTGGATGACTAGGGGTAGGACATGCCTGATTCTCAAAGACGTGAAGAAAGGGAGTGACGTTACCAACTTTAGACCTATAACTTGTCTTCCTCTTATGTGGAAGGTATTAACGGGCATAGTGAGTGAGTCGGTATATCATCATCTTGAAAGTGAAAAGTTATTGCCAGAGGAGCAAAAGGGTTGTAGGAAGAATAGTAGGGGAACCAAAGACCAACTAATGATTGACAAAATGGTGATGAAGAATTGCAAAAGAAGGTTAACAAACTTGTGTGTTGCCTGGATTGACTATAAAAAGGCATATGACATGGTTCCTCATTCCTGGATACTTGCGTGCTTACGTATGTTCAAATTAGCAGATAATGTCTTTAATTTGATAGAAAAGTCAATGAGTTCTTGGACCGTTGATCTGACATCAGGAGGAGAAATGCTTGGTCAGGTTAAAATTAAGAGAGGCATCTTTCAAGGAGACAGTCTATCACCTATACTCTTTGTATTGACTATGATTCCATTGTCAATTGTTCTCAATAACTTGAAGGTTGGATATCTGTTAGGTCGAAACAGGGGGAAACTAAATCACCTCTTGTTTATGGACGATTTGAAATTATATGGGAAGAGTATGAGTGAATTAGATTCACTGGTTGAAGCAACCCGCATATATAGTCAGGATATTGGTATGGAATTTGGAATCTCTAAATGTGCAATGCTAGAAATGAAACGTGGTAAAATGGAAGCAAGTAATGGATTAGAGTTACCTTCGGGAGAGATAATTAAGGCATTAGAGAGTAGCGATGGGTACAAATATTTAGGTATAATCCAGTGCGACACAACAATGAATAAAAACATGAAACAAATCCTAACAAAAGAATATTTTAGACGAATAAGAAAAATTTTGAAGTCGAATCTGAACGCTGGGAATACGATCCAAGCAATAAATTTAAGAGCAGTCTCTATAATTAGATATGGGGCAGGAATTGTAGACTGGCGAAAAGCAGAGTTACAGCAAATGGACAGAAAAACCCGTAAATTACTAACGATATATAGAAGTATGCATTCCCAGGGTGATGTAGACAGGACTTATATGAAGAGAAGTAAAGGTGGACGAGGATTGATAAGTATTGAAGAGTGTGTGATGCTTGAGTCAACCAGTCTTGGTTTCTATGTAAATGGAAAGGAAGAGGTGCTACTACAAGAAGTTGTGAAAGAAGGTTTCATGGGTGAAAATGAGAATCCCAAAATTTTGAAGGACAGATTGCGTAAAGCACGAGAAGAAAGGTATAACAACAAATCATTGCACTCAGTTTTTTTTAGAGAAACAGAAGAAGGAAGAGACGAAAATAACAGTTGGCTATGGGTTAAGAAGGGGTATTTGAAGAAGGAAACAGAAGGGCTGATCATGGCTGCTCAGGATCAAGCAATAAGGACAAACTGGATACGGCATAACATTGATAAAGAAGACATTTCACCATTGTGTAGATTATTTGGTGCAAGAGCTGAAACTGTAAGCCATATAGTGTCAGAATGTAAAGAGTTGGCTCAGACTGAATACAAAAAGATAAGACATGATAAAGTTGCTGCTATACTCCATTGGCAGTTTTGTCAGAAATATGGGTTTCCTACTACTGCAAAGAGCTATGAGCATTTTATAGACAAAGAGATGACTGTCCTAGAAAATGAAGAGATCAAGCTGTTATGGGATTTTTCTATCCAAACAGAAATGAAAATAGAGCATAACAAACCAGACCTAGTTTTGCTGGATAAAAAGGAAAGAATCTGTTACATTATCGATGTGGCTTGCCCTTTTGATACGAGAGTAGAGAAAAAGGAGAAAGAAAAATTTGAGCACTATACCGACTTGAAATATGAGCTCCTCAAGGTTTGGAACACGGAAGTAACAAAAGTGTACATAGTACCAATTGTCATTGGCGCATTAGGAATAGTCATAAAGAATATTGTCAAATATCTAGAAAAGATCGATTTCAAACCGGGACTAGAACCATTGCAGAAAGCTTGTTTATTGGGAACTGCTAGAATCATTAGAAAAGTTTTGGATTACAATCAATAAGATGATGTTTTAGAGAGAAAGACCTACGATCTATTATCTCAAGCAACGGGAGGTGGCCTGATAATAGACAAACTACTGGTATAACATCAGAACCATGAGAATAGATATAATAATAATAATAATAATAATAATAATAAAGGAATACAAACGTCGGCATGACAATGTGGCAAAGAAAGTTCATTGGGATCTTTGTAAAAAGAATGGGTTAGAATGCACAGACAAATGGTATGAACATGTCCCGGAAGGAGCAGTGGAAAACGAAGAAGTGAAATTGTTGTGGGATAACAATGTGCAATGTGACTACGTGATAGAGGCAAGAAGACCAGATATAATTATAGTTGACAAGAAAGAGCACAAGGGATTAATCATTGATATTGCTGTACCAGCTGATGTAAATGTAGGAGAGAAAGAAAAGGAAAAAGTAGAAAAATACCAGGACTTGAAGAGAGAGATCGCAAGATTGTGGAAACTCAAACGTGTTGAAGTTGTGCCTATAGTGATAGGAGCTCTTGGATGTATCACCAAAGAGTTTGACAGATGGATAGAAAAATTAGGGATAACATGTAATGTTGGGGTGATGCAGAAGGCTGCTTTATTGGGAACTGCCAGAATTTTGAGGAAAGTGCTAGAAATATAGGAGAGAGCAAACTCTATTAGCCTTTGGTCATTTGTTATGACTCGCCTAATAGCAGAACTGACGGCAATAAGAACAGCCTGAACACAATGTTTAATATAGAAAATAATAATAATAACACGATTATTTATACAGGGTAGAAACACTTCAGCATATAGTTGCTGTTATCAACGTGTGTCCTGTGAAAGTAAAATAAGCTAAAACTAATAAAGGGTCCCTAGTTACAATTTTACAATGAAATAGAAATTTGAAAAGCATATAAAAGTGGTATAAAAGTTGAAAAATAAGTTACAACAGTTGACTGAAAAGGCCCAGTCATGATTTCTTGATGTTGCTCCTTGATGTTGAATTGTTTGATTTAAGTAAAATAGGCATTGAGGCTCTTCTCATATTCGATAGCATTTGCAATTGATCTTATTTTTAGAGGCAGGTCATTGTAGATCATTGCGCCAGTGTAATAAAACGACTTGCGTTCATATTCAGTTCTAATTTTTGGTAATTTCAAGCTGTTGTTAGCATTTCTTGTATGTTTGCCATGATTCTGTAAGATGAAATGATCTTTGAATGTGTGACAGATGTCTTTATCAATGCACTTTCTCACGAGTTTACATACTCGGATCTTGTTCGTATTCATCACTGATGGAAGCCCGTCACTATTTTTTTCATTGCCATAAACAATCCTGATGGATCGCTCATGTAATGCAGTCAACTGTTTAACTCTGGGTTCAGACGGATTCATTTGCAGAGCACCACAGTAGGTAAAAACAGGCAAGATCATAGAGCAGTATATTTTTTTGGCTGATTGTAAGTCAAGATGTTTTCTTAGTCTGGCCAGAAGCCTAAGTCTTCCTGCTGCTTTCTTGTAGGATTTTTCAAAATAGCTATTAAGATCAAGTGAGCTGCTCACATATACACCCAGATACTTGAACTCGTCGGTGTTTCTTATTGCAAATCAATCAATGTGCACTGTCAAAGACTGACTGCATGCTTAACCGTTTTGCAGTCCCAAACAAAAGAGCTTCAGTTCTACCCTTCTTCATGTTAATGATAAGCTCGTTTTCCTTAAGCCATTTCGAGATCAAACCCATATCCTCTGTAAGACGTAGCTGGACATTTTTCAAGTCCTTATCAGCGAGATATATGACAGTATCATCTGCATATTTTACGATTCGAGAGTGCTGTAATACACTGGCGATGTCATTAAACAATATAACGAACAACAAAGGGACAAGTATCGACCCTTGTGGCACTCCAGTGTACAAATCTTGTTCATCGGAGACATGGTTGTTGTAACTTACTACAGCTTTTCGACTAAACAGATAGTCTTTGAACCAAGCATACTCTATCCCTTCAATTCCATATTGAGGTAGCTTTTCCAGCAGCGTAGAATGACTCACTGTGTCGAATGCCTTACTTAAGTCAATGAAAATGGCACCTACTAGTTTACCGCTATCGACACTTTCGCGGATGTTATCAAACAAGTGTATTGCTGCAAGCTCTGTAGATAACTTTGGCCTGAATCCAAATTGGAAGTCTGAAAGCAGAGAATTTTGATCTAAGAACTTGACTAGTTGGAGATGAATTGCCTTTTCAATAATCTTTGACATGACAGGTAGAATGGAAATAGGCCTGTAGTTATCCATGTTTGAAGATGGACCAGACATATGGATGGGTATGATCTTTGCTTTTTTCCAGTCCGGTGGAAAGATTCCTGTTTTAAAAGATAGGTCTATTAGGTTAGCAAGCGGTGCAGACAAAATTCCAGCTGAATCCTTCAGTAGAAAAGGTGGTAAATTATCTAATCCAGTTGCTTTATTGCGCTTGATCGTTTTCAATAGGTGCTCAACTTCAGGTTCTGAGACTGACTGGAATGTGAATCTTTTCTCTGTCTTCCTTTTTATTCCTATCGGCTTTCTCCATGCAAAGCTACGTAATGGAATTGCAATTTCTTTTAACCTCTGAACGGCACTTGCAAAGAATATGCAAAACGCATTAGAAATAGTTGCAGGGCTGCTTGTTTTCACCCCATCTATTTCAAAAGATCGTATATACGGTTTATCCCCACCCTTGGTGGGATAAATTGATTTAAGTATTTTCCAAAACTTCTTGGGGTCATTAGAGTTTTCTCTCAGCAGATTTCTATTATAAATGGACTTTGCTTTTTGAATAGCTTTGTTGACTTTATTTCTTTTCTGCTTATAGGCCAAAGTATGAGCCTCACTGTTTGTTTTCCTTGACTTGGGGAGGAGCTTATCCCTTTCATTCATCATAGCTTTCAAATCGATTGTCAACCAAGGTGCTGGCTTGCCTTTAATTTTCTTTGTGATCAGCGGTGCGTGCTTATTTAATATATCAGTGAGATTTCTTTTAAGAAACCCCCAGGCATCATTTACTCTCTTCAAATTGTAGAATTCGTCCCAATTGATTTTTCTCAAATCATCACATATGGCCTTTGGATTGTAATCTTTATAATTGCGGCACGTTATTTTCCTCGGTTCGTACTTAGCAGTGTTGATTTTCTGTACACATCCAACCATTTCATGGTCTCCAATCCCCATCGGGATTACGTCTGTTGCAATTAGATTCTGTGGGGGTATCTCTGCCTCCGTGGGGTGGGGTCTCTCTGCCTCCGTGTTCTCTGCACGTTAAATAGTGATACACACCAGCAACCGTTCTACAAATCATGTCACTGAACGAACAGCCGCTTATAGAATCCACCTATACATGTTTCTTTACTTATATACTCAATGATTATATTCCTTGGGTATTTTATTCTTCGTCTGCTCTCATAGTTCAAAGCAATCCTGATCGGGTAGCAATTCCATTGTTAGTTACTTTATCTTCCACTCCACTCATTCATTCATAGCGTGTTTTTCTACAACTCATTGCCATCACTTTCTCTACACTAACACCAACAACAAACTAATATTATATTGCGTCATACCACCTTGCCCTTTGCTTAGGCCTATTTTTATACTAGCTTTCCTTCTAAACTTTGCCATACCTAATCTAGCACTTCCTTTCCCACACAGGTTTTGTTTAATTCATCTTTTCGCGTAATTCCGGGGATCAAATGTATATAACAAATTGAAATTGTAAAAAAAGCTAGTTGGTCTTTACACTGGAAATGATCATGCAGAAGAAAAACACATATATGAAAGTTCTTGTCTTCAATACTGCAAACGGTAATAAACCTAAGACTACACTGGGTGGGATCGAACCTTTTACTTATATTTATATAAATCTTTAATAGCCATTCCACACAGTGAAAATCAAGAATTACTAAAATTCTACCATGTTTGTCAGCACAATCTGACACTACATGTAACAACTGGTCTTTTTTGTTGAACAATCGTAGCATTTATTAAATTTCTTCTATAGTAAAATAATTTTCAATAATGTCCAGTAAATTTCTTTCTAAAAGCTGTTATCTTTACGGTTAAAATGCAGTTTACCCTTTACCAACTGTTGGCTATCGAAGTTTGAATGGCAGATTACAGGTATCTGTGGCTATTTTTGCTAGGTCTTTTATCTTCTTGCTTATGTCCTCTGACTTTTGTTTCCTCTGAGAGGTGTCATGTCGGATTATCAGTTCTGATAATGCTAAGTTTGTCGTTGGGGGTATTTTCTGTGCTTCTTTTACCATTTCCACGGTATTCTTTATGATATCCTCATGTATTGCGATGTCATTAGTTTCTGTTTTTACGATGATGCAGTCTGGATTTCGTCTCATGATGGGTTTAATAGAATCTGAAATATCAAGCGATGGTGTTCCAGGATGGGGCCTGAACTGTAAGTCATGTTTTCTTTTCATCTTGTTATCTTCTAGGCTTCTAGGCCTTTTGGTTTTCTTCTTTTCTATAGTCTTTGTTTGGTCTTATTGTTCTTCTGTAGCTGATTTTGAGTTTTATTCATTCACGTTGTCAAATTTCTTTCCTTGTGGCTTTGGACTTTTCTGCTCTGCTTTCTCATAGCTTGGGCAATTATATTTGCCCCTCTCACAGGCTTCTAGTGTAACTACAGATGTCATTGGGGAATTAACATAAACTTCTTTGCTTTGCTTCTTCGCCAACTCAATAATAGGCCTTTCCATGAATTTTTCAATTATTTTCTGCTTCTCATCAAGCTGCTTTTCAAGCGACCTTATCGTATCTTTTAACCTTTCAGTTAACATTCCCACTTCTGGATCTATACAAGTCAATTGTGCTTCCGATTTATCCTTAATATGAGCTTCTATTGACTGTACTTCGAAGTGCACAAAATTTTTGAAGTTACAGGAGTCATCAAACTCGACATTTTTTCCCTGGAAGCTGTACCTCTGCTCTTGTTTCGTCGTGATCTGTCTTGATCTGTGTAAAGCTGTCAGCCTTGAGGAGTATACGGCAAGTAAATCATAAAGGAATACAAGTACTATTAGGGATGGAAGACCTATTAGAAGAGAGGGCACTATATGAGGCTATTGATCGTATCAGACAAATCCGTATAAAACGGCCACACGAGGAAAACATCCTAAAGGCAGCATCGAAAACGGGCGGCCTAGCCACTGAACACTTTAGGAAGAACCTATCTTCTCTTGTAAACAAAGGCACTATATATGTATCTAAAGCTACGTTCACACTGTACCGCACTAATTTTGATCAGATATAACAGTTTTGCGGATCATTTGCGTTCACACTGTGCCGGTACAATATTAGTTCACTTTGCTATCGCGTTCACACTGTACCATAACAAGTTTCTGTACAGCATTTTGCGCATGCCTTCTTTTATCGATGAAAACTCCCGGGAACGTTTTAACAGCATTATTTTACTTTTGTAAAGTTCTTCTCTAAGTTCATCGATTTCCAGAAGTCTTACCGCAATGTGTCAGATTATAAACCATTGCAAGGAAAGAAAAAATGGAAAGAATATCGAAAAATTTTCATATCGGTGGAGGAAGTCATTCTTTTTGCTACATGTAATTATTGATTATAAAACCAGCACAATAGCAGCTGGCCTAGATTGGGAAAGAGTAAAAGTCAAGTATGAGGAGAAAAGCACGTTTTCGAGAAAAATATCCAAAAGAAGGAAGTGGTGTCAGTGACCAAGAGTTTCCAAACTTTAGAAACCTAAATGTTATAGGAAAAGACAGGATAATACCCAAGACTAAGAGAATTAAAGCATGTTTTCGCAAGGCTGTAGATTAGGGGAGGAGGAGTGGAGTTGGCAGAGTTGCATCTGCATTGTACAAAGAAAGCATTTAAATATGGGGAGGATCGCCAGCAGTTGATAACTTTTCAGCTTTCCACAGGTATTGGTACACAGAAACTGGTAGTTTGTTTTTCTACAAAAGGCCCGACAAATTCACGCAGTTTCATAAAACTCTCCTTGGGCATTGTGAAGTTTTCTCTCCATTCTTCTGGGACCACAATTCCAAGCAAACAATTGTTCCACCAAGCACTTGTTCTTCCTAGCCTTACCCAAAATGTACGACTCTTTCCTGGTTGCCTGTCGATTCTCTCAACTCTGGCGATAACATCTAGCAAAGACATAAAACCCCGTCTTTTTCTCCTGTGAATTCGATCGACGATACTAGCCAGCTGAGCAATTGGCATTAATGCAGCAATGAGTTGACTGAGAACAATCAACACAGTGGAAATAAGTTTGTGTTTCAAATTCGGATTCATTGCACTGCTTTTCCTACGTATTGTGCTAGCAGAATTGAATTCGACCGCCAAAAATTCGACAAAGGAAATTTTGATGTAGCCCCGTTGCCACGATAAGATCGCCTCGTTGTGGATCAGCATTAAAATTGATACGGATTAAAGCGTTCACATTGTATCGGTACAGTTTTAGACCTGCACAGATACATAATTGTACCTTATCCCTAGCAGGTTCAAAGTTAGTCCTGATAACAGGCACAAAAGTGTATCGGATCACTTTTAATAGTGTGAACGCAAGGTTGATCCGTAACACGTTTGCATCGGATGAAAATTCATCCGGTACAAGTGTGAACGTAGTCTAAGACACTTCAAGGTAATGAATAGTATTACATTTCTAATATTGAAAATTCTGAGGCACTTGTAGATCTTGAAGATCAATCTGATTTTTCTGGTAGCATACATGATCTCGCTACTTTTGAATATCCTACCCCAAGCAATTAAAGTTGAAGACCCAACTGGAACTGAATAATACCTATCAACTTCCATGCGCAAAGGCTCATCCTATTGAAAATGCCAACCATGGGGATGATCTACAGATAGCTCAGTTAAAAAAGACAATTTGGAGCTACGAGGGAAAATCCTTTATTTGGAGAAATCTACGGCAAGGATCGGCAGCTTTGTTTCTCTAGCTCAAAAACATTCCAGTGAGTTGAATGCTATTACAATTGTCGCAAAGGAAAACCTTGAATCCCAATGGAGACAATGTATTGTGGAACGTAGGGGAAAATATGCAAGACACTGCATTCAATCTAAATTGAATAGTACAGAAAGTGGACGGTGTAGAATGCATAGAAAAGATGGTAAATTTGTTGGAAGTAATGAAGCAGAGAAAGAAGCTAAAAAGCGCACATCCTCGATATAGGTGAGTGGGATTGGCGATAAAGCTCAGGTGAATAACACTGGGAAAGTTTCTGGTGTACACCACTGAAAAGGAAACACAACTCCTATAGCAGGTGACAGCATGCTCAGTGGTTTGGATGAGCGTCGTCTCAGTAACAAAGGTAATGTGAAGGTACGTGCTTTTCTAGGATGTACAAAAGCAGACCTAAGAGAGCACTATATTCAGCCACTGTTGAAAAAGCAACCATCATCCGTCATCATTCACGCAAGTATTAATGATGCAACCCAAGAAGGTGCAAATGCCGATCAAATCTTGAATGCTCTGCTCGACCTTAGAGCAAACGTCGAAAGAAACATCGAGGGATGCAAGGCTATCTTGTTGCTACTAACACAAAGATTAGATAACCCATCAGCTAATAAAATCATCCAAACACTCAACAAGAAGATCCAATCACTTGGTATTAATGTCATTTAACAATAACATTAGTAGAGTAACGAATTGAGTTTGATGTTTAGTCGTGGTATGTTTGTATTTCATGTTACTTTAAATATCATGTTGCGTGTTTCAGTCTTGAAACTGGTCGTGTTTCAGTCTGTTTCACTCTCAACCCATAAGTTTGTAATGTCATCGGATGGTGGTTTCCTTATCGGCATCTTGGGTTTAAAAAGGGTATGGCAATAGCTTCCCTTAATGTCAACGGTATAAGAAGCCATTTTGATGAAATCAAATTTTTACTTTTTCAGCGTGTAGTTCACATCTTGGCATTAAATAAGATAAAAGTTGATCCTCTGTATCCAAAGAACTTACCTGTTTACCTGGCTACGAAGAAATAAGGCTTGAAGGATCCAACCAGGGTGGTGGAGTCGCCATTTATATCAAAGATAGTATAAGTTTAAACATAGAATTGATATTCCAACTAATGGGCTGGAAACAGTTTGTATTGATTAGAGCCCCCTGAAGCCCAATCCTTCATGGTTCTAGCTGGGTACAGGCCTCCAAGTGATACGGTTGAAACTTTTGACAAAATGGAGAAAATAATCTGCTACTTAAATAAAGAAGATAAAGAACTAATCTTTCTTGGAGACACCAACTGTAATTTTGGCAATAAAGAAAATGATCAATTCACTGATTGCAATGCTAATCACCTGTCAAATTTATATAACATTTATAGTTTAAATCAGCTTATAGAGGATCCAACCAGGACTACCTGCAGCTCGTCTACTATTATTAATCATATTACAAAAAGCTACGTCCGAAATAGTATTGAATCAGGAGTATATGAAGTATGTATAAGCAATCACTACATGGTTCATTGCATTCGCAAATTTATTGGTGCTATTCAAAGGGATCACAAGATAGCAAAAACTCGTCAAATGAAAAATTTCAACCAAGATGCTTTCTTATCTGATATATCTAATATCTGCTGGAACCATATTGTAAGTAAAATTGATAATGTGAATTACTCAGTCTGCGAATGGACAAACCTACTCTCTCAAATGATTAAAAAACATGCCCCATTAAACCGAGTTCGTGTTTTGGAAAAATGTTCCCCTGGATTAATGAGGAACTTAAAGCACTAATGCGGACCAGAGATAGACTAAACAAGGTAGCTGTTAGATCCAAATCGTCTGCTTTGATGAGATCATATAGAAAAGCTCGTAATGCAACTAATTCTCTCAACACCCAACTAAAGAAGAAATATTACAACGAAAAGATTAATGCGTGCAGAGGGGATATCAAAGGTTCATGGAGAGTGATAAATGAAATTATAAATAAAAAGTCGAAGTCCCCAAATATTGATTATACCAGGAACTGTGGCAGGGAAATCTGTAGCAATAGTGAAATTGCAAATGTCATAAATGATCACTTTTGCACCATAGAGGCTGGTCTTGCTAAAAACATTAAAGAAAAAGCGAACCCATTACTATCAGGTAATTTTCAAACACACAGTTCGACTCCAAACTTTAGATTTAAATCCATTATGGTCCAAGACATAAGGGAAGCCATTGCCAAATCCACTAATTCGAAGAGCTTTAGAAGTGACACTATTTCAATTTACTTCCTAAAACTGTCGTTACCATTCTTAGAAGATTCCATGGCCATTCTCTTCAATACATCCCTGGAGACAAGCATCTTTTGCGTTTTATGGAAAATTGCTAGGGTTGCACCCATTTACAAAGAAGGAGATAAGAGTGAAAAATCAAATTATCTCCCAACATCGGTTTTGCCAGTCATTTCAAGCCTCTTTGAAAGACTAGCCTATAGCCAATTGTACCAGTATTTGAATTAAAATAACCTACTTGCTTGCTAATGAGCAATCTGGTTTTCGTACACTGCACTCTATATTAACGTGTCTGCTACAAAGCACCGATGACTGGTACAGTCGTCTGGACAATGGACAGCTTGTTGGTTTGTACTGATCGACCTAAGAAAAGCTTTTGACACTGTGGACCACAACATTCTGTGTCAAAAATTAGAGCAGTATGGTCTCCTAGGAAGGGAATTATCATGGTTCAAATCTTATCTTTTAAATCGCAAGCAGTACTTTAGTATAAATAGAGTCGAATCAGAAATAATTGACATTAATATAGAAGTACATCAGGGGGGGTGTGTTTAGGACTCTTGTTATTTCTTCTATATATTACTGACCTACCACAAGCTGTCCAGAGCTCCACAATAGCAATGTACGCCGATGACACTAGTCTCTCCTACTGATCTGATGATGTTCACCTGCTGAATGAGGCAATGAACAAGGACCTTACTATTGTCCTTGCATGGTTGAAGGGCAATAAACTGTCCTTAAATGTTGCTAAGACAAAGGCAATGGTTATATCATCAAAGCAGAATGAAAAGCATTTAGTTAAAAATAATGAAAAATTATCTTCAAAGATACAAGGTGAACGAATAGATAATGTCCTAACTGCCAAATATCTTGGTATTCAAGTAGATAGGAATTTTTATTGGATAGGTCATATCAAAGTTCTATCATCAAAACTTACTAAAGCAGCTGGCTTTTTAAACATGCCAAAAAATTTTCAACTCTTGACACTCTACAGACAATATATACTGGTATCGTTGCGCCACATTTTAGATATTGCTGCTCTGTTTGGAGAAATTGTGGTGCGACTGAAAGGAAGCACTTGCAAAACTTCAAAATAGAGCAGAAATTATACTAACAAATAGTCACAATGACGATGATGCTAGACCACTGTTGAATACTCTTGGGCTGAAAACGATTCAAGATTTGGCTGATACCGAAGTTAACACTGTGGCTTTCAATACCCTTAAAGATCTAGTACCAGAGTACTTGTTAGATTTATTTCTAAAAAATTCTGAGAGTTATATGTGGGCTCTGCGAAATATCAATACAGACTTACAAGTGCCTTAGAAAAAACGAACAATGGTCAAAAATGCTTTTCCTATAGAGCTGTAAAGTTATGGAATGCCCTTCAACTTGAAGTTAAGCAGACATCTTCCCTTAGGAGTTTAATTCAACACTGAAATAGACTTTCTATTTTGCTTTATTTTATCTGTTATTTTATTAAACTGTAAGTTACTTTATGAATACCTGTATACTTTTAAACGATAGTATGTATTAGTTCTGTTTTATTTGTTATACTGTAAGTAAATGAAGGACCCCTTGTAAACCAGCATTCGCTGAAGGGCCACCCTCCTTAAATCATATGAAAATGAAAACGAAATGAAAATGATCTCCGGTATGAAATCTTCTGGTTAACATGTACCTCTTGGAGGTCTTTCTTTTGGCTATTTTATTGCAGCCAAGGAGGCTATCTTATCTAGGCCGTTTTCTGAAGCACATGTTTCACCGATATTTTCAGGGCATTAACTACTGTGCTTCATTCAGAGTTTTTCCTAAAGCCTCCATTAATATATTGGTATTGTACTTGTACTCCATGCTTTGAATTTGCACCTGGAAACTTCATTTGCCCCTGGAAATTTGTTTTAACGTCTAACATTTACTGAGTTCTTACAAGTACGTCTAACCCTTACCTCAGCAACAACAACACTTATTTTTCAGGCCCCAACGTGTAACTTTTCGTTGTTGATGATTAGAATTTGACAGAAAAAGCCATGAAATTGAGTGTGATAAATTTCATTAAACTTTGAATGCAAATATCTTGGTACTCAGATATTCAAAATTGATGAAAATTGTACTTCTTGAAATGGTCAAATAGCATTCCTTAAATATCAATGTGCTTTTAAGCCATTGCAATAACTTCAATTTTTCCTATTTCTTCCTTGGCCTTGATGTAAATCTTGCCGCGGGCCCTAAGCTACCCTTAATGACCCTGCCATTTGCTATATCGTTGTAATAGGACACCTATTTCTTTAAGGCCGATGCTAAATGTGTTCACGAGCTGTAGGCCTTTTAAGTGTGGGTATTTAGTGTTATCAACGCTGGCCGAAGTCGTAGAGCAGATGTTTGGGAAACTAAGTGCGTTAATTACAATTACATCATCTCCTACTCTTAAATTGACTTGAACATGCTCGCGATGCTGTTTGGTATACTTCTAGGAGCCAAAGGTATTGAAGTTAATGGATTAAGTACATCTTGCTTTGGGCGAAAGTCGATTCTTGAGTTTTTCGATGATATAACTATTTTCGCTGCCTCCATCGAACAAGACAATTGTTTGAGTACCCCTTTCTTGGACTTTCCATAAACGTACACATCGCAGTTTATATCACCACATGGGTATTTTCTCTTAATGTAGCTGTAGTAATTGTACGTTCGTTCATAGTTATACTATCGCTGTTGTTGCACTTGTGCACTATGCGGTGTTGTGTTTACCATGACAAAAATAGTATTTGCGTGTCTGACGGCAATCTTTGATGCTTTGAGTAGCGCGAAGACAATTGTAACATCTTTTAGCTATAGTTATTATGACCTTTCTTTCACAGGGGTTTGTAATTTCATTGCATTCGTTAGAATAGTGGTCCGTCCTGCAGAAATAGCATTCAAATGTTTTCCTTGGACTTTCTGACTTTCTTCGACAACAGTTGTCGTTATTCCGACAGGCACGGCTTTAAAGGGTCTCCCTTATCTCCTCGTTTCGATTGCTGAAATTCTTCTTGGGAATTATAGTCATGATATGGTCAATTTATCATATATCTCGAGAGGCTTTACGAGCTACTTGACGTGTGATTTCTCTTGGTATTCATGACTCTATGAGTGGGAATAAAAGGCTCCCATATTTTTCCAAAGAAATCCCTAAACTTTCCAAACTTCTCACATTTACAATAATGTTGTCATAAATGTTGGTATTGTTGTTAATGTTAATGTTGGCTCGTAATCGCTATTTGGTCGTTTTCATAAGTTTGTAACTGTAAAGGGGCCTGCATGTTCGCACCGATAATATGTTGTGGCTTTCCGTAATGTCAGTTGCAAATATCCATAGCCTTAGTGAAATTCTCCTCTATAATTTGTAAACCTTCCAATGACTTGTATGCTGGACATGGGGGAGAATAGTCTAGCTTAACGCCGGACAATGATTTATTTGCTTCAATGCTACATTGGAAACTCTGCATGAAATGTTGATACCTTGTACTGTCGTCATTGAACTTCGGTAAGTTGATTTTCGGTAGCCATACCCCCCCCCCTCCCCACCAAATGCTCTACTGCTCGTTGTTTTTCGCTGATAACACTTGTTTCCAAATGCTCAAATGGCGGTATGGCTTGTTATATATTCTGTTGTGCTTCAGGTGAGAACAGAGTGAGAGAAAAAGTGAAAACATTCAAAATCAAGTGACAGTTATTGGGGATTCCATGCTGCATGGCATAAACGATCGAGGTCTCATGAATTGCCAGCGGAAAGTGTATGTTAAAGTAAACCCTGGAGCAAACACACAGGATATTGTTGACCATATGAAGCCTGCCATTCGTCGTAAACCAGATACACTCATAATACACACTGGCACAAACGACATTACAAGTGGTACCGATACACAAGAATTCCTAGATCATGCTGTTAATTTAATAAAAACAGAATCACCCGAGACTGAAATTGTGATATCATTACCAATCCTCAGGATAGATCGAGGGGGCCAGTACACAAAGAAACTTCGTGAGTTGAAAGCAAGGATGAAGAAATATTGCTCGCAGAAAAGAATCAAGACCATCGACAATGACAATATTACAGAGGAGAGTCTTGGTATGAAAGGTCTCCATCTAAATAAACGAGGAGTTGCAAAACTTGCTAACAATCTTTTAAACTTTTTAAATAATAATTGATGCGAGCACTATCCAACAATAAAAAATAGTATGGCCTGTGGTAGTGAATCTGAGAACCAAAATACTGGACATATTCTTACTGATCATAGTACCGTACACCATCCCAATTGGGTAAAGCACATTAAAGATTTGCGGAACAAGCATCCAAGAAATGTTATCATTAGCTATCTTAACATAAATTCAATTAGAAATAAATTTAAGAACATCATGGACTTGATAGGTGACAACATAGATGTAATAATTTTTGGAGAAACAAAGCTTGATAACTCGTTTCCAAACGGCCAGTTTAAAATACCTGGTTATAAAACACCATACCGCCTGGATGTGACTGCTCGCTCAGGGGGCTTGATGGTACTGATTAGTGAGAATATTTCATCAAAAACCCTCAACGGGATTGATATTGCATCAGATATGCAAATAATTCCCATTGAGCTGAATTTGCGTACAAAGAAATGGTTATTACTACCTATCTACAGGCCTCCCCACCAAAATCCTGTGTATTTCACGGAAAACCTACAACGAGCGATTGATTTTTTTTCAATGACCTACGACAACATACTAACTCTTGGTGATTTTAATATGGACGTGAAAGAGGCTGGTATACGCTCTATAATGGAAGACAACGGGATGGTTAACCTTATAAACAATCCAACTTCCTTTAAATCTGCAAATGGCAGGTGCATAGATTTGATAATGACAAATAGCAAAAATAGCTGCTTCTGCAGCAAGACATTTGAGACGGGATTCAGTGATTTCCATCATATGGTGTATACCATCCTCAAAACTACTTATGATAGATTACCGCCAAAAGTCATTAACTATCGCTGTTACAAAAATTTCTCTGAACCCCACTTCCGAGAGGAGCTAGTTCATAAAATGAATAAAAATCCGCCAAAAAGCTATACTGAATTTGAAAATTTATATGTTGCTACCTTAAATAGTTTTGCGCCCAAGAAATCTGTTTCCATAAGAGGAAATAACAAACCTCACATGTCTAAAAAGCTACGCAACGCCATAATGAAACGGTCACGATTGAAAAACCAAGCAAATCTATCTCGGAAGGAAGTGGATATACGTAAGTATAAGCTTCAGAGAAATTTAGTTGTCAGTATGAATAGGGAAGCAAAAAGAGATTTCTACAGGAATCTTGACCCTAAGAAAGTGGGAAATGAGAAGGATTTTTGGACGACATTTAAACCTCTTTTGTCCGATAAAGTAAAGAACACAAATACTAACTTACAAATTTTTGAAAACGGACAAAAAATAACAACTAATATTGAAATAGCTGAATGCTTCAATTCTTACTTTACAACTATAACAGAAACACTAAACATTGAGAAAGCTCCTGCAATCAACATTACCGAGCCATTCTCTCACCCGGTTGTCGATGCCATAAAAAAATTTAGATTACACCCAAGTATTATAAAAATCGGGCAAATGACTCCGGAAAGTAATACTTTCGAGTTTCGCCCTTTCGAACCTGGAGAGGTCTGGGATGAAATCAATCGCTTGAACACTACTAAGAAGACAAGTGGGGATTTACCTACACAAATTCTAAAGTCAACATCTGACCTTGCCTTCAGTGCTGTAACTAAATTAGCTAATGAAATGGTGCAGCAGCACATGTTTCCAGATAAACTCAAACTTGCAGATGTTTCACCAGTATTTAAAAGTGGTGACACCACAGCAAAAAAAAACTATCGTCCAATTAGTGTCCTTCCAGCACTATCAAAAGTCTTTGAACGCCTACTGTTAAAACAATTCCTACCATTTATAGAAAAGAGACTATCGGCGATTCTTTGTGCTTTTAAAAAAGGACATAGTACTCAACATGCTCTATTTCGGGTTGTTGAAATGATTCGCCGCTGCATTGACAAGGGGGGTATCACTGGCATGGTACTGATGGATCTTTCAAAGGCATACGACTGTCTACCACATGATTTACTTATGGCGAAACTGAACGCCTATGGCGTTGGCATTGACAGTCTAAAACTCATTTATAGTTTCCTCACTGATAGAAAGCAGAGGGTCAAGATAGGCACTAGCTTTAGTACCTGGAAATATTTGCCAAAAGGAGTTCCACAGGGGACTGTACTTGGTCCCCTACTTTTCAATATATTTATAAATGATTTCTTTTATGTTATAGAGCACTCTCAGGTTTGCAACTTTGCCGATGACAACACAATTTTTGCATGTGATGAAAACTTAGAAAAAGTAACCACAAATATTGAAAATGACACACGAAAGGCAATGAACTGGTATAGAATGAATGAGATGGCTGCCAACCCGGAAAAATTTCAATTGATTTTTTTTGGGCTAAAAGAGCAACGCGAGTTAAGCATAGAAATTAATGGCGATATCATAAAAATGTCTGATACGGTAAAACTTTTAGGTATTACCATTGACTCAAAACTTGCGTTTAACGAGCATGTCAAGAGTATCTGCCAAAAGACTAACAATAAGGTAAAAGCTTTTTCTAGGGTTGTAAGAGACTTAGAACCCCAAAAGGCTAGCCTACTGTATAACTCGTTTATTCTGACAAACTTCAATTACTGCCCACTTATATGGATGTTTTGTGGAAAAACTACAAACGATATGGTTAACCGGGTCCATAAGCGTGCCCTGAGAGTGCTACTAAATGATTATGACTCTAGTTTTGAAGAGCTCATACACAAGAATGAGGAAGTGACAATCCATGAAAAAAACTTGCAAAAACTTATGCTCGAGGTATACAGATGTGTGACCTCTGGGAACCCTTCCTTTCTGTGGGAGTTATTCAATAGAAAAACTCTCCCATATACATTAAGAATAAAAAATCTCCTCCAACTTCCAAACACGAGGACCAAAAAGTATGGGAACGAGTCTCTTACATTTAGGGGAAGCATACTTTGGAATCAACTTCCAGATCAATATAAAGCTGCAAAAACTGACAATGAATTCAAAATGAAAATCAAAAGTTGGAAGGGATTTAAATGCAGTTGCCGCATCTGTATATAATTATATAGTTATCTTTTAAGACTGTTCATTTTAGTTATTTTTAGAAAATATTGTAAAAGTAGTGTAGAGTTGGCCTTTATTAGCTTTAGCTATTTCTTCAGCCAACTGTAAATAAATTGTATTATTATTATTATTATTATCAGGTCCATTCGGTTGTCAATTTCATTTTTGTTGCATCGCACAGTGTGCCCAGAGAGCACAATTTTGGGAAAAATTCCATTATAATACTCCAGTTCATCTCAGGATAATGGTTGGGTGCTCATTTGAATCAGAATTATATAACAAATTTGACGAAAGTGACTATAGCTGAAAATTTTTCATTTTAGGGATTGCCGGGGACTTACTACCAAATATGGGCAATGTGACCAAAATACATTTTTAGCAATATCTTCACTCAAAATCATGTTTATAAATTGATTATAAATATATTTTGTGCATATGTGTAAGATGTATCTGATAAAAATAGAAATTGCCCAAAAATGTGAGTTTTGGGGGCTTTTAGGGTGATATTGCCATATATGGTCACTTGGCCTAATACACAATATTCAACATAGTTTTACTCAACATGACCTTAAGAAAGTGACTATGGACTTATTTGATAAAATTCTGGTATGCTGCATCTGGTAAAAACAAAAATTACCTAAAAATGCGAATTTTTGGGCTTGTAGGGTGACATTGCTGCTATATGTGGTCATTTTGACCTAAAACACTATATTTAACATAATTTTGTTCAGAATGACCTTAATAAAGTGATTATGAACCTATTTGATCCATTCTGGTATGCTTTATGTGATATAAATGAAAATTAAATAATGATGTGAACTTCTGGGGCATTTAGTGTGAAATTGCCAAATATGGTCATTTTGGCCTAAAAGAAAATATTTAACATATTTTTGCTCAATTTCATCTGAATACAGTAAAAATAAACGTATTTGATCTATATCGATAAGGTGCATTTGGTAAAAATAGAAAATACCTAACAATTTGAACTTTGGGAGCTTATACGGTGATACATTGAACCGCAAAATATTGCTGTGCAACAGCAATGTTATCCTGGCATACTACGAATGACAAATCCTATACACAATGTTGAAAATAATACTGAATTTTTGCTGAGCTTTGATATACTTCAATTCTGACGATTTTGAGCCTAAAATTATTCTTAACTTAATCTAAAATCTCATCAACTTTCGGCATTATTATCCATATAGATTACATTATAAACATAAAAAGTCGGTAACAGATACTCCCCTTAGAATTACTGTGTCGCATCATAAAGTAATGACTCCCTGACAGGTCAAATCACACTCACACCTTTCTATTTTCCATAAACCTCACATAAATAAATGATCTAAGTCTTCATGAAGCTTGAGGGTTGCATTATTCTTAAACTATTCTTAAATATCAGCGATGTTGAGTCTCAATATTTTTTATAGACTATATTTTTATAAAAGTGTATAGATATGAACACAAGGTGAAATGTAGTGTTTGTGGCTGTTTGGGTCAGATAGCTCGATTGAAACTTCACCATGGTGTTCCCGATAATCTTGTTGTCAAGATAACTATTTAATAATAGCTCTCTATTGCTCTCCCTGATAATTTTTCATTTATAACAGTGAAGCACAAGTTTAACACCATTGACCTGTATTCTACTTCAATTTTTTCTACCACAATTCTGTTTGGCAATGTCTACAAGTGGTAAACAAACCGCCCTAAGACTGATATTACCAGGTTAAAGTTCATTGAAAGTACTATCAAGGTAATGCTTTTGGACTTAGAATTTACAGAAAGCTTATTCAATGCAGAATGTAGCATGACTCTCAATCGGATTGATTCTGTATCGTACAGCTTCTTAAAGATTACTCTCATTTTCACGTCTGCCATCTGCCCAGTAGGTGACAGAACAGATGCAGCAACGCCAATCCACATTGCCAGGGCCCCTTAAACTCGCTTGTTTTCACCAATTTGCATGCAGGACATTACCTACAGATAAGAAGTTATCATCCCCATGTATGCGAAAAAATTGCAGTTGGGATGGTAGTGTGCTGACCTTATAGTGCTTTGTGGCAAAAAAGTCAAGCATAGCCCGATATTTAATAGATATTCACTAGCGCTAAGTAAAATAGATAATCCGGTCAAGGAAAAGTATCTCAAAGTAGTATTTATAACTATCTGCCAGAGGCAAAAAGAAGTTTTTAGTTACGTTCAACAGATTACCTGCAAGGCATATCTAACTTATATTATATTTCTCCATATCATCAATTCTACAGGGCTTTCGAACACCTCCAGTTCGCAAAAAAAACTAAAGTGGCCACATTCAAACCAGTCTCGCACGAAATTGGTAAACAATAGTTTAATAATTCAAAAAGTGTATTGCAGCTCAGTTTATTGTGCATGTAAGAGCAGTGAGCATTTGCAGATGCAGAAATATGCGATTTTCACTTTTTCCCGCCTCTGGGAACACTGTGCATCGTCCTAAAATCTGATCGTCGAGTGCATTCAGTAGTTCCTGTTTGCCATTGAATGTAATTCTGATTAAATTCAAACTTAATAGTAACTTTTCTTCTCGGTTATCACTATTTTCTTTGATCAAACTGTAGGCTTCTCATCCAAGCTTCGCTACGACAGCCCGATGGCCCTCTCATATTTTTCGTTAGCGCTCTGTTCCTTATGGAGCTTCTTGATTTCTTCTGTAGCCATCCTTGCACAGTTTGCCATTGATCTCAGGGCCAATGTTAGGCGCCATTTTATGAGAACTAATTGAAACAGGGTGTAAAGTCAAAGAATACAATTTTTATGCAAAGCAGTAACATAGCTGATACATGAAATTTGCTTAGCTAAGCATGGTACCTTACTCTCATCTACTATGCTTCATCTGTTCTTTCTAATTTTCTACACGGGGTTTTACAAGCATACGATATTTAAGTACGGCGCCTCTACACCTTACTGCTGCTTGATAAGTGCTATTAGCTACCTGTCTACATGTACTTAATTCATATCTCAATAGCTATTTTCTGCTCACATATGCCCCATACAATGTGTAGAATTGTGAGTTTGATGAGACACATTGGTTTAAGAAACATGAGCCAAAAACATTTGGCAGCTTTGCTAACAGAGCATTTACTTTATCAACTGTACCAATTAGTTTGAAAACTGGAACACAAGTCCAACGCATGTCTACAATGTCTGCCACAGGTCTTGGAACACTTATACTATGATTTACGCTATAGATGAGCTATAGTATCCCATGCCCCGTTAAACAATGCTGTATGAAGCAAATATGAGCAACACGAAGGCCAAAAATGATGAGTGTTTATAAAGCTACTGGCTCTCGCTATCGAATCAATAGTGTTTGAGGGGGGAGGGGTTTATATTTTACGTGGTGTCACGCAGAAGCGGCAGGAGTCGGAAATCAATACAATTGTGTGGATGTTCCAACTACTTTTGGCGGGCATTGTCCGAATCTAATATTTAAGGACTGCAGGTAGAGTTGCAACGATGGATCATACTAATAGGTTTTCGAGGGTGTTGATTTCATTTTTATCAGAATCAGAGCCATATCTCCACGGGCTCATTAGCTTTAGTGTTAACTTTATGTCTTTACAGGTGATTGACGAAAATTCAGCAAAATATCTAGAAGTTTCAACTACAGCACAAATGATGTCAAAAGCAATTGAAATGCACTGCGATCATCTCCTCTTCATAATATTAGCATATTTCCGACAAATGGATAGCATTCGTAGATAAACAGAAGAGAAAATAAATAAACAAGTTGTACGTTTTTATGTCATTGGGGTATGTAACATTGTGTACATTGCAGTACATTACTAGTAGAAGTGATGTAGGTGTAACTGATGATGAGTAAACCTTGTTCTTTATGTATCATTAAAGTTATGTAAGAAATTCTGAGTCTGCAACTTTTGTGCTAAAAGACTTGCTTTTAAATGACAACCTGAGCTACATCAACTGAAAGCAAAATCTGTCCTCTCATGAGATGGGGGCTAGAAGCTGAGCCGTTACAAAGCTGAATATTTATATTATATCGCATTTCCATATTTTACCAGTTAAGAAAACACTGGTAGTAAGCGTAGACGACTATTTCAGACTCTCATGACACTGCAATGTCCTTATCGCTATGCAGGAATAGTGCGAACAACGCCTATATAATTACCTACAGTAACGGTGACACTGAGGTAGTTGGCAGAAAGAAGTTATCCCCTGCAATATTCCAATCCTTTCAGTCTGCTACAACATCAGGAGTTATATTCAATCAGTCCAGTGTATAAAGCAGCATACAACTGTCGGTTACGTCTTTAATATTAAGTGCTAATAGAGAGAACACAAGGATACTTTCATCTTTCCCCATCAAACGCCCGAATATCGCTCCATTATTGACGATCTGGCAATAGAAATGATTAGAAAGCATTTCTGTTCCTGATTAACTTTCCACCTTCAAGCATGATGTTGATATTTAAAGCCAGAAAACAGCTATAACCGCTGAATATTGTTGCGCAGCATTGCTACTACCATAACTATGTCATCAACTCCATAGTCACGTAATTGTCCTTCACAGTTTGCACGCTTCGCATGACTTTATGTTTGTGCACAATGGCTACGAGCAACGGTCTGCACAACGGTCTACACTTTCTATAACTCCCACTGCCCCTTCTAGTGAGAAGTATTACCCCAGAAAAGGTTCCCAAACGTTGTGCTTTATGTGCTAGTATGTGCATGTTGTGTATTCTCTGCCGAATAATGAGCATGTTCAGCAAAAGTAGCAAATATCTGAAAGGTCTACAATTTTTGGAAAAATAAATTTGACCTAGTATCAAACTATTTCACAAAAAGTGTAGACCGTTGACTTTTCATCTTTTCCTCGGCAATAGTGCAATAACTGTATGCAATCTCTAGCAGGTGAAATACTGGTTAGAAACGCTATCCTGTGCAGAAGTCTTAATGTTGAATCTCTATTATAAGATTTATTTTAATTTTCCAAAGTTTTGTAGACCGTTGTGTAGACCGTTGAGATAGACAGTCGACCATGACGTCAGTCATTATGCAAGTCAGTAGCCTCGATACTAAGAAGAGGGGTTCTATACATGTAACGTTCATGCATCGGATTCCTTCTAGAGAGTAGGCACATTCACACAAGGAAAAGCAGAGGAACGCATCCCCCTCATTATATAGATGTCGTGTATAGGAATATACAGATATTAATGTAGGTATCAACATATATATAAATATATATATATTCATCCATATATATTTATATTTATTTGTATAAATATATAATATATAAAGGTATTTCTCCATCTTTTCTATTTATTCAATTATATTTATACTTGATTCGAAACCCTAAAGTTTACCTATTGTGGTTGAGACAATGATACATTGTTGCTACTTTAAGATCAATTATAGGTAAACGACTACGCAACTCTGTTATCCAAATATGCAAAAAAAGGTGTAATCAATCGATATCTTTTTTCAATATGTTGCCAGACAGATTAACTATCTGTTTCATTTGTGAATTTACTTCATTCATTTACAGACCATGAGCAAAGAAGCACGACATCATAATCATCATTGAATTTTGAGGATTTGTCAAGCCCCCTGCAAGTATCTCGGTAGAGTGTTAAATGAGATTTTGTCAAAGGGAATGAAATCAACGCCCTCGATTAACCCATGCTTGTGTAAGATTGTACGGCTGTATCATATAGACTCATATATAAAATTCAGACAATACCTGGCAAAAGTCTTAGAACACTTGCTATGATTTACGCTATAGATGAGCTATAGTATCAGGCGCGGATCCAGACTGTAGCGAACGTAGCTCTAGCATCAGTCATATTTTAAGGGAAAGTGTACACAAAAGTCTCGAAAAGTAATGATTCATCCAACTGCTACATCGAAGCGATACAAAGTAGATTATTCCTTCAATAAATATAGACGGAATCTGCAATGAATTCATTGAATAGGATAGGGCAACAGTATCCATAAGGTATGCCTCCCGCTACTCTGACGTAAATTCGAAGGGAATGCCCAGGAATAATCTTTCGCTAACAACTGTTTTCTGTCATTACGAGGAATCGCCTCAAATGCACTAGTCCGTAAATTTCCTCTAGAGTGCAACATAAGCTTTGGCGGGAGCAACAGTCAGTTCAAACTTGCCAATCAGCATCTGAGTTGACTGATGCTCAACAGTTGTAATCCAATCACCAGCATAGTTGACTGTTGCTCAAAAAACTAAAAATAAACTAGCGTTGACATATATAAAATACTGATTACCGACGAAACTCGATTCCAACTGCCAGTGCAGAGAGGAAGGGTGTAATGCTTGTGTTTGTGATAATGGCAGATACTCCTTAAATTATCTTGGAAAAGGTGAAAAGGCTCATAAATATGAGGTACTATCAGGTGCAGAAAGAAACAGTCTTTTATAAAAATGGACAATTTCCTAGGGAAGACATGAACTTAACATATACAGGTTGAAATTGCAATCAGCAGTTGTCAGAATCCAAACTTTCATGAGCAGCGAATCTTGATTCAGTATAGATGAATGAACGCCTGAACTATAATGTAATCAGATTACTGTACATAGGGTTCTAGGCCCCCTTCGCCGTCCGTTGAAGTCTTTAGTATGTTTAAGTAGCAAGCATACCGTATGGAAAATCCCTTGTTCTGCCTCTCCCACGACAAGTACGAGGAAGTTCCCTCATTGAATAGTGATTTAGAAAATGATACTAATGTTGGATAAAAAATATGAGAAATGAGTGTTCCAAGCATCATGGTTGCATATGAATAATATTGATTGACTATATTCAACACCAATAGTCATACTCACAAAGTTGTGCTGGCATCATATATACTCACGAGAATACTTTTCACTACGTTTTTATACTTATTCTGTATGCTGTATGCTGTGCCTGCTATAATACTTAATGTTTTGCTTTTCTTCAAGGAAACTAACTACACATGAAAACATAAATACCAAGTTTAATTTGTAGCATCAGGCTCAATTAGAACTTGCTAATTATGAATATCAAGAAACAAATCTTTTGGGCAATCCACTTTGCTTAAATGGCTCAGAATGTTGTAATGCACAAGATATCAATTTAAAGATAAAATCAGCTTTTCTTTAATTTCCAAAATCTAGAACTTCTGGTGATGAGACTTGCTTTAAGGTGCAGGGGTTTCATGTCTGAGAAAGCTGGTTTAAATTTGTTATTTTTTGCTTATTTTCCTTTTTCATTAGATTTTTTTAGAGATCATATTATGTAATTGCTGTAAGTTGTTATGGTAGATGAAAGTTGATGACAAAATTTCCCGCTACAGCAACGGCAGTCACAGAAGATTTAAACTGATTTGATGATATGAGAAAGAAAAGAGTTGTAGTGAATACTAATAATATTACAATGTATCATTTCTATGCATTCCTTCTTTTCAATTGTACTTGAATAGAGATAGTGTGCCAGTATCCAATTCAAAGAAAGCAGTGTACACAGCATTTTTTATTTACGAAATCAGTAAATACCAGTTTGCCAAACCTGCCTTTCATCTAAGCACAAGAAATAATGGCATAAAGTTCATAGCACTCCGTATATTTGCATGTGTATTACATTTAAGAGAACTGACCACACCCAATTTAATTAGCCACGCCTAGTTATATGTTGTTGAGCTACAGTCAGATTTTATCCTGGATCCACCCCTGAGTATCCCCTCCCCCGTTAAACACTGTTGTATGAAGCAAATATGAGCAACTCGAAGGCCAAAATTGATGCGTGTTTATATAACTACCTGGTTCTCGTTATCGAATAAGCATTGTTTGAGGGGGGAGGGGTTAACATTTTAAGTGGCATCACTGAGAAACGGCAGGAGTCAGAAATCAATACAAATGTGTGCGTGTTCGAACTACTTTTTGGCAGGCATTGTAGCTGCTTGGTAAGTTATTCTCAAAAGTCAATGTTTTTTCAAACTATTGAACTATCCCTTCTTTAATCAAGTCATAGAAAGTGCAGCATTGCATCTTATCAATTATTTTTAAATTAGCTATTTTTAGCTTCGAAATGTAACCCTGACCGGTCCAGTTGAAAAATGAACTTAATGAGATTTTCATGCTTTTTAACTCTTTTTAAGCAAAATAAACTCCTTCAATTCAAAGCGATTTATGATTCCGGATATAATTTCTCCCAGCTACACTACGCACTCGAAAATCGAAAAGCTAAGACCGAGTTTATGGCTCGTAAGGCTTGATGATGTTAGCAATCTAGTAAAATGTTATATCAAACGAGTTAGGATGACTTTAGATATACATGTATTCCAATTCGAACATCATTTTACGCATGAAAAAGTAACACAGAGGTAAGAAAACATGACAATTTTGCAAACTTGGCTGCTTGTCAGTATTTGGCTCTGCATTTGCCGAACTCTCTACCTAAAGTTCACATCCGCCGAAAATCTCCTTTTATCTTGCATACAGGTATACCTGTAAATGCTCTCCTTTTGCTTAGCATTGTTCCCTATTTTATGATTAAAAAGACTGGAGCAGGGTGTAATTAACATTTGTCGTCGAAGCAATGACAAGCAAAGCCTTAATTATTGCTGGGTGCCAATATTGTCTATAGCAGTATTGTATTGTGCGATAACTTGTGCAAATTAGTAACACATGGACCCGGGAACCTAGAGTATCCATGAGACAAGATAAGAGGGATCAAACAACATCCAGAGAGCCGTCAAAGAGTGATTTTGTCGTTAGACATTTGTATGTTTCTAGGGTACACCTATCCTTGCTTTTCGTCAAATTGTGCCTAAATTGAAGAAATATTCTACAGATGATCAATGTCATCTATTTCTTTAATAAATTGTATCAAAGTTACAACTAAAATTCAAATTTTTGAAGAAATCTAAAGCATTAGCTCAAATGGCCCCTTTCATAGCAGAAGGAATTGTTGCAAGGTGAATGGTCACTTATCTAAAGTTGAAGATGTGAGATATTGGATACTTCAAAGGTCATGTCTGGGGCTTTTCTTCTTCTTGGTTTATAAAAATGATCTTCATCTTGCTCTCAGTAGTAAAACAGTACTAAATGCAAATCTGAAATACCTTGAGAGCTTGTTCCAAAGTAGCAAATTTTCACATAATGAAGTAAAATTTCAAGGAAGGCTTATCGAAACAGACAGACAGGTCAAAAAGCTAAATGAACAAACATCTTTTAAACCTTGTTCTTGAAATTGGGGATAATGGGATAAAATTAGTTAATGGTCCTAAATACTTAGGGGCTCAAGTTGACTGCTTTCTTAGCTGGAACCAACTTATTGCTAATAGTTGCATGAAGGTGCCAAGGAATGCGGATACTTTGTTGGACAAAAAGCTTCTCACTTCATCGACTGTTCCAATTTATGTATGAAGGTCTTCTTGAGTAATACTTTAGATATTGCAGTCCTGTATGAGGTTACTGTCACCGCAAACCTTGATAAGCTTCAAAAATGCAAAACAGAGCAGTTAGAGGTGGTGCTAATAGCCGGCATGATGAGCCTTCACTGCCACTTATTAGAAGACTAGAATGGTTGACCGCCAAAAAATGATCAAATTTGAAACGTATAACCTGGTTGTCAAATCCTGAAATGATTCAGCACTTACTTAAATGGGCACAGGTGTCTGAACTTTTGCTAAATAACAGAGTAAGGCAGCTAAGAAGAAATCAAATCTATCTCAGTATTCAAAAGCTGAGATCGTAGCCAAAGGTGCTAGTCGTATAGTCCACCTTTGAAATAACTTGACGAAAAGGCAAAGACATCAGCTTCTCTTCCTTCTTTCACCAACGCGCTTTCTTCTTGTATAATAGGATCGTAAGATATTGTGCAAAGATTCTAAACTTTGAACATTAGATATCTTATCTTTTAAATATATTTTTCTCTTTTTATTTTTTTCTAGAGGGCGGTTTGTAATGCAGCTTAGGTATATTTGACTGAAGCCTGTACCCTGCTATATTTAATGATAAGTGAAACGAATTGGTGTTAAAGTAGCAGTCAACTTTGTCTTACTAAATGAATAGTTATGGTAAATAAGATGGCGAAAATATTTTAGTAGGGCAAAATGCAAAAATTGCTTCTACAATATGTGTTGGAAAGATACCCTCTGATCTTAATTAATATCATTTGAACAGTTCATGTAATATAATTAGTGTCGTATAGAGTGTAATAAACAAAATTAATTTAGCAAATTTTAGGGAGTTTCATGGAGTGTTAGTGTTAGGGATCACGAGTTTAATAGGGACCATACATATATGACGACGGCAAAGAGGGGGAGGGGGTACGATGAGTTTAAGATTATTTTTGTCGTTGTTGAGGGGGAAGGGAGGTTTTGAGAATTTAGACGTCCCTTTTCTTTTTGCTACTTTTTCTGCAAGTCACCACTGAATTATGTCAGTGTACAGTATGCGCTGTGGAATTAATGGAATGAAAAACGTTTCAGTCAGTCATTCATTTAATCATTAATCTATTTGTAAGGTTTTTTCTTCAATAACAACTCATTGCCATCATTTCCTTTTCCGCAACACTGACTAAAATGTGAAATAACATGCTAAAATCTTATATGCTTTAGGAATATCATATTGCTTGCATTTGAAGCCAGAGAAAATAGTTTATTGTAGAAAGGTCTCAACTGATGACTGACCACAGCTCCCCTTCGAATAAGCCCTCATAGCAAACAAGCCCCCAAGGGAAAGGCAAAAAATGAAATAAATCTCCAGGAAGCTAATTTGAGGACTTATAATAACTATACTATCTTCTTTGCGGCAAATTTAATTTCTTAATTGCTTGGTCTGATTACACGTTTTTTATTTATAAGAAACATAACTGAAGACCTAGTACTAAAAGTTTCTTAATTCAACAAACAAAGATTACATTGAAAACGATATAAAACACATGGATATAGCAAACTATTAGCATGATGGCAAAAAAATACGTTAGTGCGGTTCTAAATCTAAATCAACCTCATGTCCATATCGTTAATTTCAGTAAAGTTTACTTATTCTTCACTTTGGTCCTCGAGGACATGGTGTTGGTTCAGTTTTGCATTGAACCAGGTAATGGTTCCAATGTGCCACTTGTCATAACATGGGCATATCTTTCTATCAACCAAAGGAAAGCTCATGTTTCAAGCAATTTACTTTAGTTGAGACTTGTTAAATCCGTGGAGGAAATATGTTTCGCAAACCCCAAACTTTGAAAAAGCACAGAAATTTCTAGAGTTTCTTGACTCTTTCGTTGTAGTTCTAACAGTTTCTTAATTTTGTGTGTGTCTAGTACTAGGTCGCTTCTAAGCTAGTTTTTTATTTAAAAGAATGTGTACGCCTGTGTATGGATGGGGGGGGGTGATAAAGCCATTTAGACGTTGTAAGGGGGGGGGGTTAACGAGTTAAAACTATGTCCGACAATGGTAGAGGGGTCGTCAAAAATTGCTAGTTTTTTTAGACGTCATAAATGTATGTCCCATATCAAGTATATGTAATCTTCTTATGTTATATTCATGAAAAGTATAAAATCACAAGTATGGAGTTTCAATAGTCTTTCTCTCTAGACCAATAATTACAACAATTTGTTACCTTTTAAAATGAGCATATCAACTAGCTGTTGCAGAGATATTTAATTATCTATTATAATTACCTAAAATTTTAAAAAAGCCGCAAAATAATGCTTCTATATCAGGAGTTGGGAAGATTTTAAAGTATGATACCCCTCCAAGTATGTCTCTATGGCAATTATTCAAGTAGATTGTCTATTTGTTAGAGAGTATTTACCTGACAGATAAGATATCTAGTATTTCAGTGGGGCAGTACCGATGATTTTATGTAAGCTGATTTTCAACCACTCCTTACATCAAACAAATTAATGCATGCATAGATTTCCCAGGTGCTCTAAGATACAGGAAAGTTATTACACTAGAATCTATTTCTGAATTTATTACATCAAAATCGTTAGGAAAATTACGATTGTTAAAATGAGCTCTCCGTTGAATGAACTCATGCAAGATGAGAATCTATTGAAAAATATCATTCAATAAATTTGAAAAGACTATTCACTCTTCAAAACGTATAAAAGGCTTTTACATTGCTAGCTTTCTATTCTTTTCTTCAGAAAAATAACTAACATTCTTTTCGCTTTTTGTCATTGTCCCGTATATTGTTTTGAGTTGAAAAGCCAATTGCATAGCTTAGTTGCTTTGTTTCATCTAATTATATAAGAACAAAGCCAATTTTCGAAAGTAGTATTGATGTAAGTACTCTGTTGTGCCGAAACAGGAATTACAACACGAGTGGAGTTGCATCGTGACAGTGTGATAGGATTGAAAGACATGTATTTTCACAATGCAAGGTATTATTTGACAGTAAACGTCACCAGAAACTTAGAAGTCTAACTCTCACCATTAAAATAGTGTGGCTATTTAGTTTCGAAGGAATGGATCAACCTTCATTAATGAAAATTGAGCTACACCCATAACTATTTCATCCTACGCTAAAGAAATGGATCCGAAAAGTCCTATAAATACCAGAATTGCACTATGTGTCTACAAACTGAAAAAAGCTCAGATCAGTAATATTCAATTTGAGAAAGACTTAAAAATCAAGTGGAAAATTGATGTATATTTGTATTTACTAATTATTTGGAATAATGCAAGCTTTGAGAGTAAGTAAACTTTTGTTTGTTTTATGTACTTTCACAGTTTTCAATTTTTAAAATGTAAGAGCTGGAGAAGTTTAATTGTATGGAAGGTTTAAAGTCTTGAAACATCTTGTTCGCAGTGACCTAGAAAGTTTCATATCGGGCTTATTTTCGGCTCTACTGAGCACGAAAGGAAAGCTGAAATTGAGGTTTGATAACTAAACACCATTTTCAGATTTCTACTTTTGTTCTGAAAACTGGATGGAGATCTTGCGTTATGCAGTTAACATTGGACCGAAAATCATAAGTGAAAGTTTCTCCAGTGTTCTTCACTTATAAATGATTAAGCGTGAAATTTTAAGTAAAGATTGATGGGACTTGAGCAAGTAAACCAAGACTGAGACTGTCGTGAGATAGGTCAGTATTGCGGAGTCACACGGAAAATACCATAGAGCTGGCAATGGTAATATGCTTTATGAACAATCACTTCAAATTTAGCTTATATAAACATGGTTGTAGTACAGTATTATCTCTACTATATCGTAACTATTGACTTAGGGTTTTAAGCATCATGATTCTTGCAGCATGAACTATCCGGGGTTAAAAATTTTATTTGTGTTTCCTCTAATGTAAATTCTATTTAGTACTATATCTATATAGCCAAGAAACGATACGATGGTGATATACGTAATGGTGCTGGGTAATTTATCTCACTATATAGAACTTCTTTGAATAAAATAGTATCACAACTGTGAAGTGATGTTCCTTTCCACATATCAAATATCTTGCATAAAGTACACTAAATTACTATATAGATTACTATAAAACCATATTTAGGTACATCATACAACTGAGATTTATGCAGTAATAATTAAAATCTTCTAGATGCATTACTAACAATTCTTTTCTTCTAGATGATAATCTTGCTCATGGCACTTGTCAGTTGTTTGATCAAACAATCAGATGAAAGGCCGGCAAATGGCTGTAAAGACCAGGTTGAATTTCAAAAAAAGAAGAAGTTCTTGAAAAAACTATCATCAAAATACGTATTTGTCGAACTTTCAAATGAAGAGAAGTATCCTATCAGTCAGACTGAAACCGTGTCAATCAAGCCGACAACAGACTGTCCGTTTATAACAAAATATACAGACGAAGATTTCAATAGAGTACCAAGAATATTGCCAAGAGTTCTCTGCCCAAGGCCACAATGTTCTAAAGATTGCAAGGAAGTAACTATTACAAGGACAGTTCTGCAAAAGAAGTGTAATTCTGGATTTTATAAAATGTTTTTTTTACGCAAAGTAACTATAGGTATAGGTTTCATCAAAGAGCAAAAGTGAATATTTAGCTAAAGATGTTAATGCATGATTTTAATATATTTGATAATATAGTATTACTGAGTTTTACTATTAAGATGATGTAAGATTATTAGTATTTCTGCTTTTAGATAGATAGAATTGGAATTATTGAATGTATACTCCAAATATTTCATTAAAGAGTGATTGCATACCATTATGTGTCATTACGCTTCTCATGGCTTTTTCAAAACAATTCTGACTTTCTGGATTTTCGAGATTATATTTTAAAAATTTCCCTTCAATTTTCAAATAGTTTTCGATGGGCTAGGGAAAAAACTTGACATATGTACCTACAATGAAAGGGCAATGCAAAGGTTGCGTGATAAGTCACTGAAAAATTGATTTAGAGTGAGAGAATGGAACGCATTAACAGAAATCCCCCTTTGTGAGCTTGCTATAGCATTGTAATAAACCTAACCTCTACAAATGGACAAAACAGAAAGAATGAATTATTTTCTAAGTTTCCCTAAGGTAGCCAGAAAAGCCTCTTAAACTTTTTCATGCTTTCCAGGTCTTCCCTAACATCAAATTGCATCCCCAAACTTTCTCAGGTCTTTCAGGTTCCTGAAAGTCGCGTCACCCTCACATGTAGACCTAGTCACAATCTCATTAAGGCTTATCAATTTCTAGCCAAACTTTCACGTCAAAATTGAGTATGATATGTTTTAAGAACACTTAATGGGGAAATTTTCATTTTGACCCTCCCCACACCTTCCTTCTAACGGCTTATCGCTCTAAAGTTAATAATCCTTCATTATCATGTAACATTTTTGAATGAGAGAAGTCAGTAAGCTCCTAGTCATGTCTTGTAGTATAGTATTATATAACAAAACAAAATATGATGTAATATAGCACAAAAGAGAATAGGATAATAATTATAACATACAATTTTTTAGTTATACAAGAGTGTGCTAAAATTTTGCATTATACATATAGCAAAAGACTCATTGATTAAATGAAGGAATCAGTCCTAAATCGTCCCTAACCAGACTGGGCTAGCATCACCATCAGAGCATGGTGTTCCAACTTTATGGCAAGTACTAAGGATATGTGCGAACTCATATGCCTTGATATCACATCGTCATCGATTGAAATCTATTGCATTCCATACGCAAACGTTTCTCATTGTAACTCCCGTTGTCAAAAACGCTGTATTTTGCACCTTTTGAACGACTAATAGAAACATCACTCAAATCTTTTAGTGTTGCATAACTGAGGTAGCCTGACAACAGTACCATGCCCCTAAAAACATCAGAACAGCTTGTCATAAAATGATACATACCCCCCCTTCACGGCTTTTCTTTTTGAATGACCTCTTATCTCAAATATTGATTTGCTTCCTCTATTTAGTCCTACTTGACTTCTGGGCTTTCTGATTTGCAGATTTTGGATTTTCATACCTCTACTTAATACACGGCATGTATTGATCTAGTGGGTTGCTTACGCGACGGTCAGCTGTAAAGTGGTCACAGATTAGTTCCTCAGCATCATTTAGTAGTTTTGCAAGAATCCTATCGTGATCCAATCCCTCATTAATGTTAATTCACTTAGCACACAGCCCTTCGTCACTGGCTTAGAAATTAATACACTCTTGTTTTATAAGAACAATTTTATAAGAACACGAGTCTCAAAATTTGTGGAAACTAAGAAGAAATTAAGAGCAAGCTGAGACTGAAGCACTGTCTTAAAATGATTTGAAACTGATATAAAACTCTGTAAGCTCAACAATGTTTGCTAAACCTCCTCAAAACACCCAAATCATCAGTGTGCAAAACAAGTCTTAAATATACCAAGACTTCTAGCAAGAATTATACATCTGTAAGAATGTTTGTCTTTTGTCTTCTGCTAATGTTATTGAAAATAATACCTGTTCTCCTGTATATTGTCTAATGTCTACATTGCTTACACCCTAATAATTTAAAAACAAAATTAGAACAACTTAGTCTTAAAATTCTGGACAAATTAAGAACAGCCAGCCTGAGCCTCAATTTTTCTGGTTCTTATAAAAAAAGTGTACAGCAGATTTCTAATTGCTTTTGTACAAAAGGGGTTAGATCGTCATTCAATATACCTTCAATTTTGCTTGCTTATTAGGAACCACCATATGTGAAATGCCTATGGAAAACTGATACAACTTTATTTTCGTTCGTAACACACTTGTTCTCAGACTCAATCTTCATAACTGAAGTAGGTTTAGGTACTTTAGCCAAAATCTTGCTTCTGGTATTCCACAATTTAGCTGGGGTATATTGGTTACCTAATGTTTCTCCCGAATTTGACAGCTTCATGTATGCCATTTCTCTTCTATAATTGGTCATGCTGGTACAAAATCTCCAAAGAGCAACAAAATCTTGGACACTCCCGATTTCTATGGGTAATCATTCCATGGTTTCTTGTGGTCGTAAGTTTGAGGGTCAGTACTTTATCAGTACTACCTATTGTCTTCAAGCTCTTTGAAAAGCTTGTGTTCAATCAGTTGTTTAGGTACCTGAATGAAAACTGTTTCGCCAATTCTAACCATCTTGGTTTTACGGAACTTCATTCCATTGCTACATGTATACTTAAAGAACACAGATGACTGCTACAACACTTTACCAAACAGAGTGCAGTACTGCAGAGTAAATGATGTACACATAAAAATTGAAGATATCATAGATGGAGTACTTCAAAGATCATGCCTTAATTCAATCATTTTTGTTGTTTATATTGAGGATGTTCCAGTAGTGGTAAACCATTACACCACTTCCATGTATGCTAATGACACGAGTCTGTGCATTAAATCTAAGGATTTACCTCGGCTAATTTAGGCCATAAAAGAAGATCTTTTGCACCTTGACACTTGGTTGACAAGTCAATACGTTCTCCCATAGTGTAGCTAAAACTATAAGCAATGTTAGTCTATATCAAAGCTAAAAGGAGCATTCTTGAGAGGTCGAACCAGAGTGTACAAGTAAAAAGTTATAGAATGGAGCGTTAGGTTCTGAGCAAAATTAAGTGCCTTGGAGTTCAGTTCGAACAGCATTGACTGAAAGGATTAGGTCCGGGCTATATCTTCACAAAGGTTTCACAGAGGACTTGGCGTCCTAAAAGACGCTTAAAACTTTTCACTTTTCTCAGCATTAATAAGCCTTTATACTAGCATTATAGAGCCCTATTCCGATACTACTGTTCTGTTTGGGACTGTGCAGGTACAACTAAGATTAATCGTTTGCAAGGGCTACATAACAGGGCTGCTAGAATTGCAACAAACAGTAGCTATGACACTCCCAGTAATCAGTTGATCGAAATTTTTTGGTGGAAAACTATTAATCAACTAATCGATATTGAATCCTAAACAATGTTCTTTGACAGCCTAAGAAAACTTGCTTATCGTGGCATATGCATATTTTTTTTTCAATTCATTCTAGCGTATCTGGAGCGTCTAGGGGTTTAAATTTTTCAAATGGCGTGTCTTGCAAGCGAGACCCCTATTGGAGTAGGAAGGGCACTGTTAGTTATATGTCTGTCTTGTATTGTTCATTGTTTATGTTGGCTGCAGAAGAGATGTGCTAGATCACACCTTCTGTGGTATCGTTATGTAAATTGTATTCCAAAAGGGTGAGGTTGTGTCTAATGCTATGTTTTTAAGAATTTGTATTTGATATTCACCCGTAGTATATAACTTGTATTTGTAGATTAAGTTGTAGTTGTAGATTATTCTTTGATATATAACAAAAAAAAAAAAACTTGCTCCTTTATATTGACTCAGATTTTTTAGGAAAAATTCACAAAGTACTTCATGTAGTCTGCGCGGCACAAAAGATCACAGGCTGCCGAAGGAAAGTACAATAAAAGGTGAGCAATCTTATTCGATCAGAGTTGTGAAAATATGGAACAGCCTCTCAGCCAACTGTAAGTACGAGGCCTCTCTAAGCACTTTTAAGCAGAATATCTAGTAGAATTAATAACTTTTGTGCTTGCTTGTCAACTAGTTTCTATCGATTTTGTAATTCTAGCTTACTACAAACACTTCTGTGCACGTAAGCTAATCTAAATTGATCAATAAGTTAACATAAATAACCATAAAAATTTTTAAACTTTGAATTTTATTAAATTTCTACATGCACTACATGTACAGTTAGGGCCCTGCTAACTTTTTAGACTTTTTAGCATGTTTTTATGATATTTTGGTAGCGCCCACATTAATACAATTTCTAAACGCCCCGTTTTCAAAAAGCTCCGTTTTCATTCTAGCAGTGCCATCCACACTAGGCAACCGATAAGAAGATCTACGTCTACACCATTCCGTTTTCCATCGCTTTCGAATTGGTTTTCTGCTTCGTTTCGAACTTCATTAAACAAGATTGACAGCATTTTTTGCTATCTACTATTGCTACAATCACTGCCAAAAGTCTTGGAGCACTTGCATTACTTTTTGACTCGTAGAGCAAACTCCCCCTCTCCCCCCTCAGAACAATGTTGAATTAATCAGGGGTTACTCGCAGCAGACACATCAATATGCTCTCAAATAGCACTCTAGTAACTAAGTCTTTACCTCAACATTGTTTTAAGGGGGGAGGGGATCAGTAGCTGTCAAATTTGACCGGAGATTCACTATTGTCAAATAAACTTCATTGTTCAATAGGTGTTCCAAGGACTTTTGGCAGTGATTGTACATCATCAATTCAGCGAGAGATGGAGTGATGTACATGTTATCGTTTTCAAATGTCTTCGTTTTCGCTGTCCACACTAATGCTTTTCAAAAAGCTCCGTTTTCAAAAAGCTCCGTTTTCCATCGTATTCTTTTTTCGTCGTATTTGTGTTGAGGGAAGGCAAAAACGCATCAAAATGTATACGTTTTCATACGAAAACGCATAAGTGTGGACACTACTTTGGATTTTCTGCAGTATTCATTTAATTTGATTGCCCATTCCATATTTGAGGTCCCAGAGATCGGAGGCTCTTTGAGCCAAAGGTGAATTGACTTGGTTTATAGTGTTAGAAGTTGTTTGAATTTCTTAAAAAGTAGGTCGAAGATTCTACTTTGAAATGTCCTGCATGAAGGAAGGGTTTAATTTTTTTCGAAGTCTTATGAATTTCAATAGAAAGTAAACAAAGAAAGGAAACATGCATAGTACAACTTCTTGACTTTGAAAGTCAATCCCCATATGAGCTAATTTGGCTGTTGTATAAAAAGTTATGGGGACGTTCTTGGACTGTTTGAATTTTGCAAGGAGTTTGCAGTTGAGAAATGACATACTAAGAGGCAATAATCAAAATTGGAATAGACAAAGCTTTGGACAAGAAACTTCCTTTCATTAAAAGCAATAAATTGCTTAATTCTTTTTAATACATTGTGTTGTAATGCAGCTTTTCCCTAAATTTCAGAGATGTGCTGTTCAAAGTTAAGTTTATAGTCAAGGCAGATCCCTAGTCATATTTCTAGATTCTGTCTCACGTATGATGTTGGGTGATATTTGCAGAACTTCGAAAGCTAATCTGACTTTGTTGGTGCATGGTATAGTGCCATGTATTTGCATCCTTAAGTTTCAAATTTTCTTGCTGCAGATATTGTTGCTTAGCATCAAATGTGAGACAGAAATTATCGTTCTGGCTGTTGTTCTTTCTTTCGAGCTGGAATATTGAACTAAATTGTAAGTGCCCGTTCTTGTCGAAAGGGTGTTGGGAATCTTCCCTAACACAGTGAACCGATAGGCTAACTAGAGGACTGTATGCTAAAAACCTTATCATAGGTGCCGGATTCGTACCTATCCTTACACCAACAATGTAGGTAAAACACAAGAGATGACGCTTGATTACAGAACTTAAGGTTCAAATTATTGTCTCAACAACGAATATGTATACAAAGATGAATGAAAACTACATTAAACAACGATAAGAATGATGCCTAAAACCTTACTTAATTTGGGACGTACGACTATTAGGGACGGATAGCTAAAGGTAGATGCAAATCTACTACCTTTTTACTAGCAAAACACTAAAATACTACAAATACTGTGGATAGGGTGTGTACACTAACTGCCTATGTGTACACCAGTAACAGTGGACACGATCGGGGTATCTAATATATATCTCTAATCTAAACTACCAATACAACATAAAGAATTTTATTCAATAAGGCTTCATAAAAGCGCTTTCTTATTGTGTCCACTGAACAGCTTCCTTGCGAACTGTAGTAGAGTTCGTTATGATGATTATGATGATGCCAACTGGATTTCAGCTATACTCGACTAACTTGGGCGCCTTACGAAAATAGAAAAGGAACTCACGATTACACAATAGCCTTTTCAGCGCGGTCTTGTTCTCTTTTCTTGCCTTTGCTGCACCGGCTTGCCCTTTCTCGGATACACAAACTGTACCAAGAGTGACGGTCACTCTACAAACTAGAGCACGTCTCACACTCACACACGCACTAGAGCATGCTAAGACTTCAATGAATTTTTGAAAATGAACAATAGGCGTGCTAGCTGCTTAAATAACCTATCTAAAGGGGATCGCCTATTGCTCCATGCAAAGTAAAGCGTACTACAAATTACTATAACAAAAGACAACAAGTTACGTATTCACACCTAGCGTTCAAAATGGCGTCGTTCCATTATATGCCACTGAGACTTGCTGCGCTCTCATATGTCCTTCACGCGCGTATGGAAGGTTCTTTGCTATCCAAATGGTCCATATTTACAACGAATAATCTAGAATCACACATGACTGTCCAAGTGCCCCATTTTCCCTGGTCATCCCCAGTTCATTGCCTTGGGGCCTTTATGAGAAAATGGGTAGGCCCAGTTCAGCACAAGGGAACTCTGATGACCACTAGCGCACAGTATTTGTATTATTTATAAGTTAATGTATTTTGATTGACAAACAACGAGATACATATTAAGTGAAGTTTTTCTGGATTACCTATAATTTGGTTTTTGGTTAAGCCAAGTAACGGCGACTCAAGCTTCGCTCATCCCTCTCCAGTACCCAAATCAAATTTGAAAAAATCTGGGAAAAGAGCCAAAGCATCATCGCCAGCATAGCTTTTTAATGTTGCTTGTTTGATGAAAAGAAATAGATCATTAATTTAGAAATGAATAAAATATGACTCAAAACAGAGCCCCGAGGTACACCTGATAAAATAGTTTAGAAACTAGAATACGTATTATTGATTTCAATAGACTTGTAATACGGGTATGATTTCTATCGCCTTTTCCACTATAGTATCGTTCTGATTTTTCCTCCTTTCCATTCATCATCATTTTTCCCAGGTTAGTCATTATAGTCCATTACGTTCAGTTGCCAAATTTCTTCTGTGCGCATTATGATTCATTTCTCACACCTCACATCCAGGAAAATCATAGCGATTCTTATGTTAATTTGTTTGCAATCTTGTTAGTTTTATGTAAATGGTTATTAGTCAGTTTTCTTTATACCAACTAGTCCTTAGTTCTTAGTAGAAAGTTCTTAGTCATTACATACTTAGTGCTTGAGAAAGACCTTGTATACGAATTGCTAGAGTCTAAGATAAAGTTTGTGAAAACTATATCTGGTGTGTTTTCTGAAACAAGTCTGGCGTTCAGAATACAGATTCACATTGGTGACTGTCGTTGTGGGGTAGTTTCGAAGACTGAGAAGTTTCGAACTTGCTGCCTAAAACCGAAGTTAAGCCAAAGCCGATTATTCAAGATCGTAAGTGATCAATAAGCCATTGTAAATAAACTTTTGCACTGTATATAGACAAAATTTATTGGTGAGCCTGGTGAAGATGTAGAAAAATGTCTCAAAGGTTTTGATAGAGTCGCAAAGGCCAATAACATTGGTCAACAATTTTTCAAAAGTTGTCTGCTTCGGAAATAAACATCAATACTTCTTACATAATTTCAGCTGCTGAATTCAAAACTGATAGTTAAACTTAATGATTGGCTCTAGTTTAAAAGATACAAAAGGTTATATTTTTGCGTGTGGATGTATATATGGTAGTCAAGGTGCACTACTAAAAACAATGGTAAAGCTATGCCACATAATCAATATCATCGCTGCACTGTTTAGAACAACGATCAGAGAGCAAATAGTAAGCGATTCTCATCATTTTGTTATAAAGAAGAGCTAGTCATTGTCTTTTCTTTGTCTTTTCTCTTTTCGCTCGCATGCACTAATATTTAAAATCAATTAATCAATCACTCAATCAATCAGTCGCTCAATCAATCAATGCAGTAAATGGGGCATCTCTCGCTACCATCCAGCAAAAGTCTGCAAGCATTGACGGACTCCATTTGTCCTGGTATCACCCATCCATTGAAGACGTATCTTGGTGAACTATTTTGACATGCTCCACAATCCACACTTCGGTGAGAGTTCAAAGAAATCCACATGAGAGTTCAAAAATTAATTTTCAGTGACATATCGCATTCCATACAACTGTATCTTCTTACGAGGTTGGAAATCAATTCCGTTAATTTGTCAGCTCCTTTTTGTAACGTGTTGGGTTTTATCTAATTCATTCATTGTAATCATGGTTCTTTATGTTGTGTGCTTAAGTCACTTGTTTGTCGATATTCATGTTCCTGTTCATGTTGTGTTCGTAAAGTCCCCTGTTGTGTTGTCAGTGAACACCCTTTCCGGGCAATGTGTTAGTCTGTCAACGTGTATTGTGATTCGTAGTATTGTGTGCAAATTAATGTTAGTTTTATGTTGTGTGTATTGATGTTTGATTCAGATTCTCATGATTGAAGTTAGAGAAAACATCTAGTGAGGATTCTCTTGGGCCATATCTACTTTAGGCCCAGGCCTATGGCCTAGGCTTAAGAACAACTGTATAGCTGCTTCAATTGCCGCTACCAAAAAGAACCCACAACGATACAAGATCGTTACATTTTTTCCCTAGAAATTTCGGCACCGCCAGCTCAAATGCTTCCCACACTATGTTCTCTTTTCCATATAGTGCTTGGTCAAATTCACGGCTATGAAGAAGCCACTTTATCTGGGGACCTATGAACTCACAATCCATTATTTTAACTTCACTCAATCTGGTAAACTTTGTACCGGGTACTTGAAACCTGTTCCTGTTTCGTACATGACCTTCATTTTCCCCAGTTTTATGCGCAATGATAGTATCAAAATTTTACTAGATTGAACAAGTGACGGAGGTTGAACTTTTTTCTCCTAGGAGTTATAAAATCTAATTTCAGACTTATCACGACAGCTACTACTTTTGAGTTGCTATACAGATGCCGTTGAAGTTGATCATAGTTTATACACTTTAAAAGCTGCTTTAAATTTTAATTTACTTTCATGGGGACTGCATAGGCTGAATTATGAGATGTGGCTCATTGGAAGTAGAATAGATGTTGAAAAGTATGATACCTACATCATTGGGAAGCGACCGTTACTCTTAGAATTTACACTTTGTTTAACATATGGATCAAGTGTAAAATCCTGAGGTGCCTCAGGTACAGGTAATGTTCCTCCATGCGTTACGAATTGCTGCTGGAAAGTCAGGACATTGAATATTCTGTTTCTTTCTTCTTGACATGCTTTTGCTTACTGGTGGGGTCATGCAAATTTTGGCATAGTGCAATATCTTGAAAACTGGAGCCAACGAACACATTTTAAGTCGATATTCGAGCTCAGCGACCTAGAGGTAGGCACGATTGACTTCATTTGTTTCGGAAGCAAATTTGCTGTAGACCAGTGTAATTGGTCTGAAAAGCGACGATGTGACATTCTGTCAGCATATTTACGCGATAGGGCTGCAGAGTATTTTGATGAAATGCCGGACAGAAATAACATGACTCTGGAGAATCTAAAAGAAGCGTTGATAGAACATTTGATGTCGAAAGAAGCAAGAAGCTTCTACTATGCCGATTTGTATTCACGTCAACAAGGATAATACGAATCAGCGAGCAATCTTGGCCGTGAAATACAACTTTTAGTTAGACGAACCTATGCTGAGATGCCCTTAGAACATACGATATAAGATACCCTTATGCGGGAACAGTTTGTTAACGGTTTACCCCCCGCTCTCAAACGTATTGTTTTTATTTCGGATCCAAAAACTTTCAACAACGCATTGGATCTCGAGAAGCGCGAAGAAATAAATGAGCAATTTACAAGTGGTTCTTCCCCGTGGGTTATAGCCCCATTTGAAAGCACTTCCGTCGCCACTCCGATTGCCACGATACAGAAGGACACTGTAAATGAGCGCCTAGACCGCCTAGTAGCTGCCATTAAGAAATTAGCCCTGATTTTTTCCAAGAACAGCAGTACCCAAAGTAACAATGTTGTCAGACCAAGCAGAAATCTAAGAGCAACCGATGGGAGGCCAATCTGCAATTTTTGCAAAAGAGTAGGTCTTGTTGAAGCTAAATGATTCAGCAAGAACAGGAAAGAAGACAAGTTGTCAAAAAAACTAGGTGCTGCTGCTCACAATGTATCAAGTTTGGGGTGTGATTCAGCCAAAGTTAATTGTAGAAGATCCCCAAAACGTTGAAAATTATGTAACAGAAATAGTTATCAATTCTGGTTCTGGTATAACGATGATTAGTCTCGACTTGTTCAATTTTAAAAAATAAGCATGCCAAAGCACCACTAGATGTCATAAGTAACAGAGTAGTAGCCAAGTCAGCAACAGGAAATAGTTTAGACATCGTAAGTAAAACAGCTGTTGAAATAGATGTAAGCCAGAGTAAATGGGTTGTTCAGTGTTATGTAGCCAAAAACTTCCATTTTCCATTCTTGTCAGTCACCGACTTTCTAGTTCAGACTGGCGCAAAGTTAGATATGTCTAGATTGCAGGCAACTATTGGCCAAGACCAGCAGTCCATTAGTGTAGTCAAACGGCCTAAGTGATTTCCAGTTTCCATTGCCAACTCTTTCGAAATTCCAGCTCGCAGCGAAGCTATCCTTGAGGGACGTATTTCTGATCCCTGGTACTATCTTGGTTGAGCCTGCGTATGAGGTTTCAAGTCATGATTCTCTCTTATATCCAGCCAGAAGTATCGCTAATGTACATAACGGTCATGTTCCCGTGAAAATAGCTAACGCATATTCCTTCCCAGTCAAGATTTGCGCACGTACTTGTATTGGCATGGCTGAACAGTTCGATGAAGAAAAGACCTATTCTGAAAAACGTAAGTCAAGTTCTGATAATTCTTCTGATGATTATTGGCTTAATAATATTGATTTGCAAAACTGTGCGCTTTCAGAACACGAACGAGCTCTACTCATAGCATTGTTACAGGAATACCACGATGTATTTGTGAAATCTGACATGAATTCGGTAAAGCCCATAGATTCACGCATGAAATACACACGGGTAATAATACTCCTTTTAGGCAAAGGCCTTATAGGATTCCCCATGCCCAGCTAGGAATGATTGATGAACATAGTCCTGAGTCCTTGGTCTCAGCCCTTGTTAATAGTTACAAAGAAGGATGGCTCTACCAGGTTTTGTGTCGATTTCAGGAAACTGAACTCCATGACTAAGAAACAAATTTTTCCTCTGCCATGGGTCGATGAAGTACCAGACTCTTTGGGTAATTCCTGTTGTTTCATCACCCTCGACTTAGCGTCGGGATATTGGCAAATTCCATTGAAATCGGAAGATAGGGAAAAAACCACGTTTTGCACTCGACAAGGCAATTTAGAGTTTCGAGTTATGCCAATGCGCCTTGTTAGTGCCAGCTACTCGCTTCAAACAATGATGCAACTAGTCCTCAGTGGTTTACAACGGAAGATTTGTATGGTGTATTTAGATGACATCATAGTTTATTCCAAGTCATTTCAAACACATCTGGAGAACCTCCGCTCAGTATCTGAAAGATTTTGAAGTGACGACCTTTGTTTAAAACCAAAAATGCCTCTTTTGCAAGTCCGAAGTTTTTTATCTAGGTCATGTTGTTAGTAAAGATGGTATTAGGCCAAATTCTAATAAAATTGAGGCCATTACCAATTACCGGGTCAAACTGTGACGAAGTGCGCAGCTTCGTGGTCCTTCTTTCATATTTTTATATGGTTGCAAAATGATATTCTGACAACTACTTGAAACTAAACGATGATAAGTGTCACTTTATGATACTTGGTGATAAAAGCTCCAAAGCAACAAGCAATTAGAAATTCGACAATCTATGAAAGTGATTATGAAAAACTGCTAGGCATAACCTGTGATAAGAAACTAAGCTTCAGGAAGCATGTTGAAGATTTGTGCAAAAGGGAGCAAGGGCACATTTTGCAATTGACCAATCAGCGGATTTGTTTACATAAAATTATTATCCAATCATGTGCCTCCATTTTTGCCTTGTTTCTTCATTTCGCCATTGTGAAACGGAGGTGCTGTGGAGAATTCATGTCTCACAACTTTTGCCCCGGAAACAAATTTACGTTCATCTACAACAGTGATTTTTTGGCTACAACTTTCTATCTACATTTCTGATCGATATCTCCGAGCCCTAAGCTGGACTATGATCCGTTGCAAAAATATTAGACATTGCGCACCACCCTCCCCCTGACCTCCCATCATACAGGTCCTCCATGAGCACCCCTTCACCAAGCAAGCAGTAAGGAATTTGTTTCTCATCTAAAAACCGTTGGACTAGAGCTAGGTATGCCTAATTATCCTGATTTAACTTCTACTCCTCTCAGATCTGGGTTAGGTACGCATAGTTCTGAAACTATCACAGCTATGCGTCATGTCGGTACCCCTAAAGCTGGATGATAACAACAAAGCGACCTTCAGAGGAAGAAGTTGAATTAACATAAGCCTTTCGTCAGAATCCGGAAAATGTCACGGCTCCACGGCTCTGAGCCGGATGAAGATTTTGCCGTCTATGTCATATTTGAGGAAGGTTTGGTAATTTGTTTCAACAGTCCAGTTTCAGCAAAGTTTTTAGTTAATGTGACATCGACTGTGAAAGGCATAGGCCTTCTACCGTACAACTTTTCGAGACAAGCACAATGCAGAGTCCAAAAACTTTGGCTTGCTTTGATTGTCTTAAAAGAGGAAGGTTGGCGATAAAGATTTTACAGCGTGTTGTATAGCATTACTCCTTGAAACCTTTGCTTTATATTATACTTATGTATCATACCTTACCATTCTGTGATAGTACTCGTGGTAAATACAAAGACATACTTTTGTTGCGTTATTCCTACATTACTATCACAGAATTTCCCAACACTTTGGAATCAAAAGTAAGACACTTTGACGGTAATGGAGATGTTAGAGTCTTCCTAGAAAAGGTTTCTCTGCATTCAGCATTGAAGGGATATGATGGCGAAAAGACAGCCCAAGATTTAGCCAGCAAGCTTGAGGGAAGAGCTTTTGACGTATACATGCGTTTGGCTGATACCGACAAAAAGGATGCAAGCAAAATTAAAACCGAATTACTCAAGGAATTTCAGGTTGGCAGCCAAGATCGGGAAGTAGCCATCCACGAATTAACAACTCGTCGCCGTAAACCTGAGGAATCCCCTCAAACCTTCGCTTTTAAGATTATGGAACTGGTGCGATTAGCCTACACATCGTTTGATCCTAAAATGCAAATAGCCCTGAAGTCTCTGCCAAAATTTTCAGAGTTGCTTATTAATGAAGTAGCAAAAGAAACCGTTCGCCTCCAATTAGCTGGCATCGAGTCCTACTCAGCATCGCAGGTGGCAAATTCTTGTATGAGCATGGCTAATGGCAGCTCTGACGTTCAACAAGACCTTGCCGACTCGATCGTTGATAAGGTAGTTGCCAAAATGACCGAAATATCATTCGGAAATGAGTATCCCATCAACGCTGCATGCGAAGATAAGGGCATAGCCTTCGCTGCAAATTCTGCAATTAGCCATTTTAACGGGTTTCAAAGAAGCACAAGAGGGAGGTCGTTTTTCTATGGTAATAAAGCTCGTTCTCAAAACAGGGGGTACAAGCCAAATAATCCCCAAGGGAATAACACACAACGCCGGAAGTGCCGTAGTTGTCAAAGCACGAATCATTTGGTTAAAAATTGTTCAACCCGATTTTGTCAAGCTTGTGGTCAAAGGGGTCATGACTCCTGGGAAACGTCTTGTTCGAACTTCCAATGACTAGGCCACGATAAAGACAATCTCGTAACAAACAAGCCATTTTCGGCAGTCATTGAAATTATGTTTGATAGTAAACCATTAAACGCTTTATTAGATACTGGAGCAAGCTGTTCAATCATTGACCTCGGAACTATTCAATCTCTGGGACTGGATATGAATATCATTGAATCAACACACGACTTAATCGATGCCTCTGGTAACAATATGAACATCGCAGGATTAATTAATATCAATCTACAACTAAAAGGCACCCAACTCATTCAGAATATGAAAGTTCTCAATTCTAAAACATTTCGCAATGTAATACAGGGGCGGATCCAGCACTTTTTCTGACATTCTCAAAGGTTCAAAATATAAAACCACACCCAAAGACCACACCCAAAGACCACACCCAAACAATTATCACAGTTTTGATAATTATGCCTGAAAGATCAAGGACTATTGAAATTTCAAAAGCACTTTACTTACAGAATCAAAACTAACCTCTGCTTCAATAAAAACTATTGTTAGGAAATTTAGTTTTTGACAAGGCATCACTGCCCTATCTACAGCTGGAACCCCACACTAAGGAATCACCCATGTTCCAGAATTCCAATTGGTATCCCAGAGAAGAGTTCTTAACATAAAGAAATAATTGACATGACAACATTGCCAACAACTGTGCGAAGCAACTGGGTTTCTACTTTGATGGCATTCAAAACAAAGTCCCACGAGCCACTATGTCATTCTGTTAGAACAAGTGTCTCTATATCAAAGCTGAACTATTATGAGCTTCTGCTGCGACAAGGTCCCCTGTATCAAAGATTAGCTACCAAGCGTCTCTAGAAGGTTGTCTCTAAATGAGTACAACGAAGAAACACTAATTGGTTTGTGTACATACCCCTACAGCGTCTACAAACATAAGTGTGATCGTGTAAGCGGAAGTTAGGATGAATCTTCGTTATATCTGTTCAGTAGGGACCTATAGCATTTCTAACACACAACCTAGCCTGACCTTAACCCTCCGCTCTCCGACCCTTTGTTCATACCCAATGTCAACTGACACCGGCCAGACTCGTATTCATTCAGCAATCTTGTAAACAATAATTGCATATGCGAATACAGACTGCCGTGAATGACTATAAAACAGTCAAAAAGGAAAAATATAGCCATACATTATCAGGAGGGGGGGCAGTTTCTCCTTTATCCACATTTACTCAATGGACCGGGAGTAGAGAATCTTTCTGCATGCCTGTGACAAAGTATGACTATCAACTACTACTTGCGATAAAGCCATCCTGTGTGACAACACTTACCTAGAGAAAGCTGCATACTAGCACTATATACCATCATAATTTGTTCAACATCTCTCTTCGTCAACAGCTGCTTGACTTCTTCTGAAAATTCTATTATTTCGCATAGATTGCTAACGAAGAATTGTTTTCTCCCGCTCTGAGCTACTTCATCCAACAGATAACTCACATGCCAGGGTACACGGCAAATTCCAAACAGTCACGTATACCCACCCCCTGAATCCTCAAGATTCTCAGTGAACCTTCTCCTCAGGACGCGCAAGGGGTTAGTTTTAACATCGTCCAGGCCTACCTCGTATAAAAAGAGTACCAAGAAAAAGCCGTTGCTATGTATTTTGGACCTCGTCTAACCAGCGCAGATCTACCTTCTCAAGTGACCAAAAATCAACACTGTTTCGATGCGCACGCAGTAAGAAAATTGCGTAGCACATTCTCAAGATGCGAAGGAACTTCTCAAATTGGCATGGAAACTACACGTAAACTGTCGCAACTTGCCTAGATACCTTTCAGGATTATTGACACTTGTCAAGCGATTTTATTACTTAATCACTATTGCTAGGTTACCACTTCCTTGAGGTATACCAAGTGTGCAGCAAACATCAGTGGGTACGGGGGTCAGCAACCTTGAGAAATCAGACTCGATTTGAGTTGACAGGTTGGTAAGATTCGAAAATCTGGACGCTAGAAAATCTGAAATTCTCAACTGAGAATGTTGAGAAGGTCTCAATCCGCCTCTGTAATACTAGGGAGAGACTTCTTATCTCACTTTCGTACCGTTGAGTTTGATTTTGCCAACAAGTCCATCAAACTCAATAATATTTGGTGCAGTTGTGTTGATATAAAACGAATGGAGCCCGTTAGATTACATACAACCCATCATGCACGTACGAAACACGTAGATATAAAATATCATTTTATTCGCAAAGCTGTGGAGAGAAAAGATGTTAACATCGTATATTGTCCAACGAATACGATGATTGCTGATATTCTCACGAAGGGACTTGCAAAGGAAAGATTTCAAGAATTACGCAAGAGGATGGAAGTTGAGACTTCTGTATAAATTAATATAAACAATCATCAAGTAGGAGTGTTAAGAATTATGATTATAATACAGATATGACTCGTTTTTATATTAATCCCATTGGCATTTATCTGCATGGGTAATATCACGTGACTGTTTTCACTATTGTTTTGTTTTGTTACCGCGTGACGGTTCGTATGTTTAGAACTGCTGATTCACGCTTTTACACTCTGATTGCTTTGTTATGCGAGTATAGATGTGCTGTTTTGCTTCGTTCGTTTCCTACTAAACTTTTAATAGTTGTGTGCTGCAAATGATAAGTCTTTTATTTTATTTCAAAAATGACCATTCCGTCCAGCAGATTCCACAGGGGCCGAAAAATTTGCAAAATTGGCGGGAAATTAGCGATTCTCAAAGCCGTTGACACCAGATGCATACCTTTACAACAACTGATAGTAAAGTTTGTCATTTTGATGTACTTTTTGGTGTACGTCTGGAAATCCTTTTAATGGCTTCAACTAAAATACATGTTGCTACTGTAATGAGAAGTATCAAAGGTATGAAGAATGGATAGAGTGCCCCATTTGCAAAAAATGGTTACTCAAACACTGTTTCTATCTTTAGAGCTACAACAATCACCACATGGGGCCTACTTATGGATAGATGAAACATTTTTTCTGCTTTGTGTAGACATTCGGTTCAAAATATGACATTTGATTTTTCTGTTGGACGGAATCCTTCTCTTGAATTCAAATTAGACCATGCTATGTACGTTTGGTATTCAGTTCCTCTCGAAAACTTATCGAAGTAATCCATTAGAATCACAGTGAAGCATGCATTTAACAATTTTAAGGATATTGTTTAAAAAGTTGCAATTTTTCCATCCAACAGTTCCGTCCAACAGAATTAATCTACAACCTTTAGGCTTGATTGTATTTAAACATTCAATATTTTTCGTTCTGAATAAATGTTTGAAATGTTGCAAGTATTCTATTGTTGTATAATATTCTTAGTTGAAGTTGTTGCGTCATGCATTTTAGATACAATTTTAATCACCGTAGTGTTCTTCCATCAGTTACAATGCTATCTATTCCGTCCGACAGATCGTCCTTTTTCTTAAATATGTTTGAAAACTGCAGACTGTTTAGAACATTTTTTCTATACAGCATTTACTCTATCTGGTTGGGTTAGATATCCCCCTACTAAAGCATCAAGGCTAGCTTAGCACAATTTTTTTACGCACAAATTGTATCAAATTCCATCCAACAGAAAAACGCTAATTCAAAACAGCACCAAAACCACTGCTAACGCTTCTTTTTCTGTTGTAGATCATTTCTTTTCCCTGTCTGTCAATGAACGACTGGCATAAGAACTAACATGATCATGGCCTTGGAGATCTTTTTTGAGCAAGGACCGCACCGATACCCTCACCCGTTGGTATGTATGTTTAGTATGAGAAGCCTCAACAATAAGATAAATCATCTCCACGAAAAAGCCCTACGGATTGCATATAAAGATGAACTGTCTGACTTCGAGACAATGCTAGAGAAAAACCTTGCTGTGACGATTCACATTAAGCATTTATAAGTTCTAATGACTGAGGTATTTAAGGCACAGCATAGCATCAACCTGACTTTCTTGAAATAAATATTTATTTCCAAAAACAACCAATATGCTCTTAGAAATGAACATCCTATCAAGCTTCTAAGACCCCCAACTATCACTTATGGGAAAAAAGTTTCTCTTTTCTCGGGGGAAAGATGTGGCATGAACATCTCATTTGTATTTTTCGTTTTCTGTATTTTTCGTATTTTGTATATTTCATATTCTGTATATTTCTTATCTTGTATTTTTCGCATTTTGCATTTTCCGTATTTTGTATTTAAACTGCATTCAATTGCAAAATTTTACTACGTTACCTATTCTGTAAAATAAGCTTTAATTTGCTCCGTAGCTACTCGATTATTATTATGCAAATTATACATTGCCTGTTAATTAGTGAGATGTATAGTTGTAACTTTTAAATTGCTGATGAACAAAATGAAGTTTTAAAAAAATTATCATTATAGATTAGAAGGATTATTATTGGAAACCTCACCATGAATGGTCTACGGCTAACAATCATTTCAAAGCTGTGTTTTCAAATGCACCAATCACAGCCTTGGATATTGATTCAAACATAAAAACAATGAACGATATTATATACAAATATTTTGTTGAAAATTGTGGATATGTAAACTCGCCTTTTAGACAAATACAGGGGAGTATCTGTTAAGGATCTAAAGAAAATGCTCAGGCAACTGAAACTTAACAACGGCGACATTAGTGAAATAAAGTTCCTTTCCAAACACTTGCGTAACATGTTAAACCAGAGAAATGACAACATCACCTTTTCGTCAGAAGCAATCAACCATGACAAATACATTGACAGAAACTTCTGGAAGTATGTTAAAACGGTTCTCAATAAGAGTACAGCTATTCTCCCTTCTTTCAACAAGGTAGGCTATTTTGCGTTTTTCTCTACATCATTTTCTGCTCGGAAACCTAACAAGTGCTTTACAATTCCAAACTGGATTCCTAAATTTGATGATCCGAAAGGTCCTTTCAATCTAAACCTCCAACATATCAGCAAATAACAAATATAATTCGTACAATGAACGCTTCAGGATCTCCTTGCCCACTGGATCAAATCTCTATAATCTTTTTTTTTTTTTTTTTTTTTTTTTTTATATTCCAATAAAATACTACAATACATATTTACGGTCTACAATACTTACAATAATTACTTTACAATACTACTGGGACGAACACCCCGGGGGAGCAAAAGGCCATGTCTACCCCAAGGGGATTAACATAGATAAAAGGCAAAAAAGAAAAAACTACTTAAATAACTGAAACTAAAGAGCTAGAAACAACACTAAGGATAATAAGAACAATTCGATACTTAGGTCTGCTTCATATTAGACGTCAGATCAAAGTGATGGCAAGGGTAAATGAAACTAATGAAGAAAACTTTTCTTGGAGTTTCTTATAGTATGTAAACATGAACCACCGTTCAATCTGACGTCCAATATGAGACAAACCTACAAACGAAAAGAGACAAACAAAAACGGACGGGGACTTTTTGGTTACGTAATATACAATCTTTGTTAGAAATAACTTTACTCAAATCGACCAGTTTTGTGAATGAACTGTAAAGTCAAGTTGAGAATAGTTTTATTGAGGTCGTAAGAAAAATTTTCATCGCCATACAATAAGAGCTGAGTTAGGACCTTGTTTGATAGATTACTATGTCCATATGGTCGCAATACATCAAAGACTCCAGCGAGAAGATCTCGTCGTTGAGCATCAAAAGAAGGGCAAAGCAACAAAAAGTGCTCCGCATCCTCAATGCCATCATTCGAAGGGCACATTGGGTTAACAGTATCCGCAAAATTGTGTTTGAATTTGTGGAAGTTTAATTTGCTTAAACCAACTCTAATTTGAGTAAGAAAAGACAAACCTATAGGGTCATGAATTCCGAAGACAGGGTTTGCAGGGGGGCGGATGATTGACAAAATCTTCTTCTTAAAAATAGCGACAGACGATGCAAGTCTGAGTTCTGGTTCAATATCGTTCCATTCACGTAGACAGTAAGGATAAAAGCTAGATTTGAATTTTTCTGTCCTTGCTATTATTCGCCCTACGACATCCCGCTTACGAAGAGAGTAATGAGTCTGATGAAGGTGAGGGATTGGAACCATTGTATAATCAGGGGCTAGATTATTTATGATCTTGTAAAACAAGGTAAGTCGTCTGCTCCACCTACGGGAACTTAGTGATTCCCAGCCAAGCTCTGCATACAGCTTTTGTCGCGAAGTTCCTTTCCATGTACCAGTTATAGCTAGTGCAGCAGAATATTGAACAGACTCTATCTTTTCCATTAAATCCGGGAGAAAGGTATTCTGACTAAATTCGCATATTTTAGCTGGGATATGGTATATTACATCCCCGTAATCCAGATGAGGTCTCACATAGAGCTTATATAGTTCATTTAAGGTATGCCTGGGAAGATATTTGGAGAGATATTTCAGGAGGCCGATACCATTTCTTGTTTTAGAAATAGCTGATTTGATGTGAGCAGAAAATGAGAGTTTTGAGTCTAGGATAATCCCAAGATGTTTATGTTCATTTACTTTTTCCACTGGAACATCATTGAAAGAGACCACCGGATGATCAATTTCAATTCTTTTCCTTGAAAATATTAATTCAACTGCTTGCTTTTGCGGGTCAGGATTAAATGACATTCTCCAATCATTTGCCCACTGCTTTATCAACTCCAAATCATGGTTCATGTCGCTGGCAGCTGTAGTAGAGTCCTGCACTATCGTAAAGAGTGACGTATCATCAGCAAAGAGCTTTACATTGCACTTCAAGCCTGCAGTAAGATCATTTATATAAATAAGAAAAAACAGGGGACCCAGAATAGAACCCTGGGGCACACCCGCCAAAATATCTCCCCAATTTGAGCTCTGACCATTCAGAACAGTTCGCTGTTTCCGACCTTTAAGGAAACTTTGGATAAGAGATAGAAATTGACCCGAAACACCACATCGTTTTAGTTTATAAACGAGGCCTTCATGCCATACCCTATCAAATGCTTTCGAAATATCAAGATATACAGAACGAACGTCGAGAGGTGGATTACAGTCAAATGCTTCAAAGATTGTATGCGTTATGGAAATTAATTGGTTGACTGACGAGTCACCGGGACGAAAACCTGATTGATTTGGGTTCAGTAGTTCATGAGAAACAAGATGTGAGTATAAAGAATCGTACATGAGTTTTTCGAGTATTTTGCCAAAAATTGGGAGAAGAGAGATTGGACGATAGTTTCCTTTAACGTTTTTCTCATTTTTCTTATGAACTGGTACTACATTTGCATATTTCCATGTTTCTGGAAATAAACCGCGCCTCAGACAGTTTGTGAAAATTATCTTTAATGGAGTAATTAATGCAGCATCGCTTAACTTTATCATTCTTACAGATATTTTATCCCAGCCATGAGCTTTATTAGGATTTAGGGATCTTATGATATTCAATATCTTTTCATCAGAGATAGAAAACTCATTTATCAGAGCAACAGGTACTGGCATGTCATGTGGGATTTCACTACCCGTGTCAATTGTCGTGCACTGCAGTATAAAATAGTCATTAAAGAGCTGTGCCTTTTCCGTAAAATCAGTTACAAATAATCCATTTTCTAGAAGGGGTGGTATTATAGGAATCTTCACTTTGTTCAGAACAGTGTTTATCAATGTCCAATATGTTTTGCTACTGGTTACAGGATTAGCCAAAGTTTGCCCTACTTTCAAAAAGTAATTTCGTTTTGCATCTTCGATCAATTTTGAACCATCAGACACCATCTTTAGTATTTCCTCCCTCTTGTCATCTGGCTGACCCCTCATCACAAAGTTTCTGTAGGCATGATTCTTTTTCCTAAGATAGTTTTTAACGGTTATTGTTATCCACGGTGGTTGGCGAGGCCTAATAGTTTTAATTTGGTTGGGAATGAAGTTAGAATAAATGTTCAAGAGGACATCGTTGAGTAATTTTACCTGCTCATTAGGGCATGCAATTTTGTTTAAATGATCTTGCCAATTAAACATATCGATACTTTTCATAATGTTGACAAAATCTGCCTTGTTATAATGCCAAATCCTACGAGTATAGGGTGGTTGTGCTACATTCGTAACAGATAATTTCCCATAAATGATTTGATGATGACACTGCTCGTGTAATGAGGGATGAACCCCAGATTCAATGATGAGGTTTGGCTGATCAGTAAAAATCAGGTCGATGCAGGACTTAGAATCACCCATTAAGTGCGTTGGTTCAGTAATCAGCTGATGAAGACCCATGTCAGACGTTATTGGCTCAAAAAGTTTTCCCTCGTTATTTTCAATATCATATTCCCACCACTGAGTTGATCTACAGTTGAAATCGCCAGTAATGACAACGCAGAAAGGGTTTTCAGCATAAATTTTGGATAGCATTAATTCAAAGTTTATTGCAAAGTTATCAAATCTATAATCTGTTTTAAACGACGGTCATATCTTTCCGAAATAATTCACACTGTTTGGATCTCTGGTATAGTGCCCACGGAATGGAAGAAAGCAGCAACAATTCTCATCCATAAAAGGGGGCATCTAATGATCCTTCAAGTTTTCGTCCCATAACTCTTGAATCGGTTCCTTTGAAAATATTCACCTCTTGCCTTCGGATGTTGCGGCAGATACGAAATCGTTTGACTTTGAGTTAAATCAATAGCATAAATTGCATCTCAAACTCTTTCTCTAAATTATTGTAATCACTTTGAACCCTGTCTCAACTACTCTAACTCTACATGATATATATATATATATATATATATATATATATATATATATATATATATAATTCTAAGCATGAGTCAGCATAACATAAACAATAGCAATACGAAAGCGTTCGAAAATGTTAGAAGAATCTAGAGCAGTCAGCGGTTTTTCTAGAAATTAAAGCGGGAGTTCACAATGCATTACGTCATTGTGGAAGGTGACAATGCATTACGTCATTGTAGAATTTCGTAACCTTGTTCACGACACTCCCGCCACCGTGAGTTCCATTCACCAAGCGAGTGTCCCAGTATCTTGTCTATAGCTTCGCTTTTAGCTTTACGTTTTGGTCGAGCAGTTGGGTAGATCTCTTTAATCTTGCTGTCCTGCCGTCTGGATTGATGACCGTCAAGTCGTCCCTTCTCAGATTCATCAGGATCCTTCCTTTGTTCGTCAATTACTTCTAGCGGATATAGATGAACCAGTGATCGTTGTAGTACATGCTTGTTTGGAAGAGTAACTTTGGCTGCTCGTTCTTGGTTATCCTGACTTTTCAATAATTCCGTAATTTTCCCAATTTTCCAGCTCCCTCGTGGCGTTGACTCTCTGATTTGAACGATATCTCCAACTCGTGGTTCTTTCGATGATTGTTTCCTTGAATGCTTCATGAATATCTGGCTTCTTTCTCGCAAATTCAACAGGTAATGGTTTCTCCATATTTTCCAAAATTGATCGAGGTGTTTATTACCCTTTTTTCATATCTCCAACAGTCTTCTACCCTCGTTCACTGGCTGATTGTTGAAGTCTGGGTCTTCATTTGACTCTTCGAATTGTGGGGATCCTGTTTTTGAATTTGCCGATAGAAAATGTCCCGGAGTGATTATCGTTTGATCATTTTGCTGGCTACTAACGTAGGTCAAAGGCCTAGAGTTCAGTGTAGCTTCAATTTCAGCTAATATTGTTTGAAGCTGGATGCTTGTTAATCTTAGTTTACCAATGGTCTTTTTGAGTGCCATCTTTGTTGTTCCTACGAGGCGTTCATAAAACCCTCCCATCCAAGGGGAAAGCTCGATGATAAATGACCATACTATTCTCTGATCAGCTAGGTAACTGTGTACGGTTGGGTCTTTAACAATAGTCTCCCATGCTAAGTCTACGGCATCCTTTGCAGCTTTAAACTGGGTCGCATTGTCCAAGATGATCTGGTTTGGCATACCCCTTCTTGCAATAAATCTTCTTAGTGCGAATAGGAATTGCTCTGCTGACATACCTTCCACTAGTTCCAGGTGTATTGCACGGGTAGTAATACATGTAAAGAGGCAAACCCAATACTTCAGTTGGTCCTTTCCTTGTTTGACAAATAGTGGTCCAAAGTAATCAAGACCTGTGTTAAGGAATGCCTTGGATTCAGTAACCTTGCTTTTTGGCCAAGGTGCCATTGGCTTCGCTCTGTAAGGGCCACCCTGATGTTTGATGCAGGTGAGACATCTTCTCAGAATTGATTTTACTTCAGCTCGTCCTTGGGGAATCCAGAAACGTTGTCAGATTGCTGCTAGCGTATGAGCCGTTCCGCTGTGGTGAATATTGCTATGTTGATCTTCAATCATTAATTTTGTGAAATGCTCTCTGCGTGGTAACAAGATGGGTGATGAGGTGTCTTCAGGTAAGTCTGCATTTGCAAATCTGCCATGAACTCGCAATATGTGTTCATTATCGACAGCAGGGTTAAGTTGAGATTTTCTTTGCTCTTCTGTGAGCTGGTTCTGTTCTGTCAAAAAATATTTTCCTTGTACGTACTTAATCCAAAACTTCTTGCATCCTTCAATTTCTTCAGCACTCAAGTGTGTGTTTATTGGCTTATTCCCTCTAAGGTGTTGTATGAAGCGATTGGCATATGCGGTTACTCGTAATAATTTCTTCAATGATGAAAATCTTGTCTTATCGATCATAAATGGTGACTGTCGTTGTCGTTGTGGATCGTCTTGAACAACACCAGAAAACTCATGCAATATGTCTGTTTTCTTTTTGACTGCATCTTTTAGTTGGTCTATGTTTACTACGGGCACATGCCAATTGGGCCGAGTAGTTTGATCTCCAAGTAGCCATGATGGCCCGTACCACCAGAGCTTGCAATTCATTAGTTCTTGAATGGGCATCCCCCTCGTTGGTAAATCAGCCGGATTCTCTCTCGTGTTGATATACCTGAATACAGTATTAGAGGATTGAGTGATTTCTGAAATTCTGTTATTGACAAAGACTGAAGTTGTCGTAGTTCCTTTGATCCAAGATAGTACGCACATTGAATCAGTCCACAAGATGCTCTTAATAGTTGGTGATTTCAAATGTTTCTTGACAATATCTATGCTTCGGCAACCAATTAAAACTGATAGTAGTTCCAGGCGTGGTATGGATAATTCTTTCTTTGGGGCAACTCTTGATTTAGCAAATACCAAGTTGACCACTACTTTTCCATCCTTGACTGATCGAAGGTATATTGTTGTAGCATACGCCTTGCCAGATGCATCACAGAAACAAAGCATTTCCAATAGTTCACTCCCAATGAATCTTGGTATCGCAATATCATCAAGGTTCTCAGCTTTTGCAGTGATAGTCTTCCATTCATCCTTTAGACTGTCGCTCAATTCATCATCCCATTGTTGACCATTGATCCAAAGTTTTTGCAAAAACAATTTCATTTCAATGGTTGTTGGTGAAAGGAGCCCCAGTGGGTCAAATAACGATGCAATTGTAGTCAATACCTGACGCTTAGTTGTAGCAGGCCCCATCTCATTGAATCGTTTTGCTATCACATGTAATGTATCCTGCTCCGATTTCCAGTTCAAACCAAGTACCTTTGTATCCTCCTCCAATATCTTATCTTCAAATGGTATAGAATCATTCAAGTCCCTATTGTTTGATTTCCAGTCGCGTAGATTCATGCTGGCATCTTTGAAGATATCTTTGGCCTTCCTGTAGAATAGTTTTGCCTTTTCCTGACTGTCTGTTCCAGTGATGAGATTGTCTACGTAAATATCATCTCGTATCTGGAGTGCTTCAGGTGTGCCTCTTTTCTCCAGATGAGTTTGAATTGTTCCCGCCAGCAAAAATGGGCTTGAACTGATACCAAATGGCACTCGAGTGAAACGGTAGGTATCAATGTTTGTTGAAGATGGTGGCTCATTTATGTCTTTCAGCCACAGGAACCTAGTGACGTCACGATCTGGAGGTTTGAGGCTTATCTGTAAGAATGCCTTTTTAATCTCTGCAATCAATCCAATCCTTTTAATTCGGAATCTCATCAATAATCCAGCAAGATCTTCTAGTATCACTGGTCCACGATAAAGACATTCATTCAAGGACTGGTTACTTTTCTTTGCTTTGGCTGAAGCGTCATAAACGATACGAATCTTGTCCTTTTCAGGCTGCACAATGACATGGTGAGGGACATAATGCACTCTTCCTTTACTTACCTTTGGTGCCTTTTCAATGACGTTCTTCTCTAACGGTTCTTTGATGGTTTCGTCATATCTGTTAAGAAGTCGAGGTTTCTCTGAAAGACGTTTGTAGAGAGACTTTAGTCTTCCATTGCATAAGTCGTAATTATCAGGTAAGTTGGGCTCATCCTCTTTCCATGGCCACGACATTTGGTATCTTCCATCTTCCATTTTTACACTTTCTTTGAAGGCTTGTAGAACGATTTGCTCTGATTTGTCTTTATTGTTGATACCAATTGTTTCAAGTGTCCATAAGGCTTCCACATCGGGCTCAAAGTTTTGGCACTCGTCAATGCTTGTCATCTTCTGAAACTCGGCAAATTGATGACCAGTTGTGGTCCTCGTTATCACAAACATTGCTGTGTCAGTATTAGGATTGTTGTTGCCTGATGTCCTCCCACTCAGGATCCATCCAAATATTGAATTAATAAGATACAATCCATCTGCAATCTTTTCCCTCTCTGGTAGTATAATGTCATGGTAATAGTCGTTGCCAAGAAGCAATCCTAGGTTTGATATTTGAAGTGTCGTTGGTAAAGTATCCGATAGTTTAAGATTACCTTCCAGATGTTTTCTTTGTGATGCATTGATGGGTGTCCTTTCCACTAATCCTGTAATATGGGGAACAACTCTTGCTTGTATCATCAAAGGCTTTCCATTATTTCTCTGGAGTCCGAGTTCTACTAGTGTTGCAGGAAAGTTCTTCGGTTTCTTGCACCCAAATCTGTATGTGGTGACTGTTTCTCTGCCAATCTCTCTCAGTTGTAACTTTTCAGACAGCTCCTTTGTTATATACGTACGGTTGCTGCCAGAATCAAGTAGTATCCTTGTTTCCATGAACGTTGAGTTACTTGGGTTGGAAGCTTGAACAAGTGCTGTTTGCATCACTGTCCTCTCTCCTACGGAAATTAATCCGCTTTCCCTTGGTTGAGATACTTGTTGACTTGCTGCTTCATGCCTTGATGGAAATTTTTGAGGGCATAGGCTGCGATGATGGCATTTAGATTCTCCACAATGGTAGCACGGTCTTGTCTTGTTGCATTCCTTTGATTGATGATTTTGCTTGAAGCATACAAAACAGCGCCCTTTGATTCTATCCTTTTTGGATGGTATGGTGGTGTACTTTGGGCATTCATCGCTCCAATGATTTCCCTGGCAGAATATACAAGTGCTCTTTCTTCGAATACCTCGTTTCTCATTTGAAACCAAAGATTGTCCAGTCGATAAGGGCAGATCACCTCTGTAATGGCTTTGATGTTGGCGATTAAACTCTTCATTCGGTAATCTTTTGCTCAGCTGCAGTTGGTACTCTGTATCTTCTTTCATCCCAACGTAACTTTGAAATTCCTTTCTGAAGATCTCCATTGTCCACTCAGTATTGCTGTCCTTTTGTTGTTGAAGTCTTTCCAAGACAGGTCGTGGAAGCTTTGATTTCAATATGTACAGAAGTTCTGGAGTATTGACATTAGTGCCAAGTGACTTCAATGCGCGAATATGCTTCTCGGTCTCATCATAAAAGGCTCTGAGAGATGATGTTCTGTAGCTTGGCGGTTGGAGATTGATTAATCTCGAATAGCGGACTTCACGCATCACATGACTTTTGTTGTAACGTTCCTCCAAAAGATTGATCGCAATGTCATAATTTACATTGGTGATATCAATACCAGCGACTAAATCGCTTGCTTGTCCAGTGAGGTGGCATTTCAAATACTTGAATTTGTCAACGTTTTGCAAGCTTGCATTAGTTTGAATAGTAGATTCATAAGTATCCCAGAATTCCTTCCATTTCAAAACATCTCCGTCAAACTTTTTTAATGCCAGCTTTGGTAAGCGGACTCCGACATTTGACTTGGTCAGCTTTTCTGCTTCGGTACTACGATATTTCTCTCCTGTTTCCACTCTCAGCTTTTCAACACTCATTTTTTCCATTTCGACAGCTTCCTCAGTTTGTATCTTCAATTTTCGTTCATCTGCTTCAATCCTCATTTTTTCCAAACGTAATTGCATTTCTCTCTCTTTTTCTTTTCCCTCATTTCTAGTTTATGTTTCTCTAGTTCATATAATCTCTGTTTTTCCCTTTCTGCCATCTCCAGTTGTTTTGACCTCTCCTCGATTTCCTTTTCTCTCAATTTTGTTCGTTCTTCAGCTTCTTCTCGTTTCTTCTCATTCAACAGCCGCTTTATGCAGTTAAGTTTGATGACGTAGGCCTCTCCAGTTGATACTACATCGTCAAATATTTCGTAATCTTTCCAGAATCGTTCATTTTCATCTGTGTCTTCTGCCACAGATTTTTCCAACTCGTTCAAATGTTTCTTAAAATTCTCAATCTTCAGTGTCATCTGCTCTAGATGGGCAAGCAGGTCTACCTCATTTTGCTTATCTTGACCTTGTAGGTAAGCATCGACTTCTAGTATTTTCGCTTCTAATTTCTTCTTTGCTATCCCAAGCTTTTGCCGTATTGTCATGACTACTTTGCTCAGAGAATGGGTTTCCAATGCATTTAACAATATCTCTCTCTCTGATTCTCGAAATTTTCCTTCTTTCCAAAGTATAAATAATGAGTGGATCTTTTCAGCAGTTCTTGTTTCTCTTGAGATGCCAACAAACTTCTAAATTCCACTATTTAACGTAAACCTTGATAACTCATGCCAAAGTCAAACTACCCTCTGCTACCAAATGTTGCGGTAGATACGAAATCGTTTGACTTTGAGTTAAATCAATAGCATAAATTGCATTTCAAACTCTTTCTCTAAATTATTGTAATTACTTTGAACTCTGTCTCAACTACTCTAACTCTACATGATATATATATATATATATATAATTCTAAGCATGAGTCAGCATAACATAAACAATAGCAATACGAAAGCGTTCGAAAATGTTAGAAGGATCTAGAGCAGTCAGCGGTTTTTCTAGAAATTAAAGCGGAAGTTCACAATGCATTCCGTCATTGTGGAAGGTGACAATGCATTACGTCATTGTACGATTTCGTAACCTTGTTCACGACATCGGAAGTCTATTTATGCGTTTCTCTGTGAAAACAGTTATGTAGAGCAAAGTATTTAAAAAGGGTTCACCCCTAAAATATCTGGCACTCTAGAACACACAGCTCAGATGTCACACGTTATCAACAAAGCGAGGATAAGACAACGTTCACTTGTTATTACATTGCTTGATTTCAAAAATGCTTTTGGGGAGGTACACCATAACTTGATCTATGAAGTGTTAAGTTAACATCATATCCCAGACCACATCAGGTTTCTTATAAGGAGTCTTTACACTGGCTTTCAAACGTCTATATTAACATCAGAATATAACACTCCGTTTATTACAGTGCATCGTGGAGTTTTACAAGGTGATTGCCTGAGTCCTCTGGTCTGTAATATGTGCTTTAATACGTTCATTCAGCACATAAAAGGTGATCAGTATCGTCAATGTGAATTCCATATCAATAATAATCATATCTCTTCTTTAAACCCTGTTCATTGGTTTCAGTTTGCGGACAATGCAGCTGTTATAACTGGTCAAGAGTCCGAGAACCAAATTCTACTATATCGTTTTTCTATCTGGTGCAACTGGGCTGATATGATCATCAGGGTCGACAAATGCATTACATTTCGTATCTAAAAGTCATCAACTAAATCTGTTCAAATTCAACCATCATTCTTAATCAACAGCAATCTTGTTCCTCAGGTGACAGTAGGCGACTCCAACGAATGTTATGTCCAACGAAGTTCACAAAAAAGAGCTGATAGCAATACTCATTGATAGCTTGTCGCAAATAGATCGTCTACCGCTACACCATAAGAACAAGTTAAAATTGTACAGTCAATACCTTCTATCTAAGATCTCATGGCATTTAACAGTTGCTGATATTTCTGTTACCTGGATTAAGGAGAAATTAGATTCAGTAGCTGCAAAATACATTCGCAAATGGCTTGATCTACCAATTTGTGCGACCCTCAGTAGCACTTTTCTTCCCAGTAATAAGTTTGGTTTGAATATTTGTCCTCCATCTGTTAAGTTCTCCGAGTGTCAAACTGTTTTACGTATTGCTTTAAAGTCATCACGAAATGCAGACATAAGAGGTCTTCGGAAGGATACTAGCAATGGTCCGCATATGCAGTATGATGCATATCGCAATACAAAAGATGTTCTGAAGTCTTGCCGTTGTAGACAGGAGGAGAAGCTAAACGACCATCTTGCATCACAAGGCTCTTTCTTCTCTGCATTTAAATCGGAAGCACTTCCTAAACTTAATTCCATGTGGTCTTCTGCTCAAGGACACTTGCCCAAGAATATTTTTAATTTTACGATCAAATACATGAATAATACCCTCCCGACTAAGATAAACCTCTGCAAATGGGGGCTTTCTTCTACTTCCGATTGTTCCTTTTGTCTAAAGCCAGAATCTCTTCTTCACGTTGTAGCTGGATGCTCCACATATCTTAATGATGGCCGCTTCACTTGGCGTCACAACTCAATGCTTCAGTTTATTGCAAACTCCTTTAAATCAGTCCCAGATTCAGTTCTTTATGTGGATCTCCCTGGCTTTATTACCTCTTCAGTACTTTCTGGGTATTCTCTTCGTCCTGATCTTCTCCTCACTATCTATAAAAAATGCCTCTATATTCTGGAATTGACTGTTGGATTTGAAACTAATCTGTTGACCAATGCTGTACGTAAAGCCAAAAAGTATGAAGATGTGATAAGACTCCAACAACATCAGTTTGATAGTGTTATGTTTATCAGTCTGTCTATTAGTACTTTAGGAGTCTTCTCTCTTCAGTCAAATGACTTTCTTATCATGCTCAAAGAGATTGGTTTTGACCACAAACATATAAACTATATTACAAGGACATTAACAGGCATTGCCATACGATCTACATAGTATGTGGTTTGCAAACGAGGTAAAGAATGGGAAAGTCCAGAGCTTCTATTTATGTTATTAAGCTAGTATTATTGCTGCTTAGAAATATTGTTGTTGTTGTTGTTTTTTTTCTTTTTCATCATAATTTCTTACATTATAACGATAGTATTGAATAATTGTAAACTACCTATGCATAGTGAGGTTTATGATTGTATGCAGAGAATTTGAAAATGAAATGAAGTTTCCATTGTATAACTTGTTAGCTTTTGTGTTCTTTGTGTAAAGGCCAAGACCAAACTATGGTCCTTAGGCTTCAAAGTGTAGTCGTAATCGATAACAGAATTATTCTTGAAGCAACCATATCGTTCATCGAATCGACGAAGAGGCTAAACTGACACAAGTTCTTTGAAACTGCAGCACCCCAACCCCCTTTAATTTTTTCTTCAACGATGCAATAGTAAATTTCTCTAAAAAGTTTGCCCTGTTATTAATTGTTGTGCCCTGTTTCGCAGTGCACAGGTAAAACCAGCCCTCTCATAACTAAAATTAATTTCTCCAAATTATTTAGCATTGGTATCTTGGGTAGACCAATGATTCAATTAAAGTCTGCACTCATATACTTGGTTTAGATAGGGTTTGTGTGACCTGCAGATGTGTGCAGGGTATAGGTACTTTCTACTGGCCCTCGGATATTGTATTATTTGATGCCATTTTTTTCTCTTTCTCTTCTAATTAGATATCATTGTTGAATTGTAAGTGCCATTTGCAATGGGAGCACGATAACCTTGAGTTCTCTCCCATTGCGAATGTTACATAGTAATGTTGAAGCCTTTTCTTTTATTGTTGTTTTTATGGTGATAAAAAGAAATTTCTCAGGCTATTGATAGAGCTCTCCTCAGGATATGTGATGTTCCTAGCAGCACAATTATCTGGATTTCTTCAATGCTAATTTGTCCAGGGATCTTTGATACATGCTCTTTCATTCTTTTTCTAACAAAGCCCAGGGCTCTGACAATGACAGGAACAACAGTAGTTTTCATTTTTCACATTTTAGCAACCTCTATCTCAAGGTCTTTATATTTCGATAACTTTTCTGTATCTTTATATCCAACATTGCGCTCAGATGGCACAGACATGTCAATGAAGAGACATTTGCTTTCCAGCTTATCTTTAATCACTATATAAGGCCTATTTGAAGTAATCTCCTTGTCAGTGTGGATTGGCATATCCCATAGGACGACAACATCTTTCCCCTCAACCACCGTGTTAAGTTTAGAACAAAGAACAATAAATAATTTTTCAATCTAAGTTTTTCTTAGGATCTCACTATTTCTTAGCCTCATTTAGTTTATTTACAGATATTGCAATTGCATTTATCCCCATTCCATTCTTTTATCTTTCTTTTAAATATCGCAGTTGAGGTAACATTTTTTATGTCATCGGGTAGTGTGTTCCAAAGGTGAGCACCTCTGGATAAGAGAGAATTAGCTCCAAGTGTGTTTGCTTTTACATTTGTGTTTGCAATAGATTTATTGTTCGTAGTGCATATTTCGTGTCTCTCTTTTCAAAGAATTTCCACATGAATGATGGATTTTCTTCTGATAGACACTTATAAAATTGAAGCAGTAATTTTTGCAAATTCTTTGTGTGAACTTTTCGTTCATCTGTTCTTTAAGAAGTACTTCAAATGACATATTGAGGTCATTATGCAAAATTCTTGATAAAGACTAATACCTAAGTTTAGACTGTTTGTTTTACTATTTTGAAGACTAGGAGCTTTGGCAATGAGTTTTTATGCTATTTATATCACATAATTTTATAAGCCCCTCGAATAATCCCCATCGAAATAGTATCAAAATTGCTGAATTCAGAGCCCGCCGTAGTTGTCGCTATGTGGGAGCGCTTATGCTTATTTATTGCTTACTCTGTGCTTATATGCTAGTTCGTTGGCCCAACAACTCATTAGCCTACTAGGCGCTGAAGGGTAAACAAGGTTGGAAAAGTTTCAGCTTTGTCAGTTTTTTTGTGCCTATACAGAAAATTTGACTTGGAATGAATGACAAGGTAGTACTTACTTCATGATATTCACGCTTTCTTCATATTTTAATCAGTTATTGAAAGATGGTAGATCAGCAGTCTACTGACACACATACCTAGTCATGTCAAGTGCAATTTTTTGCTCATAGACAATCCTCGCACGGTTTCATTCTCAGAAAGTGATTGAATCTTCAGTTTTTGTGTATACTCATTCCAGGGTTCTTTCAAGGTTTAGGAGACATTACTTCAACTTACTAAACTGCCAGGGCAGTTCAAGTAAAACCAAAGTCATAATGATGAGCGGCTGTTGTTGATTTTTGCTAATGGCGAAATACTTTATATGTACAAAAATAAAAGCGTGCTTGGTTTGGAGTCAAAATCTTTGTATTTCATTGAGAACTTCAGCAATTTTGAATCTCCATGGTAAAATAAGACTTAGCACTATTGTATATAAAATAGCCACACTTTGCCGAAAAGAGGAGGAATATGGGATGAAGAGCAAGTAGTTGTGAAGCGTTGAGTTCACAAAATTAGTAGAAAAGAGTTCGTTATCATCTTTTAATTGTTTCAAAAATTCTCAAGAAATTAGGAACTAAAGGAGATTCCAGACTTTATGGCAATATCACTGACCTCAAGAAAGATTGACCCTTGAAGAAAGCAATTGGTCTCCAGCTAGAGTGAATCTGATTTTCAATATGCACTATTGATGTTTCGTCCACAGTAAATTTTGTGCCACGAGTAAGAATTGTGCAGTTCCTTCTGCTTATAGAACATCTTGAGTAGGACACAATAGATTTGAATTTTATGCAGAATGAAATATTTGTTATTGTTCCAGCTCAGTGCTCCACCAACATTTTACTCTGAAATAACTCTGACTTGATTGCATACACTAAATATCATCTGGAGATAACCATTCAGATTCACCCTGGGTCTCCATGGCCAACAAATTACATCAGTGCTATTCTGATAAAAGGTATCAAAAGGATGTATAACATATGTTCTACTCATGCACATGGTATGGACAGCCCCATAAGAAAAAGAAAGGAATTTGTGTCATTGCAAAACAGAAGAATTTATTAGTGTTCACAAATTCTTAGAGAATAAGTAACTAATCAAAGATTCCAGTGTTGTTTTCAATTATGAAAATGGGTTTCCCTTATTATATGTTAGCAAGTAAATGAGAGGTAGGACAAGGCAGGTAAATGAAATCAGCCAGATTGCCCTGACCCCTAGAAAAAGTCTGAATACAACCCTGCCATGTTAAGGTATCAGCTGGGCCTGAAGATGTGTGTAAACTTTGATTTGTAGTGGATGAGTTGATGCAGGAAAGTTGTGTCATGAGGTGGCAGGACAGCTTTGTACAAAGAGTCAACTTGATGCTGAGGAATAAAGGGAGGTGTCCATTTTCTAGCATGAAATTCCATCCCCTTCAGAAAACTCTGTTCCCTGACATTTATGTGCATATCCATAGATATCAGTACCATTGTAAAGCCAAGGCCTTAACATTGTGCTCTCTGTAAGGATTTTAGCAGATATGCTACCTATCAAGCGCTACAGCACAAAATTTCACACAGAGGTGTGTGGTTGATTGCATTGATAGTGTATCATTCTGTGGTAACCGCCAAATGGTGTTAAATTGCCATCTTCATCTTTCTCTTCAAGCCTTACATAAAACATTGGTATAGAGAGAATTGTGGTGAGATATTTAAATTGGGCATTATAAGATATAGTTTGCTCACCATACAGTAGTCTAGTCCTGGAACAATTATGAAGCTATGCTTGCAGTGGACATAGACATAATCACCTTAAGGCTGATGACCCAGAATAGGAGTTATCATCCAGCCCTGGATACCACCAAATCTGGCCTCAGTGTTTGTGGAAGGAGTGCATATATATATTTTGAAGTAATTTTTGTTTTGTCTCATTTCACCAAAAGAGCTAGTCATAGCAGTTGTTAAAGATAGCCAATTTCACTTTTCTGATGCCAATCCCAAATTTAACATCACTATCTAACTTAGGGCTCTATATTGACAGCATCTGGCTTTATCAAAGGTAGTGTATAATGATTTTGGCCCCAATTTGCAGAATGGTTGGTTACCCCTGACCCAAAAACCATTATGATAGCTGCAACTGAGGTGCAGAAATGCCATTGGACATAGAAACCACCTATGTTTCATTTGTCTGGTGAAAAGAACAAATGGAGTGATTTGATTCATAGAAATAACTTACAATTCAAGATTTAGAAAGGTTATGTAGAATCTGCCTTATTTATAATGCACAAGGACAATTGTGAGCCGCAGACTACACTAGGTTCCATGGTGATAAGTTAGGGGTTGAGTCCTTTGTGTAGAAATCTTATGTCATGAAATGTAGAGAGCATAAGCCATATCAGGAAAGGGTATACAAAGATTATTGAGAGCCTGATATTGTTTTTGTTAATAGAAAGCTGAAGCATGTTAAGATTATTTGCATTGCTGTCCCAGGAGATGACAGGGCTGAGAGTGAAAGAGATTGATAAAATTGAAACATAACACTTGCATCAAGATGAAATTGTCATATTGTGGGGATGAGAAATGTATGCAAAATACTGGCTGTGATTTGAGATTGAGGAGCTGTTGTCAAAGAGTTGCTGTCTGAGAGTTGTTGACAGATTGATAGCACTTACCAAGTTAGAAATTATCCAAAGACTGCCTAAGTAGGAAAGCAAGCATGCATAGAAAAGCTTTAGGTTCTAATTGATAGAAAAGATTTGTGGTGCTTGGAACATTTGTTTACTTGTTATAACTTGTGTTCATGTTGGATTATGGGTTGCCATGAATACCCTCTTGAAAGTATTGACACAAGATAGTTAATAAATATTTTTCTATTGTAGGGCTCTTGTATAGAGCAGCCCTTTATATGTATTTCATTTCATTAATCATTATTGTCCTCTGTCCTGTCAAACTGCATGTTCAATCTCACCAGATGCTTGGAGCATGTCTGTGATCTTTTTAGCATTTAGTTTGTATTTCAAATATAGCAGCAGATTTGCTTGCATTTGAAGCTGTCTTTGTAGTATTTGTTTAGTGCATCCATGTATTATAAATGAGCTTAAATTCTGCTGTTGATATACATTTTGTGTATGTCTTGTTTTTAGGATAAAAGTGAACAAGCATCCCAAGGTAATTTTACATAAGTATTTAATTTTATTGTTGCAGAGTATGGAAAGCAACTGTTGTATGTGTGCTCCAATTTCCCTTGATTTGCCTTAGAGCTAATCTAGGGCATCAGCAACAACCACCAATAGAAAGATATAGGGAAAATGGTATATTATGGGATAGCAAGTAGCCAACTGGTTATTTAGAGTACGTTTTCAGTTGGAATGAAGATCTCCCTGTATGCTCTTAACTTCATTTCTAACCAAATGTGAAACCATGCATTTCCGTCTTGTTGATCTGTGAAAGGCCTCCAGGAAAGTTAGGCTATATGGAAGTACCAAGGTATGTGGTCAAAACTAGGATGCATTTATAAAGGTTTAAAAATTGTTTGGTTTTCCCTATGTGCTTGATCACTGTCTTTGGCTATTATGGTCATTTCTTGTTGCTTTTGGGAAATTCTGTTTTTCCATTGGCGCTAATTAATTGTTTTGTTTTTCACTAGCATATTTTTCCCAGGTATGTAGTCTATGTCTATCAAACACTCATAGTGAGGTGAATAGATCTATTAGGAATGGGATATCTTTGCTAGCATATTTCTACTCAAGGGTGTACCATTCTAACTTGGGCCTAATGAAAGGCATTGTATAGAGTTGGGGGAGAGGGGCTAGAAGTTTGAGGTATGCCTAGTCTATGAATAAAAGCCCATGCTTTTGAGAAGTACTTCTGCAGATTTAGTGCTTTGGGGTGTGTGAAAGAAGCTAATTGAACTGGATTTGTTGCTCCTGTTGATAGATCAAGATCAATGCAATTGAGACTGTATTCAAATTGTTTGAAAGTACTTAAGTTGTTTTAATCAATCTTCATAACAATGCCAAAAAGGTTGGATAAATACAGATGTGAGTTTAACAACATGATAACATTAGGTTCACTGTGGAGGAGGGAACTAACAGTACTTTGGCCTTTCTTGATGTCTTCATCAACAATAAACATCATTCTACAGTCTCATAACCTTAGTTTATGGCAAAAAAAGCTTTTACTGCTCACTAAGTTTTTCAGTTTTACTTCTGTGTAGAGCTTACAGAATTAGTGATGCTCTTCTTGGCTTCAATGAGGATGTTAAGAAACTCTCTTACATATTCAAAAAGAATTGATTTCCTAAAGGTTTAGTAAACAAAGTAGTCAAAGGGTAACTTGATGGGATTAACTAGTCTACTGCACTTTCTACAGATTCTACTTTGCCTAATGGTCTTTGCACCCTTTATTTTAAGTTACCATATCTTGTCTGGTCTATTTACACCATGCATAAGCTCAAAACTTTAGTTAATTTGTATTGTAAAGATCTAAAAACAGATTGGTATTTTCTTCTTTCAAAATTAAAAATTTAATGAATTTTTAAGACTCTGTGCCAACTTTGCTCTAATGTGGTTTATAAATTTCATTGTACATGATGTAATTCCATTTGTTTTGGTGAGACAAGCTGACATTTATCCACTCTAGTGTATGAGCATCTTTACACTGACAAAAACTCCCACATCTTTGAACATCTGAGTAGTTTTGATAAAAGTTGGGAATCTTGCGGTGATAATTGTTTGCAATCTTTTGTACAGCAGGCACCTGTAGTCGACTTAAAGGATATGTGACATGTAATTTACCCTACCGTTTTTCTCCATTCACTTAAAAGTACCTGTTAGAAGTCAATTTTTCCTGGCTTAGAACAAACAGTTTCCTTCAGGGGGCGCTTGGAGTGCGATTTGAGTTATTGTCACATGACACTATGGTGTAGAAGTTGATAAGTTAGAATTTGTCAGCCTGTGTCTATAGCGGCATTCCCAAACCTTTGTGTACCACACATCGAATAACTCTACAAAGAAATGACTGATATGGAAACAAATTTCGATGGCACAGAAAATAACTCTCTAGGAATTATTCCATATCAATTTAAACCACTTGTACAGAGCAGCTCAGGAAATATAATCGGGGAAACTGCAAGCTCTGAGGGCGAATCAGAAGATGGCGGTGTGGAAGAACAACATGCCAGTGAATGAGCTGGAAATACCAACTAGAAAGTGACCTATATTTACAATCGAGGCATATTGAAGATACCACTTTGCGTAGGGAAACTGCTAAGGAGGCTGGGCCCATTAAGCACAATTTTGACACTTAGGTGCACACGTAGGAGTTTTGCAAGATTCCTGTATCGATATCTAGGCCGTCATAATCGCCATATTCACCCTTCGTATGCTGTTGCAGCAGAAGGAAGAGCGTTCCCCGGACAATGTTACGTTGGATTTCAATACTACATTCCCAACGATTTGGGGCTCAGATTTTCGTATTTTTCATTCCAAACAATGCATGTATGTAATGTATACTCGATGCAGATGGTGGCTGGCAATTGTGTTTACGATGCTGAGGCTGCTATTTCTATTATCTCTGCTGGCTTTACAATCAATTCGGTATGAAATCATATCAGATTTGGGTGTATATACGATACCGTATTCACTTCATACTGTACTTATAATGGTGTTGAACATTGTACCGTATTCATCATTGTCTTCGTGTAAACAGTAGGCCATTGCGGTATGAAAACATATCGGATTCAAATGAATCAGATACCGTATAAATATGGTCTAAATCAGGAGGTCGTATAAAGGAATCTTTTGTGAAATTTATGGAGCAAACCCTTGAATACCGACTCACAATAAATTTTTCACTTGTTATTTTGGCAGTCCAGGCTTTTCTAACAACTTTGTGGTCAGGAAATTTATAAGATGATACTTTCTACCCAGTCGCTTGTGCCGCAGCTGTTACTTTCGGTGTGCATCCGTAGGCAATGCAGTGAAGCATTTTATTAGTACTAGAACCTATTCACGAAAAAGTTACCTGATATTTCACTTGACATTCATATACGAATGTGTTATTCACGACAATATTGTGCAACAAACCACTTGTGACAATCATGGACTGTCAACTTCTACGTCATAGTGTCTTGTGACAGTTCCCACCATAATTTAGAAAGGGTTTTGCGGAGGCAAAATAAAGCACGAATTCAGCAATATTTGTGCTATGCCTTCGGATTGCATTTTCCTTTAAATTAGAGCAATAAAAGTTGTGGCGCCAAATTACGTGTCACTTGTCCTTTTAGATTGGGGAACGGTCATTATTTATTGTCGGGTAGGGGACTGAAGAGAAAGTACTATTCTTTACCCCACCAAAGGAAAACAGCTGAACAAGGCTGTATTTACGTTTAATATGGTATAAGCTTTTACACTACTCCTGTGTTCATAAATTATCCTGCTACCTCACCTAACACAGCTTATATTTTCATAAACTCCACCATTTTGTCTTCCGTCCCCACCCTGGTCATAAATAATGACCCTTCCCTTAAAATGGCTTTGCACATTTTATGGGAGAAGCCAAGTTTAAATAAACAGGCTCAACACCTTGATACCTCGTTACGCTTCTAGCCCCTTTCTGTTTAATAAAGGTTTTCGTTCTTTTATCGAATGTATATACATATATTTGTTCTATTGATACTATTTGTTATAAGCAACTGAAGGTGGATGATGAGTCTGAAACAAGGCTTGCACAATTAAAAATATAGTTGTCTTTATTCGTATCCTATCTAACTTTATTTCATTGAGAAACTTCGGTAAAGCATGATTTTGCATTAACTTCATTTAGGGAAGCCGTTCACTCTACGTCCATCTGTGCTTTCATCAACTTGTGGACCAACTGGTCAGTACAGTATACTTGTTTTTAGAAAACTCATTAAGTAATCTGCCGACCATTAATTTGCCCGGCAGTGATTGTTGCTTTTTTTCCAGAAAGTATTGAATGTGAGAATCCATTTGATGTGATTTAAAATCCCCATATCATTTTCAGTGAGACTTAGTGTTATGTTTTCATTTCTTGTGAAGTTAGGCCAAGTAAAACAACTGTTGCTAACGTGAATCACATTAATTTCAAATCATGCATAACTAACTTTCCATAGTCCAGTGTCCTTGATCTTTTTATTATTCGTAATCTCCATCGCAGTACTAAACCATTTTATCACTTTTATCTTAGAAAAAAATTTATAGAAAAAACTATCCTTTCAGTGTAATAGAGAAGAATCAACTGGATTTCCAAAATGGTTTTTGGTCTTCAGGCTCTTGACGATCTCCTAAGAACCTGTATATTGACGTTATCTTCCCTTTTCTGTTCCCTATTCATCGTTATTCTAATCGTCATCATCGTCCATTCTGTCATCAGAATAATTAATGTCTGCGTTAGACGTTACCTTGTTAGAAAATGAGGAGTTTATTTCAGATATCGGTTTCCGCTTTTCGCCACGATCCTTGATCCTTGATCCTTGTATGAGTACCACCATGTATGGGTTGATATGAAACGTTGATGAAAATTTGCTCAACTTCTTTGTTTGCATGTTTCTTTATCGCCAACATTTGTTTCACTTTCTTTTGCTCTACTTTTTACGTGAGCATAATATTTCGATGGTTCTGTAGACTGTTCATCATTAATCTTAGCTTCATTGTGTCTGTTAGCTGGGTATTTATTTGCTGGTAACATTGGTAATTTTCCTTTTACTACGCGATTGAACAATAGCTGTGCTGGTGGTATTTTCGTCGTAGAGTGCGGAGTTGTTTGGTTGTTCCGAAGAAACCGGTTTAGTTCCTGTTTCCATTTGTGCTTTTCAAGAAGAGCAGTACGAATAACTTTTCCAATTGGTTTCACGAATGCCTCTGCAGTGGCATTACCTTGCGGCCATAATGGTGTAGATGTCATATGTTCGATCCCTAATGACTTCATATATGCTGCAAATTCCTCTCCAACAAAAGGCGGTCCGTTATCGGACTTGATTTTGACAGGCATGCCATGTCTCCCGAATATAACGTCAAGTTTTGAAATTGTTGCTCTTGCCGAAGTAGTGGTTGCTAGTTCTACTTCCGGGTATCTCGAGTATGTATCTATGGCAACCAGAAGATATTGACCTTTTGGCAGTGCTCCACAGAAGCCTATTTTCAACTCTTGCTAGGGTCCATCCGGGAGTGGTGTCAGCTGAAGTGGTTCAGGTGGATGTTGCTGTCCTGTTGCGTGACAAGCAATACACGTACTAACTTCTTCTTTTACTAATTTTTCCATGTCGGGAAACCATACATCCTCACAACAGAGCTTTGGTCCTTGCAACACCCTGATGTCCCTCATGTGCTAATTTTAACACATGATTCCGAAATCCTGTAGGTATTATAAGTCTTATACCTCTAAGAAGTATGTTAGTTTTACAATCGACTGTAATCTCTTCGCGTATTTTCCGAAACGGCTTTACAAGATCGCTTCCCCGTATGTTCGTTTTTAGAGCTGCACGAACTGCCTGTAACTGTCGATCATTTTCTGCGGCGGACTGAAGGTATTCGTATGAATCGTTAAAGCAGGGAATAGAGTTTCTTTTGTGATGGAATTTATGTACTTATCGGCAACGTTTGGACGTAAAGGCTTTGTAGGTAAAGGGTGACGTGACATGAAATCGGCTGGATTTTCTTCGCCTTTCTTGCAAATTGAAGAGAAATCATACGGTTGCAATCTCACCATCCACAGTTCTATGTGAGCTGTAGGTTTGAAGCATGGATTGGCATAGATAACTTCCAGGGGTTTGTGACCTATAAATAGTATGATTGGTACATCGTACAAGTAAAGGTGAAAATGCTCAACACCCCAAACGATAACGAGAGCCTCTTTCTCTGTTTGCAAATAGCGTGTTTCTACCTCTGTAAGTGAGCGACTTTCATATGCAGTTATCTTTGTCTCTTGTGAGTGAGGTACTATTTGTGCTAGCACTGCTGATAGACCAACAGGGCTTGCATCCACCAAGACAATTGACTCTTTGTTGACGTCAAAGTAGCTAGCGACAGGACTATTTATCAATATGATTTTTGACTTGTAATACACTGCTTGACTTTCATCCGCCCATTTGAATGTAGTGTTCTTTTTAGTCAGTTCATGCAATGGTGGTGTAATTGTTGCATAATCTGGTATAAACTGTGAGCAATAATTTTGACATACCCACTAGACTTGCATTAGATGGTATAGGCGTATTAGCAAAGGCAGTAACTTCCTTTGGATCTGCACGTTTACCTTCTTTCGAAAACTGAAATCCAAAGAAATCTAGGTGTTCTTTTAGAAACTTACGTTTAGGCAAATTCAGTGTGATGTTATTGCCATTCAAGCGCTTAAGACATGCATCCAACCCTTGATTATGTTCTTCATCATCTTTTCCAAAAACGATTACGTCATTAGCAATGTTTCTCACCCCTTGCAGGCCTTAAAGGTTTGTTTGTAGCGTATGTTGAAAAGTCTCGGCGGCACTGTTGGTGCCATAATTTAGTCTTGTGTAACGAAATAGTCCCATATGTGTTTTAAACGTTGTTGTTTGATGGCTTTTAGGGGATAACTCATGTTGGTGATAGGCCTGAGATAGGTCTAACTTCGAAAAGACTGTGGCTCTGTTGAAGTCAAAGGAAATGTCTTTCTCTTTGTCTTTCTCTTTCTCTTTCTCTTTTCACCTCAGTTGGAGTGAATTCTCGTTACGTTCAGGCGCCATTTCGAACTGATATAGTTTTAAAGGAAAACTCAATTTGTCGAAGGATATCTCATATCGTTAAAGAACAACTTATCTCGTTTGGAGGAAATTTTACAGTTGAAGAACACTCATTTCGTTTGAAGGACACTCGTATCGTTTAAGAGCATATCAAATTCGTTGAAGGACATACTTGCAACAGTTAAGAGACATCATATGTGTACACTCTAAAACCGAGGTGACATCCACTCTTTGTATTCATTTTTATTAGAACTATTCTTATCTACTTTCTCATTTGGAACGATTTAATATACAGTCCTCTTTACATATAGTTTAATTTCTTGTCTATGAACCACCTTGTTGGTAATCTAGCCTGTGCCCTCAGGCCATTCTTTCATGCCTGATAGTTGCGACTGAGACAGTCACAGGTCAGAATCATATAGAGCTATTTAGCACAGATTGCATACTTTAAGAACGAGAAGAAAAACTCCCTATTTTGAACAGCTCGAAGCGATGCAATCAATTAACAAAACATAATTTGCATACTAATAGCATAAATCATGTCACAGGGAACCTATGAGATCACATTTCAGCACCCCCACTTTATCTCAGATAGGTCAATCGAAATATAAACTTTAGCAATCATAGAATAAGTCTAAAGTTTATCCGAAAAAGTAATGCTTGAACTCCTCCGATTTTCTCTTTAGTAGAAGCTTTAGTCATTACATCAGCGAACATATCTTGCGCTGGGCAATATTTGATTGTCACTTTGTCTGTCTCTTGCACTGATCGAATAAAATGATAGCGGATATCAATATGATTTGCCCGTTGTCGGTTTAAGGGGTTCTTTGAGAGAGCAATGGTGCCCTGGTTGTCCTCAAACATTGTTGCTGAATGACAAGGTTCTTTCAATTCATTAAGCAGCTGAGTAAGATATAAACTCTCCTGCATAGCTAAAGCTAATGCGATATACTCAGCCTCGCAAGATGATAGAGCAATGGTAGTAGGCTGTTCCTTTGATTTCCAGGAAATTAGTGGGCATGTGCCACTCAGACTAAAACAATACCCACTGGTACTTCTCCTATCCAATGAGGATGCCCAATCCACATCACTGTAACCTCATAGGGCTAAGTTCTCTTTGCATTTCCTGTAACATAGTTCATATTCCAGTGTGCCTTTCAAATATCTCAGCATGTTTCACTGCTGTCCAATCGTTTTGTAGTGGGTTAGTTAAATTATGTGATAGCTTGGTCACTACCCAGCAAAGATCTGGTCTCGTGCAGGCCATTGTGTAGATTAAGCTACCAACAGCTTCTCGATATAGCTTCGCATCACACTTTGATTCATCAGAGAATTCAAGTTTCTGCTCTGAAGGTGTGGCCTTTGGCTTACAATTAGACATTTTAAATCTCTCTAGGATCTTAAGTAAATACTTCTTTTGAGACATCTTTACAAATCCATCTCCTTGTTCAAACTCTATGCCCCAAAATATGACAGTTTCCCCAAGTCTTTCATTTTAAATCTTCCTTTTTGTCTCATCCATAATTTCACTGTCACTGGCAGCAATTGTTTTCTCATCAACCCAAATTAACATAAATACCATATTCTCATCAACTTCTTTCCTATAAGCTCAATGATCAACTGAACTCTGGACAAAATTGTTCTCTTTCAAACACTTGTGTAGTAGCATGTTCGAATTTTGTCCAGACTGCTTTAGTCCATAAAGTGATTTGTTTAGCTTGTACACAGCTTTTTCAGTTTCACTGGAGTTAGGAGTCTCGAAACCTTTTGCTTGTTCTATGTAGATCTCGTAATCAATGGGTGCATTCAAATATGCTGTCTTGACATCCATTTGCTGCAAGATTAGGCTATGTTGTGCTGCTAGCTGACACAATACTCTTGCGGAGACTATATTCACCGTAGGTGCAAAAGTCTCTTGGAAATCAATCCGTTTCACCTGGCTATAACCTTTTACCACAAATCTTGCCTTGTAGGTAATGTCACCACCTGTAACTTCTTTAATGGTGTGTACCCAGTGACCCCCCTCCAGTGTTCTACCTTTTGGCAATGTTGTTAAACTTAAGGTACCATTTGCCAGAAGAGAATTCATTTATTCGTTCATCGCAGTCATTCAATTCTCAGAATTTTACATTCTGAACGCATAGAAAAGTTCAGCTTGAAATCTTAAATCATGTAATCCTCTCTCTCCTACAACTACGCATGTCTGCAACTGCAACTCTGAGTGTGACTCCAAGTCCAACTAAATTTTCTACTAACAAACGTAACAATATACTTTCAAACAAGGAATTACGAAAATACCTACCAATAGGAATAAAGAATGACAGGATATATGATATACGTAAACTCGGCGGTTAACATTAAATAACAAGCACCCATACATGTAATATTCGTTAAATGGTTAGTCATTCCTTAGTCAATCTATATTCTATTTACGAAACGTAACAGATCACACTAATGTGATAGAAAACAAACAACTACTCATACTTGTTATAATACGTCAGTACGCGTCTAATATGCGCGCTGTTGCGAAGGAGTAGAACTAGCAGTGGAAATCCCAACAATGTACTACTATACGACTTCTTAATAATGACTTAGCGCAACACGAGGAATAAACTAGTGATGGGTGCAACTGTGCGTTGCAGGGTTTTCCCAACATATGCAAAGCGTTCAGATCCAAATATTCTCTTATTGGAAGGGTTGGGCTTCATTCCTGTCATGGCATGGTATTGTGTTTTCTGCAAGTGTTTGTTATAGCATCTACTTCGTATATAAGCTAGTGCCATCACCGCATAAGGCCAGAATTCTTTGGTTACATTTCCTTTATTCAAGAGGTATCTCCCCATGTCAAAAAGGGCTCTCCAATTTCACTCGGCAGTGCCATTCTGATGAGGAGAGTTAGGGCAAGATTTTTCATGCCAAATCCCACTTTTCGAAAGAAGTGACTCAAATTCCTTTGAAATGAATTCACACCAGCTGTTACAAAACTAGCCAAGGTCCTTGCTGCTTCCAATTCTGATGTACTTGTACCTTTATCTGCCTGTATATTGTTATCAAAATTTACTTGAACTCTTTTCTCATGATCATGGTCCTCGCTTATATCTATGAACTCTAGCATGCCTTTAACCACATTTCCTTGCAGCGAAAGAAGTCGATCTGCAGCTTCAATTGCCTCTTCAGTATCTTCAGGCTCGACATTATGGATCCACTTTCGTCTATTTAGCATATCACGCTCGTTTACCCCCAAAGGCACCTTTCCTGAAGCTCTCTGATGTACTTTTTCCAGCTTCTCCCTGTTTTCTTTCGAAATACCTGCTGGTAAGGAGTCTGGCCGTTGGTCAAAGGGCCTATTTTCACCCACAAAATATAATTAGAAAACCAATTGATGGTAGGATACAATTGAAAGAGAGAGATGTTTTCGTGGGCCGACGACACGCTTGAATCCACTTCAAAGCCTTAATTGCTTGACGCTTCTTCTGTGGAAAACGCTAGAATCTGGTCACTTCACCAGATCTGTTGGTCATTTTCGAGTCATCAGGGTACCTTGAATCATTCTTACAAATCCCGTGGACGCATCGTTTCACCATTTTCAGTAAAAAAACTACAAGCATTCCTCAATGTAACTAGATATTTAAGTCTTTCTAGTAAATTTTTGTCCTAAGGTCGATGTTGTTCAATCAGGGAGCTTTATTTTGATGACGCACTTTGCTGCTCAAAAATGTGGAAACAGTAGAATCTGCAGATATTGCTTCATCAACAAAGCCTGATATGAATCTATGCCACTGCACATATGGCATATGAGTAGCACTTATATTGAGCGCCTCGTTAAGAATGGATTTGTCACTTGTATAGGATTGGATTTCTCAAATGGAGACTTTATCCAGAAATGTGGAGCTTTGCATTAGGAAAGATGAGCAACCATACTTTTCCAAAGAAACATCATAGCAAGACAACTAGACTACTGGAATTAATACGCAGTGCTACTTACGGACCATTGAATGTGGACTCCATTGGTGGAAGTATATACACAGCTAACGTTTACGAACGATTTTACATGTTATGTGACAGTGTACTTTATTAGAAACAAGGCCGAAGTATTATTGCAGTTCAAAGAATACCTACTCCTAGGTTCCGAATAAACGGGGGTTCTTAATAAACGGGACTATCGGAAATGTTTCCAAAGCATAATAAAACACAGGGATCGGAAATATTTCTAAATTCTAATGACAATTTACCTGTCTATTGCACTTCTGATAAACATCAAAAGAAACATTCAATTTTTGAAAGAAAGACTATAACTTCGTGAAAGAAGAAATTTCTTTTCTCAAAGAAAAAACCTCGAAACCATTGTGCATTCCTTGAAATTTAATAAGTGGGATCCTAATAAACCCCGGGAGGCCGGAAAAAACAAAAAGAATTAGTAAGCGTCCCCTCTTCTCTATTAGGAACCTAAGTGTAAGTATGATGGAAAACAAAACTGGTCCCCATGTTGAAAATCTGAGGATTGTTCAAGACGATAGAGTATTCGTGCTAAGGTTAGGAAATGACAATGGGAGAGAATGTGAATCACATGAAGTTTTGCAAAGAGAGAGAAATTTCTCAAGAATTTTCAAATCCATACACCCCAGAACAAAATGGTGTATCTGGGAGACTAAACCGCACACTCTTTGAAAAGGTAAGGTCAATGATATACCATGCGAAGGTTCCATCAGAGTTTTTGCAGAAGCAGTTAGTACTGCCGTTTATCTGGACAATCTGAGCCCTACAATGGCTTTGGAAAACAAGACGCCATTCAGGTTTTGGTTTGGTGAATACAGATGGGTATGTCTATATCAAATCAGCAAAGAACCTGATGGAACAGTGAGGTTTGTTATATTTGCTGTATACGTAGGTGATATAGTGTCACTCTCAAATGATGTTCAACTGCTAAAGATTGAAAAAGCAAATCTATGCAAGAAATTCAAAATGGTTGATCACAGAGAAGCCCATTCAATCCTTGGTATGCTGATTAAGAGAGATAGAGCAGCAAAAACACTATTCATTAATCAGCCAAGCTATCTGCTGAATATTCTAAAGAAATTCTGCATGGAGAATTACCAATCTGTGGCTACTCTACTAGAAATGGAAGAGAAGTTTCAAAAGATTGCTGATCATGAGGAAGAATGTGACCAACTGATCTATCAGCAGGCAATAGGCATCTTAACATACGCTTCTACATCAACAAGACCAGACATTGCAGCTGCAGTGGGAGTATTGTCACTATACGGTGCAAACCCAAGCAAGCAGCACTGGACTGGTGTTAAGGGAATATTAAGGCACATAAAAGGAACTTTTTATTATGGTCTAAATTTCTTAGTTGACAGTGAAAATCAATTGCATGGATTTTCCAATGCATGCTGTGCAGGGACATGCAAGGCTTCTCCTTCACGGACAACTCCCAAAAACATCATATTCAGATGGCACCAATTTGCATTCAGTATGCAACGACTGTGCGCAATGATACCCGTTGATGAATTTCTGGAAACATTTTCAAGATTGCCAATGCCACTGTTAGTTGGTGTAGTAATAGACAAGCTACTATAGCAAGATAAACCACAGAAATAGAATAAGTTGTGCAGAATTTATTCTTTTTATTTTTGAAAATTGCGTAGGTGCTTATAAAAATAGTTTAGTTGTGAGAAAGCATATGCGAGAGAAAATGGACGAGTGACTACAAATGAATTGGGTATCTTAAATTTGCTTATATTATTTGATTTCATTTATGTCTATTATCGTTTTATTCTTCAGTTGCCATATCGACTTTTGTTGTTGTGAATCTGTCGTGAAATTGTGACTAGGCGGCCAGCGAGACATGGAACATATTGTGGGATCGCCTTATTCACCACAAGGTGGCACCTCCTGCTGAATAGTTGTGTTCATGTGATATTCGTGAAAACACACTTTCAATTAACGAGATTTGTTCAAAATGGCAGCAAAAGCGATAAGGAATCGAACTGGAATATAACAGTAGACCTACATGTTGAGAACGACGAGACTACAACCAGAATTTAGAGGAAGCAGACAATGCTGAAGTCGTTGACAAGGAAGCTCAACTATTTCAATAACACATCAGAGGAAATTTTAGCTGCAGGACAGGTAGATAAAATACAACTCCAATACTCGCATTTAGAGGGAAAGTTAGAAGAGGGTTACGAATTAACTCGTGAGATTCAAGAACTTCATTTGGATCTAGATAGGAGTGATGAAATGATTGAATACTGGAAAACTGAGACAGAGGGGAGTTTCAGGCAATTTGAGGATGCGGTTGAGAAACTGAATCTGAGAATAACTGATGAAGAAAGAAAGAAAGAAAGAAAGAAAGAAAGAAAGAAAGAAAGAAAGAAAGAAAGAAAATAGAAATGGAAAGAAAGGAGAAGTTTGAATATGAAACAGAATTGAGGATGAAGCAGTTTGGAGAGGAGGAAGAAGTTGAATGAGGAAAAGAAATGAGAATAGAAAAGTTTACCTTAGAGGCGGAAAAGAACAAGTTAGTGTTGGCTGAAAAATCTAAATCAATTCAAGGCGTCTGATTTACACAGTTCAAAGTTTCAGGGGACCCTCTTAGACTGGTTGCGATTCTGCTGCATGAAAGCAGAAGTAAAGCATTAATTTTTAAAGGCGTGTGCTACCTAAAGTTCGATCAATGATTGAAAAGCTTCCAGTTGATAGTGAGGAGTATAGCGAGCCAAAATAACCTTACAGCAGAGATATGGTGATCCTGCAGAAGTCGTGAATGCACATGTACAACAGATGTTTTCCTTGCCAGCGATCCATGGAACATCTTGCTTTAAAATTCATGAATGTTACGATCACCTCCTCTGTCAGATGTGACTGGAAATGTGCGCATGACATTAGACAAACTAGATGTTATACGTTCAGACATAATAGGAATGGAAGCAAAGTGGAACAATTGAGGTTTTCATGAATTACTTCGGGGCCTTAGAGGATGGATAGACATGAACCCTTTGCAAATTGGAGAGAGAGAGAGAGAGAGAGAGAGAGAGAGAGAGAGAGAGAGAGAGAGAGAGAGAGAGAGAGAGAGAGAGAGAGAGAGAGAGAGAGAGAGAGAGAGAGAGAGAGAGAGAGAGAGAGAGAGAGAGAGAGAGAGAGAGAGAGAGAGAGAGAGAGAGAGAGAGAGAGAGAGAGAGAGAGAGAGAGAGAGAGAGAGAGAGAGAGAGAGAGAGAGAGAGAGAGAGAGAGAGAGAGAGAGAGAGAGAGAGAGAGAGAGAGAGAGAGAGAGAGAGAGAGAGAGAGAGAGAGAGAGAGAGAGAGAGAGAGAGAGAGAGAGAGAGAGAGAGAGAGAGAGAGAGAGAGAGAGAGAGAGAGAGAGAGAGAGAGAGAGAGAGAGAGAGAGAGAGAGAGAGAGAGAGAGAGAGAGAGAGAGAGAGAGAGAGAGAGAGAGAGAGAGAGAGAGAGAGAGAGAGAGAGAGAGAGAGAGAGAGAGAGAGAGAGAGAGAGAGAGAGAGAGAGAGAGAGAGAGAGAGAGAGAGAGAGAGAGAGAGAGAGAGAGAGAGAGAGAGAGAGAGAGAGAGAAAGGGAGATTCAAGACCACACAATACTGTCAAGGAGAGACGAAAGATTTGAAGCAATAAGCGACTTTGTGTTAATTGTTCAGGAGAGAGGCACTGAGCAACTGACTTCAAAAGCAAGACAAATTCTCAAGTGTGTCATAAACGACATCACTCTTCAATTTGTGATAGCAGACAAAAAGAGCCAGGAATGACAACAACTTACAGCAAGGTTGTGATTCATCCAGTGATTGTAATAAAAGTTGAAGGAATAAAGTGCAAGGGATTCTTTGGCACAGGATCAAATAGTAATTATATATCTTCCACACTGCTGAATTTGATAAAAAAAACCCTTTGAGACGAGAGCGCAAAGCAATTAAGACATTGTTAGGGACAGCAGAAATAAGCATGAAGGCATATGATGTGAAAATCAGTGATGTTGTACAGAAGCTAAGCATCAAAGCAGAGATAAATGGAATGGGAAGGAAGGTTCTTCTCAATTTGGCAAACCCCGAGTACCAAGAGATTATTGAAGCTGATGCACACCTCAAAGGAGTACAGATGGAGGATAATGACAAGAAATCCTACCGGTTCATGTTATTCCCGGGGTGAGTACTTATGTAGGAATCAACACATCAACACCAACAAGAGTAGGGAAAATTGGGGAACATATAGGAGAGAAAACTAGCTTTGGATGCATGATATTGTCACCAGGCAGGGGAAGTAAACATTCAGCTCTCATAAATATATATAGGTATATATATATTGACTACATGCAGCTTTGCAGCCTTGAAGTTCTTGGAGTGGAGGACAGACCAGAGGGTTACCAGCAGAGTGTGTATGAACGGTTTAAGGAACAACTTGTGCAAAGAAAAGACGGGAGGTAGGAAAGAACACTGCCATGGAAAGCAACGTATCCAAAATTACCAATAAAGGGAAGGGCTTCAAAAGCAAGATTAAATTCATTGATTCAACATTTGGAAATTAGCCACAGCTTTTCAATGAACATCACAGAATCATTGAAGATCATCTGAAAGAGGGCATTGTAGAAGTTGCACCAGAGAAACCACATGAGCCAGAGCATTGTATTCCACACAAGCCTATTATGAGGGAAAATGTGCTGTCGACTAAAGTGCGTATAGTCTATGACGCATCGGCCATATCAGATTCAGGGTATCCATCTGGTATGAATGCCTCGAAATAGGGCCTGCATTGCAACGAAAGATTTTAGACGTTCTTTTGCGAGTGAGATTCAAACCAGTGTTTCTAGCGGGAGACAAAGCAAGCATTTCTTCAAATTGTGATTAGAAAAAGTGAGAGAGATGTTTTGCGATTCTTTTGGGTTGAAGATTTAGAAAGCAAGAAACATATCATTTACAGAGTAACAAGAGCTTTGTGTGGAATAGGCCCTAGTCCCTTTTTGCTGGGGGAGCATTGGAAAAGCATTTTGATAAGTTTGGAGCGCAGTACCCAGAACACGTGAAGGAGTTCAGAGCGGGGATCTACGTTGATGATTGAAACATGGGAGGAAATAACATAGAAAAGATTGGAGATCTGAAAGAAACTGCAGTGAGCATATTAAAAGCTGGAGGGTTTGTACTACACAGACGGTACTCTAATGAAAGGGATTTTGGATGGAGGAATGGCGAATGATGGTCAGCCCACTTTTGCAAAAGTGAGCCTGGGGACTGAAATATCTTAGACAAAACTTCTTGGAGTAGAATGGGACAAAGAGAGGGACAATCTATCAATAATACTCTCAGAAAGTGAGCTAGCTGCAACACAACGTATAGTATTGCGTACCATAGCCAGGATATATGATCCCATGGAAATTGTATTACCCCTGTTATTGACTGCCACATTAATATGTCGTTGCACCTGTGAGAGTATGCTTCCATGGGACAGTGAACTTCCTAATGATTTAAAGAAGGGATGGGAAAAGTGACTGAAAACTTTGCCCCCGGAAGTTGCTATTCCAAGATCCAGTACACAATGAAAGGAAGAAAGGACATTAGTAGAGTTACATGGATTTTCTGATGCCAGTATTTTAGGATGTTGTGCAACAGTTTATGCAGTTGTGAAACAGGGAGAGAAGTACATCAAGGACTACTTGTAGCCAAGTAAGACTTGCAAAACGTGATTTAAGTGGTCCAAGACTAGAGCTTGTTGGATGCCATATGATTAGGAATTGCTGCACAATACATCAAATGCCCTTACGCAGTACCCTAGTATATAAATTTTTGCATGGACAGATTCAACAGTATGTTTGTATTGGCTTGAAGAAAGGGAAAGGTACAATCAATTTGTCTCGAACAGAATAAAAAATATTGATGAGAAAAAGTACACCTGTAGGTATGTTTCCACATAGCTAAGAACACCAAATTTGTGGCCAGCTGTGATTGTAACAAAGCCTTGCTATGATTGTGATTCAGAGAAATAGCTTGTGAAAGAGATTATGCCGGTATCTGTTGAGAGAGAAGTAGACACAATCGATATCTTACTTGAAGGAAAGACCTGATGGACCACAATTAGAGTGTTTGCATGCAAAAGGAGACTTATTAATAATTAAAAGAGCAGACCGAGAGTAAAAGGACCATTGTCAACAGAGATCCCTGAGCAAATTAACTTAATAATAAAGAGAGCACAGAGAGATGTAGAAGAGACAAGCCAATTCAGGAATGATTGTTAGAGATTGAATTTGATCAAGAATGAGCGTGGTATCTACGAACGTACAATGCCTGCCAAAAGTAGTTGGAACACCCACACAATTGTATTGATTTCCGACTCCTGCCGCTTGTCCGTGACATCACTTAAAATGTAAACACCCTCCCCCCTCAAACAATGTTGCTTCAATAGCGAGAACCAGTAGCTTTCTACACACGTATCACTTTGGCCTTCGAGTTGCTCATATTTGCTTCATACAGCATTTTTAAGGGGGGATGGAATGCTATAGCTCATCTATAGCATAAATCATAGCAAGTGTTCCAAGACTTTTTGCAAGCATTATCTGAATTTTATATATGAATCTGTATGATAAAACCGTACAACCTTACCCAAACATGTGGTAATCGAGGGCGCTGATTTCATTTCCTTTGACGAATTCTCAATTAGGTAACACCTTTCTGAGATACTGGTAGGGTGCTTGACAAATCCCCTAAATTCAATGATGATTATGATGTCATGCGTCTTTGCTCGTCTTTGCTCATGGTTTGTAAATGAAGGAAGAAAATTCACAAATGAGACGGATAGTTAATCTCTCTAGCAGCATATGGAAAAAGATATCGATTGATTACACCTTTTCTTTGTATATTTCGATAATAGAGTTGCGGAGTCGTTTACCCATAATTGACCTAACAGTGGCAACTATGCATCATTGTCTCAAAAAGCAATAGGTAAACTTTGGGATTTTTAATCAAGTGTTGACTGGTGCATTGCATCTGTTTTCTATTTTATTTGATTTTTAACTCAAGCTAATCTGCTAGATCTATCATTGGGATTTAAAGCATAGCCATGTATAGATAAATATACATATAAAAATATAAATAAATAAATAAATAGAAAAGATATACAAATACCTTTATATATAAATATATATTTATACAGTCAGCCTCGCATAATTCAGATCACACGGGACTGGCTGATTTTGTCCGGAGTACAGAAAATCCGGATTACGTAGAAACTTTTTCAGTGTTGCACTTTAATAGGAAACTAAGTGGACTTAGCAATTCTGTCCGGGATGTAGAAAAATCCGGATAAAACCCATCCGAATTATGCAAGGTTGACTGTACAAATATATATATATGAGTATATATGGATGAAAACGCGGTACAATGTTTTAACCATACTGAAAAGCTTATTTTCGTCCGACACTTGTCAGAGTATGAAACGTCGGATAGCGACCGAAAGGTGAACCGAAATTTATAGCCAGATGCGGGTACACGTAATATGATGAATAATGTGTCCAGTTAGCTGTATGATTGGCCACTTGGCACCTATTCATCATTGTTTACTTGAAGAGTCCAAGTGAGAAAATTAACTCTTTTTGTTTACAAAAGACTGGGTTTTGAGTCTTTATGTAAATTGATTCCAAAACACGTAAATGAAAGGACGATCTTGCTTGCCCTATGATCCGAAAATTATCGTCTGAATATGTTTTGGCGCATTCTGGGTTATTAATAAGATGTTGTCCTTTGGCCGAATCACTTGTCATTTTAGATTTAGAGTTTTGACACATACCAGGTGGCTGTTCTCTTATTGTAGTATTTTTCGTCCTGTTGCTCGTGGGTACATGTTGTTTTATTCTGTCTGCTAGTCTCAGCGTAGTGCACCTTACGTACCGAGCGCGTCGTGCCGAGCTGTCTGCTAGTCTCTGCGAAGGGCGCACTATTGTCTTATTGCTGCCTCCAGTATAAGTTACATATCAATATCTTTACTGTAGGTACCGGGGCAGTGTACAGAAGTCTCTAATTATTTTGGGCTACTGCTATTTTTGAAGCAAAGAGTTCAAGTTTTCTTGCAAAATAACGATCGCTCCGTTCTGCTGTTTATATTGTTCAGGAGGCATAGGCAATAGCTATTGAATTGTCCATAGTTGATGGTAAAGTGCAGCGTCCAGGCTATGCGCTGCATATATTAATTTTTGGTTTGGGAACCATAAACCTTTTTACATGAGTCATATTACACTGTGCCAGAAGACCTCGAAAGCTATATAAAAAAACGAATGAACCTTGTCAATAGCCCTGTTCATTTCTCCTCAGATATTAAAAATAGATCCTAGTCAAATTGACTTTAGATCAAGGATATTTCATCTCGTAATCTGTCTTCGCTGATTTTGCAAATGGCTTTTGCCAAGGAACACAAGGAGATATTCAAATACAATCTTATATGGTTTATTCTTCACTGTCTGATTCGATAGTTGAAGAAAAGAGCATATTCAATTTTATGATTACTGAAATTTTTCTGTATGAGGGAGATTGAAAGCTCTACCATACTGAAAATTTTTGGAGGATAGTTCATCCTAGATTAGACTTAAGACGGACTTTTTGCTGCAAAAGATAGTATTTTGCCCTATCTATGCATTGCAAACAGTATATCCCTCCTTTTTAAATTGACTTCAATTATCCAGAATCTTACCTCACATATGAGCATAAGTTGTTCAGCATAGATGAATAAGTATTTTTTTACATGAAATCAAATGGCAAGTCAAATACAGACCCTGAAACTGTTGGATACTCACTTTCAAGTGAAAAGTTTCTCCTTTTGAAGATACCTTTTCTGTATGGAATTTTGTGTTTACTTTTGCTGACTTTAGTCCTTTGAAGGGTGATTATGTGACTGTAATAAATGCTTGCTCCTATTTCCACAACAGAATCATCAAGTCAACGGTCAAGCTCATCAATGTTGTTACGGCCGTCTGCTTTGACAGCAATTGCAGATAAAATTGAAAGCAGTTTGCCAGGTATGTTAAGTGTTGTATTGGATAAATGTAAAGTTTTATAGTGTGCCATTGCATTAAATGGATGGACATAAGCTAGATATTTTCTCCAATGTGTAATGTATCTATTGCATTGTTATTGCCCGGATTTAGTGCTGTTTGATATAAAGCTATCAAATTTGCTTATCAGAATTTTTGTCATGATCTACGTTGACTATTTTCGTAGTTGCTACGTGGGTTATAAATGATTATGCACGTGTTCATCTCCTGATTTCTGAAGATTTCTTCCTAAATTCTGCAGTCTTTCTTGTTTGCTTGAAAATGCTATTACTACCTGGTAAGAAATTCTCTTTCCCCGACTCCCTGGTTCTAAGAGACTAGCCCAGAACTGACAGAAACAACTTCAAAGAAACGACTGTAGTTCCATCAACACTCTTCTCTAACCATTTTAATCCGATCTAATCTCTACCTTTCTAGTTCTCTACTTTACAGCTACATACCGGAATTATTTGTAAAAAAGGTGTAAGCTAAATGAACCATAATATTAATTTAGGATGCTTTTTTCTTGCCATTTTACTTACATACTGCTGGTAACATACTTAAAACCAAATGATTCATTTCTAAAGCCTCAACCATAATGCGAGGTTTCTATTTAAAAGTAGTAAATTTAATTTGTGTAGAAAATAAACGTTCTTACAGCGTTTAGATCCTACTATTACTCATATAGAGAATATCAGCATGCACTGTTTCGCGTCACATGTAGCAATGGGTTTTTCCTAACACTCCCTTTGCTCCCATTCTACTTTTGAGATGTTTGGCATATAATTATAAAAGAGAAATACTAGAAGGCATCATCACTGATCAATGCCTATGCAGTTTATGATCCAGCTCATTTTTTGCGAATTTTGAAGTCTTATATGGATGTGAGTGATGCCACTGAGCTACGTCTCACTACAGCGATTTTCTTTATACACTTAGGTAATTTTATCTGTTTGTAACTTAAAGAGAAATGGCGGAACTTTTAACAATAGCACCTATTTTATGAAACCCTAAAGTAGAGTCAGGATCTAAAAGAATTTTCCCCATTACTTATTTGGTTTTGACGTTTGGGGCTGAGAAAATTAGCTGCATGTGATGTATATATATAATGTGTATTTTATTGTTCCCTCGCCAGGAGAGTAGAACGAGCTATATTCCACTAACACATAGAACTGTTACTCAAGTCGAAAAATAGTCATACAAACTATTGATTAACTGCCTCCAATCATCCATCATCTACCAAGCCACCGTCACTCGTAAAAACAACCTTGTTTCCGAAACATACATTTGACTTACAGAGAATAACTTCGAAACAAGATATAGAAACAACACAGCATCATCTGGACATTCCCAGCTTAGGAACTCTACAGAACTGAGCAAGCATACCTGGACGCTAAAAGACAATTCACTCTTGACGCACCCTTTCAAAAGCCCAAGTATATGATAGCACTAGCAAAAGATGCAATCTCTGCCCTAAAGAAAAACTATTCACCTTTTGCCACCCGGGCCTGTTTTCACTCCACAAACGTAATTACCTCGTATCATCTTATCGCCACAGACATAAGACCTTACTATGTCATAATCAGCATCTATGTAACCCGACGCCGAATAACCGATTGTTCGTATGATCATTTTTGACTTTCGTTATATGTGTTATATGTGTTAGTGGAATATTCCTCGTTTTACTCTCCTGATGAGTGAACATTACCGTTCACGGAACAGGCTTGTCGAGAGCATGTAGTAGTTCTTAACTTATATACACTATCGTTCAAATGGTGTTGGGACGATTCGAAGTTTCGAAGGACGTTTATGTTCAAAACTTTAACAACATGCATTTGATCCTCTCCTTTCAAATAAGGCAACCGACTATTAGCATGAAATTTTATATCTTAAAAAAGTGTACGGCGAAAGTTGAAGTGCTTCATAAACTCATTAGCACTTTTTACAATGTTTAGATAGGTAATAATCGAAGATAAGACTGTGCATATCACAATAACTTTTCGCTGCCACACAAAAACAAAGTCGACGCGATCATTCTTTTATCGAATCGTCCCAAGACTTTTTGAACGGTTGTGTATAGTCATAGCTCCCAATTTCTTGGAAGTCATTAGAGGGTCAGCTTTTCTTTCTAGCGAGGTTTTTGAATTGCCAGGTGGGTCAACTGGTTTATAAGAGATTATGCGGGTCTGACCTGCGGATCGTGGGTAAGTTGGGAACTGTGATAATCTGCTCCACTTCACGGTATAAAGCACTGTATCGGAAGAACTCTTAACTTCTCATTTATCGTTATATATATATTAATATATATAAACATATAAAATATTATAATAGAAGTTATACCATACTGTCATACATTACCTTCGGTTTCATGTCTCCAATCTGCATAACGAATCATCAATAGAATACAGTTCGTAGGGTGGAATGCAGGTCGTTGTGTTATTACTGTTTCAATGTTCTTATTAAGAATTTGTTTTCGTGGTGGCATTTGCTCATCAGTTCTGACCTTTTATTGAAAAGTCTTATATAATAATGATAATAATACAAATCTTTATACTATCTTTATAATTCACAGTGTGCTAAGCTGTGAAGACTAATAACCGTCGCTTCAAACAGTGGAAATCCCTTCGAACTCCACAATCCAAAGCTTTATTTGTGCAACCCTGCAATCTTTGCTCAGAAACTATTAACAGTGCCAAAACCTCTTTTGGCAATCGCATCAACCACAAGATTGCTTCCTGCCAGACTGGATCTTACTGCTTTTGGTCCTTAGCCAAAGTTATCTCACAAAACTTTTGTTGCTCTTCTTTTCCGCCTCTGAAAAACAACTCTGGCTCTTCGTCATGCACTCCTTTATCTAAGGCCAACCTTTTTGGGTCTATCTTTACTTCCAATTACAATCTGGATGATGAAGAATCCCAACCTCCTCTCTGCCCTTCATCAACCATTACAATGCCACCTGTTAATTTCTCTACACGCAAAGTTCGGAAAACCCTTCTCCAGCTCAACACCTCTAAATCCAAAGGCCCTGATGGTATCCCAGCTATAGTACTTAAAACCTGTTCCCTGAACTCGCACCTGTTCTCAACAAACTCTTTCAGCCTTCCTACTCTGTCGGTATATTTCCATCTTCTTGGAAGTTTGCCCACGTTTTCCCTATCCCCAAGAAGGGGAGAAGTCTTACCCCTCGAACTATCGCCCAATTGCAATCACTTCACTCATCTCTAAGACTATGGACACTAGCATCACCAAAAAACTGCTTGCCTTCCTTGAAATAAACAACCTTCTCTCTGATCACCAGTATGGCTTTTGACAAGACAGATCTACTGGTGACCTTCTAGCTAACGCTGTTCATACTTGGTCCTCTGCTCAAGAATCCTATGGTGAGAGCTAGGGTTGATGGCTTCTTCTCTGAACCTCATTCTATCAACTCTGGTGTACCTCAGGGCTCTGTTATCTCGCCTGTTTTATTAATCCTCTTCACAAATGACCTACTGTCCTCTACATCTTTAAGTATTTACTCTTTCGCCGATGATACTTATCTAAGTTCATCTTTTCCATCCAATCCGCAAAATCTTTCCTACTCCAATGTTTCATTCTATCGTAACACCTCAGCTTCACTTCTTACAGATGTCTTGTCAACCATAGAGATGTGGGGTAATGATAACCGTGTTAAGTTTAATCAAGGAAAGACAACACAGGTTGTTATTTCACGTAAATGTCACTAAGATTTCTCCCCTTTATTCATGAGTGGCCATGAACTTGACATTTCATCTTTTACCCAGCTTGGTCTTTCAGTGTCATCTAATCTTTCTTGGAAAGTCCTCATCCACTCCATTGCTAAACGTGCATCTTAGAAACTTGGCTTCCTCTCTAGAGCCCGTGGCATTTTCTCTCCTTCTCAGCTGCTCACTATCTACAAATCTCAGATTCATCCTTCTCTGGAGTACTGCTCCCATGTTTTAGGTGGTGCTCCCAGATCTTCTCTACATCTTCTTAACAAAGTTCAGTCCAAAGCTATCCGTCTCATAAATAATCCTAGCCTCACCAAATCTCTCCAATCTCTCTCTCATCATTGTCTGGTAGCAGATCTGTCCATTTTCTATCGATATTTTCATGGACATTGCTCGCCGGAAATCAAGAATATTATTCCTGATCCCCTAAGGCATGTTTGACCCACCAGAAGCTCTACCTAACACACCCTTTCCAAGTCATACTATCTAATCCACGAACTATTTCCCACAAATCTTATTTTATTCCAAGATCCTGTCATCTTTGGAACACTTTAGCTTCCAGTTTCTTTTCTAAATCCTATAACTTATCTTGCTTCAAATCTAAGATGAGCAAACTGTATCTCATCTGCCTATCTACTTAACTTTCCTTTCTCTTTCTCCCTTTGTCAGGGCTTTGTTGTAGGCTCTGTTGGCCTGTCCCTGAAATTATTTACTAAAAAAATAAAATACAGGATTAAAGCACGTCAACTTAAGAGGTGTTATCAATGTGTGTCCTGTCTAGTGAAAAGCAGATAAAAAATAGATAGTAAGAGTTGAAGTTTCTTAAAAGGTTTGTCTAAAGCTATAGATAATTGGAGTTCAAGCAAAATGTTGGTCTGCTTTTCTGGCAGTGGCGGGAAGTTTAGGGTAACAGCAGTACTACAAAGTGGCTCCCAACCCCAGAAGACATGTTTATATTTCACTATCAATACCGCAAAATTCCTCAAGAGAACCCTTTCTCAATAGCCTCTTTTCCTTTTATATGTTATAAGAATTTTAAAACTACAACTTACTTTGGTTACACTGTGACCAAATACAACAAGAAAGGACGCTATGTTTTCTGGCTCCAACATAATATGTTGCTTACAAGTCAACATATGTGCAACAAGATAAGTAAAGTTGGTGTCAAAAAGATGTTGAGTTTTTGTACAGGAAATAGACAAGGTAAACATTGGACGGTTTTTGAGAGTACCAAATAATTCTAAATCTATAGAATGAATACATCCACATACACATGTACATGACCAATATTCTTAACAACAAATGTGAGATGAAGTCTCTAAAACTATTAGTCAAATAGAATAACGAAAAGAAAGAATAAAATAGGTGGTACGCTGCTAGTAGTCAAACAAGCTCGCTCCATCAGTTGAATGAAAAAATGTTACATTGTTACCTCAAATATTGATCTATTAGCTATATAGCCTCTTCAATTTGAAGTTAATTTCCTTTTTTAATTTCAGCTTTATCTCTCCCACCTCCGAAAAATAGATATTGATTTGCAAATTTCTTTGAAACAGTCCTGTAAAGATGAATACCTGCTGATGCAGATTTGATAAAATATATACACTCTTGTAACGAAAAATATGTTTCGTCGATAATAATGAGAATACGTCAAGAAGCCATTGCAAATTTTATATTCACTGTAGACACACGGAGTTTAATTCACCCAATGGGATAATTCTAATCCACCTAATGGACACCTTACAACTCCGTTTCATTCAGCAATAAGTTTGTTGCGACAGAAACAAGTCTAAGTTAAAGAAGGGTATTAGTTTTCTTTGTCCTACTTTTCTTGCTGATTTTTGTCACAGGAAATGTACAAATCATTACCTATGTTTTCTGGGGTGGGAAGAGACAAAGTTCAGTTACAATAGGAAATTAATTTCAATTCAAGGACGCTATTGAGAAAGGATTCTCTTGAGGAACTTTGCAGTATTGATAGTGAATTATGAACAGGTCTTCTGGGGTTGGGAGCCACTTTTCCTGGGTGCCTAGGCCTATTTGACATACAATTGAGGAAGGATGAAATTTGAATGTTGCTGTAGAAATTTTCATAAAGCTAACGCTTAGGGCCGCGAAGAATTCATAGCTTATTACCTTAGAAAACTGCTGCCAAAGTTTGCACATCTATCTTATGCTGCAGTTTGACCGGACTATAATTCAATTGAAGTTGCGTTAGCTCTGCAGAAGCTAATGGTAGTGTTCTTTTGTTGTAGAATTTAGAAAAAGAAAAGGTGATAGCGAAGACAAATCTGGTATGTAGTCTGGAGATTCCGGTTGTTGCTTGTTGTTGCTGTCACACATTTATGTTCAGTCTTGTATTGCCGTTGTCCTCGTTCGTTGTTTGCTGCTTCGTTTTGTATTGTATTAATTTGTATAGTTTATTTGATGTGATGATCGCTATTAACGAACGCTATTGTTTAAAATGGAGTAGAGGCCCTGTAGGACCAGACATTGTTGTTTTTACGCTACATTGAACTAATTAATCTGGATTATTTTTCTCTTGGGAGAAGTAGCGGTTGGTTAATGGAGAGAGACGATGTTGTTTGGTTGAATTTATTCTTGTTTGTTGGTTACTTGATTGTTAGTCGCTTTAAGCCATTAGTCTTACTCGTGACAGTTGCAAATTGATTGTTGTACAAAATGGAATGATTGCTTTGCATTAGCAGGCATAGTCCATTATTTGTTTGGGGGTTGTTTGTGAACTTATGTTATATCGATTGAGCAATGTCTAGTTTACAGTATACATATATGTACACATACACTAGTCTAAATCGATAATTAAGTGAACATAAATAACACAAATATTTTGAATTATATTAGGGATCTAACTTACAATAAACTAATTTCTGTATGCATATTTACATACACTACATGTACAGCAAGGGGCCTCAAACATGTTTAATATACTTCTAAAGATATTTAGATTTTCTACCGATTTCAAATGATTTGGCAGTCCATGCAATACTTGAGGTCCTAGAGATAGGAGGCTATTTTAGGCTTAGGTGATTTGAGTTGATCTATAATATAGTAAACTGTTGGTTTCTCTTTGTAAGTAGCTAGAAGAGTTTACTTTGAAAATGTCTTATATGAAGGAAGGGTTTAGTTTGTTCAGAGTTTTGAAAAGTTCAATGCAGAGGAAGTTTCCTCGTTACCTGAAAGAGAGGAAAGAGTCTGCCAGAATCTATATTACGTATTTTTCCTTCCAAACTATTTTATCTGGTGTACCTTAGCATTCTGTTTTGGGCCCCTTTTTATTCAAATTCTTCATTAATGATCAATGTCTGTTCATCAAACTAGCAACTTTATATAACTATACTGACGATAGTGCTCTGGCTTTTTTTCCCAAGACTTTTTGCAAATTTGAGTGGGGTACTGGAGAAAGAAGCTGGAGAAGTTTTGACTAGGCTTAAACAAAATCAAATAATAGCTAATTCAGAAAAGCTTCACGCAATCTTTATTAGAAAGTATCAAACTAACACAAGTAGACAAAACTTAGATATCAAAGGTAAACCAAGGAATTCGGAAGAAATAGTAAAGATTCTAGGAATCTACCTAGAGTAATAGCTAAATTTTTAAAGCACATCGTTGAAATTTGTAGAAAAGCTGCATCACAATTCACAGTTTTTAAAAAACTTAAAAGATTTGCTGCTTTTGATGAAAAGAGGATCCTGTCCAGAGCTTTATCTATTCTAATTTTGATTATTGGCTTTTAGTATGAACGTGCCCTTAGATTTTTATATAATGACCAACTTAGTTCATATGGCTTTTTATTTTCCAAGTCAGAAAGGTGTGCTTTGCATGTTTCCCAGCTAATCATTTTATGAAAGGGTCTGTTTGCAAGCGAGCCTATTCCAACAAATGCTAGAACAAAGCAACAATATTGGGGTGCACTACAGTACTGTAATTTTCTAAGGGACACTGAAACCGATTTGAAAACTACAGGGGGCCGTGTACCCCTGATCGTCTTGGCTACAGGCCTGACGTGCAGCTTTACACAAAATGTGCACTTTCATAGACTGTGTGTGCAGTTCTAGATAGAGGTTATGTAAACTACATTGTATATCTATTAAAAGAGACTCGAGGTAAAGTAGAGTGTTGTCTATACATTTTGTCATTTCCAACAAGTAAAGGAACAAAATATGCGTACTTTTAATGCTTGCTGGTCAGGTGCATTTTCATTATATTGATATAAATCAAGATCTATCCTTTAAAGAAAGTCTAGATATTGCTTACAAATGTTTTGACAGTTTAGTTATTGGACGAACAACACATTGAAAGAAACATTTATCAAGTAGTTCGCTTTGGTCCCAACTTACGTAAACATTCTTCTGCAACCTTTTGGGGCCTCCCTTTTCACTTGTTGCCATTCTTATGATCACAACAGGCGACTTTATGTAAAGCCACCGTCGATTCCTTTTAACTTCCGCCAGATATTTTGAATAGAATCAAATCAGTTTGATTAAATTCCGCCCACGCTTAGATTGTCTATGATCCATTTTGCAATATTCTTTTGGCTTGTTTTGCACTATGAAATAACCAAAATGATAAGCCAATAAGTGATGTTTTTCATCCAATTTCCAGCTGAAAATTTCTACTTGTAACTCAGCCCTAAGAGTACGTAAGGACTAGAGCATTTTCATTCAGGTCATGAGCACGTAGTTTGGCTATGAGTAAATCATGTGGAATTGAATCAGCTGCTCTTGACAGATACATAAGGATTGCCCCTGCAATATAGTCGTTGTCCAGTTTAATCCCCCATTCTTCGACCATTTGTATTAAAATATGTTGCGTGCCATATTATTTTCTATAAGCAGCGATGAAAGGAGAAAGGGTTTCATCAGATTACAAAATAAGTTGGTTTTTAAAATTTTTTCGTAGATTTTGGAGAAAAAATTATGAATATTAGCAAGACGAAAATTTCATTTGACTGATCAGTTTGCCTCTACTTTATCTAAAGGGCACACCACGGCACGTTTTCCATTCTTTGGAAACTTGTAGTTGCGTTTGCTACCATAGATAGCGTTTGTTACAGGGAGTGACAATTCATCTGCAGCTGGCAGCACCAGTTTAGGTGGAATTTGATCTTCACCCGTTGATTTTCTACCATCCAATTACTTTAACTGTTTTCCAACTTGACAAACTTCTACTTCATGGAAAGAAAATGAATTACAATTATTTGTAGAGAGTTTGATTAGCTAAAATGCTCAGGTGGTCTTTGTATTTTTCAAGAATCAGACCAATTATTTGCCGGTCGTCGTCCGTTGCTAGCGTGTCTGTACTTTTACAAGGTTTTACACCACTAAGATTTCTCTACTACGTTGATGTAATGATCATTAAAGATCTCGGCCAATTCTTTGTCTTCAGTTACAATTCTATCATTTTAGCTAGGGAAATATCATTACCAGCTAAACCTCCTGTATTAGAAAGGAAGATTTTGACAAGATTCCAGAAAACACGGTTTGACACCAGTCCAGCTTCTGTTACTTTTTTGATTTGCTGTTTAATTGGCTTTTTCTTAATGCAACACATTTATTTCTTTTTCTTTTGAAATTTACTTCATTTTCTTTCGTAGGATTTTTGCTATAGGTTTTCCTTTGCCTTGTTCTTGTATAAATTCCCTTCCTTTATTCACGAGGCATAAAAGGGGCGCTTTTTCCCCATAACATTTTGGTTTTCAGAAGGACATATTTATCTACCATTTTTCTAAAGTTCACACATCGTTATCATAAGCTTGATCAGAATCATGAAAAGCTCCAGAATTTGCTGGTTTTACAGGAAATTTTGTTCATCAAGCTTTTTGTAGCTACGATATTTTATGATTTTAGGCTCCAGTCTAGGAAGGTGAGACTTCATAACCGATATAACAAGGCGATGATAGTCACTTAGTCCTATTTCAAACATCCAAGTGTTTGAAAGCATCTCGTCCAATTTGTGAGAAATATGTCTATAGAAGAACTGTTAGTTTTGGTAAAGCATGTTTTGGTACTTACTAAATTATAGAAGCCATGGAGAGCTAAAAGGAAACTAAACTATTGTATCCGGTATCCTGCATATTTAGAGTATCAATATTAATATCTCCCGTTACATTAACGTTTTCTTATTTTTCTAAAGCGGAATTTGGTGCCATTAGATCTTTAAAAAAGCAGCAATATTACTGGATTCAGTGGGCCGATATATACTATAGACAATCCATTTCTTCTTACTTACTATCAATTTAGAGCACATAATCTCTAGAGGAGTTTCTAGTACCGGGACACGATTGCAAACAACCCGCACCAATTTAATTTTTATCACGACGCAAAGGTTTTTAGGCTAGTTTCCACTTGGTCACTTTGGTCGCGCGGATGAGTGACTGGCCCTCTAAGCATGCATAGTGAACATGAATCCTTTTCGCTGCTACTAGTTTTTCGTTTGCTCAGTAGTTCAACTTCAAACAATACCAAGGCATTGTAATCGGAAGCTACGTGATTCATGTGAAGTTATTTTATGTTCTTTTTAGTTTTATGAGAAATCCCCGATGCTTGTATACCCAACTACAAAGTATAGTAGAATGTTGACAGTTCATAAAACATGCAGGTTTGCTTCTCCTAGCGATTGATAGCTTTTGTATGCCCGGTTTGATGATAATACTTGAAAATGTGCTGCTTGTTTGGAAAATGAGGGCAGGGAAGTTATCTTACTTGGAGACACAAATTGTAATCTATAGGGTGAAGATAATGCTACTCATGCTAAAAGAATTAAGGACATTTATGCAGCGTATGATTTAAAGCAGCTAGTAAATGAGCCTACTAGGGTGACCGTTCATTCATCTACCTTGATTGACCACATTGCAGTTAGCAATACCGGGACTATCAAAGAGTCTGGTGTAGTAAACATTGCACTGAGTGACCATTATCTTGTATTTGCCATCAGAAAATTTCAATGTGGTTTCAAACGCCAACGAAAGTTTATTCGGACGAGACGAATGAAAAACTTCAACGAAGAGGCATTCTTGTTAGACATGCAGTCTTTTGATTGGCAGTTCTTACTAAAATCTTCATCGGACATTGGTGAAATTGTACATAACTTTACAAGTGCGCTTTCTGCCATTATACAAAAGCATGCACCAATGGTTGACAGGCGTGTCTCTGATAAATATTCCCCTTGGATGTCCTCTGATCTCAAACGTGTTATCAAAGCGAGAGACAAAATCAAAATCGCTGCTGTCAAAAATATATCTGAGTTCTTAATGTCGGCATACCGACAGTTAAGGAACAAAGCGACTAAAATGAATAAGGAAGCCAAGAGAGCATATTTCATGAATAAAATCCACGCCTCTGAAGGAAATCTTAAAGAAACTTGGAAAACGATCAATAAACTTGTTAACAAAAGGTCAAGAACTACAACCATATCATCTCTAAATGTTGATGGTAACTCAGTCACTGATCCTATTGGTATTGCTAACTCAATGAATCAATTCTTTTGTAATTTCGGCGATGAACTATCTAAAGATATCCCCGATACAGAAAACAGCCTCCTAATGGGCGCGCATACCATAAATCCCTCTAAGGCCACTTTTATTTTTGCACCAGTGGTATCTGAACAGGTAGTCCTAGCGATGAATAAGATTAAGACCTCCTATGGTTATGGTCTTGATGAAATCTCCAGTTTCTTCCTTAAGATTGCAATGCCCGTCCTGGCGGAACCCCTGGGTCAGCTTTTCAATTTTCCCGATCAATGGAAAATTGCCAGGATTGCTCCTTTTTACAAGGTAGGACACAGTGACATCAGATCAAATTATCGTCCAATTTCGGTTTTACCAGTAATCTCAAAACTTTTCGAAAAGCTTGTAAATGACCAGTATTACAACTTTCTGGTCTCAAATCATCTCCTGTACTCCCATTAGTCTAGCTTTCGACGGCTACACTCAGTACTAACCTGCCTACTCAAATGTACAAATGACTGGTATCTGAATACCGAGAATGGTAAATATACCTCGGTCACATTTATCGACTTAAAGAAAGCTTTTGATACGGTAAATCACGAAATTTTGGTTAAAAGCTGCAAATCTATGAATCAGGGGCAAAGAGCTGCTCTGGTTTAAATCATACCTTACTCATAGGAAACAGTGCTGTAAGGTGAATGGAAAGCTTTCTGATCTTGGAGAAGTGACTTGTGGAGTTCCCCAGGGATCGTGCCTAGGTCCTCTACTTTTTATTATCTATATAAATGATCTTCCATTATCCACTAAACATTCACAAGTTAACATGTATGTAGATGACACAAGTCTGTCGTTCTCCTCTAAAAATATTCTCACCATCAACGAACGGGTTAATGAGGACCTGAAATGTCTGAAAATCTGGCTGGCAGGAAATAAGTTGTCAATAAATGTTGCAAAGACAAATAGCCTTGTGATTGGAAGTAGGAAAAAACTTAAGGATATCCAATGCCCACTAACAATAAAACCATCATTCACGATAAGTGGCGAGGAAATCTCGATTATAGAACATACTAAATTCTTAGGAGTTCAAGTGGATCAATACATGACCTGGGAAAATCATATAAATCATGTGATAAAAAAGATTTCAAGGGCCTTGGTATGATACGACACGCAAAACTTTCTCCCTCTAACCATCTTGCAGACCATGTACAAAAGTACAGTTGAGCCATATTTTAGATTCTGCTGCCCTGTCTGGGGTTCCGTTGGCGTCACTGCCTTAGGCAAGCGTCAGACGCTCCAGAATCGCGCAGCTAGAATCGTGACAGACAGCTCATACAAAACTTCAGCGTCTCCTATCATCGAGAAACTGGGATGGCTAACGGTGAATGACCTTATAGAAACAGAAACTCTTAAAATGGTCTACAAATCAAAACATCAACTAGCTCCCGAATATCTGAATAGCATGTTTATGAAATTATCCGAATTTAGAAACAGACAGCTTCGCGATAGTGGTACCGATCTTTATGTCCCTTTACTAAAATCGGCATGTGGCCAAAAAAGTTTCTCCTTTAGAGGAGCAATGCTCTGAAATAGCCAACAAACTGAAGTGAAGAAAGCCAAATCTCTTACCCAATTCGTGAAATCATTGAAAAATCACCGACCTTAATTATCTCCGGACTCGTATTTTTTGCTCGTTATTTATGTTTATATTATAGTAGATTCTTTTTAAAATATTGTAAACAAGTACTTAATTTATATTCTTTGTTTTTTAACCGAGCAGTTTGAAAAATCAAATATACTAGAATTTGAAACTTACCCCGTATAAAGAAATTGTAAATGAACTCACAATGTAGTCGGATCATATTGTGTACTTTAGGATTGAGTTATTTTTCTGATAACCATAGATATTCGTTTTTAAACTGTCCAGGTAGGTACAATTAGCTCTGTCAATCACGACTTTAAATCTTTTGAAGGATACTCCATAAAATGCTGTGCTCTTCAAGAAGAAACTCTACTGTGTGAATAAAAAGATTAAACTGAGAATAAAGTCACTTCTCTATAGACTCAAGATTATGACATAATAACATACAATGCTTTACCACTGTTCACCTCAAAAGTGTGTTGTACAAAGAACTTCAACTGTTTCATGTAAAAATCCTCGACATTGCTGTTTTGCTGATTCCATAAATAGCATTGTTGCTTGTTCGTCACTACTCAACATTTGTCCTAACATGTCAGATTATCGTTTGCTTCGACTTATTTGGTCTCTTCTCTCATCTCATACATGAGCAACCAACATCGAGATGATAAAATCAATAGCATGTTGATATTGCTATCATCCTAGGTCCTGTCTTAAAATAGTCGCTGCTGCTCTCCGTGGTCCCAGGAGCGTGTCGCTGAGGGAGGCCAGTCGCCCAATCGCACTACCAAAGCGACTGAGTGGAAACTGGCCTTTTGGCAATTATTCACTAACAAAGAGTCGGTTCGAAAATCAAAATTCAATTTCGCTTCCTCAGTGACATAGACAACCAGTCAGCATCGTTCCATTAGTACTCTCAAATCAATTTAATTTCATTTCATTTCTTTTAAAAATTATTTATACAGGGTAGAAGTTACAGAAAAGAATTGATTTACAAACCTACCCCGTTTTTACACTAATTGCGCTAGTTACACGAAAAAAGCTAATTACAATAAACATGAAAAGAAAACAGAATAAACTAAACTAGGTACGTGATAGAAAATGGAAAATCAAAATGGCTGTTATAACTTCTTATTGCTTTCAATTTCACTTTAAAGGGGGAGAACGATTTACCTGTTTTTTTTCATTTGTAAGGTTGTTGCAAATGCATACTCCCTTGTAGGCAAAGCTGTTTTGTCCCGAGGATGTCCTCAACAGGGGAATATGAAGGTCTGTTTTTGAGTTACGTAGCTCCCTATTTTGTATATGAGACAGCCTATGAAATAGTCCTTTTAGATGATTAGGCGCTTCATTATGAAGAGCCTTATAGATTATCTTCACTGTTTCTGTATCAATCAGTTGCTTAATAGTGAGCCAGCCGAGCCCTCTTATTAGTGGCTACTAGTGAGTGTCATAAGGAGTCTCAATAGCAATTCTCGCAGCTCGATTTTGTAATTATTGCAGACTTTGTAGGTTTGTACTGCTTGCGCTACCCCAAACTGGACAGTAGTACCTAAAGTATGGCTCGATTAAACTTCTGTACATCATTTATCAATAATCTTATATATAAGACTATTGATATTCAAAAAGTCAATGAGTGGGTGGTTGAGATATTCTGTCCTAAGTTTGAGAAGTTTGTCAATGTCATAAATTATTAGGTTCTAAAGAAATATCTGCTACTATAGGCAATGGTAATGATGACTCCACAAGGGATATGCTGTTGTCTTCCGAAGACAGGGAGCTAGCAGATTGTAAATTAGTTATACAAGGCATAGACGGGGGAAAGGAAAATCTACCTATTTAAGAAACAATATGAGAGAGATCTACATGACGTAGTCACACTCCTGTTACAGAAATTGATAAAATTACCTGTTAATGTATTTGAAGCATGCATATTCGGATGTAATCCCCAATCGTCTAAATGTCTATTTTGAATGTTGTCATGTTTCATACATCTGGTTTCAGTTGTTTGCAAACCTTGTTCAACCAGCTGAGTTATTTGTTTCCTTTTCCATTAAAGGTCTTCAGAGTCAGCCCTTCTAATGATTGCTGGAACTGCTACATTCTTCTCTCATCTTTTGGTTTCGATTGCTAGTTTGATAATCTTGGTTGCCGTCTCATGTGGTGCTTCCCTCCGTGAGTTATTTGTGGCACACATAATAATGCGTCCATCAGGCTACATGGAAATTTTTGGCTCTAAGTATGATTTCATATGATTTATCGTTGTCCTGGACAATTTGTTACATATGAAAAGAGATGCCAAATGTCACGATTGAAAGCTCATTTTCGAACATTTCTCAACAAGGAATCTCCGACCATAGACATAGTAGCCCTATTTATTCTTCCAACCGGTCGGTTTTCCCATGGTTTGATCAAGCTGGAGTGTAGTTTATTTCATTATTTTCATGTTTACAGCCTCCTAATACAAATGTTTGCCAGAAACTACGTTTATTTCACTCCTCGTTGTTTCTCAATGCATAGTTTCAGCAAAGTGATTGTTTTAAGAATTTGCCAGGTACCCTTGGGGTTGATCTTTTCTCCTCGCTGAGACTAGATTTGATCGCTTTTGTACTTATCAGAGGCGTGCGATAATTGTGATGATTTACAAGGAACCTATCTCTTTCTATCTAAAGTTGCATTTTCTTTCAGTGGATTGAACCTATTTGTCGTCTTTATAGGTATTGGCTCTTTGAAACATTGGACTGATCTTGCCGTCGTTTTAGGGATTTCCCAAGCTCCTTTTGAAAGGAGGCTTTCCCCTTAAGAAGATTTTTGACCATATGCATATAATTCATGTGCAGTTCACGCTTGCCTCCTTCTCCTGTTGATGCATTGTCTGGATATTTTATCAGTCTTTTAAAACCTGGCTGAAAAACTTTGTTTGCGTTTTCTGTAGCTTTACTAAAGTCTTTTTGTTCTATTGTTGTTCTATGGCAAACTTCCAAGGGTTATGACTATGGGTATCGGTACCTGTTTTCCTTGTGGTTTTTCAATCATTTTTTCCAAATCTAAGATTTTTGTCTTCAGACCCGAGATTTCATCTTTTCAATATGTTATTTTCTTTTTCTAACCTTTCGGCCTTAAGCATCAGCTCAAAGTACTTTTCGTCTATTGCCTGTATCCTAATGATCTTTTTTCGCTTATTATCTTGCTCTTTATCCTTCTCCGTTAGCCTAGCTTCAATTTATGCCAATTTTCTTTCAATATCATCCAAGCAGTTTGTTCTATGGTCTCTCTCTCTAGTAAACTAGCTTCATCGTTATCCATATGCTCTGACTCGTTATAGCTCTCATCATCTCCTATTTCACCATCGTCACATATTTCCGGGCTTCTCCTCCTGTTGTATCCTGTCTGGCCTTTCTGTCAATTCACTTTTTAAGTTTATTTTGGGTAACTTTGCTGAAATTATGTGCACTCAGAAGTGTTATCCGGTAGGTTTGCACATGCTTTTTGCTGTTGGTTGCTTTTTTTTAAAAGCTTTTCTCGTAATTATCCAGCTGTATATCTGGGGTTTTTTATACATCTGTAATCAATACAAAATACAATACAATATACAATATACAATACCAAACTTTTACAAACAAAAAATGATGCCATTCGGAGTATGATAGGCATAACTACCCAATGGCTATTTAACAAAAAGTAATACAGCTGCCAGTGTCACAGTTTTATGTTGCCAGGGTGTGCTGAAGTTGAATTTTTTGTCAACGTCCAAATATATATATATATATATATATATATATATATATATATATATATATATATATATATATATATATATATATATATATATATATATATATATATATATATATATATATATATATATATATATATATATAAGATGAACCAAGAAAAGACGCTCTGAAATCCTTCTGAAAGTTAATATCACAAATTCTCTACTAGTTTTGACTCTAAGGTCATCATCAGAAGAATGATATAAGTTGTTGAAGTTACTGTTTTTATAGATACTCCTATAATTTGATGTAGAATATATCGAGCGGGCTTACGCCTAATGAGATGGCAAAAACAAGCAATCGTGAAATTTCGTTAAATGAAACGATTTTGACAAGCCACAGGGAAATAATGTATAAAAACAACAAATGCACAAAAATTTGTGGCTTGTCCCTTGGTATATGTAGTTTTATTTATGGGTGGTTAAGTTTATTGTTGAGGCCATTGGGATATAGAGTTTTCAGACGTGTTATCCGTCTGTCTTCATGTGTTTCTATAATTGAAGAAATTTTCTCTTTTGGGGCATTTTCAATCTTTCCTATGATGGTGAATTTAGCATTTGCGGAGAAGTCATGACCTTGTAGGCGAAAGTGTTGTTCAACGGGAAGTAATTTATCAAAGTCAGTGGACTTAATTCTATGTCTGTAGTTATTGAGTCTTAGATTGAAGGGCCATTACGATTTACCAACGTATTGTAATTAGCAAGTTGTGCATTCTAATAGGTATATGATGTTACTGCTTTTGCAGTTAGTCGTGTGGTAAATATTGTAAGAAACATTTGTAACGTTGCTTTTAAATGAGTTAGTTGTTGGGACATGTTTGCAGCATAGACTGTTTGTAGTATTACAAGGTTGGCAAAATTGTATAGTAAGTCTTCTTTGGTACCTTTTTCTAATAACTTTGTTATCTATAATGTAATTACTACCGATCAGTTCTTTAAGTAAAATATATATATATATATATATATATATATATATATATATATATATATATATATATATATATATATATATATATATATATATATATATATATATATATATATATATATATATATATATATATATATATATATATATGTATGTATGTATGTATGTATGTATGTATGTATGTATGTATATCTTTCCAAACTTTCTCAATAAGATAAAATCAGATATAATACGAAGAAAAACAACTATGTTTCTAATTTTGCAAGACATGTTTCGGAGTCATCATCCATCTTCAGTTGCTAAATCTAAATTGAAATCATTGCAAAGAGTGCAAAGAGTGCAAAGAGTGCAAAGAGTGCAAAGAGTGCAAAGAGTGCAAAGAGTGCAAAGAGTACAGTGTACATCCCCTATTGGTCTTTGCACTCTTTATTTTATTTATTTCACTCTTTACTTTAGTTAAACGATATTGTAAAGATCTTAAAATAAAACTGGTATATATATATATATATATATATATATATATATATATATATATATATATATATATATATATATATATATATATATATATATATATATATATATATATATATATATATATATATATATATATATATATATATATATATATATATATATATATATATATATATATATATATATATATATATATATATAGTTATATATATTAGTTAGTATCAGCTAAATTATCGTAAAACCTGGAATTTTTGGGGATACTTTTACTTATTGGAAGGTCAAGGAATCGTCAGAGACTTTTTTGTTTTGTCATGTTGTGTGATATTCACTGCAGCTACTCTGTATAGGAGTGTAGCATGGGAACTATGGGGAGTGCGATATCCCAAACAGTGAAACTTGTTCGGTAAATCTAGATGATATAGTTCTTTGTCGGTAACTGTACATGTGTTACCACTCACGTGGTAAATCTGTTCTATCAAACTTTAGTCTAGGGGTTGGTGTCTAACCGATTACTGAGGGTAAAATGTCAAAATTTCCTATTTCTTTGTACCACCATACTGTTTCCTACCTTGTCATTATAATGAATTATCTTCCTTCGGGTGTTTTCACTGATCCTTGTAAATGACAGTAAATTTCCTCATGATTCTTGGGTCTGAATTTCTAGACAAATAGTAGCTCTAAATGGGGTCTCATCTGTAAATCGCCGATTTTGCTGGATTGTCTGTAAATTGTTGCCTTATACCCCTCGGTTATGGCGAGCAGGATAAGCCACCGACTCTGTGTCCAAGGAGCTTCCCATGTTAAAGAAACTCTGTTCTTCTTGCTAAGTGGATTAGTCAGGGAAATTGTAAAGAATAGCCGTGTAGTTTTGTATAAAAGTAAAGTAATATCATGTGATAAAAGTAAAGTAATGTCATGTGATGTAATTATAAGAATCCTGTACGAACCATTTTGAAGTTTGCTTCTTTCAATCAATTTTCTGTTAAAGGGTTGTCATATGACATGGATGGGTCATTGGCGTGGGCGTGCTTACATGGGTGATATAGCTCTCAGCTTGTGTTCATATGAAATTTTTTGGCCTCATTTTGGTTGGGCAGCCTCCTGTCGGAAATGAGATTCCATATTGTGTGGGCTTTGATTTCCATGTTATGTTCTGAACTCTTTCTTAGGACAGACACGCTGCAATGTTGCTTCACTTATGGTCTTGCAGTATTTGACAGCCATTTCATGCATGCCCGGTATTGCTAGAATCATCTCATGAATGGGTTGGGCAACTGGAGTGCGCTCATATGGAAGATATTCACCTGGTCCGAATTGGATTTCATAGATAATTGAATTATGCCTTGTCGCAGTGGGCTCGCCTCTTACATGAGTGAAGTTATTTTTCTTTTATAAGATTAAGATTAACAATGCATATGAGCTCTCATCTCATTGGGCTAGCCCACATCATGTGAAGAAGTGTTACAGTCGTAGCGTCATCCAACTCATCCAACTTATAATCAGAATTGAAGTACCTGTTTTATTTATGCTCTGAATGGGATAACACTATATTGTAGAAATTTTTGGCGTTAATCCTTTTTTTAATATCGATAGGCAAAGTTACTATTCTTACTTTCTTAGACTTTATAAATTGCCTCTATGTTTAGTAATTCCATATTTTGTTGATTTGTATTGAACTCTTATTCCTATATATTTAACTTTGGTAGACTGGTCTTGAATGTACTATTTTGCCTATCTATAGGGGATGGGATGAATAAGGAGCTATCATCAAAGAAGTCAAAGGTATGATGCTATATTGCTTCTTTCAAGTTTTCTGTCCAAATTTTAGACTTTCAAAGTAGTGTGCATTGTACCACTGGGTTGGGGAAAGGAGTTTGCGTCTTAACTCTAATACTTGATGTTGCTAGGACCATATTGTTATGTTACTATAGTTTTGTGTATAGTATCAAAGATGAGATGGCACGTGCTAAACAAAGTAGCCAACTTTGATTTTCTAAGCTAACCGCGCATGCTCTCTGCATAGCATAACAGGGCACAGTACATAAACATTTTATAACATATCACATAATCTCCCTTTGGAGTTCTGTAAAAATAAGTGTTATTTTTACGAACTATAGTTAACGGTGTTCTTGTTTCGCACCTAGCTTTTCTCTGAATCAGTGCCTGATTGTATATCAGTTCAATAATTATTTTGAAGAAGCCTTCTAAGGCTTTTACTGAATGTTGTATAGTTCTCTTTGGTCGTGACTTGATATTCAATTCATGTGGATCTTTTACTGCAGTCTATGTTTGTTATGACTTTGGAACTGGCTCTGATAATAGGAAGTACTCACGATTACGACAAATATCCTTGGTAGGTGTTTCAATTATGTAGGATCTTTGAGCATCTGTCTTCTTAGCAGCTGTTCCGCGCTCATAATGACTTGTAATATGCACTTTAGTACCTGGAATCAGTGCTGCCAGTGGGATTGCTTTGTCCTTTGTTGAAATTTGCCTGTTGTTGCAATCAGCTTTAATTTTCTTTCACGTAATATCTCAACATCAGGAAGTTGTGGCTTCAATTGTGCAAGAAATGTAGTAAACGGTAGAGTGGATGTTTCTACCCAATAGCAGCTGAGGTGGAGAATATCCTCAAGCTGGCGTTATAGGTCTATAAGCTAAGACAGCTCTTGGTAGGTCTTTTCTCTTCTTTGGTTTAGACTTTGCTGTCTGTACCAAGTGCTCAGCTTCACTGTTAGGTCTGGCAACTTAGGACTGATCAAATGATCAGTCATTTTATCAATGTTGATATAATGAATTCCCAATAATTTGCAAATTTAGCATACGCAGCTGAATCAAGAGACGGACCATTATCGGAAATTGCTTTTTCAGGAATCCCATGGCGACTAAATATGCTGTTGAAGTATCTTGCAACTTCACTTCCTGTTTTGGTGTTATTCATTGCAGCTATCTCAATGAATCTTGAGTAGTAGTCAATTACAATAAAGTAGTCAAGCGATTTATATTGAAGGAAATCCTTTCCCAATTCTTGCCAAGGGTGTTCAGGGAAAAGAGTAGGACACAACGGCTCGGGCCGATTGACTGTATGCTTGAAGTTAACTTGGTAATTTTCAACCATATCCTGTATTTGGCTTGACAAACCAGGGCACCAAACCACTTGTTTGGCTCGCTCATGACATATGTCGATACCCATATGGGCTTCATGAGTCTTTTCTAAAACTTCAAGACACAGATCAAAGTATTACAATCCTTGACATCAACCTTTATTTCTTCAGTAAATTCATCAGCTCCTTTCAGTACATCATTATTTGGCATCAATCTTGAAAAAGTGTCCGGCGTATACGCTTCTCTTCCAGGCACATTAGGTATGGACTCTAAGTTGAATCTCCTAAGACGCATCCGAAAATGCTAAATTCGAGGTGGTAAATGGTCAAGGCAATGTGTTGTTAACATTGGTAGCAATTGCTTAAGGTCTGTAGCTCCATGTATTGCTTTTCACAATATGTATTCACTAGCCCGTTCATTCAACCATGTAAATGTTAATCATTCCTTTTCTATAGGCAAATAGCATGACCCTGTATTTGTGAGTGCTCTTGAATTGTATGCAATTGGTTTCCATAGTCCACTGTCCTTGTCTTGAAGAACAACTCCTCCGATGCCATACTTTAAGGCAACAATGCATCTCTTGGTTTTTCAATTCATATCATAAAATGCTAGTACAGGTGGTGTTGTCAAACATTCTTTTATGTCCTTGAATGCATTGATGTTCAAGAATTCTTCTTGCTAAGCAGATATCTCAGTGGTTTATTTTCTCACCTAAATGATTGGTTAACTTTGATAACTGATTTATCATTCCGAGAATTGATCAAACTTCATTAATATTCTTGGGGGCAGGTAATTTAACTTTGACTGCAATTTTTCTCGGATCTGGGCTGATACCATTGGCACTTACAATGTTTCGCAGTACTTTGACCTCAGAGTTACTAAACTCACACTTTTCTAAGTTTAATGTGATGTGTACCCCGGAACTCGCTCCTGTTCTCAAAAAATTCTGTCAGTTTTCTTACATTGTTGATATATTTCCTTCTTCTTGGAAACTTTCCTTCATTTTCCCTATCCCTCACAAAGGGGACAATTCTGACCCTTTGAAATATCATCCAATTGGAACAATTTCATTCATCTCTAACAATATTTAGACTATCATCACCCAATAATTGCTTGTCTTTCTTGAAACAAACAACCTTCTTTCTGATCACCAGTTTGGTTTTTGACAATCCAGGTCTACTGATGACCTTCTAGCTTACGCTGATCATGCTTGGTCCTCTGCTCTAGAATCCTATGGTGAGAGCAGAGTGATTTCTCTGGATATCTCCATAACCTTTGATCGTGTCTGGCGCAAAGGTCTGCTTGCTAAACTACCAATGTTTGGTTTGCACAACACCCTTATTAGGTGGATTGCTATTCGATGGCTCCCTCTATGAACTTCATTCTGTAAATATGCCGTTCCTCAGGGCTGTGTTATCTCGCCTGTTTTATTAGCCCTCCTCATAAACGACCTACTTTCCTCCACATCTTCCAGTACTTACTCTTTCGCTAACGATACTTAGGTAACTTTATCTTTTTCATCTAATCCTCAACACCTTTCCTACACCAATCTTTCATCCTATCGTAACACCACAACTTGACTTCTCACAAATGGCTTGTCAACTATGGAGACGTGGGGGTGATGACAGTCCTTTTAAGTTCAATGAAGGAAAGACGACACAGGTTGTTATTTCATGTAAACTTTACCAAGAGCCCCCCCCCCCCACCCCCTGTATTCGTAAGCGGCCATAAACTGGAGATTTCATAGTCTTTCACTCAGCTTGGTCTTTGAGTGTCATCTAATCTCTCTTGAAAACCCCACTTCCACTCCATTTCTAAACATGCATCTCAGAAACTTGGCTTCCTCTCTAAAGCCCGTGGCTTTTTCTCTCCTTCTCAGCTGCTCACTATATAAAACTCTCAGATTCGACTTTCTCTAGAGTACTGCTCCCATATTTCGGGTGGTGCTCCTAACTCTTCTTTACATCTTCTTGACAAATTCCAGTCCAAAGCCATCCGTCTTGTCAATAATCCATACCTGACCAAATCTCTTCAATCTTTCTCTCACTTCGTTTAGTTACAGATCTGTCCATATTCTATCGACTTTTTCGTGGATATTGCTCATTGGAAATAAAGAATATTACTCCTGATCCCCTAAGGCATATTCAACCCACCAGACGCACTACTCAATCAACTCCTTTCCAATTCATGCTATCTAATCCACCAACTCTTCCGAACAAATCTTCTTTCATTCCAAGATTTTTTCAACTTTGGAACACCTTATCTTCCATTTTCTTTCCTGAGTCATACAACTTATCTTGCTTCAAATTCAACATCGACAAACTTGATCTCATCTCCCTATCTACTTAACTTTCCTTGCTCTTTCTTCCTTTGTCAGTGCTTTGTTATAGGCTTTTTGGTCTTGCCCTGATATTACTCCTTAAAACAAAAGTTCAATGATAGCGTAAAGGTTTACGAATAGTTCTTCCTCCACATGTAAGTTGAGGTTGTTCCGGAGTTTCATCTGAACGGGTAATTGGATTTGTCAAAGGCATTGGCTCATTTGAAGATTCAGGAACTGGATTTGGAGAAGGTGATTGAGCTAGATGCGGTTTTGTCATTGTTGTTACTGTTGTTGTCGATGTAGGGAGGGAATATCATTTGAATAAGGGTCAGAATGTGCCAGGTAATTTTATTGCGGTGGATCGTAGTCTGATTGTATGTTGAACTAATCATGGCAAAGGCAAGAAATAAGATGGTGTCTAGTGTGCCAAACACTAGTGCCTTTCTCCTTCAGGATGTTATATGAACGCGGCTCAGAGCATTGTTCAACAACAATACCCTTCTTGTCACAATACCTGTCTGCATCAACCTGCATTCGAACTACTGTACCAGAGTTATTAGATGGATATTATTTGCCTCCTGCGTTAATACAACATCAAGAATTCTTTCCAATAGGGGTTGTTGGGAGGTTTTTTACTAAAGATGACAAGTTTGTTCTTAAATTGCAATTTGAAGGCACATAACTGGAGATTTTCCGTCTAATCCAGGTACAGTATTCAAATGAAATGGGTAGGATAGGAATCTTCTTTGGCATCTTTTGCTGTTTTAAATGCTTGTTTAACTGCTTGGATAGATCCCTCGACAAGCCTATTAGGTTGAGGATAATGTGGGCTAGACATGGTATGTTTTAAATCTCAAAATATGCGAAGTCCGTAGATTTGTACTCTGGGCCATTATCAGAAAACAATTCTTTGGTAATACCATGGTGTGCAAAAGTTTTCTTTTAGTTGTCAATGACTGTTGAAGTTGTTATTATAGACATACATTTTCAATGTTTATGAATTTTGAATGGTAATCAACAACAGCTACATAATCATGTCCAGATAAATGAAACACATCTGATACTGCCTCTATCCAAGGTGCATTTGGTATGTCATGAGCACTAACATTTATCTTTTGTTGCCTATGTCGATATGTTAGAAAATGCGAACATCGTGCAACCAATTCTTCAATTTCTTCATTCTTTCCCAGTTAATATGCGTATGTTAATATATGTTGCACACGAACTTTGCATCTCTCCATGCCATTATGACTTTGATGAATTATATCTTTCATGGTCTCACGTATTGAAATTGGAACTATACTTTTTTGACCTCTAGGAAGCAGATTCTCGTGGCAAACAATTTCACTGCTAATATTATCGTATGGTTAAAAAATTTGTGAAATTTGTTATTTATCACGCCATCCACGAAGTGTCTAACTAATTAGCTGTTGTAGCATTGGGTCTAATTATGTTTCTTGCTGCATTTGTACAAGACGTGATTTACTTATAGGTAGAATCTGAAATATTGAAGTGACTTGGTGAATAAGCTGAGTTTCTGGAATCTCTGACGTGTTATCATTTAAATAGGCTCTTCTTAGGGCATCAGAAACGACCATTGTTTTTCCGGGGGATAATTCAAGATTAAAATCGTACTTGGAAGCTTCAAAAAGAAACATTGTATACATTGTGTTCAATGAACAGTCGACTTACTAAAAGTGGACTTAAATGGTTGATGATCATTAAAAGCTGTTAAATGACGACCATTCATTTTATTTGCTCGATAAACAATGAAGCTGTGTTAAAAGCCCTTTTCAAAGTTAAGGATGATCAACTCACCTTTGCTAAAGCTATTGAAGTGGCTATTGAAGTAGAAGATGCGGCGAAAGTTGCTAAAGAAACTGTTCATGGACAAACTTCAACACATGAAATTAACAAAGGTCAGTCAAAGAAGAAAGCTCAATTTTCCCCTGCAAAAGTTCAATATTCCACTGGAGAATGCATAAGATGTGGTAAAAGAGGACACATTCCAAATGATTGCGGATTCAAAAATTCTACTTGCAATTATTGTGATAAGATTGGTCATGTAGAATTTGCTTGTTAAAAGAAGAAGAGACAGCAAAAATTTGAAGTATGATCAGAAGAAAGCTAAGAAGGTACTCCAGTTACCAGTTAACAGCATCAAAGTACCAGAGCTTCGATTACCTATTAAATTAGATGGAAAGCTTGCCATTTATTTTGAAATTGACACGGGTGCAGGAGAGAGTTTTATTGGAAAGAATACATGGCATAAAATAGGCAAACCAACATTGGAAGAACCAACTCAACATTTTGAGTCTGCTAGTCAACACCAGTTACCGATTCTGGGGTCCATTACTTTGCAAGCCGAAACTTCAGCACAGTCACAAACATCAGACAATCAGAAGCGGTTGAAATTCAATGTTTCAGAACTACCAACGCTTAACCTACTTGGACGAAATGCAATAGAACAGCTGGGATTCTCGGTAGATACACTCATGGAAGATGTACGTTGTCATGCTGTATTCGAGGAGTTGAAACCTGATCGAGAACTTCAAAAAGCATGCAGCCAGTTATGTGCGGAGTTTCCAAATTTGTTCAAAAATGAGCTTGGCAAATTAAAAGATTTCGAATTGGAAGTAAAATTTAAAGCTGATGCAAAACCTGTTTTCTGCAAACCCAGAGCAGTACCTTTTGCACTCTAAGAAGATCTAACTCAAATGTACGAGGCAGAAATTAAGCGAGGTGTGTGGCAAGGAACGCAATTCAATGAATACGGTACCCCGGTAGTGCCTATTCGCAAGCCTTCATCCCCAGGGAAAAAGACTGCACTCCATGTCTGTGGAGATTATTCTGTTACTGTTAACTCGCAATTAGAAACTCATCATTACCCCATGCCAACACCGGAAAAATTAATACAAATGTTGACCGGAGGTTATGGATTCACTAAAATTGATCTAGCTGACGCTTATAGTCAAATTCCTCTTGGGCCTGAGTCGCAGAAACGGCTTGCTTTAAGCACTAACCAAGGTGTTCTGCTCCAGAAGCGACTTCCTTTCGGAATATATTTTGCCCCTGGATATTTTCAAGAAATTATGGATCAGCTAACGCATGACCTGCCAGGTTTAGCAGTTTATCTCGATGATATATTGGTTAGTGGTGCAACGGCTCAAGAACACCTTGAAAATTTGAGAGGACTGTTAAAGCGGCTGAATGACAAAGGACTCCGCTGTCGCTTAGAGAAGTGTTCTTTTGCGCAACCTTACGTAGAATATTTGGGACACATTTTGTCTAACAAAGGAATTGCCAAAGGAAGCAAAATATATGCAATAATGGAAATGCCTGAACCTTCAGACATAGCTGGTCTAAGATCTTTCTTAGGCTCAGTACAATTCTACAACAAATTTCTTCCCAGCTTATCAACTTTGCTTGAGCCACTTTACAGGCTGACGAGAAAGGGTATTACATGGAGCTGGGGAGAAACTGAGCAGGCTGTATTTGATACGGTAAAGAAAATGCTTTGTAATGACACTGTTTTGGCACATTTTCATCCTGCTCTTCCTATCGGAATAGCATGTGATGCATCAAATGTGGGATTAGGAGTTGTTCTTTTTCATCGCTACACAGATGGCAGTGAGAGACCAATAGCTAACGCGTCTAAGACCTTGACTGAAGCTCAGCGCAACTACAATCAAATCCAGAAGGAGGCTTTAGCAGTAGTGTATGCCCTCAATAAGTTCCATCAATTCCTTTACGGAAGGACATTCATCCTCGTAACGGATCATAAACCATTGTTATCGCTTTTTGGACCTACAAAAGCGACCCCTTCTTTAGCTGCAAATCGACTTGCAAGATGGGCGCTTATGTTAAGCCAGTATCAATACACTGTTGAGTACAGGCAGACCAAAGATCACGGGAATGCTGATGCACTAAGTCGTCTTCCTTCAGGTGCAGACACTCAGTTTGATGAGAAGGAAAGTAATGCCGATACTGATAGCATCTGCACAATCAAAACTATTGGCTTACAACTTAATCCAAGAGATCCTGGAGTACTTCAAAAGGACACAGCAAAAGATTCTGTGCTATCAACTGTAATGCGATATACGCGTGAGGGCTGGCCGTTAGGAAAGATACAGAAAGAAACCCAAATTGCGGATAATGCAACTTATACAGTTGATAATTTCAAAAAGATCCATGATTCACTGACAGTTTCTAATGGATATCTTTTCTATGGTGCACGTGTTTGTATTCCAGTGAGCTTGCAACTACAGGTGTTAGATATACTACATATCAGACATTTTGGAATCCAACGTATGAAGCAGTTAGCGAGAACAGCCGTCTACTGGCAAGGAATCGACTCTTGCATTAATGAGCTCAGTCATGCATGTCAAACATGTGCAGAGCATCAGAAAAAGCCTCCAAATCAACCAGTTCATCCATGGATGTTCCCAGAAAAACCACGGAGTCGTGTACATTTAGATCATGCCATTAACTTTCTCGGTTCAAATTGGTTAGTGCTCACTGATGCCTATTCAAGTTATCCTTGCATTCATCTTTCTACTTCAACATCTACAAAGGCTACAATTGATTTATTGGAGCATGATTTTGCACATTTTGGTTTTCCACATTCTCTTGTCACTGACAATGTGACAACGTTCACTTCAACTGAATTTCAAGACTGGTGCACATCTAGAGGAATCTTGGATCTAACAGGAGCTCCTTATCACCTCGCTGCAAATGGGGCAGCTGAACGGTTAATTCAAACATTTACAAAATCAATGGTAAAGTCTAATTTATCTCCAAAGTCTGCTCTTAACCAGTTTCTGATACAGTACCGGAGAACTCCATTAGCAGGTGGCTATTCTCCAAGCGAGCTTTTGAATGGCCGGCAAATAAGGACCGTAAAACCAGGTGTCTACTTTAGATATGTGGACGATACTTACGTCATCTTTAGTTCTGAGCTGGATTGTGACTGTTTTCATGGAAAACTTAACGTGCTGCATCCAGCTTTAAAGTTCACAGTAGAAAAGGAGCAAAACAACTCCTTGACGTTTCTAGACGTTTTGGTGGAAAAAGAGGGCACTGGATTTCTTACCAGCGTTTGCAGGAAGCCAACGTTTACAGGGCAATACATCCGTTGGAATTCCTTCAGCCCAAAAGCAAGAAAAATTTGCCTTATTAAAACCTTAGTTCACAGGGCACTAATGATTTGCTCCAGAACTAAATTAGGCTCAGAACTTGATAGAGTAAAACAACTGCTCATTGAAAATGGATATCCAGATGATGTCCTTATTTCTTGTATTAAGCAAAAACTTGCCAACTTTGCTGCCGAAAAACCGTGTGGTCCTGAGAAGTGCCCAGTTTACCTAAAATTACTCTGGATTGGTAATGTTTCATCAACATTTGAAAACCAAATTAACAAAGCCATTACATCCTGTTTCTATGCTGTGAAACCTCGTATGGTCTACAATAATAAGGTCATGATACCATCTGCTAAAAAGGATAGCGTTCCTACCACTCAAAAAAGTTGTGTAGTTTATAAATTTTTGTGCCGATGTGAAGCTCGGTACTTAGGGCGCACTACGCAGAGACTAGCAGACAGAATAAAACAACCCATGTACCCATGAGCATCAGGACGAAAAACACTACAATAAGGGAACAGCCACCTCGTATGTGTAAAACTCTAATTCTAAAATGAAAAGTGATTCGGCCATAGGACAACATCTCATTAAAAACCCAGACTGCGCCAAAACATATTCAGACGATAAGTTTCGGATCATAGGGCAAGCAAGATTGTCCTTTCATTTAAGTGTTTTGGAATCGATTTACATAAAGACCCAAAACCCAGTCTTTTGTAAACAAAAAGAGTTCATTTTCTCACTTGGACTGTTCCAGTAAACAATGGTGAATAGGTGCCAAGTGGCCAATCATATGGCTAACTGGGCACATTATTCATCATATCACGTGTACACGCATCTGGCTATATATTTAGGTTCACCTTTCGGTCGCTATCCGACGTTTTATATATAGTCTGACCAAGTGTCGGACGAAAAAAGACTTTCAGTATGTCTAAAACATGATACTGCTTTTTCGTGCTGTAGTGAAGAATGTCTTGTCTGAGAAAACCACCAGTGATGACGCTTGGGGATAGAATCGAGGGGAGATCGGCATATAATAAACAGTCTGAAAAGGAGGAAAGGGCTTTAGCAAGATAGAGAAGGACCGAGTTTTGGCGCCAAGTGTACCGGCCATGTTCAAGATGCAACTTGCAGCTGAAGACGACGTGTTGGAGAGATTCAGTCTGGAGGCAGAATGAGCATGCAGATGATGGAAGGATGGACCATTTACAGAGATCTTTCCTTGTTGCAAGAGTGTTGTTCAGGCATTTAATTGGAAAGTTGAAAATTTTTCAGCATGCTCTATTTTACTGTAGACCAGAGGCTACGCGTTTTGGAACTTGCGTGAGTAAGGATACAGGAGATGACAAACCCTTGTGATTTAAGTTAAAGTTTTATACGATTTTCGTTGCCTTTCTGAATGGCAATCAGAACTCACTTTTTGTTCTTGTATTAATAATAGTGGATGTTGCAGCCAATGCTAGTTTGTGCCCTCAGTGAATTGATGTAAGAGATAGGCGATAATCTGAGAGAATTTCTTATAACGGTTGGCATTGCAGAAATTTCGTAGAAGGTAGAATGCTGTTTATTTCATACTTGCACTTAGATAATGTGTTTTTGTAATGTATGCATTTTAATGTGATTGAATAATGAGTGTGCACATGTTTGAGTTAGTTAGCTAGAGTTAGAGAGACAAAGAAAAGAGACAGACACGTGCTAGAAAAAACATAACAAATGGTAACGGGGATTTAATATCCATCTTTTTTGTGTTGTTTGTTTGAGTGCTCACATGGCTATCACAGATATGGATCTCACTCCATTATTACCCTTTGACACCTTCACTGATTCTAGCTCCGTTGGTCATTAATGGACCTCATGGCTTTGCCAGTTTGAAACATATCTATTAGCAATGGATATTACTGATGCAAAACACAAATGTGCGTTACTTTTGTATCAGGTTGAGCAACAAACACATGATAGTTTTGACATGATATCAGATCATGGTGCTGAGGATGACTACAAGACTGCTTTCGACAGTTTGTCTGCTTATTTTCTTCCCAAGCGGAGTCAATGTCGCTTACGGGATCTTCCTATTTCGTCAAGCATGTTAGTCAACTCCCAGGTGAGTCTGTTAATCAGTATTCGACTCGTTTACGCAACCTAGCCGCTACTTGCAAATTTCCTGACGTCAACAGCGAAGTTAAAGCTGCCATCATTCAAAACTGCACGTTGAAACAGCTACGGCAACATGTGATATTTGCTCGCCACAGCATGCACCTTCGAGGTTAGTGACCTTCAAGCTAGAGGGCAGCCTTAGTCCTGCCAAATTATATCGCACTAAAGCTGGAGACAGCCCATTTAGTGCGATCCGGTCGAACTGCACCTTCGTTCCAACACACTTTGCACTCTACCACCAGTTATTCGTCCCCCAGCTTGGTCTGTGGACATTGTGGCTTCAATCTAAGCCATAGCTCGTGGACAATCTTGTCGTGCCTGTGGGAAAGATAACCACTTTGCAAAAATGTGCCATTCTAAGAAACATGCCCCACCACCCAAGACAGGACAGAAAGTGCACATAAACAATGTGACTAACCACCTCAAGTCTATACCAAATTTGCTTTTACTATCTCAAATTATTGCATATGGTTCTACCACACTCCTTAAGGTGCTGGGAAAATATGAAACAGTGATAGAAAGCAAGACAACGAATGCTGTTTCAGCAATTCATATTTTGGCTGGATGATCTGGCTCTTTACTTATCTATCCAACTGCCCGGAACTTTGGCCTAATCGCCCAATCGTTGAAATGGGTGACCACAACTGCGATTCCTACCAGCCAGGAACTTTGAGACCAATACCCACAGCTTTTCAGAGGGATAGGCCAGCTCCAAGATTTTGAAGTAGCCCTTCATATCAACCCGTCCATACCACCTGTTGCCCAGGATGCATGATGCATTCCCTTTCATTTGCAAAAGAAAGTCATAACCGCCCTTGATACTCTTCTATAACAAGATATTGTCGAAAGCATGGATGGACCTACACCCTATGTTTCCCTGCTTGTCATTATTCCAAAGAAGATGGCAAGCTGAGAGTATGCGTTGACATGAGAATACCGAACAAAGCAATTCGGAGGGAGACACCCAAATCCCACAGTCGATGATCTTATTACAGAAATGAATGGTGCAGCAACCTTCTCAAAACTTGACTTGCGCTCTGGCTAACACCAGTTAACAGTACACCCAAATAGTCGTTGTGTCACTACCTTTGTAACACACAAAGGACTTTATCGCTATAGATGCCTTAATTTTGGTACAAATTCTGCCCGTGAGATATTTCAGAAAGTAATTCGCCACTTTCAATCTCATTAGAGTCTTTAGCTCTCTGGTAACATTCAATTTTTGTTGTAAAGAACAACTTCTTTATTCACTTGCCTTGCCATGTGCATGTCAATCCACAACTTTGTATGTAAATGACTGGGCTTTTGTCAACTATTATGCTAACACTTCGCACCCTCAAAAAATGTGAGTTGATTTTTTCACACGTCATTTCTCCAGTTGGCTTTATTGTATCTTATGTATGCATATGATAAATCCTATGATGTATTTTCATTGTAAGTAGGGAAATCATTGATTACGAGATAATATAGTATTTAGAAGCAATACCAATTCCGATTGATGTTCCTGGTTATATTTTTATCATACCTTATTTAGTAGTATGTGCCAAATGTAGGCCAACTGAAAAGTTCATTTTTGTGGTCCTTCTGGTTTCTTATACACGCTAGAATTTTGTTGTTTTGACATATTTGGTTACATCCTATAAACAGACTAGTGATTACAGGATTTATTTATTTCAAATAATTTTATATCGTATTGCTGAAATATCAAGTTATTTATTCCTTAGGGTGACAATAACACTTCACAAGAGACTGGGTATTCGAAGTTGACAGATTCCATTAGCCCACCGAAAGGGATTGGGACGTTTGGTTTTATAAGTGTAGCGGCAGCAAGCCAGTTTGATACTATTTCAAATAATAGGTTGGTTGCTCTTTAGTTCTTTATTTACTAATTAGACTATACAGGATACTTCACAATCGACCCTCTTGCCTAAAGAAGTTTATCTCAAAAGTAAGTCACATAGAAGACCAAAGAAGTGTAACATTTTAACTTTTTATTTCACACCAAGTTGCTTCTTAATAAATAGATAATTTAGTCGTCTTTGTTTATTCATCTTACGCTACTCTTGCATTATCAAGTTATATCTTGATACTTCATGCCTGTTAGCTTTCATTTTCAATTGGGTAGAGTCTTGACAATATATGTGATATATCAGTCTCCCCATGGACTTTGACGTTAACCATAATACCCCTTTCAGTCTGTATAAATGGATTTTTGTCTGCAGCCTGCGATCAGGTTTGCTGCTTCGTGTTACATTTTGTACATCATTTGACATATTATATATTCAGATTATATGGCACTCATCTATCTTTTTCAATAGTCTATCTGAAACCAAGGAATCCCATGGGTGTATATTTGGAGAGAGAGTTAAAGACGAAGTTAAGGTAGTACCAATTTACCTACTAATATTAAGTATTGTCAAAAAGTGTAAGTTTGTATCCTAGACTAGTGCGACGTAAGTTTATGTCTCCTCTAACTTATGTTCTTCATTTATGCACTTCTTTTCATCAAAAATGTACAATACTACTTAACAGTAGTTCTATACTACAAACTACGATACTACTAGAACGATACTCTGGGGAGCAAGCGACTATGACTGCCCAGGGGCCATGTAGACACAGAGATATATAAAATACAGTCGGAAAAAGTCAGATGCCACAAGAACGAACAAATTATATATATGTATATTATGAATTACGAGAAGTATGAACCAGGCTTAAATTGCACACAATGCGGGGCTTTACAACACAGTTCTGAATTGGTTGACATGAATGATGGGAAAGTTTGGGGTGGGATTCAGAAGAAAGGGGAGAGATAAATAGCAAGGATATACGTAACTACCTTAGGTGCCTATATTGGAAAGGTGACTTCAAATGTCAAACTGAAGATGCACTACTTTGATTGTTGGAGATATCGGATATTTATTGTAGAACATATAGTGTACAATTAGCATAGCAACTTATCACACACTTGGGAAACATGATCCACATTACATTGCAATACATGGGCTTAAGTAATTTTTCTTTGAAGAGTTCGGCCTAATCATGTTCTACTGACCAAATAGTGCATGCAGGGCATTGCTTGTGATATGTCCAACTTACTCCTAATGTACACCTCTGGAGCTGTCAATCTGGCTCTTTTTGAGTCAAAGTTGGACTGAGATGTTTCAAAAATTTGTGTAAATGATAGTTATGATCATACAATCACTATTTATGGAAGATATTGTCACATGAAAAGTTTGGTATGTACATATGGGGGAATTTTAGAGCTCCACAATATTTGAATGGTTGACATATTCATTTCAAAACCGGAGTTTTTACCATTATTTCAATACGTCATTCATGTAGGATATATTTTCAGAATTCAGAATATCTATACTTTACCTATGTCTAGAAGCCACCTTCTAGATGTTTTTTGAGAAAGAAATAAGAGTTTTATATCCTATTTTGTCCCAGAAAGTTTCTAATATCAACCCGAGAGGTATTATAAAAATTCCAGTACAATTCAAAGGATGAAATGTGTTAAAATTTGGATTTTCCATGTCCGCATCAGATATATTATCAAGTAAATTTGGCTTATTTTAGCATTTTTCTGCTAGGAATGATCGGAGATCTATAATTTGGGGATTTTAAATGGTCATGAAATTGTGATTTGTGATGCCTGTATTGCATATTTTGCTTGTTTTTTTAATACCGAATAGCGCATATCTCCAAGATTCAGAATATATGTAGTTTACATATATTTGAAGGTCATCTTCCTAGCGAATTTTGAAGAAGAAGAAAGTTTTTACCATTGTTTTATCACAATAGTACTAATTTGATCGGGTTCACAACTCCAAAAGAGGCTCGTAGCGAATCAGTCGTAGGGTGAAATGCGTTATGGTATTATTCTTAGATTTCTTTAAGATATATCTCGTGCAAGAAAGAGATATGAGTACAAGAATTTACTTTGGCGTTATTATTAGAACATAATTTCAAGAAAATGCAGATTTGTCACGAAAATCCGCACTAAATAGTAGCTTACCCATTATTCGCAGAAATCCAGAACTCAAGTGCCGTAACTTCTGCTCTAGATAAGATATTGACCTGGATCTTTTTGCAATATATTGGATTATTTGTCCACTCTCTGGACATGCCCATGGTATACGATTTCTCTGATAGTCATTTTTGCCCTAATTTCTGCCCCTGTGCCCATTATGCAATGGATACACTGCTGACATTTGAAATTGCAACAAAATTTTCTTCTTGAATAGCACTTCCTCATTTATAGTGTCAGAGACCTAAGAATTCTGTTGTTATAGCTACGATTGTTACCAAAATTGTTGGAACGAATTGCAGATTTTTCGCACTTTTCCGTGCCTAGCTGTCCCCCTCCCCCATACAATGTTGTATTACTGTGATATACGCTTGGTATCTCGTAGAAGTTGATCGTTTTCAAGCGTAGCAACGTCTTATCTACAGAATCAAACAGTTTTTTTTTTGGGGGGGGGGCTGTAAATCGTTTAAACGACTCGTTTGGCGTGAATACTTTTTGTTTAACTGAAATTGTAGTTTGACAACTGCAATTTGTTTATGTCAATGTCATGCCATTTAATCTCAGAGATGTTTGGTGTTCCAAATAATTTTGGCAACGATTGTAGTTAGTGTCATAGAGCACAAGTAATGATATTATTTGAATTTTGTATTTTCGATCTAGAAAACATTTTGGATATTTTGTCACAATTCGAGAATCTCTTTGCTATTTCGTTTCTTTCTTATGTCATAGTTAATTTTAGCATTTGAGATCTTTTCCGTGCAATTCATTGCTCATTTATTTCCTTATATAAATTCACATTCCCTTCTAATGATGGAATTTGTTTCCAAATGGATTGTATGCTATGCAGCTCAATTCACGCTGTCCCAGTTTGATGACAAATGATTTAGTGGAAGTCAGTTTCCTTTCTTTTCAAAGTTACCGTTTTCTGGAAAATTGGTAATTTTGTTTTGGTCGTTGACATCATTTACAGTCAGACTGTATGTTGAAGACATAACCATATACAAAATATTACTGTTATCACTCATCTGGTATCAGTTCATGGATTGTCAGATAAATGCCAATGGGTGATTAGATACATAAAACTAGGTGTTGATCCGAGTTCGCATAATAGGAGCAATATTGTTACTTACATGTTTCTGTATTCTCTTTTATTCGAAGTACAGGGGCTGTTTGATTCAAATCTCCAAATTCAATGCGGACTCTTGGAGAGGCGGATTTACCAGGGAGTTAGGAATTATAGGTCTACTTCAGAAAGTTTTTATGGCGTTTCTTTGAACTATTTTCTGGACACATGTGACTGTTAGCATGACAGCTTTCATAAGAATCAATACTATCAAAGTTCCTACTTACACCAACAGAGGAAAATTTTGTAATTAGCCTATTAAAAGGCATTCACAGCAACCAATCAGAAGCCTGGCTGGTGACGTCACTTTTTTGTATTTGTCTACCACCCCTTTTTGCAATGGGGAGAACATCGTCATCAATAACCGTCATCAATACATACTTGCTTGAAAGTTTCCCAGTTTTTAGCACCATTCTTCTAAGGAAATAATTATGAATTCCTCGCGGCCCTAAGCGATATCTGCATCTAATTTTTCTATAGCGACATTCAAATTTGACCCTTCCTAAATTGTTTGTCAAATAGTTATAGGTACCCAGGAAAAGTGTCTCCCAAGCCCATAAGACATGTTAATAATTCACTATCAATACCGCAAAATTCCTCAAGGGAACCCTTTCTCAACAGCCTCTTTCCTTTTATATCTCACAATAATTTTAAAACTACGACTTACTTTTGTTACACTAGAAAAGTCTGTTGGTACTACAGAACTTCACTACAGCTCGAAAAAGCGGTACCATTTTTCAGTATGGTTAAAACATGGTACCGCTTTTTCGTGCTGTAGTTTGGTTACACTGTGAACAAATACAGCAAGAAAGGACACTAAGTATTCTGGCTCCAACAAAATATGTTACTTACAATTAAACATGTACAACAAGTTAAGTAAATTTCATGTAAAATTTGATGTCGAGTTTTTGTACAGGAAACAGACAAGATAACATTGGACAGATTTTTAAGTGTACCAAATAATTCTAAAATCTATAGGATGAATACATGCATATGGCCAAAAGTTCTTGACAGGTAATGTGAGAGGAATTTTCTAGAACTGTTAATCAAATACACCAACGAAAGGAAAGAATAAAATAGGTGGTTCGCTGCTAGTAGTTCATAAGCTCGCTCCACCAGCTGAGTGAAAAATTAGTTACATTGTTACCTCCAGTATTAATCTATTAGCTATACAGCCTCATCAATTTCAAGTTAATTTCTTATTTCAATTTCAACTTTGTCTCTACCACCTCCGAAAAATAGGTAATGATTTACAAATTTTTGTGAAACAGTCCTGCAAAGATCAATACCTGCTGACGCAAGATAAAATAGATACACTCTTATAGCGAAAAACATGTATCATCGACGATAATGAGAATACGTCAGGAAGCCATTGCATATTTTCACATTCACTGTAGCCACATGAAGTGTGATTCACCGAATGGAATAATTCTAATTCACCGAATGGCAACTTTATAACTCTGTTTCATTCCGCAATAAGTTTATTGTGAAAGATTCTCCCGTGATAAAACAACTATGTTAAAGAAGGATTTCAATTTTCTTTCTCCTCCTTCCTTTGTCGGTTTTTGTTACTGGAAATGTGCAAATCGTTACCTAGCTTTCTGGGGTGGGAAGAGACAAAGTTGCAGTTACAATAAGAAATTTATTTCAGTTCGAGGATGCTATTGAGAAGGGGTTCCCTTGAGGAATTTTGCAGTATTGATGGTGAATTGTGGACAGTTCTTTTGGGTTGGGGGCCACTTTTCATAGGTAGCTAGACCTATTTTGCATACAATTTAGGAATGATGAAGTTTGAACGTCGCTGCAGAAAATTTCCATGAAACTATCGCTTAGGGCTGCTAGGAATTTATAGCTTATTGCCTTAGAAAAATGCTATCAAACACTGGGAGAGTTTCAAGCAAGTATGTATTGATGATGGCCTTTTTGTGAAGCTTTGTTTTACCATTGCTGGAGGGGGTGGCAGGCAAAGTGTAAAGAAATAACGTCACCGTTCAGGTCTCTGATTGGTTGTCGAGGATCACTTTTGGTGGTCTCGTACTATCGCTTGGAGTTGTTAATTAGATGACTCGTTAATAACTGATTATGAGGTGTATATCTGCTTACTAGGAGAAATTTCATTGACAGAAGCTAGCGACCGTTACTGAATGTTTATTAAGAAAATAAAGTTACGCACAAGATTTCAAACGACGAATAATAGATGCAGGTTCCTAGCTATATTGGGACTTCATCTCGTAAAAGCATCAATAATACAAATACAAAAAACATTATTCATTATATTAGAGATAGCCTTTTTGTTAACAATTGCATTGTCAGAATCTATAAAACAATCAATATTGCAGGATTTGGATCTTCGTTCAAAAGTTCATTAACTGTTTTTCTAGTTTCTTTCATTGTCCTCTTACTTTCAGTGAGATTTTTACGGAAATGTTGCCGTATGAGCTAGACATTTAAGAGAATTGACCCTTTTACGTGTCTGCCTATATGCATCCACGAGACTGGTTGATTTGCTTCTAAGGTCAGCTGTTTTGATCTATCCCTGGCCACCATCAGATCCTTCGAATTTTTTTTTCAACCCAAGGACAATATTTCTCGAATACCCGCATTTCTTTTAAGGGAGCATTTTTTCCAACTATAAGGGAGAACAAGGACGACCAATCATTGACGAGAATGTTAATGTCATCAGATCAGTAAGGTGGAAAAACCTCTCCCAATATATGCCCGGAAACATCAGAGAGGAATCGGTTTTAACTGAAGTTTTTCATATTACGAGTTGTAATCTTTTTATGATCTTTTACATCTGCTCCATTAAATTCTTGAGTGCAATAGATCATATAGTGTTCACTCAAAGAAACGTCGTAGCAACGTGGTTAATTATTGTGGCAGTTTCTAGGATGACTCTCGCCGGCTCCTTGACAAGCTGCACTAAATTGAACAGATTATAGACAATAGCCAAATGCCTAGCATTGTTATCTATTGGCTGATCGCTTAGTGTCTTGGTAAAATCACAGTTCGTATCACCAAGAAAGATCATTTCCTTGCCCTCTCTATCTAGGTACGCTAGAGCTTTTTCCTGCTTGTCAAAGGAACCGACGGGATCACTGGATGGTCGGTACCATGCAAGACAAGGCTTGCTCCTTAGGGGTTTCTATTTCTATACATAGGAGTTCTAGAGTATCGGAGGGTACATCATCCCTATGTTTGGCTTTGATTGAATCTCTAATGTACACTAGCACCCCTCCTCCGTTGCATGTCCTTTCAAGGAGAAGCTGCTGATAACCTCGAATATTCGACAATTCTATTGGGACCTTACTGTCAAGCTTTGGTTCATTTAAGGCAAGAACGTGAATGGAAGGTCATTTAGCAGCAGTTAAACGTCGTCTAGGCGGCCACGGAGACCATTTACATTTTGAGAAGCTATTGCCAAGCCTTTCCTAAATCCTAGATGCTGCTGACAGGAGCCAGCACCACCAATGGTGTGCTGGGAAGCATCATCCGCCCCTCAATCTACAGAGAGGGGTATTGACTGTTGCAGTGTCTCTACCCCGGTTATCCAACTAATTTCACCCACACCTTGTATGTGCTAAAATATTACTGGCAAGCAAGCGATTTCCCTCGTGGTTGAGAGTCATACCGCCAGCATCCAAATGTTTGAAGGCGATATTTCCATATTCTATGAAATCCCACCCATTCGTAAGACAGTACCGTTTGAGTTCTAGATTTGCCGCAACTACATTTACTTTCAATGTTGGATGAAACCCTTGCAGAAAAATCGACAAAAATGTAATCTTTACATCATGTTTGATCTCTTGCGGTCGTTGGCCAGCTGTATATGCATTTGCAAGTAACTTGTTAATAGGTATGTTTATTTGAAATATCATTGCTTTCAATATGGATAATGACTTCATCGAATTTCTGCAGATCACTGTTGATGGTTTGTTTGTGTCTTGATATCAGTTGATCACTCTTGATACCTCCAATTCCTTTAGCAACAATGGAGCTTTTTAGGGTGTTATTTTCATCAAGTCGCGTGACGTAGGAGTCACCAAGCAAAGAATCTTTTATCACTCTACTTTTGCTTTCCGATTCAGTACTGGTAATCTTTCTGCTCTTTCCCTGTCGATGCTTTTTGGTACTCCCTTTGTTACCTAGAGATCCGTTGAACCTTGCTATTGTTGCTGTTATTGTAGCTGACTTTACTGCCGCAGATGATTCGTAGTTGGTTTATTTGCGTGATCGGAGGATCAAGCAATACGTGTATAGAATCAAATTGTATTTGTTGTATTTCGGTAGTTTCATACCTATGATGAGTTTGTTAAAACCGTAATTGTTACCACACAAACTCTTGAGTCCCCAGTAAACGTCCCACCCCCGCTTTTTATTGTTTTGAAAAAGTCCACCCAGGACATCCTTATTCTAGACCCTCCATTTATTATTTTTCTGTCTGTAATTCGATTGAGTAATAAGTAACGTGAGAGAATTGTGTTTTCACATTGTCTACAGTTGAGATAAATTTTAAAACTCATCCATGGCTATTATAATTAGAAAAAATTTCCCACCCACCCCGGTTATTCCAACCACTCCGTTTATTAAGTTTTCTGGAAATTTCCAATCCTCTAGTACTCCATCCCCCGTCTGTTCGGGACTTGTGAGTAAAACACTTATAAAGTTAACCTTTAACATGAGGTTAAGTTCTTAGGTGTTTTATGTTTGTTAACAATTATGGTTTTGATAAACTCACTATAGGTATGAAACTACCGAAGTACAACATGAGTTAAAACTCACGGGATCTAATTGATTCATTAGCAACACGCGCCAGTGATCTAAAAGATAATTGGTTTCTATCAAATTAGCTCCATGACCACTGCTCTTTTGTAAAGTAAAACATTTTCATTTGTTACATTTAAGTGTAATAGTACAAAATTGTCTAAAAATGAAGCGCACACATGTTATATGGAGGCATAGCCGTTGGAGACGGGGAGCTGGGAAGGCAGCAGCCCCCAATTCGACAGAAATCCATTCCATTTGGGCAATTTCTTCTTCAAAGATAGTTTTTTCTATACAATAGCTTATTCGGGCAGCAGATCAATGATTCGGGCGGACAGTGTGCGGCCCCTACATTTAAAACTCCTACGCTCATATATAGAAGGGATCGTGTCTCCATTATAAAAGGCCATAAATGCCTTATGTGTTGTATAATGCCTATAAGTGGGAGTGAAGGTGCCTAGCATTGTTCCGTAGCCTTACGGAAAAGTAGAGGGAATGCCTCATTGAATGCACCATAACGTAACGCAAGAGGACTTTCCAGTTAGACTTAATACGAAATAAATTTGTTCACAACGCTTTTTATAACTTTGATCAATATGCAAAAGTAGTTGGTGTAGAATCTGAGACTAAAATGCAATAAGATAGAAGAGGGAAAATCTTAGTGCCGTTTTGAACAAGGTTAGCAACTTCTTCGAGAGTAGAGTTTCTTAGTAATACGCAGAGAAGCTATAACATACAGAAATGATAGGTAGGCAGAATCAAAAGAAATGCAAAATACCACATTAATGCCTTTTTCTCATATCTATGGTTCTAAACGTTTTGTTACACTTGAAAGACAACTGAACGAAGAGTTTAATTTAGTTAGCCTCTTGAAACTGACTAAAATTGAAGGAAGAAAGTTTTGTGTAAGTCACTTTCTTAGTAGTATGCTCTTACTGTTAGGGTAAATCAAGAACGATCTGTTTGGGGGGGGGATTGTAGACTTACAATTATCTCGACTCTTCCTTTGAGAGCAGAATAGTACCCTTGATAACTAAGGAACTCCCTTTAAACTGTTAGAAAGAAACATTTATGCTGATGAAGTATCGCGATTTTACTATCGTTTTCTTTACATGTATGATGACAGACTTGGGTAGATGAAAGTCTTGTGAGCTGTCGATCTTGTTCAGTCTTTTCACTTATGACAACTCACGTACCCTTCTACCACTTTCAGAAGTGATTTAACAATGGACTTCATATGTTAGCACGATTGATAAGAGAAAAATGAAGGAAGCCATGAGAGGAAGGTTAACGCTACTTTGTTATGCACTAGTGGGAGGATTGTGAAAGCTCTGCTACGATACAAAACAAGGAGAGAGGACCTCGAAAAGTCCAAAATTTGCGTTTCCTAAGTGTTGAATGACTCCTTAGTTCTTCCGTAACAATCTACCTCATCTTGTCTGTTGTCTTCTTTTAAGCTGCTGAAGCTTCCAAAGAAGCATACTGATAGCGAATTATGCTATAATAGAAAAACACATGCCCACCTCTATTTTGTTACATTTTATGTTGGACGTAGATGTCTTTTCCTAACATATAACAACAACCTGTAAAAAGATGACGAAGTTATTGCTGTTATCAAATATGTCATTGGTCATCAAGTCGCATGAGATAGAAGAAAACAAAATAAAGCAGTATTTTTCACTTTCCAATTCCTTCCGTCCAACAGTTCCGTCCAACAGACTATATCGTATATCAATTTCTTTGAGGCCTAGCATAATTAGCAAACATTTAATGTTCACACAAAAATTTGCTTGACTGTCAATAGGTACGCTGACAGGATTGCCATAGAACCTGAAAGACCTTGAAAACCTGGAAAATGTCCACTTGTTAAGAAAGTCACTGTAAACCTTGAAAAGTCAGGGAAAATGATGGAAAAATGTATAAGTCATGGAAAAATCAGGGAATTATTTTTTGTTAGAATTTGTCATTATCACACTCTTGTCGTGCCTTTTATTGCTCGCCATTACCTTGAAATAGCAGGATAGTCAACGTCCTTGCAGTAAAATGGGTGTGGCCACAAAATTCATGGCTCTACTAAAGTCCCCCAGTCTGTGGTGGCTCCCTTTAGTTATAGAAAAGTCGGCGAAAACCCAGGTAAAAGTCAAGGAATTTTGTTTTTCATTTTCTGTGACAACCATGTCTGAAAAATATTTTCAAATTTAAAAGGCAGGTTGAATGCTAAATCCCTAGACAGAATGTTCCAAAATACTAGCTGGGAAAGTATAACACTTTTTATCCTTCCATCCAACAGATTAGGATATCTTCGAAACATCTTAACATTAGAGCCTCAAGTACTCTACCTGGCTTTGAATTCAGAAATTTCAGCATAACTATTTGATGAAATGGAAGTCTGATTTACCTTCAGAGGAAATGATCAAGTTTCATTTAATTTCAACGTATTGATTTCCGTCCAACAGAAAATGGAAGTTTGAAACAGACCCAACATTGATTGATACGGAGACACAACTTATTAGCAGGACAAGTAGAGGCACGACAGCGTTCCTTTACAGTTTCGTTGACGTTTAATATTTTCTTTGGATATATAATTCTAGTGCAATTTTTTTCTTCAGAATTCTAGCGTGTTCTTTCAATTATGATGCTGAAATTGGGATAAGCTAGGTCTCAGGCATCTATGGATTAATTATAATGTCAGCAAAGAAACAATTTCTATCCCTTAAGTTGTATACCCGGACCGTTGGGATTGTTATGAATCAAATATAGATTTTACATAAGCGTAGTTGTTGTGTTCTGGCAAACCTATTATAATTGGATATCTCAAACTGATGGATTTTTGTTTCAGGTGCGAGAACCAATTTTTGTAGGTCTAATGTCTTCTTAATTGCTTCCACCCATTGCGCAGGTGCAGTTTATTTTCATTGACTTCTTTTCTGTCCATTACTCTATTATTTAGTAATTATGTTCATTGTTGTATTTTTTATTCCCACTTGTAAGAAAATATTGTATATGCCATAATTTACTTTGACATTGATTGAGCTGATGTATTCTATTTTAGGATTTTCAGAATGTATCAAATCCAGATGGACCAATTACAGGTATGTTTATACACGTGACTTGGTTCTTTAGTAGATTTCTAACAATAGTTTAAGGCCATTGACAGTGTATTTGCATGGCTACCCCTTCACAAGAAATTTGAAAATTTGTTTATTTGGAACAATGTTGTAGGTAAGACGTAATAGAACAGTAAAGTATGCATGTAGATCATTTACTGAAGTACTATGGACAATGCCATGTAAATCGACACTATACAATGTGTAGTTACCATCAAGTTGTATTCCAATGACTATAGGCCTGATTGTGCCAGAGATTTTAGCCCGGTTGTATAATTCGTCGGGCTAAATATTAAACTGATTATATATCTTCAAAGTTTAACATGGCTGAGATTTTAATGATAGTTGAGATGTATCTCTTCATTGGCCACAGCTCGCCTTGTACCTTTCTTTCTTTTACAAATGAATGAGATAGCAATTGGCTATAAATTTTTCGGAGTAGAGAGACCTAATTCAGTCAGTTTGTAAATTCGCAAAGAGAATTGATAGAAAGAGGTATTAATGGCAATAGCAATGCTTGCATAAAAAGCGTTTGAAATGCTGGAAAACAGAAACCAGATAATTTATCAGGCCATGGACCGCTTTTTTGTATCTGATCGAAAATTTACTGCAATAGGATTATCGCCTGAATTCAGTGTCATGTCGACTTACCATTTCTTTAATATGAGCATGCCCTAAGAATTTCAACCGGGTAAAAATTCTGACTTGCGATCATATAGACAGTTTGTTAGGACTGAGCATCTGACTCCGTTTGTCGTTTGAAACAAGTGAGCTGAAACTTTTTTCATATAACCGTAGCTTCTTTGAGACAAAACTCTGACCGCAACACCGAGCTAACATTTCAGCCCGGGTATAGTTATACAACGGCTGAAATCTTTTTTGTAATTAGGCCCTAAACCCATATGAAATTAAATTGATTACAACCTTTCGAGCAGGACTCGTCTCATATCCAGTGTGGTCCAGTCTAGTGTGAAAGCTTTTTCCTGTATGGCTGGCTTGCACTGTAGTGCTGTATGCTATAAAGATTTTTTGATGTTGCACTCGGGAAGCTCTTTTAGATTGATATTTTTGTTTGCAAAAATTCAGTGTTTTATCGGTGGCAATGGTTTCCTTGTGTATGTCAATCTTGGTTTTTAATAAGTTATATTCTTTATTTGAATGTTAAGGGACGGTTTGTTTCTGCGGGGTTTAATTATCACAAGATTTGAAGCATTGTGAAGTATATGTGAGAGAAAATTGATGACCTTGAGAGGAGCTCAACCTCACAACTCCCAACTTTGTTTTGCGAGTGCTGTACCATTGAGCCATCGGATCACGGCTTCTAGCCGTTTCTTGAAGGTATTTCATTTGCTCACATTGGCCTTCTCTATCAATTTGCATAAAAGAACCATTGAGACCTTATCGCGATATGCTTTAGACCTGTTTTTGATAGAGAACTGCCCACAAAAGAGGGTCATCATGACCCCTGGAATTAAAGGCGTTAGTAGGAAAGTAAATTCGAGCCCAGGCCAGGCTATTCATTTTCTCATACAGTCACGTCACGAAGATTTGATTAAGTTTTTAATTCATGAAAGTCCTAGTAATCCACCATCCAGATTTATCTTCATGAAACAACGGCAGTGAACTACGGTAAAATTGGCGCAAAGCGCGAAGTGATATACATCACTCGACGGTAATTAGAACTTACTGTCCATTCATTAACCCATCATAATATTAACAAGTTTAGAGTAACTTGCCGCTCTATCAGCCAATGTTTTTAATTTACCGTGACTGATGATGTCAAACATCTGTTTGAAGAAAATGAAATGATGATAATTCCTGGTGATAGGAATTAACGAGAAAACAATGCTGCCATTCCTTATATGGAATCGCGTAGAACATTGCTTATTTAATTGACTGGTCATTTTCATCCCTACCTATCAAAATGGTTATGAACCTGTGAACCTGCCAGATCATTTCTATGCTCTTTTGACATCAGCAGTCTTTGACCCAACGTGCCATTAGATGAGACCATAGAATTTGGGATTTGTGATTATGCTTTGTATCGAGGTCACATGGATTGCCCTCCATTCCCTGCAGACACTTTTAAAGAATACACCATTTCAACATTTCCAGACTCTTTTTGCATCTAGGAGCCTGGGGCGAGCTTTGGGGGTGAAATGTTCTAGGCTACCAAGAGGACCTAGAGTGTTGTGACATTGTTTGATACAGAACACTTATCTTGCTGTTAATAATCATTTACATATTCACTCGGTTTTGTAGTCTGTTATTACGGGAACAGCTTTTTAAAAGCTTTTATAAGTACCTTGCTCTGGCAGGATACAAATGTTTGTTATTTGTGATAATAGAACAGACAATGGAACTAGATGTTATTTCAAAGATGAGAGTTGAAGAGCTCAAATATTTCGTTTGCCTTCGCGGGTTGAAGGTGAGTGGCAAAAAGGAAGAGCTTGTTGCACGAGTATTTGTAGCAGCTGAGAATGATGTTCCAATAGTGAAAACAGCTGTAGAAGTTCAAGCTGAAATAGCAGAGGATTATGACCCCAAGCTGCTAGTGGAAGGTGTACGTATTCCAGATCCCTTCGCTATCGCTAATGGTTGGGTACCTGAAGATGAAAGTATGAAATTGTGGCCTGTGACTCTACCCTGTTATTTTTAACTTCTTTTCGTTCTACCCAATTGAGTTGAAGAGCCAGGGCCTCCATGATTACAAGCTGTCCAAAGCCTATAGCTATTATTCAACTGGTTGGCTTAATCCGCCAAGTTGCCATCCAGTATCAGAATCAAATACTGTATGTGTTCTCAAGTCTACATGCAAACAATCTCAGATGATAAATGATACACCACACATACTTTGCTTGTGCTTGGCAAAGAAGCCTGAGACAATTTTGAAGTCACGCTGCACATGTATGGCTGGCATTGGACAAACTTGCAATCATGTGACTGCTGCAGTGTTCAAAATGGAAGCCGCTGTAAGAATGGGATTAACTAGCCCATCTTGTGCAACAACTGCTTGTGAATGGTTGCCAAATAAAAAATCTGTTAGAATGAGCAAAGTTAAAGATTTAAAGTTGAGCAGGAAAAAAATTGGGAAACAATCAAAAATGCAGTCAGAGCTCAACTGTTCACCAAAGAAGCGATTTGGTCCAACTGCTAACATATCCGAAAAACTGAGCTTTTTAGAAGTGTCAACTGCCATTAGGAATGTCTGCACTGATGATTAGTCCATAATTTTGCAGCTGAACCTAAAGTGTGTACAGTAGAGAATGTGCCAAAAGCAAGAGAACTCCATACAATTAATGAATTCCTTTGTTACTCTGAAACTCGAGATGAATTCTGTCTCAAATTAGAGTTTTTACCAGCAAATCTAGCTGACAGTGAAGAGGAAACAAGAGGTCAAGCAGCGAACCCTCTGTGGTTTTCTGTTAGACAACATATGATAAGTGCATCCAAAGCACATGATGTTAAGCAAGAATGACCACATTCAAAAAAGCAACTAGAGATAAAGAGGCTTATTTTAAGAACCTAACTGACTAGATCATTGGAAGAAAGAGTGTTAACCCTCTTTTACCTCCTCTACGTTATGGCCAAGCTATGGAAAATAATGCTGTTCAAATGTTTGTTGACCTGTACAGAGAGAACCACTAGAATGTCATAGTTGAGGAATGTAGCATCTTTCTGTGCAGGGATATACTATTTGCTGGAGGCAGTCCTGACCGGATCATCTGTTGTGACTGTTGTGGGAAGTCTTGTTTGGAGGTGAAATGCCCACAATCAATTAGTCATTGTAGCCCTATGGATTCTGATGTGAAGCTACCATATTTAAAGAAAGATGAAAGTATGACTACGTCCTTGAACGGAAATCATAAATACTACACTCAAATCCAGGTCCAAATGGCTGCTTCAAGAATTTACCTCCATGAGCTTTGGGAGGTTCTAAAGGAGTAATTCACAGAATTTTATTTTAATCATTATTTGTGATCATTTTTTATGAAATGAAATCAAGTCTATTTACTTCCTTCTTTCCTTTTGTAATGCCTTAATTCATCCAGTCACTGCTGCCTATTAGACAGAGTGTGATTTCCAAATAACACAGTCATTATTTGCTAAGGAATTTTAGAATTGAAGTTAAATTTGACTACAATATTTTGTTGCTGATATAAAACCCTAAAATCTGAAAATTAATGGACTGGGGTTGATAAGAAAGCCTTAAGTCATGAAACATTGAAAGCCAACAAATGGAACCTTGTACTGGGCATTTGGATTTCCTTAACTTGCTACAATAGTTAATAACTTCCCAATTTTGCATAAAGTGGTACACAAGTAAGTACTACTGTTGTATTAAGTTATGTGCAGAATTGATGTATCCTTTTTGAGAAGAAGGAGAAAAACTGCACGGTTTACCATTTTTCAAGAAATGACTCTAATTATATTCATGTTTATCTGCGTAAAATGGTAAACCGTGACAATTTCCTCGATTTTACTCTCCTCTCGATAATATCAATGTACTTTTCTGTATTCCTACAAATGTACTTATCCGTGTACCACTTTTACTGCGGCTATTTCTTCGATATCGCCTAATACTGAATCACACAAGCTGGAAATGTAATGGTAAACCGTGGCCAAATTCGGTGTTTCACTACCATTGCACAAGCACTGCGGGCCATCACTATTACGGAAGAACTGCGAAAAGTGACGTGTATGGCAGCTGCAACAAAGAGCTGGACAATAAGCACATAGTGAGAGAGATTCTTTGTCTTAGACATTGAAAGAGTGGTGAGAAAGTAGGATGCCCTTCGTACAGTGATAATGTCAGCGAACCGATCGTCTCCTACAGAAATTTAGAGGGGATACCGGTGATCTTACTGTAGCAACACACTTGTGCGCTGCGAGTACCTTCAATATCTTTGTTTTGACTTGTTTTCTGCTGTAGTGCATTTGACAGTTTTATCTGCAAGCTACGATACGTTATTGTAGCACGGAAGCAAGCGGGCAAGCACATAATCATTTCAAACTATTAGCTGTTATTTCTGCAGCCCATAGCAATACAAGGGAGTGATTTGGTATACATGTTGATAAAGTGAATACAACTGTATGCCGGGCGTTTTAGCTGTGTATCAGGAGTGTGTACAGGGCCGGTGTAGCAAATATTAGTACCCTTGCCAAGGCCTAACACCAGCACCTGAAGGGGGCATCTGCTAATCCAACTCCACTGGGTCTATTCTCCAATAACAGGACCTTCTTTTAAAGGCAAAACCTACTCTCTTAGCTCCTGCCTTTACATCTGAACATAATGCGCTGTTTTTCTTTTTATTGGTCGCCATATTCTAAACAGGTGAGCATATTACAGAACTTGATTGCCTTTGTTCGATTTGACGACACAGCGTTACTTGTTACTTTTGTAAGCAGAGGATGTAGCTAATGCAATATATAGACTCCAGATCAAACTGCTTGAGCAGAAATATCTAAATGGTTGTGTTGCTATAAGTAATTAGATAAACTCTTCCGACATCTTTGTTGTCTATGTCATACAAGAAATAAGCGAGTTGAGACTTTGCCATTTGGATCGTATAAGTAATAAGCTATCGCGCAAACGACAGTTATGCCTTACGTGAACTGTCCATTTACTAGCCTACAATTCAGACAGCAACTTTATTCTCAGTGGAAAAAAACACAGTTTTGCTTATTAACTTGAAGTATGAACTCATGTGCCTTCAGATTCGGATAGTCTTTCTGGCATGGTAGAAACAGCACAAAATTGATGCATATCACTATGTCTACCTCCTAAACCATTACAGATATGGAGTTGGCAACAAAACCATTGAAATCAGGACCACGGAAAAACCTATGGTACATATTTTTTCCATCCTGTAATTCCCCTTAAGCCGCTTTTACACGGTCAGATTTTGTCGAATGCGATTTGTCGAATCTTGCCTTTCTTCAGATTTGTCGAATCGAAAGCCCATTTTAGACGGTCAGATTTTATCGAATCATAATCAGCATTAATCAAATTTAAAAGAGCTAAATTGTTGTTTTGTAACATACACAGAAGACCAGGTTGCCTCAGTTGCGATATTAATAGTATTGATTTTAAAAGACAAAGATACGAGCGGAAAATGCACAAAATTGACGAAAGAATGGGTAATGCAGCGTCCTCTATTTGGGGCCTACGATACTCTTTTGAAGGAGTTGTGCTTCGCCGAAGAAAAAGGCCACACGAAAAATCCTGAAACTTTCGATGAAAGTTTCTCTTTTATTGAGCCCTTTTCTCTTTCATATTAAGCAATGAATAGTTCTATTTCTTCATTTTATTGCACTTAGGCCACACTGATTCGTGATACAGTGCGGAATTTCATGATACAGGTGACGCGGAAGCGTGGGCGAGCAAAAAATTTCATTCATTTACCGTTCGATTTGTCGAATGGAATAGAACATGTTCGATTCTTAAAAAATCGAATTCGACAGTTTGATGGTGACTTTCGACATTCGATTTTTTCATTTACACGGTCAGATTTTGTCGAATTCGATAATCGAATTCGACAAAATCTGACCGTGTAAGAGCGACTTTACAACCATATTTGTGTCAGACATTCTCTGCCAAATGTCCTTGGAACACCTATTGAACAATGAAGTTTATTTGACAATAGTGAATTTCCGGTCAAATTTGACAGCTACTGATCCCCTCCCCCCTTAAAACAATGTTGAGGTAAAAGCTTATTTGCTAGAGTGCTATTTGAGAGCAAATTGACGTGTCTGCTGCGAGTAACTCCTGATTAATTCAACATTGTTCTGAGGGGGGAGAGGGGGAGATTGCTCTACGAGTCAAAAAGTAATGCAAGTGTTCCAAGACTTTTGGCAGTGATTGTAGCTCGCATAGCATGCCCAAAGAAGTTCAGAGCTCGTTTGATAATCATGCCTTCTAGAGACGTTTCTGGCCTTGTTTCATCTGAAATAGACGTATTCGTTCTTCTTTCCGTCCAAGGTATTCTCAGCGATCTGCGCCAGCACCATAATTCAAAAGCATCAATTTTCCTTCTCTCGCTTTTCCTAATTGTCCAGCTCTCACAACCATACATCACTACAGGAAAAACTAAAGCTTTCGCTAGCCGCACCTTCGTGAGTACTGATACCGCTCTGTCTTTCATGACTCTATATAGGCCAGTCATTGCTGCTTCCCCATGGTAATCTTCCTAGCAATCTCTGACGTGCAACCTCCATCCCTGTCAATTTTTGCGCCTTGGAAGGTAAAACTGACTACTACTTCAAATGTTTCGTCCGCAGTGGTAAAGTCTTCCTATTCACCTAACGTGACGATTACCTTCGTCTTCTTTGCGTTCAGTCGAAGACCAGATTTCTCACTTTCCTCTTTTACCCTGTTTAGCATCATTTTGAGACCTTCTTCTGTTTCATCTAGTAGCGTGGTGTCATCTGCTTACCTTTGCTGATCTTAATCCATTCTGTATTTCCGAAGATGGTTCGTACAGTTGCCTCTTAATCATCATTCAATCCGCGTAGCAGAACTATCATGTGCTCTGGAATGCCCATGTCCCTTAAGCAAGTCAGAAGGGCTTGGTGGTCTACGCAATCATATGCTTTACTATAGTCAATGAAACACATGTAAACTTTCCTTTGATATTCTCTGGTTGTTTCCATTAATCTCCTCATATTTGATATTTGATCTCTTGTTCCTCTGTTTTTCCTGAATGCACTGTGTTCGTCAGATACTTCACGCTCTAAGTATTGTTCTAGACGTTTTTTGTATTACTTTTAGAAATACTTTGCTAGCATACACAATAGGAGAAATGGTTCTATTGTTTTCACATGCACGTGAATCCCCTTTTTTGGCATTGGAATATATATTGATTGCTTCCATGGTCTTGGCCATTCAGTAGTTTCGCATATTCTGTTACAAATCTTTGTTATCATTGCTATTGCCTCATTCCCTCCTGCCTTAAACAGTTCTATTGGGATATTATCTATGCCAGTGGCTTTTCCATTAGCAACTTCTTTCATTGCCCTGATTACTTCACTTTCAGATATTGATGGTTCTCTTGTAAAGTCTCTTGTTAGAAACTCTTCAAATTTTGTTGTATCACGCCTATATAGATCCTCAGTGTATTCCTTCCACCTTGCTTTAACTTCATCTCCTTTACTCAAATCTTTGCCCTGCTTGTTCTTAACTATTCCTATCCTAGAAGTAAATGTTCCTGTTATATCTCTAATTGTCGTAAACGGTCACTTGTTTTCCCTTTGCTACTACTCTCTTCTATCATATTGCATTGATTATTGTAAAATTTTTCTTTATCTCTTCTAGCTTCTCATTGAAATGATGCCTTTAGTTCTTTGATTCTATCATGGTTACCCTCTCCCATTGCTAGCCTTCGCTTCTCCGCTATATTCATGGTCTCTTCTGACAGCCATTTTGCTCTCTTAAAGGGCTTACGCTTTATCAGATGTTTATTAGCAGCCTCCTCAACTCTACCTGTAACATCTTCCTATAACTCATCTGGACATTTCTCACAATCAACTAAGCCTTCAAACCTATTTTTTATTTATACTGAAAAGTCTTTGGTAATATATTCTACATTAAATCGCGCTGGCACTTTAGAATTATTGGCTTTCGTTGTAAGCTTTATCCGGATTTTTGAGACCAATAGCTGATGATCAGTTCCGCAATCTGCGCAAGACTGGGTTTTTGCTACCTGTACTGCGCTTCTCCATCTTTTGCTACACAGTATATAATCTATTTGATTTCTATACTTTCCATTTGGTGATACCCATGTATCCTGTCTGCGTCTTGGTTGTTGGAAGAAAATATTTGTTATAAAGAAATTATTTGCCGCACAAAACTCAGTCAGTCTTTCTCCTGCTGAATTGCGATTTCCAAGTCCATCTCATGAAAAATACAGAATGTGCCAACACGTACAGTATTCAGAAGATAAGTTCCGGATCATAAGGCAAGCAAGATCATCTTTTCATTTAAGTGTTTTGGAATCAGTTTACTTCAAGAATCAAAATCAAGTCTTGTTTAAATGAACACAGTTCATTTTCTCACTTAGACTCTTCATGTAAACACTGCTGAATAGGAGCTAAGTGGCCACTCAGGACTAACTGGATCCATTATTTGTCAATATCACGTGTATCCGCATCTGGCTTTATATAAATATATATATATATATATATATATATATATATATATATATATATATATATATATATATATATATATATATATATATATATATATATATATATATATATATATATATATATATATATATATATATATATATATATATATATATATATATATAGGGGTCATTCATTTAGTACGCACGCACGAGGGGGGAGGGGGTCAAGTAAATGCGTACGATTGAGTACAATGGGGAGGGGGGGTTGACACTTTAAGTACGTACGCAAAGCAAAAAAATTATCAGCTTTTTGCAGACATCCTGCTATATTTTCATTGGCAAAGGACCCTTCACACCCATTTAATAAGTGTAGTACGTATTCAGTTGAAATCACTTCTAGTACAGTGGTGTCAAACATACGGCCCACAGGCCGAATCTGTCAATGTGCCCCCCTAGGAATTTTGACTAAACTGAAACCTAGCAATATCTTCCCATTGTAATAGCGGCATTTACTAGTGGCATTTACAAGGCTGAACACCCGGTTGTTCACCGTTGTCTAGCGTGCCAGATTGGAAACATGCGATGAGTTATGTATATTTGAAAGTCCCTACTACCTAGCCCTCTTGGGTTCCGTCAACCTACCCGGCCATTGTGGCATCAAATTATGCCCTATTTGGCCCTTGGGCCAAATGAATTTGACATCCCCTGTTCTAGTATAATACTTTTTTGTTTGACCAATATTATAGATTTTTCATGAAATATATTTGTAGTGATCATTTTCATGTCTCGTGAATGCATAAAAAGTCCTTCTCCGTGGGTCTGGATGCCTAGAAAGTTTCTTTTAGAGGTGGGGAGGGGGTCAAACAACCAAGAGTACGTACGCAAAGGGGAGGTGCGTATCAAGCGTACGTGTGCGTACGAGGGGGGAGGGGAGTCAAATTTTGGCCATTTTGGAGCGTACGTACTATTTGAATTGACCCCATATATATATATATATATATATATATATATATATATATATTCTGAGCATTATATCAACCTTTCTGTTTGCACCGACAAAGGAGAAATCCTGGTTACTCGCTAGCTACTGATTGTATATATAGATATATCTATATCTATATCTATATCTATATCTATATATATACCTTAAGGACCTTATTGTGTGTGGTGTTCAGTATGTGGGTAGCACTAACACGCCTTGTAGGCTTAGGTTTAATAATTATAAGGCGTGTTATCGTAGGTTTAGGTCTGGGTCTTCAGTTCCCCAGATGGACTTGTCCAGACATTTTTCTGAGGAAGGACATCATGGGTTCGTGGAAGACATTCGTGTTATTGTAAGTGATAAACTACTTGCGAGGGATAGGACACGTGAAAGTTTCTGGCAACATGAGCTGGACACTTTCACACCCTGGGGTCTTTATTTTAAGGAAGTAGACGCATAGGATTATTATTTATTTGAGTTGGCTGGTTTATTCTGTATGTATTCACTATTTATCCTCCTCTTCTTATTTTATGTCATGGTTTCTACTTTCATTTAGTTATGCTTGTCTATTATATTGTTTATGTCGCACCTTGTCTTACGATATCTCCCTCCTCTCAATATCGTCCTCTCTAGGTCATATTGGGTTTCCTTTTCATTTTATGTTACTTCACACCCACTCTGTTCTCGCATGGCTTTCTTTCCACCATGCTGGGACGGTAGGCATCACCTTCTCCACCACCCTTTTCTCTTATGCTAAATATAATTTCCCTTCCAATCAATTTCAAGTGCTATCCGTTGTAAGTCCTGTTTCATTGTGTAAAGTGTGTTATTGTTGTAAGTTAATTAGATATTGTTCCTTTGTTTTTATCGTTATATATGCGCTGTATATACCGGGAATGTTAGAACTGATCAAGGCTTGTGCCGAAACGTTTTAGAAGTTGTAATTTTTTCTTGAGTGTCTATATAAATATATGTATGGATATATATATATATATGGATATATATATATATATATATATATATATATAATATATATATATATATATATATATATATATATATATATATATATATATATATATATATATATATATATATATATATATATATATATATATATATATATATATATATACACTCAAATAGCTCCAATCATAAAGAAATTTTTAAAGACATAAACAGACCCTCAAGAAAAACTTCCAACCTAACTGATGAAAGCTTGTGCCGAAACGTTTTAAAAGTTGGAATTTTTTCTTGAGGGTCTATATATATATATATATATATATATATATATATATATATATATATATATATATATATATATATATATATATATATATATATATATGTATATAAGTGTAAGTATAGTCACGTTCAAAGGTTTGTAGATAGTGCTCAATACTAGCGTAGAGCGATGTGATAGAGGATAGAGTATACAATTCAAATCCACAATGTAGGTACTTAAAATTTCGTGTTTCCACTCATCAGGCTACTAACATGAAGTTCGTTATGCATCGTTATTTAACTTTACCTAATCTACGCTGGGGAATGGAAGATTACATAATAAGTATTTGTTTCTATGGCGACATTTCAATATATGTTCTGTCCATTTGTTTAGTAGACCCCTTGGGCTAGCTCTTATAATTACGGATTGTTCTGTCAAACAAAGTGCTCATCTTCTTGAGCCACTTTTATAGGGGGGAGCCCTTGCAACTTTGTGCCAATTTATTTTGTAATCTTTGTTGCAATCCTTTAGCATCCACACATGTTTAGACAGTTCAGTCTCGTTTACGCATTTTCGGTGCCTGAAAGACTTGGTGTGATTGTTGTATCGCGTTTTGAAGTTACCTTCGCACTGACCATAATACACATGTCTGTCACTTTCTGTTGTTACAACTGCTTTGTATACTCGCCACTTCTCTTGACAGTCTCCATTAAGTGGGCAGTTGGTCTTATTCCTGCAGTTGCATTTTGGACAATCTTTCTTTATGTCACTTTGCAGTATTTGGGAGTTGTGTTTTTTGGTGTTGTTTATCATATTCGTGGTGCAGCTGTAACTTACTTTTATTGTGCTTAGGTTGAAGATCTTGTGGAATTTATAATGTCTGGGGAAGTGCTGTTTTACTAGGCGGAGGAAGACTTTGTCAATTCTAGTTTTCACACTCTTATTGAAAGGGGGATTGAACCAGATGACTTTCCTTTTTTGCTGTGTGCTTTGGTTGGTGTTGTGCTCCTTTTCATACGAGAGGTTATGGCTATATCCGCTGCTCTTCAGCGCAGAATCATAAATACCTTTAGCACTTTTAAATTCATTTTTGCTGGATGATAACTCCTGCAGCCGTTTGTTAACCATGTTTGAAGCTTTTTTATTATGAAGCTCCTTTATTATTGATGAGGGGTGGTTTGAGTTGACATTGATATACGATGGGTAGTTGTCAGGTTTTCTGTAGGGAGAATATGATCCGTTTGTAAGGTTTAGAGACACATCCAAAAAATCAGTTTCTGTCAGGTTTGTGTCAATGGTTATTGATAGGCCTTCACTCTTAAATAGTGATATTATGTCCTTCCTCAACCGGTCTAACTTAGGTCCGCTGGGTTGATATACTACAGCCAGTCCGTCGTCTCTATATAGTCCTATCTGGTCTCTGGATATTAATGATGACAGTCGGTCCAGTAAGTACAGCCCCACAAGTTCACATACCTCTGCGCCATCATAGGATCCCATTGACACGTCAAACATGGGGTTGTTTTGATTCTTGATCCATGTATCATTACCGTCGAAGAGAAGAGACTTTCTTGCATGCTTAATGATGGTAATCGCTTTGTCAGGGATGGTAGTAAACCCGCTTGCGTAATTAAGTGAGTTATTGAGTAAGTCTTCGGAAATGGACGGGTAGAATTCAGCAATGTCGAATTTTATGAATCATGATTTTCTTTTGTATTTTATGGAATTGAACCATTGTATGACGCTTGAAGTGTTTCTCCACTGGTTGGCATTGGTAATGGTTGTGATGTCTTGTACGATTTTATCTAAGTATGTTTTTGCTACTCGCCCCATTTCACTTTTTTGATGGATTGATAATCCTGCATGGTAAATTGCAAGTGAAATTGTCTTTGTGGTCCTTCAGCGTAATGAAAGCGTTTCTTTCAGCATATTGCTCCATTCCTTTGTCCAGGTCTAAGTGTTTGGATAATTCCCTCGCTTCTTCGTCAATGTCGCGCTTGGTAGTACTGCAACATTTGCGGTATGTCTTTGTGATGTTGTTTGACAGTAACCTGTTGTGCGCGTCTTTCGATAGTTCGTACACGTTCCTAGTTTTATCAGCAAAGACAAATACGTTCGTTGAAGATCGAATGTCACGTAAGTCTTTATCGAGTCTCGTTAGGAATTTGCTCCTAACCGGTTTGCATTCGATGTTTCGTACCATTTCATACAGATCATTCTCGAATTGATTTAAATGCTCATTTGAGGTGGTGTGCTGCTTGATTTGAAACCGAAAATTCTAGCATCATCACACGATCTGCCTTCGCTTGCAGGGCCCTTTTCAAAAAAGTATGCTTTCCATCTTATTCTTCGGATAAAACTTTCAACCTTTTCCAGCATAGTCATGAAATAACTGTTCTTTGATGGTATCGGTATATTCTTTAGTGAATAATCATAGTATTTTAGCATTTAAATCAATTCGAGAATGATCTGTATGAAATGGTACGAAACATCGAATGCAAACCGGTTAGGAGCAAATTAGCAAAAATGAGGAACAATTTTATAAAACCAACAGCCTCAAAATTGTTGAGAAATTATGAACAAATTAAGAACAAATTGAGGCTGAAGTACTATCGTAAAATGTATTTTTGCAAAAAGATGCATGCACCGTCCAATAATATATTAACATGAAATGTCATTCCCTCGTAAAAATAATACCTGTTTCATAGGCATCTCATTTTGTCTTGCATATTGTCTTATGTCTAAATTGTCTACACCCCACAAATTTAAGAACAAATTTTATGAACAATTTAGCCTCAAAAAGTTAGAAAATATTAAGAACAACCAGTCTAAACCTCAATTTTACTGGTTCTTGTAAAAAGAAGAGTGCAGAGGAGCCAGTTTCTCCATCTTAGCATGAAGATCAATGATGGAGACTGATTCATTCTTTTTTGCAAAAGGGCCTTTTCCGACGTTCTGGAGGGTGTTACTTTGAAAAAAATTTTCCCCATTTTTTCCCCAAATTTAACCCCCGGACCCCCATTTTTCATCAGAAGGCCTATGACAAACCACTATTTTGGCATGTACTTATGGATAATATGTAATGCTCCCCCCCCACGAAAGGATTCTAACTTGACTTCTACATCTGTGCCCCCCCCCCCCCAATCCGGTTCAGCTGTCTACGGGCCTGTGATGTTGTGTTCAAAGTTCTGTAGTACCAACAGACTTTTCATGAAAATATTTGTCTTGAGCAATGTGCTTCACAACGGACGATGACGAAGTAGCATGCATGCGATAACTAGCTGCTCCCTTTATCATGATTTTGAGTTGTTCCAAATCCCAGACTACTATGAAACTCAGATTTTTCCAGAATGAATACCATGGTATTAGTTGAGTATTAAGTATTGAGTTAAGCCAGATCATCTTTTTAGCCTGAGGATATTTTAATTCATCTCTATTAGTGTCCGTTTCCTTGAAAGCAGATGATCGTAGCTATGTAAGCAGACGGATCTCATTTCCACATTTGGACCCTTCTACTTAGCTGGGTATTTTATTAGATTTGCTGTGCTACGCAATAGATTGGCTGGCCAGTATTGTTCCTGACTATTTATGATTGGTGGATGTAAATCAACAAGTCGGTGTATATTTTGATATGGTTTCCTTTCTAGACATATCCACATTATGTAATTCATCATTTATCCACCAATTTCTGTATAACAGGAGTGTCTTTCAATAGCTCTTATTTTATGGCAATAGACCCTAAAATAGGAACTTTATTATACACTTGTCCGTCCTTCATACTTTGCTGATTTTTTTTTCATCTGTTTACTGTGATCAGATGGATGCAGCTCCTCAAGATTGTCGGAGAAGGAGCAAGAATTAAAGTTAGCAGATAATGCTAGCAAACATATGAGAAAAGAACAGTCTTCTAAGATCCATCTAACAGAAATTGAAGTGATAACAGGGGAAGAGGGTGAACGCAATGTTTTACAAGTAAGCAATCTCCTTACTGAGTCTGTTCCGATTTTCATTATTGATTGCTTTTTTGTTACACTGTGTTGATTCTCGCTATACCTGATAAATGTTAATATCCAAGTTATGTGTGTTGTAACCAACAGATCCTACTTTTGTTCTGGATCAATCAGCGGACTTGTTAACAGCAAATTATTAACCAAAAACCATTTTTTACATATTCATTTTAACGCCATTTTGAAGCGGATTTGCTGTGAAGAAATCAATACTCACACCTGTTTGCGCGGAAAAATTTACTTCATTAACAGAGACGAGCTTCGAGTTGCAGCCTCGTGAGTACACTGTGAATTGATATCTCAGATGAATGGTTTCCAAATTATTCCACATATGAAGCAATGCCTATTGTTTGTCTTACATACAAGAGGCCTTTCCTGACCCACCCTTAACTGTTAGAACGAGGAAATCATGTTTATTCGTTTATGGAAGATGAAATAGACTTGGCTTGCATATGTGACCCTCAACTTCATCCTTTTGCTTCGCAGCTTTGGGCAAGGAGGTTTGAGTTGCTGAACAATTCAGATTAGCTGTCGTATCGACACCTGACTTCGATATGCTTGTCGAAGTTCTCTTTATCATCACGGAAATCCCGTTTGTTAATATCGTCTAAAGGCTGGTTTACACAATCATCTTCTGATACTATTTACAGAATGATCAACTCTCAGATTTCATATTTTACCAGAATGTTCGTGATTGACGTGAAGCAGATTGAAAGATATTGTTAGCTTGTAAATGAACGAAGAGGCATCAGAGAATGAGAGAATAATGGTCCTGTTGGACTAAATCCTGGCTGCACTTAAATCAAGAGAGTGTTTAAGATAGATTTGTTTACGAGCTAAAATTGACTGTTAAGGTGTAGGGGCTGTTAGATCCCTAAAAATTTCTATCGGCAAAATAACCAACTTTTACCATTTCTGTTGGCAAACTGCTTTACTATTCTTATTCTAGGTTCTAGGTTCTAGATTCTGCTGAGAAGTAACCAGCTTATGAACTTGCTACTAATTATTCATTAATTAATTTATGAATCGCACAACTTTCCAACAAACTACGCACATGAAACTTTGATAGTCAAGCAGATGTTCCTTAGCCGTGAGAGCCACCTTTTTGGCAAAGTTTGGGCCGTTTACATGATCACATTCCGGTAAAATATGAAATTTGAGAAGCCATCTTTCTGTAAGTATTATCAGAAGATGATCGTTTAAACCGGCCTTTACCCAGTTTAGTCTTGGAGCATTACGGACAAACTGATTTTGAAAGTTACATGACAAAACGCAGGAAATATCACCTTGATGATTCTGGTCATTACTGTTTCATATGACAAACACGGCATTGACCACCAATGTTACGTCTTCCTAATGTTCTGCTGATCGCCTATTGAGTCTGTATGTCTACTACTGTCGAAACGGTCAGTTTTCAGAGAGAAAATCAGATTCAATTTTGGTCATGAATACACTTTTGCATATCATAAATGTATGCGAACCATAAATGTTTTTCTCAGCAATATGGTGCTCTAACTACTTGGCCACTCGCCCAAAAGGTAAAGGTCAGTCCCATTTTTGCGATTCCGCTCGTTGGAGAGTGCCTGTTAGAGAAGACACTTATCCTTCGCCGCTGGCATAGTTAAGTAAGGTAGCCAATTCCTTTCTACGCCGCCTTTTACTGTCCCAGTGTTGCCACCAGGTATCCATTTACTTTTAGGTGGACAGTGAGCGAGCGTCCCTGCTCTGGTCCTAGGGTTCGGCTCGAATCATATATGTTTTGCTGAGCAATAGAGTGCCCCCTTTTACTATCTAAGTAAGCAATTTCTGCGCAAAACACGAACGGCAACCTTTCTTCATTTGGCAAGTTTCTATCTTTTTCTACGTACTTAGTAGTTTCGAAAAATCTGCCATCTCTTGCTGATTATTGTCTTGTAGAATTTCATCAGAATCCGTCGTCATAGTTTTGCACCAAAATTGCCAGATTCAAAATGGTAGCTTTGGGATTAGTTTTAATACTGACCAAGTGAAAACATGCAAACTACATATTTTATTCACAAATAATTAACCTTGTGGTCTTGGCACTTAGGAGTGGTTCAGGAAGAATCTTTTGTATATGCTGCAAACAATAGGCCCTGCTCCATATGTTGAATACCTTGAAAACCATTCATTTCCCAGCATAGGGTTCCGAAACATCAATGTAAGATGTGCTTACGAGTTTGTAGTTATAACCTCGTTTCTGTGAATGACCGTAAACTTTTTGCGGACCGAGTGTTGTGAGTAGTAACGTCAGATTCAGATTCCGATAGAATGAAATATTTAAAAAATGGAAGCATCTTATTGTTTGATAATTTGAAATGAACAAATTATGGACTTTAGAATTATCTGTCCTCTGATTAGTCGATAACGAAATGTATCTATGTCCTTGCGATAAATATGTCCGGTTTTGAAATGCATTGTGTCTATACCGTAAATTAAATATTTTACTTCTCTTTTTTACTTCCTTCCTTTATTAGATGCAATGTAAAGTGCACTTACTTTCTCATGATAAATCAACATGGATAGAGAAGGGAAGAGGAATTCTGAAGCTTAATGATATTTGCAAATCTGAAAAGCACGATATTTTTCAATCACGAATGGGTTAGTAGTTTCAACTTTAGCTACCTTTGTTAGGTCCCGATGATAAAACACTAAACTAAAACTTGGGGACGGGTCAGTAATTACTTGTGGGGAGAGGGTGTCAGGCAATCTCATATATTTGATGGAATTTTGCCCCCCTCTCAGGTTTATTTTGAAATATGTGTCCCCACTCCAGGACTTAAGAAGAAACTCCGTACTCCTGATTTTACAGTGCTCTTTATTTTTCATCCCACCTCCCTCTGAGTGTGTAGAATTTTGGTCTCCCCTCCTAGATGTCTTCCATCCTCTCCTGGTAAGATGTAATGACTGGTCCCTTAGCCAGCGTGATATTCGTAGCAGCTTTACGCAATAGGCAGTACAGGTGATTTTCTATCGTTTTCAACTTTCTAGTGAATGATTTGGCTTAGAATTAAGTGAGATTGTTTTGCCATAGACAGGCATCATGAAAGTTTGTGACCTCTACTGGCAGGGCTAGTTTTACTCTGGGGTTGACATGCAGAAGCAAAATACAAAATGATGTATTGATATCATCAAGCAATATATTGGTAGGCATAGCAGGCTTCCCAGTCGGTCCTGAAATCCTAAAATTCCTAAAATTGCCTTTTTGTCGCAGAAATCGTAAAATATTCTTAAAAGTGGACAAGAAACCCTAGATTTCCTAAATTGTTCTGGCTTTCATGTCTGGACATCAGGAATTATTTGTGAAATTAAGAGAAACGTAGAATAATACAGAATGTGAAGATGATAGAGTTCCTTTAGAGCTTATCAACATCTGTCTAACAGAATCATTGAACATGCAAAATGTAAGCTTGATCCTATTATATCAACAAACCAACTAACAAAATATTTAAAAGTTGCCATACTAGACCTATTGCCAATCTGAGATTAAATTACATTACGATCAGTTGATTTTTAATTGGAAAAATACGGCTTTTTCATAATCAACAAGAGAAATTTTTAGGAGAAATATTTGATAGAAACAATCCGAATCATCTCAAAACCTACACCCTGACATAAGTTGAATTATTGCCGGGACTACTCTACACGATATAGGCCATGTTTTGATACAGGTCAGGCCTCTAGGAAGGCATGCGGATAATTCACGACTTCACTCCGACCTCCCATCGGTCAAGTACTGCATATCCTCATTTACATATGGGGCATTCCATACCAAATCATCCAGAAAAAACCCAAATCTAAACCACCCATCTCAGAATTTTATCATTTTTTGCTCATGTAAAGATACACACTATTTGAGAAAAACTGGAAAGTTTTAGCTAAATTAGAGTTCCGGAACCTTAGTTAATCAGAGTTTAAAAGAAGTCACTGTCCATAAAGTTTTGTTTGTGACACATCCGAAATCTGACCTCACCCTGAAAGCAAAACGTGACATTTCAGGAGCTTTTGTGCTCCTATCATTCTGAAATTTACCCCATATATGGTTTCGAATGTGATAAATCCATTTATTGTGCTTAGAGGTGTAGGAATGAAGGTCTTCTACCACTTTTTGAGCTATAAACACATTGCGCAAGGAATTTTTTTGCATCAAAATGTGGCAAATTTTGACTGTGAAAAAAACACTGCTGTGGTAGTTTGATCCACAAATGCATTCAGTTTTCAGAAAGAGGACTAATAGACCTTTTAAAGCATGTATAAACACTTCTTGGTATTTTATTCTTTCATGTAGAAAATTAGTCTAAGAAAGTGTCAGGTTTGGACTATTTTCCTAAAAACAGCCAATAAACCCAAACAGAACATCATATTATAATAAGGAAGGAAAACAAGCTATTGCTTCACGTTAAGAATTCTTGCAACTTATTTTCATCAAACATAATAGTTAGTGGAAAGTAGATCCATTGCCCTTTTTTAAATAATTAAAGAATCAAGATATGTCATTTATCTTTTCAAAGCTCAGTTGAGTGCTCTTGACTTCTTCGGGATCCAAGTTATACTCCCCACCATTTACAGCACAACTAGGAGTGTTAACTTTCAAGATGAACTTGCTATATGGCACGTAGGCTTTATCATCGGTGGATAAAGCGAAGTAAGAATCTCACCAAACACACTCTGTATAAAGTCAGCTCTGTGTAATAAATCTTTGAGAAACTTCATAATCAATGAGACGAACAGTTTTCTGAAACCTTTACCCACTGGAGATTTACTCCTTAGTTTCAGTTTACAAAAGATGTTGAAAGGAGATACAGCAAATGAATAGATTTTACTAACGAAAAGAAAACAGAATTTTGTTTTGAGAAGATAATGAAATACACTACCCTCACATAAGTATTTCGCCGCTATATCCAAAATGGCGGCAAAATTTCACCATATTTTGATTAGGCCAAAATATAAATTGCCACAGTTGGTTTCATGCAGAATTTTCAGTGACAATTTCGTCGGGAAAATGTGAAGATGTTTGCTGACACCAGATTTTTCGATAATAAATTAAAAAACAACGAACAGTATATTTCCTAGATATCGCAACGTGCATAATACCAAAAACCAGAAAATTGAGCTTTGAGCAACGAGTAGCAGTTAGATATTTGAGAGAAAGTAGATTATCTTATCGTGAAATAGGAAAACAAGTTTAAAGATTTACCAAAAAATTGTTTTAACTGGGTCAGTTGCAAACAAGGAAAGAACAGGGTGTTTAAACAAATTTAGCAAAAGGGAAGAGAATAATTTGTAGAGCTGCTAGGAGATTGAGGTTTTCAAGTTTGAAAACTGTTGTGTCCGACATACGAATATCCCATATTTATCAAAATGCCACTGCATCAGTAGTAAGAAGAATTCTACATAAATACAAGCTTTATAGCTTTCAAAGGAAAAGAAAACCGTATGTTTCCGAAAAAAATCGAACGTACCATCGTCAGCGGGCGAAGGCTCTAAGCTAATGGTCAGCTGAGTACTGGAATGATGTAATGTTTTCTGATGAATGTTGCTTTGGCCTTAAAAACGATGCCAGAATGTTTAGAGTTTGGCGGATGCCAACGGAAGCAAGCAAACCCGAGCTTTTCCAACCAAAGTTCAGAAATCTATCATGTGCTGGGGGCGTATTGGGCCTAATGGTGTTGGAAAGCTGGTGGTTTGTACACAGAAAATGAATGCCACAAAATATGTTTCTCTGCTGCAAGAAAATCTACCTCAAGCAAAGCATTTTTGCCATCTATGGTGTTGAAAATAGACCTTTCATCTTCCACCATGACAATGCACCCCCACACCGAGCTAAAATCACCAAAAGTTACTTGGATCATCAGGGGATAAATATCCCCCCTGGCCACCATAAAGTCCCAATCTGAAAATTATCGAAAATGTTTGGCAGTTCATGAAAAACAAACTAAATTTTGACCAAAGAGGTCCTCCAAGAACAAAAGATGAATTAATAGAGCGAATTCAGGAAGTGTGGCAACGAATTCCTGTTATGTACCTGAGGACACTTTACGAATCCGTACCAAGAAGACTTGCAGCAGTCCAAAACATGCGTGGCTATTCAATAAAATATTATGACCACCACTACTAAACGCCATTTGCTATCAATTAGTTTATAGTTTTTAACTTTCGAAATATTTTGCATCAGTTTGTTCTAGTTTTCTTGTTAGCCAGTTGATGATAAGCGATACTCTGATGGCTAGCTCCTGACGCCATTTTAGGTAAGGCGGTGAAATGCGTATGTGAGGAAAGTGTACTTTGATCCTTTAGTTATCTATAAAGCAGCAATGGATCTACTGTTCATTAATAATTATGTTTGATGAAAATAAGTTGCAAGAATTCTTAACGTGAAGCAATAGCTTGTTTTCCTTCCTTATTATAATATGATGTTCTGTTTGGGTTTATTGGCTGTTTTTAGGAAAATAGTCCAAAACTGACACTTTCTTAGACTAATTTTCTACATGAAAGAATAAAATACCAAGAAGTGTTTATACATGCTTTAAAAGGTCTATTAGTCCTCTTTCTGAAAACTGAATGCATTTGTGGATCAAACTACCACAGCAGTGTTTTTTTCACAGTCAAACTTTGCCACTTTTTGATGCAAAAAAATTCCTTGCGCAATGTGTTTATAGCTCAAAAAGTGGTAGAAGACCTTCATTCCTACACCTCTAAGCACAATAAATGGATTTATCACATTCGAAACCATATATGGGGTAAATTTCAGAATGATAGGAGCACAAAAGCTCCTGAAATGTCACGTTTTGCTTTCAGGGTGAGGTCAGATTTCGGATGTGTCACAAACAAAACTTTATGGACAGTGACTTCTTTTAAACTCTGATTAACTAAGGTTCCGGAACTCTAATTTAGCTAAAACTTTCCAGTTTTTCTCAAATAGTGTGTATCTTTACATGAGCAAAAAATGATAAAATTCTGAGATGGGTGGTTTAGAGGCCTGGATGATTTGGTATGGAATGTCCCATATTCATTTATTTTCATTTCATTTAACATTATTTACACACGAACCAAAACCCTTCAGCAATTAATATACAAAACTTACAATCTTAAATCTAAAAAATTAAATTCTTAAAAAGCCTAAAATCCTAAATTCCTTATCTGCTGTTGTTCCAGGGAGTCGTGTTTTAAAATGTTTCTAGCCCTGTAAATGCGTTTTTAGTCGTTGTTTAAAACGATTTAAAGTCGGTAGCTCACGAATTGTGGAAGGTGTATCATTCCAGACTTTCACAGATGCATAATAAAAACTCTTTTTGAAAACCTCTGTCCTGGATCTAGGGATTTGAAGATCCTGAGAATTTCTCGTATTATACGAGGAAAAATATGATCTGGGCAAGTATTTATCAAAAAGGTTTTCAGGACATAATCTGTTTACGATCTTGTAGGTCATCACGTTCCTGTCATAACGGATAATTTTTTCTACATTTAGCCAGGAACTAGACCAAAGATCTTTTATCTTTGCATTCTCTATTATTGACCATGCTCGGGATTGAAGACGTTGGAGAGCAGCTAATTTTGTTTTACACAAGCTGGCCCAAACAATGTCGCCATAACGCAGATGACTCTCGACAAGAGCATAATACACACTACAAAGCTGAGATTGCGGTAAAATGTTTTTCAGTCGTTTTAGAGCTGAAAGACCAGCATTCATTTTGCCCTTTACACGCTTGCATTGCTCATCCCAGGTAAGGTTTTCGTCAATAATGATGCCTAGGGACCTCACGTGATCTACCTTTTTTATATCCGAACCATCCAGCGTTAGAGCCTGTGGAAGGTCGAGATTCTTAGTCTTGAGTGGGTGTCCTATTACCATGAATTCAGTTTTTTTGGAATTAGGACTTAGTTTATCAACTCTCATCCACTCTGAGATATTGAGCAGCTCATGGTGTGCATCGTCGACCAATTTTACTGGATCACTAGAAGCAATTGTCAAACTACTGTCATCAGCATAAATGCTAGCTCGTGAGGATTGCAAGCACTCTTCAAGATCATTCAAATAAATGATGAAAAGAAGAGGGCCTAGGCATGACCCTTGTGGTATGCCACAGGTAACCTTTCTGGCTTTTGAATGCAAACCATTTAGAGAGCAAAATTGCTTTCTGTTTGTTAGGTAGGATTCAAACCACTCCCCAGGCTTGCTTCTTACCCCATACGCGCGCAATTTTTTCATTAATACGCTATGGTCGACCGTGTCGAAAGCTTTCTTTAGGTCAAGGAATACAGTAAGGTTGACTTTGCTGTGATCTATGCTCTCATACCAATAGTCAGTGCTGCCCACCAGCGAGGTTATTGTGGAGTAATGCTTGCGAAAAGCTGCTTGGTTGCTCGTTAATCGTTTGTTTGTTTTGAGAAATTCAAACAGCTGGTCGTGCGTAAGCCCCTCTAACATCCTCGAGAACACAGAAATTACAGATATGGGCCGGTAATTGTTTGTATCAGTTTTAGGGCCCGATTTGTAAATAGGGGTGACTCTCGCTAGTTTCCAAACATCTGGAAAGATGCCATTCATAGGTGATGCATTATAAATCATCATGAGAGGATAAGCGATGGAAATGGTCGCGTCTTTTACCAACGTTATCGTTACCTTATCGGGACCGGATGCTTTTCCTTTCTCTAGCCGATTTATTGCATTCAAGACATATTCCTCATCTACTGTTTGAAAAAGCATTCCTCTGTTTTCTGGAATGATATGCTTCAGGCAGTTATCATCAGAGATGGACGTAATCTGTTTTGCAAGATCAGGTCCAACTGAAACAAAGTGACGGTTAAGAGCCTCAAGCATATCATATTCTTTGGTCAAAGTTTTGCCTTCACTTTCAATGGCAGAGAGGTTTGTGGATTTAACATCTTTTTCCAAGACACGATTTATTGTCTTCCACATTTTTTTCGGGTCCCCATTCCTTTCATTGATTAAAGCTTTATAGTGATCCTGTATAGAGTTTCTAATTTCTTTTGTTACTCTATTACGTTGTTTGGTATAGAGAGACCACATTTCAGGATTCTTAGTTGCTATTTTCTTCAGCCTATCCCGGGTTGCCATCGATTTCCTAATACTCGGGGTAAGCCAGGGTGAAAACTCGGACCGGATTCTTCTCCTTTTTATTGGAGCGTGAACATTCACGATTGACTCAAGAATTTCCTGAAATGTGTTCGCCATACCAGATGGATCACTGGAAAGAGGGTCAAGGAGTATCACAAGACAGCAAAGAAGACATCATAGAATTTCCTCAGAATATGTCCCCTGGAAATAAAGGGAACAGGGCTTGAGGGCACGGAAAGGGTAAATAAAGTGGAGAGGCACTCATGCGAGGGCGTATTCTGAGGAAATTTGAATGTGCCATGACCTTATCTTCTACTTCGTTGTTTTATGGTGTTGCGCCTAGCTTGCGGCAAATGTTGAAGAGCGCTTAATTTTGTCTAGACAACTGCTCGCGGCAAACTTTGCACACGGGAATGCTTTACTGATCGAATAAAGTCAGGAATCGCGGCCAGAAAATCAACTATATCCAGCGGTGATTTTATTGACGATAATCAAACGAAAATAAAAGCAATACATCAAGTAAAATAATAGCAAAGTGATAGGGGATTAGCAGATACAGGATACCGAAGCAAATGATATGCATTCCGATCATAGTTTTGAAGTGATACATCCTAGCAAGCAAGGTTCTAAAAGTTATAAACTAAGACCAAACTTATGCTAGCAACTATATAATGATGATTAAACACTCAAATAACAACAAAACAATTACCTAAACGTGCTTACAATAGTGTAGCGATGATACGAATGTGCTTGCAGATATGGCATTATGAGTCAAGTAAAACTACAGAACGGCCTATAGCAATACTTTGTAAAGGCAAATAAACACTTAACACAGGGAGAACTAAGTATGCACAGGCTAAGCTACATAGATAAATATTACATAAAGCAATGGAGATACCAAGGGGCTGCATGGACTGTGCGTAAGACTAAGTATGCGGGCGCAGGTGTATAAGAAACGAAATTTATAACGCCCGATACAAAAGAAAACTAACTATAACAGAGTAGAACCAAAAGTGGTACTTACACATCGGTCCCGGCTTGCACCCTATAGGACCATGGCCTTTTGCCCTTGCAAGGGTAACTAACTTCTGCGAATGGTTTAAACTTGTATTTACATCAATCTTAACTCGTCCAGCAACCAAGACCAACTAAAGTCGCTAACAACTACCCTAGCATTCACTCGGAGCCTGCATAAACTTAGTTAATTATAACAGATTAGAAACCATCAATGGTAAAATAGTAAATAAACATTGCTTAGCAGGAGAGCCTCAAGTCCACATTCTTAACATGGCTCCCCTGAAATATCAATATATTTCACTAATCACTGTTATACTGTAACTAATTATGAGTAATGTGTAGTGATGTTTATATTGTATTATCATGGAAATCAAACTTACAGTCCTTGTATGGCTTTCTCGGTGGGGATTTCACCGATAACCATCTTACGCCGACATCAACAAGATAAGTTTCTGTACAGGGCGCTCCAAATAACGCGCCATTGTCGTCCTCTTACCATGCTTGTCCAAGTGGCTATCAGCAAGAACTACCTTGACCTTGCGCACCTTGCCATCGCTACTTAAGAATACTTCTGATACACGTGCTAGTGGCCACACATTAAGCGGAAGGTTCTCATCTTTAATGAGGACGATGTCATCAATCTACAGATTCCTATGAGGATGGGTCCACTTATTTCTTTCTTGTAGACTCAGCATGTACTCTTTGCGCCAACGCATCTAGAATTGGTTGGATAAACACTGGACACGCTTCCAGCGCTTTCGGGCATAGATATCTGGTTCTTCGAATATTCAAGGAGGAGGTAGAAGGGCCTTTGACTTCATAGTCAGTATGTGATTGGGTGTCAACGGTTCTAGTGAATTATGACCTGCAAGGTGATTGACAGTAAGGGGGCGGCAATTAACTATTGACTCTGCTTCACACATCAGCGTTCGCAGGGAATCATCATCAAGTTGGGTTCCATTGCTCAGGAGGAGGTATGACAGAACTGATCGAACTGTCCTGATCTGCCTCTCCCATACACCTCCCATATGACTGGCAGCCGGCACATTCATTTTGAAAGTGACCCAATCGCATTGCAATTTGTTTAATTCATACTTGATGGTATTAGTGTCCATCTCAATGAGAGCTTCTTGCAATTCTCTATGCGCTCCAACAAAATTTTCCCTTGATTGCTGGACTGGTCCTCTATGACTAAGGAAGCGCCTTAGAGCGTTCAGAAAGGCATCTGTTTCAAGTGACGTTGCAGTCTCCAGATGGATTGCCCTTGATGACATACAGGTGAACAGGACTCCATAATGTTTGAGCATTTTGCGTCCTTCTTTGATCATGAATGGTCCGAAATAATCGACAGCACAGTACGTAAATGGCAGGCAACATTTTAACCTGTCTTCAGGAAAGTCTGACATCTTCTGCTCAACCACTTTTCCACGAAGCTTTCGGAATTGTATGTTCAGAATTTCAAATTGAGCAATTAATCATTAGTACACGAGAGTCGCAATAACAAGTAAGGGTGAACAAAAAGTAAGCAAGTCACTCGCAGTTCATTTGGCCACCTAAGTTCAAAATATAATTTGGAGGCAGACATCCTTGAACCAAGGATGTTAGACCACTATTCTGTGTACGGAGTAGGGAAGGTAAATGCCTGGCGACTAAAGGAAAATAGAGCAATGCCAGAAATGATCGAATCTTGTACAATGAAGAATTACGACAAGGTTTGTCCAACACGACTGACAGCAAATATATTAGGACACCTTCCTTGCCCCCTTTGCTAATGATCAGCCTACTATGGCTGACACAGGAGATTTTTGAATTGCTTTTAAATATGCATGCCCCATTTAAGAAAGGAAGAGTAAGGTTAAAATTTGCCCCGAAATTAACTCCAAATCTCAGAAAGTCGATGGAGACTAGGGACAGACTTTATAAAATGGCGTCAAAATGTCCTGAAATGTGGCCAGCTTATACCAACCAACGGGATATTAATCTGTGATTTTGCCTCTGTTCGACCAATGCCCGCACAACGCGTTCAAACGAGGCTAAACAATAAAATTGCTTGTTGCACATCATACCAGTTAACAACGAAATGTCATTTAAAACAGTCCACAAAACACATGTAACGAATGCTATCAATCAGCTAAAGAACGGCAAAGCGTCTGGTCCTGACAAAGTTGCCGTAACTTTGGCAAAAGATGCGAGTGAATTCATCTCACCCCCTTATGCTGACTTGTAAAAGGTGTTTGCCAAGACATTTGGAATTCGCTAGACTCATTCAAATTTGCAAGTCGGGCCCAATAACAGATCTAGAAAAACTACAAGCCCATTCCTGTATTATCAGTGTTTTCAAGATAATTAGAGAGGCTAGCATACGATCAGGTGTGTGGATTTCTCGAAATTAGTGAGGGTATTGCATGCAACCATGTAGCATTTTGCAAGGTATACTCGACAGTAAAGCCACTCATAAGCAGCACAGACTTCTGGTACGAGAACATGGATGAGAGTATGATCAATCTTACTATTTGTCTCGACCTAAACAAAGCTAATGATACAGTTGATCATGTTATTTACTTAGCAATGTTACTTGCCTGTCGAATAAGAGGTAAAGCTGGGGATTGGTTTGAATCCTACCAAAATAATATAAAGCAGTTCTGCTCTCTAACCGGTCAGCATTCAAAAGCCACTGAGGTAACCTGCGGTATTCCTCAATGATCTTGTATAGGCTCTCTTCTTTTCATCATTTAATTGAATGATTTGGAAAAGTGCCTAAAATTCTCCCTGTCAAGCATCTATGCTGACGACACCAACATAACGAATGCATCGAGTTATCCAGTTAAACTGGTTGAGGATGCACATCAAGAGCTTTCCAAATTCACCGAGTAGATGAGAGTGAGCAAGCTTAACCTCAATCCTAAGAAACTGAATTCATAGATATAAGGCATCCGCTAAAAAACCAAAACTCTAAATCTTCCAGAACTGCTGCAACTAGATAACTCTGATATAAAGAAAGTGGATAAGACATAGTCTTTCGAAGTGACAGTTGATGAAAAACTAAATTGGAAAAACGGTGTAAGCGCACCAAGGCGTCATGAGGAGAGTCTTGCAGCTGTAGAAAAAATTGAAAAATTTATTCCACAGCCTGAACTGTGTAAAGTGTATTATGCATTAATTGACAGTCACCTGCGCATTGCAAATTTTATCTGGAGTAGTGTGTCAAAAGCAGAATTAGCTGCTCTCTAACGCCTTCAAGACAGGGCGTGCTCAATAATGGCAAATGCAAGACTTGAAGATAACTAGTCAGCTTCCTGGTTACACGTAGAAGAGCTTTTCCGTTACGATCGTAATTCGATGACCTACAAGATCATGAACAACGTATGCCCAGAAAGCCTACGGGGTAAATTCCAAACGAGATCTGTTCACTCGACCTACAATACGAGACACTGTAAAGATCTCCAAAGCCTTAAATACGGTACTGAGCAAAGAAAGGCTGTTATTGCTCATCTGTCAAGCTATGGGATGATGCACCTTACCAAAATGCATGAGCTGCCGACACTATATCGTTTTAGGAAGCGGCTAAAACGCATGTAAAAGCTTGCTTAAGAACTAGACCATCAAGCACTACCCCCTGGAAGAACAGCAGTGGTTTGGTGTGTACATTCATATTGTTTTGATATTAATGCTGAAGGGTTACTTTGTGTATAAATGATATTAGATGAAAATGGAATTACAATTTCATTTTGAAAGAACATGAGGTAATATTTTTTCAGCTTTTTGTCAAACTTGTATTTTCAAACTCAAATTGTTTGTTTTAGGCCTCCTCTTAGATGTTGAAGTGTTGTCCCTATGAAAAAAGTTGCAATATAAAATATATAACATGATGCAATTCGAATGTTGTGTCATATATGTAATACGATAAGTCGATTGTTCAGTGTGCTGCTGAAACATCTTAAAAAAAGTTAGAATGATAGTCAAATTTGTTTTGTTTTTCTGTTCCTTGCATCATCTCTCTACAAGCATTGGAGTAAACCCTGAAGAGTGAACTTTGAGAATGCAATAGACTTCTCCGTGCTCAAGCTACTGAGAGAAACACATGGTGCAGGCACATGGTACAATGCGTAGCATTGTTTTGGCTCTCTGCTAGAAGGGACCGTTTAAGTAGGCAGATTGCATCTAGTAAATACATGAACTTCCAATAGCTGTAGGTTAGGATTGTAGCTTAGATACTTTAACGATGTAATGATGTAGCTACATGCGGTTACTTTGAAACAACTGCGCTTGAAAGATGGTAGTAGCACCCCCCCCCCCTTCCAATTCTCGACTAGTATATCTACCACTAGCTTAATCCATCAAAGAACTAGCAGAAATCATTCCCACTAGAAAAAAACGTATGGAAGTTTGAAGCTTCAAGCTTTTTTCCCAAATATGACGTCAATTTTGGAGCAAACACTTGTTTCGCTATTCTAGATTGGTATGGAGAGTATATATGGGTGATCTGAAGCGCAATTTCCAATATAGGAAGTACCTCAAACGCTTCAGACGGACCTCCATAGTTATGCTGTACCTTTTCAGTTATATACATATGGGTATATCTCCAATTTTCATCTCACTGGAGCGGGTTGTCTTTGCTTTGATTCAAGCTGACGATAGAACAATAGAGAAACTAATTTTTGACGCACATTTGAAATAGGAACGAAACACTGACGGAGCATGTCTTCCCAGTTTGACTTTTTGAGAGCCGCATTTGTTGTTATTGTTCCAATTTATTTTTATTGCCTGTTGGAATGTTATATACAGATATGTTTACTGTGTTATAGTTTTTCGAAGGCAAGGAAGTAATCAAGTAGTATTGAATACGCTGCTATGGCCAGAGATGCGCTATGACAAAGGAGGACAGAAAAGCCTAAGGTTGACAGCTATGGATGCAGAGACTGAGAAAATAAGCATTTTTCTTATAACAGTGAGTTTTGTCTTGTTTTGTTATGTAGAAGGCAATTGATAGGGTGTCCTATTCGATGGGTCCTTTTTAGTATTCCAATATCGGAAACGGATAATTTAAGAATCACCTACCTTGTAGACTTCCAGATGCACGTGTTTCTTTACTCTGCCCCTAACATTGTTTCTAAAGTATCTGATAGCACTTTACATTAAACAAGAGCAAGTTCGAAGCATTTTGTTGTATGTTTTTGTTTCTATTGTACATTGGCGCATTATTACCCCTGCAAACAATCCCATACCTGAAATCGCCCTTTCCAGCTCCACAGATGTTGCCTTGATTGTAGTAAAGGCAATTAAAAGATTTTCCAGATTTTTTGGTGGCTTTTTGGTGGTCTGAACCAAACTAATTTCTTTCTTGACAATGTAGCTTCAAATTTCGTCCTGAACTTTAATTGGTAGATATGTATCTGCTATGCAAGATGCAAACTCCTCACACAGTGTTTTTGCCTGCTTCTCCTCAGAATCATGAGCAACCTGCACTTCAACTTCAATTTTATCTACAGCGTCTTGAGGGTAAAATCTTGCAGCAGAGATATAGCAAGTTGTTCTTGGTGCTCATTAACAAAGGAAAGATTTTTCAAATACTTCAAGAGATGGACGAAGTCAGGGTTTCGTTTTTCGGGAAAACGTGCTTCAATCTCTTCAACCAATGCCAAACTGATTGAAGTTTCAAAATCTTTGCTTTTGTACCGTGAATTCAGTTTCTTTTTCAGCCAGAAAAGATCAGCGTCAGAAATACTAGAATGTTGCTCAAGCTAGACCATGACGGTCAGTACCTCCTTGCGCTGTTCATAGAACCACTGAAGCATTTCCTACAGACTTTTCCTATGAGTCTTACATAAGGGAAGAGCCTTTTTTCCAAATGAGAGTTTGATTTGATTGACATCATTATGAACTGATGACTTGAAAAGCAGTTTCACAATTTTGCGAACTTTTCTCGCAACTCTGCGATGCTCTAGAACCAGTTTGGAAGCCTCCTCTGCTCTGAAATATCGGTTTGAAATGCAGCTACGAGGTTACAATGAAAATTTAGTCTTTGTAAAGAAACGAATGAAAAGTTAGTCTTTTTAAAGAAACGTGATTTTTCCGGGGCAAAATTTGGAAGTACTTAGCTATTTCTCTACAGCAACTCAGCTTCTAGATGATGCTACTATGAACTATATTTCAAAATGGAAGTACCTTTTGGTTAGTATTTTAATGTTAGCAAGTCCGCCTATTACTCGAGAACAAACTGTGGTCCTGTTTCTTGCAGGTATGTTGATATTGAAACTAGTGTATTAGTCTAGTAGTGTTATATTAAGATGCTTCCTCGTTACAGGGTCCTCCAAAAGATATTACCCAATTGCACACAGCAGTAGATAGAAGAGTCATAGCCCTTAAACGAAACCGAGAAAATGCACCTATAGACACTAAAGGAAGTTATAAGCATAATGAACAAGCAGATGACAGTTCGGAAGCCTTCTCGAACGGTATTATTTACTACAATAGATACTTGACTGCTGTTGTATTTTGAATACTCAAAGCATTCATTATGTCAATGTGTTCATCCTAACTTAAATCACCTTTAAAGCAAGGGAGGGATACAAGGATTGGATGGATTGTGACAACTTTTAAAGGGAGGGGGTTGTTAGATACTCGTGAAATTATGCTTCAGGCATTTTTCACAGTTCCTCCAAGAACTGTAAACTGTACAGTTTCTACCTATTTATGTCTTAAAAATACAATCGAGGAGCTTTTCAGGAGAGAGTAGCCAACCATTTCAAGAAAGAGAGAGAGAGAGAGAGAGAGAGAGAGAGAGAGAGAGAGAGAGAGAGAGAGAGAGAGAGAGAGAGAGAGAGAGAGAGAGAGAGAGAGAGAGAGAGAGAGAGAGAGAGAGAGAGAGAGAGAGAGAGAGAGAGAGAGAGAGAGAGAGAGAGAGAGAGAGAGAGAGAGAGAGAGAGAGAGAGAGAGAGAGAGAGAGAGAGAGAGAGAGAGAGAGAGAGAGAGAGAGAGAGAGAGAGAGAGAGAGAGAGAGAGAGAGAGAGAGAGAGAGAGAGAGAGAGAGAGAGAGAGAGAGAGAGAGAGAGAGAGAGAGAGAGAGAGAGAGAGAGAGAGAGAGAGAGAGAGAGAGAGAGAGAGAGAGAGAGAGAGAGAGTTCAGGAGGAGTAAACAAATTAAAATTTCAAAAATGCTCATATGTGCTACGGTCAGCATGACCTGCTCTCTAACTTTACCAATTTATTGACTCCAGAATGTTTAAGCTGGTACAGAGCAATTTGAAAATATAAGCCCAATCTCTATACATGAATATCTTCACTCTGGAGTGGATGATTAAATCTCATTGTTTTGTTGCAGTATGATACGGTATGGGAAATTGGGATAAAAATTGGGACTTTTGTTTTTAACGGCCTTAGCATGAAATATAAGATTCTTTGTCAACTGGGTTATTGTTGAAGTTTCTTTAATTTTTGTTTGCGTTATTTTTGCAAGAATATTATTGATATGAGCCAATAAGCATCATCAAGCTGCAATTTGATGCTTACTATATGGTAAGAGACTTACAAGAAGCCACTTTATAAGAAAAACACGTGTAGATTGCCATAAACTTAAATACCTTGTACTACTAACGAGGTCCTTAAGGACGACTGATAGTTAAGATAGTAGGTCCATTCAGTACAACAGCTATTCCTTGCCTCACTCTTTAAAATAAAATAAAATTAAAATTGAAATAAAGCTTGTGAATTTTATGCTCACAAATGTAGAAAGTTAGAGAAATCTTGTCACGTATATTGAAAGTTTGAAAAAGGTGCTCATTTCTGTAACCTCTTATTAAAAGCTCTTGCATGATACTTTCAGGAATCTGAAGACATGTTTTCACATCATCATGTTTCCAAAGATTTTCTAAGCTTACGTTGTTTATTATTTTTTGAATTTTTATCCAGATGACAGTTCTTGTCACTAGGTACCGTATGAAGATTATTTTAGAAAAAAAAACATTTTTCCGCACATTTTTATGGTTGCAAAAGTAACATGTATCCGTCACACTGTGACAAATTCAGTGCAAAGAAGTTGTTCTTAGCGGTATGCCCTAACCTTTGCATCATTATGTTATATAGGTAAATAGAAAATGTTTTTGACTGGTATTTTAACATTGCTTGATTGTGTCGCAAATATGGTCATGCCTTACTTTTTTGTTTTCTGCTTTGAAATGTATCGAATAATCTCAGAAGTGCCGTGAACAACTTCTACTGATTAAGAGGTGTTATTGTTCTATTTTATTCTATTGAATTTATCGCAGCAAGTTCTCTAACTTCAGTAGCTAAGCAGGCAACCCATCAAGGACATACAATACATAAAAGACATAACAACATGAAATAGACATTTGTTTCTTATGGACCGTTGAGTTCGCTATTATGTAGACATACTGAAGAAGAGACTTCAGGATCCATATGCAATTGTTTATGAATCTACCGCGTGGATTAGTAATTGCCGAAGTGACAAAGCTTTGCAAATGGTTAAGCAGATGAATAATTGGGTAAAAGACTATTTTTGAAAGTAGATATTGCCTAGAGGAAACTTAATTTAAAATGCTACAAGTTCGGATTATGGCACGGGAAATTTGGTTATAGATGGGAAGAGACCGATGTAGAAGGGCCAATAGGGAAGTAGAGGGATAGTTTGGTGACAACAAAACAGGATTTTGGTCCGTGTCGTCATTTGATTGGCAATTAACTAGTCAACTAGAGTTAAATGCAATCTTAAATTTGATACTCCCACATAGCTTTTTCATTGGTTTTTTATATTGCATTTCTTTTAGAAAAAGTATTCGCATCAGACCACAAAGATGAAGACCAACAGACTAAGGGATCGACTGGTCAGAATAATGACTCGAATAGCAGTAATGATAGTTCAGAGCATGCAAGTTAAGACTGTAAATCTATTGTTTCTACCTTTATAGGCGTTGGCTTTCCTTGTACTTTGATTTAACTTGCACTGTTGTCTATGATACATATTGTTGTCTTTTTGCTTTGTACATTTTATCTCAAGTTCTTTTAAAGCGAAGTATTTTTTGACGAAGCAGTACAGTCGTTTTAATTATTCTCTCTGTGTCCTTGATGTAAATGGAGTTGATATGTCTTTTACATGCAGCAATAAGAGGACTTTGTTGTATTTCTCATAAGCTGTAAGCTGCTGTCAATTTATTCGCATTTTACTTGTGAATATTTTGGTCGGTAGATATTAGGACAAATGTTCTACGGGACCTTTAAGGCATTTTCTTATAGTTGGGACCGTTTGCTAACATGTTAGTATAGTTGAAAGCTCTTTGCATTGTTAGCTTTACTATGCTGTTCTTTTCATCTTCTGAAGAGGTTTAAAGTAATATCAGAAAATTGGTATGTTTGAGATATCTGTACTGGATCGGCTTTATTCCATTGTCTATAGCACGACAAAGCGGGAACATTCTCTTAGCCTACTGAAAGCTTTCCTTGTACTTTTCGGATCATTGGGCAAGCAAGATCGTCCTTTCACTTAGGTGTTTTTGCATTAGTTTACATTAAGACTCAAAACCCAGTCTCACAAAATAGAGTTCGTTGTTTCACTTGGACTCTTCAAGTAAACAATGGTGAATAGGTGCTAATTGGCCAATCATAGGGCCAAACAGACGCATTATTCATCATATCACTTGCACCTGCATCTGGCTATATATTTCGGTTCACCTTTCTGTCGTTATCCGACGTTTCATACTCTGACGAGTGTCGGACGAAAAAAGCTTTCAGTATGCTAAAAGAATGTTCCCGCTTTTTCGTGCTATAGTGAAGTTCTGTAGTACCAACCGACCTTTCATGTATTTTTCCATTGTGCTTCTCTAATTTCCACCGTTTGTCTTCTACTGAGATAGTCATCCTACCATTTTTGTCGTGCACATTTCAAAGGAGGACACATTTGCCATTTGTTGTATGAGATTGATAGCTCATTTCTGACATAATTCAGCATAATTGATTGAAGTATTCTGTGACATAGCATAAACGTGTAGTTATACATTACTCAGAAAACTGTTAAATACCCGTTCACACTGCTCCGGTTTTGAACAAGAGCGGAGATAAAAATATCCGTTTTTGTGCGTTCATACTGCTGCACCTTTGTGAGGTCACACTGAAGTGATGCCATTGAGTACGTATTTTTGTTTTTGTTATTGAGTACGTAGCAGCGTTTTTATTTTTATCCTTTTTTGTGCATTCTCACTGATCCAGAGCGTTTTTTGAAAACCTCCGATTTTATGCGTTTTTGTGCGGAGTTTGTCTGGAATTTGTCCGGAATTTGTCCAGAATCTGTGTAGAGTGGTGTGAACGGTTTCACAATAGCGGATATTTTTCTCTCCGTTTTTGTATAAACGAAGCAGTATGAATGGGGCTTAAGATACAACATTGAATTGGATGATGTGACGCAGAAGATTTATATTAACTATAACTTCCGTGGACATACAGCTTTATGAATGCTAAGCATTTGATAACTGCTGTTTTCATGTTGCTATCTTATTTAGTTGTGCCTTTATGCTTTGTAAACTAGTTGTGTTATTTAATTTTCACTCTAGCGAGAACTACGAATTGTTTTTCTATGAACTTAAGTATGAACCCAGATATCAGATGAATCCTGGTAAGTGAATGGATTGAGGATTACAGATTGGATCTGTATATGCTGAGCTATGGTTTCATGGGCTGATGATTCCATTTTATACATTTAGAAATTTGATGGCCAATACTTTCACTTTTGGAAGCTTAAGATAGAAATGTTGCTGGAAGGCACAGCCTTTCCTATGGTAAGTCGTAACCCCAAAGGAAGAAGTAAATCTTTCTGGAATTTGGGTTATAGTAACTGATCAAGATTCATTCTGCACCCTTGTATGGAAAGTTTTATCTAATCATGGTGACAGAATCATGTAACGACATCCTGAATCGAGAATATCTCACGTCCTGGCTGATTTATGAAGAGAAAAGGAGATTGGAAACATTACCCCCGGCTTATTAATGGAAGGAGCTCTTATTGCAACAGAAGACACGCCTAACAGCTAGAAACAGAACCCAAGATCTATAATGACAAGGGGGTCCGTTTTTATTGCTTGTAAGGTGGCATTTAGTCAAAAGTTGTATTTTGACCTAGGAAGGCATAGAAACTGCGCTCGGAGATTCTCAGATTGCATATTTCATATTTTATATTCATATTTCATATTAAATTATTTATTACACAAAATCCCTTCTGCCTAAAAGAAATACAAATTGAAATTACAATCTATAGTACAATGTTTACAATTAGATACATTAAGTTTGGGAACTGTTATGGCCCATACGATGCTCTTCCAGAGAGTCGTGTTTCATGTTAATTCTGCTCTTTAGATGAGTTTTCAAATGTATTTTGAACAGCGGGAGGGTTCGCAGTTCACTGATAGTGATAGGGATGCTGTTTCATGGAGAAGAATGCAATAGCCATTTATTCTAACTTCTGAATCCTCGATTTCTTCATTCAGACGTGTCTCACTTAGCCCTATGATATCAATATCATTTTCTATTAGGATGATTTCAAGCTCGTGCTTTTGTTTTCTCAGAGAAACTACATTCATAAACGATATTTTTAGACCATTTCTCTTACCACGTTTACTAGGCCTATTATTGACAACACTGTGAGAGCTTTGGCACCTCTAACAGTATTCAATAAATTTGCTAACATTACCTGAGAATGTTCTCGCTCGTCCATCGCTAATGTGGAGTCCGTCTTTCCATAAATTACTAAATGTCACGTTACTATTATCTATCATGTCCAGCCCGTTCATGGCTAACTCTTCGGCAAGAAGTTTGTTTACTTTCATGGCTTTTGCATTGAGAGGTATTTCGTCCTTTCTTTTAAAGATGGATGAAAATGCATTTCTTGACTTTGGATTATGCTTCTGAATTTGATTGAGCATATCCACGGTCTCCTTGCATATCTACTCTGGGGTTCTCGTATTCAGGTTATTTTTTCCAACGTGATGAAATATCGCACTCACTGTTTGCAACGACATCAACCTCTGATGTAGATGAAAGACTGATATGGCATATTACACAATAGACAGGTCCAAAACCAGAGAAATCGAAAATTATGTCCAATCAAAGTCCTGAAAATGGAATTGGGAGTCTTCAAACATAGTAGAATCAAATTTCACTTTGGGACTTGAAATTTCCCCTTTTTCGAAATGGCGACTCAAATGTAAAATAGTGGATTTCTAACAAAACCCCCCTTATAGAATAAGCTCATATTTTCATGTAGTGGGATTTTTTGCGTTCTTTAATCGAAACAAGGGAAGTTAAAGGCGGCGAGGAAAGGAACTGGTCATCCTACGTCACTATGCTGGTGGCTCAGGACAAGTGTGCCTCTAATGGGCACTCCCCCAACGCACAGATTCGCACTTGAGACTCATCTTTTTACCTTTTTTAATCCAAGCAAGTATTTTTTGCGAATCCTGTATACGAGAGTCTCTCCTGGAACCAACAATATAAGGCAGTGAAGGGAAAACTGAAAGGTGGCCTGAACTCAGTCGGAAAACTCTCAGAAATATTGCCACAATCACAATTGTTTCTTGTATGCCAAGCACCAATGGAAAGCCACCTGAGAAATGGAAAAGTGTTATGGGGCCATTTGACGGAAAAGAAGCTGTGCACCTTGCAGAAAATACAAAACAGGGCATTTCACCTCATTGAATCTGCTCCTATTAAAGATCGGATACCATCTGCACGACTAGACGTTGAGAAGACTATTAACTATGACAGAACTATAATGGTACATAAGATTCTTAAGGAAATGTGTTCATAAAATCTTAAGGGAAAAATTACTAGAAGAACCAAGATCTCAAAATACGAAACTCGCAGAATAAACGGTCTGCAAGTACCTAAACCACAGTTGGAAATCTCAAAAAAAGAGTTTTTCGTATGTCGGTGCAAAGGTCTGGAATGATATCCTAACCGATATAAGAAATGTGGAATCTACTCACCTTTTCAAACAGAAAATGAAAGCCTACCTCTTGGGTTAGTAAAATGAAATTATTGTAGAACTATACAATCCATGAACTTAACCTCCTGGTAGAACAGGTTAATACTTGCTTGTTTATTTTCTTTTGTTTTTTGTATATACCTATTCTTTTGTATTTAAAAACTGAAGGAGTATCATCTACGTAAATACAAATATGAAATATGAAAATACGAGACCATCAAGTAATAATTTGATATAGTAGCAATAAACTTTCATAATGGCAGATTTTCATAATGAATCTTGCCTAGAATGCATGGACATTGAATTTGATTGCAAACTAGATTCCATAACTTTTGAACGAGAATGGAAGTCGAAGTCTTCAATGAAACTCAGTCTGAGACAAAATTGCATTGCTGAAATAGACGTTGATCCTCCAGCGTTTGGTGACCCATTCTCAAACTACCAGCAACCTACAAGTGTTTTCGTAATCTTTTGGAAATGGGGATGCCCAAAAGCCATCATTTACAATTTTTGATTTATCTTAAAGTAAATTTTCTGAATTCAACCCTCTTCAAACCTAAAAATATATTTGCAGGACGAGTTTACCAATTTTATATCATTTTGTAAAGATGGGCAGTTTCAAGTTGTCCTTTCCAGTTTGTTTGGGCCAGTCTAATAAGTCGAGGCAGCTATGAAAGGCCATAGAATGAGAGAGGACGATCTCACGAAAGCTTTTGCAAGGCTCGTTGAACGTGAATTGGAAGGGAAAGATCAATTTGAATGGTCACCTAAGGCTGCTGACCAAGTTTCCAATTCTATCGAAAACTAGGCACCATTAGCTTGTATATTCAATGCTATTGCTTGGTCCATCAGTCCACATAATGGAAAAGATCAACACGGTGTAGTAAGGATTGGCAAAAGGTAGGCGGAAAAGATCACTGCCTTATCTCAAAGTTAGGAAGCATTGGTAACTGAGAAAGAGCAGTATGTAATATAACACTTGGCCTAATGGTCCATCGATTGACTGGTAGTAAAGAAACGTTGAAACAACTGCATCAGGCAGGCGTTGGTATATCATATAATGATGTGAGAATGTTGAATAATGTATTTGCAAAATCTGTCAAGATGGACCACAAGCACATTTTACCACCTGGATTTATTTATGGCAAAACGATTCATGTCACTTTTGATACTTCTGATGGAAAACAACAAATGCGTACAAGCACAGACACATCACATAATAGAACAGGAACCGTTTTCCAGATTACAACCCCTGTTGAAAAAACAAGCAAGAGGGGTAATTTTTGAAAATACTTTGACTGATGATGAGAAGCAAGATTACGATTCCTACAAAATTCCTTGAAACCACAAAGATCCACTAATATTTCCAGATCGTGTTGATGAATTTGAATACTCTTCGTTAATTGAAGATTCTCTAAAGAGACTTTGCGTCGGCTCTAGCAAGTGCTATTGGAGCAGACTGCTTAAAGGGCATTCAGCCAGGTTTCGATACTTCGATTTCGATATATTTTGACTTAAGAGGCCATAGGATCATGGGCATACTTCATGAAGATCACAAGTTCCGCTACTAATGAGTGCAAACTAGAATATCTGCCGGTCGTCCCACTTCCTCCAGAAAACAACATCATTAAGTGGTACATGGATGCAATAGTGCAAATGGCTGATGACCTTGCAATCAATCACAGACTTTTTCATGCATGATGAGGCAATCACTTCAAAAATATTGATCATCTCCTGGCTTCGTGAAGGTAAGTACAATAGCATTGTCACTAACAGAGGCAAATTTTGTAATAGCCAATCAAAAGCAATCCTCTACAACCAATCAGAAACCTGAATGGAGACGTTATTTGTTTACATTTTGCCTGCCACCCCCTCTAGCAATGGTAAAACATAGCTGAACATAAAAGACCATCATCTATACATACTTGCTTGAAACTCTCCCTGTTTTTGGTAGCATTTTTCTAAGGCAATAAGCTATGAATTCCTGGATGCCCTAAGCGATAGCTCCATGAAAATTTTCTTCAGCGACGTTCAAGTTTCATCCTTCCTAAATTGTATGTCAAATAGGTCTAGGCTCCCAGGAAAAGTACCTCTCAACCCCAAACCGCGAAATTCCTCAATAAAACCCTTTCTCAATAGCATCCTTGAATTGAAATTACTTTCTTATTGTAACAGCAACTTTGTCTCTTCCCACCCCAGAAAAATGGATAATGATTTGCACATTTCCCGTGGCAAAAACCAACAAGAGAAGGAGGACAGAAAACTAATACCTTTCTCTAACTTAGACTTGCTTCATCAAGACAGCATCTTTCACAACAAACTTTTGCTTAGTGAAACGAAGTTGTAAAGTTTCCATTCGGTGAATTAAAACTATTCCATTCGGTGAATTAAACTCAGTGTGTGATGTAATTTTACAGTGAATGTAAAATTTGCAATGGCTTCTTGACGTATTCTTATTATCTTCGATGAAACATACTTTTCGTAACAAGATTGTATTTATTTTATCAAATTTGTGTCAGCAGCTATTTATCTTTAACAGGCTGTTTCAATGAAATTTGGAACTCATTATATATTTTTCGAAGTTGAAAATGAAAAAAGGAAATTAGCTTTAAATTGAAGAGGCTACATAGCTGATAGATCAATATTGGGGGCAAAAATGTCACTTATTTTGTTCACTCAGCTGATGGACCTAGCTAATTTAGACTACTAGCAGCGTACCACCTATTTTATTATTTCTTTTCGTTACTGTATTTGACTAATAGTTTTAGAAAGTTCATCTCATATTAGCTGTCAAGAATGTTAGTCATGTGCATGTATTCATTCTATAGATTTAGAATCATTTGGTACACTCAAAACCTGTCCATTGTTTACTTTGTCTATTCCCCGTACAAAAATCCAACATCTAATTTGACATGAACTTTACTTATCTTGTTGTACATATGTTGGATTGTAAGCAACATATTCTGTTGGAGCCAGAAAATGTAGTGCCTTTTCTTGTTGTATTTGGTCACTGTGTATCCAAAGTAAGTTTTATATTAAGTTGTTAGTAAGTTGTAGCTATTTTGCGGTATTGATAGAAAATTATGAACAGTTCTTTTGTGGTTGGGAGCCACTTCACTGGGTACCCGAACCTATTTGACATACAATTTAGGAAGGATGAAATGTGAACGCCGCTGTAGAAAAATTAGATGTAAATATCGCTTAGGGCCGCGAGGAATTCATACCTTATTTTCTTACAAAAATGCTGCCAAAAACTGGGAGAATTTGAAGGAAGTATGTATTGATGACGGCCTTTTGTTTGTATGACTATGTTTTTCCCATTGCAAAGAGAGGGTGGCAAGCAAAATGTAAACAGCAAAATGTAAAATTCCTTAAGCAGGATAACAAAGAATTAAAGGCTATTCTAAATGTATTTGGTTTCAAACAAATGGTGGATAAACCCACGAGAATATCAGAGTCAACCAAAGCACACACAAAAAAGTAAGGGGCAAACCTGCTCCCCGGTTAACCAATAACGTGAAAAAGCTTGTGAATGACAGAGGTAAACTTCTCCGAAAATGGAGAAGAACTAAGGCTGAATTGGATATATCCAAATGAGGTTAACATCGCGATCCGAAAGCCAAGTCATCATTTCGAAAGCCAAGTCATCATTTCATCAAAATCTACTAAAGCCTGGTTTCCATAAAGTTCTTTCTTGTCTTTTCTAGTCTTTTCTAGTTTTTCCTGAATACGAAAGACAAGGAAAGAGCCGTGTCTGGTGTAGTCTTCAGCCTGGATTCCATAGAGCTCTTTCTTATCTTTTCTTGTCTTTTCTGGCCTTTGTCCTCCGTGGTTGTTGTGTTGTGTCTCTTGTGTAATCGTCTTGGCTCGCATTTTCTTATATTTATCTTTGAAATCTCTGCTGTATTTATTATACAGGCAATCACATACCCGAACTTCTGACATTAGTTTTGCATTTGGATCATATTCACGCGAGCTTTCCACCATATTTATTTCTACAAGAATTTGCGCGCAAGGTATCTTGGAACTGCTCTTTTCTTGTCTTTGTATGTCTTTGATCCATTTCCATTAATTTTTCTGTCTTTTCCTGTCTTTTTCTGTCTTTTCTTGTCTTTCTTGGTGCGTTTCTTGTCTTTGAGATAGGATGAAATCTATCTCAAAGACTAAAACAGACACCGCTCTTTTGTGTCTTTTCTTGTCTTTTCTAGTCTTTAGAGGTCGTTTCCATTCAGTCTTTCCTTGCCTTTCGTACTCAAAAAAGACTAGAAAGACTAGAAAAGACAAGAAACAGCTGTATGGAAACCAGGCTTAAAAGAAAACTCTGTAAATCTAAATCAGTTTTTGAAGACCATTAAGTCTATATATCCAACCAAGGCAAGTGCGGGATTATTTAGACACTCCTTTGATATTCAAGGTGTAAAAACAACTGATACGATTAAGGTGGTGAATGGCTTTTGCAACTATTTCACTACAATCATAACGACTTTGTTAGAGGGAGCCATCCCTCTGTGCAATTCTGCCTGGAAACCCCCTAGGTCTGTACGAAAAAGAACTGACAAGAAATTAAATTTTCAGGCCAGTATCAAAGCTAGAAGTCGAAAAATATCTTAGATTTATTAGGCGAAACAAGTCAACCGGCATTGACAATATACCACCGTGTTTGTTGAAGGATTCTGCACGTACTATATCAGCTCCTCTAACACACCTTATTAATCTTTCACTGCGAACAGGCCTCTTTCCAAAAGATTGGAAACTTGCAAAAATTGTACCAATACATAAATCTGGCTCCCACTCCAGTTTCGAGAACTAGAGGCCAATTTCGGTCTGCCGGTTATATCAAAAATCATTGAAAAGGCTGTGCATCGGCAAGTCATGGAATTTATCGAGCAAAATAATTTGCTGCCTGTCTTTCAATATGGATTTAGGCCAAATCTTTCAATTTAGATTTAGGTCAAACGGAGTTGGCAGCAACCCTCTTATTGGACGACATACGAAAAAATGTGGACGAAGGGAAATTGGTTGGTGGAGTGTTTATAGACCTAAGAAAAGCATTCTATATGATAACTCCCTCAAACTTGTTAAACAAACTGACCCAATATGGAATTAGTGATGAAGAGCTTAATTGGTTTACAGATTATCTTTTCAACCGATCAGTAGTGGTTTAAATAATGTTGCGTACAAATAAGAATCATCAAGGGACTTTCAAAGCACACAGCTATGTTGTTTACGAAAAATTTGTACCTTGTTTACGACTTGGACTTTGAACTTTTAGCGTGACTAGATTACCCAATTTTACCTTATATGGGTTGTTTTTCTCGTAGTTTTCACGATTTTCGTAATTAGGGAGTAGCCTAATTCCCAATACCGCAGCTATAAAAGCTTCGTGCAGGCAGTTTTCTTTTTGCCTGGGTTTTGCTGTGTTAGGCTCTTTGCATGAAGTTTTTTATGGCTACGAGGACTAATAGTTTGTAAGTATAGTTTCTTTTTGCTGTTTTGCTTTGCACTTTATAAATGGTTTTTTGTCTTCGTTTACTCATCGATTTATATTGACTTTTGATTGAATTTATTTGGCGTTTGTAGTTGATACTTTGTTTAATCTGTCTTTAGCAAACCGCACGTTTATGGATGTATTTTCGAGCAAACAGTCGTTTTTTTTGCTGTGTTCTCTGGGTTACTTCGAAATACAATTTGAATTCGGCGTGTGAGTTACTATACCCTGTAGCTGGCTGTGATCGCAAACTCAAAGCTACATCAGTTTGAAACTTGTCAGTTTATCAAGTCTTTGGCGATGGAAAAAGAGAAGAGTCCCGCTCATGTGACAAATGCAGACGAGACTCATGTTTTGGAAGGAGAAACTCGATTCATGCGAAGAAATGTGACCGTGGATTGGGAAGGTGTCAAGGCTGAGAAAAGAAGGACGCTGAAACAAGCAAGAAGCAATGCAAATCGAGCTTTGACTGTGGCCCTGAGGCAGATTTCAGATGCATTATTGGCAGAGGGTTCATTTGGAGATGCAATGGCAAGCGAATGGAATCTGGTGCAGGTTTTTGAAAGGTTCAATCAAGCATGCGATGCATACAAAGATTCATTGACTAATGAAGACGACTTGGATGAATGCATGGCGTATTTTCACGAGGCAAAAGTACGATTTATGGCTATGAAAGATCGACTTGCGCTACACTTAGAGACAAGAGAGAGATTTCATGACAAAGAAATCACATATGATAAAACATTTCTGGACTCGGTAATTGAGACTAACTCTCAAAAAAGCTCTCTTTCCAGGTCTTCAAATTCAACGAGAGGTGAGATTATCAAGGCAAAACTGCGAAGTGCAACAAAAAGGGCAGCGCTGCTGGCTGAGGAATCAATGTTGCAAAGACGACGGAGCCTTGAAAAATTGGAGTTGGAGGTCAATCAGCAAAAGGAAGAGTTGCATTTGAAGACAGAGCTCACAAAGATTGAAGCCGATGAGAAAGTTTGCGAAGAATTTGAAATCTCATTGTAAGGACGATCTGATGAATTCAGTGATCCAGAGTTTTCACGTGCCCATGCCAATCAGTTGCCTGGTGAATTCAGCAATCAAGTGTCATCTCATGTCCATGCCACTCAGTTGCCTGGTGAACTCAGTGATCCACTGTTATCAAGTGCCCATGCCACTCAGTTGCCTGGTGGATTCGGCGATCCAGTGTTGTCACGTGCCCATGCCAATCAGTTGCCTGGTGAATTCAGCAATCAAGTGTCATCTCATGTCCATGCCACTCAGTTGCCTGGTGAAGTCAGTGATCCGCTGTTATCAAGTGCCCATGTCACCCAGTTGCCTAGTGGTTACGGGAATTCAGTGTTGTCACGTGCCCATGCCACTCAGTTGCCTGGTGAATCCAGTAACCCAGTGTCATCTCATGCCCATGCCTCTCAGTTACCTGTTGAATTCAGCAACCCTGGGACATCATTTAGGCCCTATGTCAATCAAGAAAGAGATGTACGTTCGTGGCGTGTAAGAAAGCATACAGCACCCTTGAATGTTCAAAATGAAATTGGATCAGATTCAAGTGCCGCAGACACAGGCGTTCAATATCTGGAAGTGATGAAAAATTTAGCTGTTGCCACACTCTTGCCAAAGTCTGAGATGATATCATTTGATGGTAACCCTTTGAAGTATTTTACCTTTCTGAGATCCTTTGAGACCAACGTGGAGAAAGACACAAATGACTTCAGCAGACGACTTCAACTTCTTGTCCAGTTTTCACAGGTAAAGCAAGGAAGGTTGTTGAAAACTGCATCCTGTTGGAGCCTGAAGAAGGGTACAAGGAAGCGAAGAAACTACTTGCAGAACGGTTTGGAGATAAATACAAAGTGACTAACTCCTGGATAACCAAGGTGTCCGATGGTCCAAAACTGAAGACTGGTGACAGAGAAGGATTACTTGAGTTGGCAGACGACCTGCAAAATTGTGAGATTACGTTAAAGGCAACCGGAAGGCTGACTCAGGTCAACAGCGAAGATAGACTGGTGAAAATCCTTGAGCGTTGTCCTGGCTATGTTAAATCGCGATGGCAGTCGAGAGTGCAGGAAATAAGGAAGGAAGACCGTGACCCAAACATCGAAGACGTTAGAAAGCTCATAAGAAAGATTGCAATGGAGAAGAACGATCCAGTATTTGGCAGCATAATGGATAGTGAGAGTGGGAAATTCACAACGAGAGACAAGATTACGAGGAGGTCTGGAAAACCTGGAGGAAGATCACCACAACAACGGAGTATGAATTTCAGCATTCAGACTGAAGAAACCAATGATAGAGGAGTTGAAAGAAATGACAGCAATGTCAAGTGTAAGTTCTGCGAAAGGGACCACAAGATGGAACAGTGTGAAAACTTCAAGAACAAGAGTGGCGAGGAACAGTTTAAATTTGTAAGATCCAAGAATCTCTGTAATAACTGTCTGTCCCCATTCCACTTTTCTGCTGGCTGCAAGCGACGCAAAGAATGCACCATTCCTGGTTGTGGCTTGAGGCGCAAGCATATGACATCTTTACACGAATCAATTTTGGAATTTGAACAGAGGCGTTCTGCAGAAAACAAACTGTCAGGCAACAACAGATGCAAACTGGTGAGGTACCCCCTGAGAAGAAGAAGAGTCAATTTGTTGGTGTAAAAAGTAACAGTGGGGCCGGATGTGGTGGTAAAGCCCTTTCAATTGTTCCAGTAAAGGTAAAAGGACATGGTGACAGGAAGGTAATCATTACTTATGCATTACTTGACAATTGTTCAACTGCATCATTTTGCACAGATAGCCTACTGAAGAAACTTGGAATACAAGGGAAAAGGTGTCAGTTGTCAGTGGCGACAATCAGCAATTATAGAGAGCAATTGTGAAAGTTCGATAGCAAGCTTGGATATCATGGACCTCGACGAGAATGTTTTCATCGAGCTGCCAAGTGTGTTTTTTACGAAAATGCTAAATGTTTCACCTGAAGCAATTACAGAACAGGAAGATGTCAACCGATGGCCGTATTTGAGCAAAGTGAAGTTACCAGCTGAACTGCGTAATGGTGAAGTCTCTATTCTCATTGGTGTCGATGTACCAGAAGCACTGCAACCTTACGAGATAATAAAGGCACAACAAGGTGGACCGTATGCTGTTCGAACAAAGTTTGGATGGACGTTAAATGGACCAATGAGAAGATTGGAAGCAAAGGGTAAGCATTGTTATCACTTGAATTCTTCTCATGATGACCTCCTCAATGAGCAGCTTCGGAAGTATTTCAACCAAGAATTTAACGAGTCCTTTGCTGATGAGAACAAAATGATGTCTGTGGAAGATAAAAAGGCCATGTCAGTCTTTGAAGAATCAGTGCAGATCGTTGATGGCCACTATCAAGTTGTAATTCCGTGGAAAAACCCATCACCTTGTCTTCCAAACAATCGTGTCATGGCGGAACATAGACTACAACATTTGAAAAGAAGATTGGCAAAGAATCCTGACCTGCGAAGCAAGTACTCAAACTTCATAGATGACCTACAAATTAAAGGCTATGCTAGAAAGGCCCCAGAAGATCAAATCAGTAACAGCTGTGGCGTCGTATGGTATTTACCTCATCACAACGTCATTCATCCGAAGAGACCTGAAAAGGTAAGGGTAGTGTTTGACTGCGCAGCCAAATACCGTGGTGAGTCCCTCAACGGTAATGTCTTGCAGGCTCCAAACCTAACAAATTCGCTGATTGGTGTTCTCATCAGATTTCGTCAAGAGCCTGTGGCTGTGATGGCAGATGTAGAGGCTATGTTTCATCAAGTGCGTGTAGATCTCAATGATGTTGACTCTCTAATATTTCCTTTGGTTTCCTGCTGGTGATATTGATGCTGAGCCAGAAGAATTTCAAATGTTGGTGCATCTTTTTGGCGGAGTATGGTCTCCCAGCTGTGCTGCATATGCTTTGCGAAAAACTGCAATGGACAACACATACAAGTTTGACAGCGATATCATTGAAACAGTGCAACGAAATTTCTACGTAGACGACTTGCTGAAGTCTGTAAAGAACTCAGAAGATGCAATCAAGATCTATACACAAACAAGTAAGCTCCTTTCCTTTGGTGGTTTTCATTTGACCAAGTGGATCAGCAACAAAAGAGATGTATTGGATGCAATACCACAGTCAGAGCTGACGAAGTATTTGAAGAACATTGATTTTGAGACTGAGAAGCTGCCTGTGGAAAGAGCTTTGGGTATGCAATGGAATGTTGAGAGTGATAAGTTCCTGTACAACATCAACATTTTAGACAAGCCATCCACACGAAGGGGTATGCTAAGTATAATATCGTCGATTTATGATCCTCTTGGCTTTGTGTCTCCTCTAATTCTACGAGCAAAAATGTTGCTGCAGAATTTGTGTTGCAAGAAACTTGGATGGGATGAAAACATACCTGCAAAAGATCTTATAGACTGGAGGAAGTGGTTGACAGAATTACCAACAATAGAGCAATTTTCAATTGAGAGGTGTATCAAGCCTGATAACTTTGGAGATGTCACTCATACTGAGCTCCATCATTTTTCTGACGCATCTGAGGTTGGCTACGGTCACCGGTTTGTCTTGTCTAAACTATCATGGTATTTTACCACCTCTGACCTCAGTAAGACATTGATTGTTGAAAACATCGATAGCCTTGTATCTAGATACGTTCGTCAATGGCTCGAAGGAACGATTAGAGCTACCCTTACTTCGCTTCTCATATCTAAATCTAAGTACGGTTTAAGCCTTATTCTGCCATCTACCAAGTTTATGCAGTGCCAGGTTGTTATTAGAAATGCCCTCAAGTCATCTCCTAATTCAGATATAAACCATCTTTGGGCACGAGCCAGCACTAGCTGCAATATTCAGTATGATCAATATTGTAACACAAAACAAGTGTTAAATGCTGTACAAACTGATAATGAAAATCGCCTTCATCATGAACTTAAGTCTCAAGGTGTCATAATCTCATCTATTCTACTTCATGCTAGCAGTAAAACTCGACACCTCTGGTCAAAAGTACAGAAAAATATGCCCAGAAACATTTTCAATTTACCATAAAGTACCTAAACAACACTCTGGCTACAAAAAAAGAACCTCTGAAAATGGTCCCTCTCTTCCTCTTCTGCTTGCTCGTTCTGCCTCCAGTTTGAAAGTCTCCAGCACATTGTGTCTAGTTGCAAGTCCTACCTGGAAGATGGCAGGTATGTAGTGACCCTAAATACCGGGAACCAAACCTTCAACTCAGGCCTCATTTCATCAATCATTCTCAACCGACCTTTTCCATTTTTGCCAAGTCATCCCACATCTGGACATCACCTTACGTCATCCTTGTCATCACATCTTACAGGTCATTCCTTTGCTTTTGTTTATCTACCATGTCCATTCCACCTACTCAGCCCATACCTTCTTTTTATATCCATTTGGTAATTCGTGTGTAATGTTTCGTCAGCAATATTTACGCATATAATAATAAAATTTATGTTGCATAGTCAGTCAGTAGATCAGTACGTTAACTCAACATCGTCTATCCCTGGCTCCGTGTTCTATGCACGTTAAATTAGAACAACCATCAACATCAACCAACAAAGAGAAAAGGCCGGTTACCCCTGCAGAATTGACATATCACTAAAGGTATACCTGGCGCCATAATTCCGTTCTTTTGCAAATCTCTAAAACTCTATCTTTACTACAAGATAACTCGTTGTACGCAGATCTTCCTTCTTTTCTATCTCCATCTTTGATTACTGGTGATTCTCTCAGACCAGACCTTGTCTTAGTGCTAAATAATACTATTGTGTATCTGCTAGAGTTAACTGTTGGCTGTGAGCCAAATATGATGATCAATAGTGAACGCAAATCTGATAAATATTGCCCCCTTAATTTAGCCCTCCAGGAAAAGTTTTATGATGTTACATTTATATGAGTGCTCTTGGCATATTTGGTAGGTCCTCAGACTCCTTTTCATTAATGCTGAAAGATTTGCACTTTGACACTACTCATCAACAGCAGATCATTATGAAAGCTTCCAACATTGCCAGATGATGCACCTATTGTATTTTCTGTAAACGTAACAAATCTTGGCCAGGTCCGGAGCTGCATGACTTTTAGTTGCTAAATTGTATGTTTGCTGCTTCTAATTTCATTGTTATTATTTCTTTCAATCTCAATATATTATAACATTTGATTAAACATTGCCTTTGTATAGCAGGCAAGCCAGTTATACACTACCTAACAGTAGAGAGGTGTATGATTGTATGTAATTGTAGTGTTATTCTCATGATATTGTGAAGCTTCAAAAAATTATTATAATTATTATTATTTTTAAAGTTTTGAAATCTTCTAACGCACCTATACCAGAAATTAACAGCTCAACCGTCACGAACCTGTCAATCATAATTCAAATATTACCAATCATGATAGATTTATATCTAAACATTTTGGGCAATATGTCAAACGTTATATGCAGAGCATGCAGTTACTCCTCCCATCTTTTCCTGTTAAACGATATACTGATTACTTCTGTAAGACATTTTGCTATTTGCTTTGAATATTTGCTATTCCCTCTTGGATTCCAAAATTTAGCGAGCCCACCTATCCGTTTGACATGAACCCTCCAGCGTATCAGACAATAACGTCAATCATACGACGTATGAAAGCTTCTACTTCCCCTTGCCCCCTTAATAAGATTTCTATCTTCTGCTTTAAGCATTGCCTATATCTCCGATCTTTTCTCACTGAAATCATTTGCGTTATTTGGCTGTCTGGTAGAGTCCCTCTGGAATGGAAAAAGCTGCAACAATACTTATTCATAAGAAAGGTGCAACGAACGATCCTGCAAATTTCAGACCAATAGCGTTAGAATCTGTTCCATTGAAGGTATTTAGCATCATGTATAAGAAATTCGATCTTTAACTTTCTGAAACAAAACAATTTTATTGAAAATCAGATTCAGACAGGCTTCACTTCAAATATTTCTGGGGCAATAGAAGACATATCTTTTATGAGTCATGTAATAAACCAAGATCGAATTAAACAACGCTCTCTCGTAATAACTCTGTTAGATCTTAAAAATGCTCTCGGTGAAGTTCATCATAATTTAATTGCATCTGTACTATCGTACCATCACATACCTTCCCATGTACAGGCCTTGAGCTCCAACTTATATTTAGACTTAAAGACTTCCTTTATCACAGACGAATTTCAAACCCCAGCTATCTCTGTTCGCTGAGGTGTCCTTCAGGGAGACTGCCTGAGCCCTCTTCTTTTTAATCTTTGTTTCAACACATTTATTCTGTTTATCAAAGCTGAAAAATATAAACATCTCGGTTTTTCTGTCCATGACGAAAATGATCGCATGTTTGAGCCAGTGCATTGGTTTCAGTTTGCTGATGATGCAACAGTTATTACCAGCGGCGAAAAAGAGAACCAAATTCTACTTAACTGCTTTACCAGGTGGTGACAATGGGCAGATATTGTTATACGGGTCGATATATGTATCTCATTTGGTGCTAGAAAGTATTCAACAAGATCCATTCAGTTTCAGCCTAAGCTTTTAATTGATAAACAAATTGTTCCTCCTGTCAAAAATGGTGAATCTTGTAAATACCTTGGCCGTGTCTTTGATTTTGACATGAGTAATGAAATGCATAAGTCACAACTACTTTCTCTCTTCTCAACGTTCATGAAAGGAATCGACGATCTGCCTCTGCATCCCAAAAATAAACTGTTAGTTTACCACAGATATGTACTGTCCAAAGTGTCATGGCATTTTAATGTTGCAGATCTACCTAAAACTTGGGTCTCAGATAATCTTGACAATCTTGTATCCAAATATATTCGCCGATGGCTTAACTTTCCTGTCAGTGCAACATTGACAAGTTTAGTCCTTACTAAAAATCAATTTGGTCTAAATCTTAAACTGCCTTCTGTCAAATTCACTCAGTGCCAAACTGTCTTTCGCAATATACTTCGATCTTCCCCTTATGTTAATGTTCAGACCTTGTGGAAAAACACCAGTAAAGGAACAAACCTGCAATATGACATATATCGCAATACCAAAGAGGTACTGAAAGCAGTTAAATTGGACAATAAAGAGCGTTTGATACACAATTTGCCATCTCAATGTGCTTTACTTTCATTCTTGTTGAATCATTCACTCAAAAAATTGCATGGAATCTGGTCTCTAGTACAGAGTAATCTACCAACAAACATCTTCAAATTTACCATAAAATATCTCAATAACACTCTAGCTACTCGCAAAAATCTTAATCTATGGAAGCTGAGCCAATCGTCTGACTGCCAATTTTGTCTTCTTCCTGAAACTTTACTTCATGTTGTAACAGGCTGCAAAGTTTACCTTGATCAGGGTCGGTACACTTGGCGTCACAACTATGTACGTAATTTTCTAGCCACATCCTTAAAGGTAGTAGAAGGATCTTCAATATATGCGGACATTCCAGGTTTCCCCTCACCTTCAATCATAACCGAAAATGATTCACGTCCTGGCCTACTTCTACACACCAAGGACAGCTGTCGTTACATTTTAGAACTCACGATTGGTTTTGAGACAAATCTAAGCAACAATGCAGAAAGGAAGCACTTGAAATACCCACAACTAGTCTCAGATCTAAGAAGTCAGTACAAATCTGTCACTTTTGTAAATCTCACCATGAGCTCTCTTGGGATTTACGCAAACTCTTGTCTTTCGTTTCTTGAAATGTGTGACTCCATTGATATAAAGTTTTTACAATATTTTAAAAGGCCTATTGCGCGAGAAACTCTCCCTTTTATATTCTCAATTTGGCACTTCCACGTTGGACTATTGTCTATATGGAGGCCAAGGTATTTTACTTTGTTCACTAAGTCAATATCAGTACCACCTACGTGGAACACCCGCAACAAAGTAGGCTGCACCACCATTTTATTTACATTTTGCATAGAGCCAACTATCATAGCCTGAGTTTTGTCGACGTTCAATGATAGCTTGTTACCTTGAAGCCATTTCTCGATAACAACAAGTTCAGCGTTTAACACCATGTGCAATTCATCCAAAGTTTGGAAGAATATGAAATCATGGTATCATCAGCATACATGTTTGTCTCAGCCTTTTTTAGTGCCAAGGGAAGATCATTTACATAAAGCAGAAAAAGAAGTGGTCCCAAACAAGACCCTTGTGGCACTCCAATATCGATATCTTTGATGTCAGAAGAGACACCATTTACTTTGCAAAACTGCCTTCTGTTATTCAAATACGATCGAAACCAATCGTGTTCAATGCCACTGATACCATAGAACTTTTTCATCTTATCTAAAAGAATTCCATGATCAACGGTATCAAAGGCCTTCTTGAGATCAATGAAGATCAAAGCTGTAAATTTCCGTTAGCCAATGTTGACATGCCAGTCATTCGTGCATTTTAGAAGGCATGTGACAACGGAGTGCAAAGAGCGAAAACCAGATTGTTGCAAGCATATGAGTTTGTTTTCGTCTAGGTATCGATAAAGTTGGTCGTACACAAGTTTTTCAAATAATCTAGACGCCGCTGGTAGGACAGACATAGGCCTATAATTCGATCTATCATCAGATAGGGCCTCCTTAGATATTGGAACTACTCTAGCAACTTTCCAGCTGTCAGGGAAAACTCCAGAAGATAAGGAAAGGTTAAAAATATCGCAGAGTGAATCAGAAATAGCAGGAAAGGCCACTTTTAAGAAAAAGCTGGCAATGTTATCCACACCAGACCCATGCGATGTCTTGATCTTATTCAAGGCTTTCTCGGTGGTCCTTTAGTTGATGTCAACGAATTTGAATTGTTCTCTTCCATTCGAGGGATTGCTTATGTCGTAATTATGAGACAGAGGGGATTAGGCTGGGCGGGTATTTTTGTCACTGAGATTCCTCCCGACACTGCAGAAGTAATCGTTCATCGAGTTAGCGATATCATGATCATTATTTATCTCCTGTTCGTGCACTTTTAGGGAATCGATATTGGTAGTTTTAGATCTTTTATTCAACAGGAGGTTTATTGTTTTCCATGACTGCTCTAGGTCACCTTTGCAGGCAGCTAGGTTCTTGGAAAAGTATTCTCGTTTGAGACTTTTGTTGAGAGTGTTTGTCTTATTTCGCAGCTGCCCGTAAGCATCCATCAGTAAAGCGGATTTACGCTTAACGGCAACGCTTTTTATTCTGTCCCTCTCACGAGAAAGCTTTCTAAAATCGCCATTAAGCTATGGGGAGTATTTGTTAGATACTCTCATATCCTGCAAGGGGGGCATGCATCTCAATGACAAGATACAGTATTGTAGACCATTGTTGAACGGCATCATGGATGTTATCATAACTACGTACAATACCATCCCAATCAATCTGGCTTAGATCAAATAAAACACTTACATGGTCAAAGTTTTTCATTCTTCTACTTCTGATAAGTTTGGGTTGTCGCTGTAAGGAGCCCCGAAATTTGCGAATGCAAAATACTACATAATGATCGCTAAGCGGAATTTTAAGAACGCCTGAATCAACAATATTTGCAGGCAAGTTAGTTGCAACATGATCTATCAGAGAAGACGAGTCCAACGTCTCGCTGGTTGGTTCTTTAATCACTTGCTTGAATCCAAACAGGCTATAAATATTTCTCATGTGTATTGAATTGCCTACAAGATTGGAATCCATCTCTGTCGAAGTCACCTTTAGAAGGTCACAATTTGTGTCGCCTACTATGAGGATTTCTTTGTTCTCACGATCGAAAAGTCCATATTCTTTTCGAGTTGTGTGAGAGAATATTTGCCTCTTGTGCTTGCTGCAGTTGCTAAAAGACGCCCAAGAACAAGGCATCGTGGCTTGCTTTGCATCATGACAATGCTGCTGTACAAAGGGCAGCTGCTACGCAAGAATTTCTGAATGCGGAAAGGGTCTATCAGCTGGAACATCCCCCTTACAGTCCTGATTTGGCTCCCTGCGACCTCTTCGTCTTCCCTTTTGTTAAGTTAAAGCTACATGGAGTGAGGTTTGATACCCCTGATCTTGCAGTGGAGGCATTTCTAAAGCACATTGAAGCCATATCACAATCAAAGTGGGCGAGCATGTTCCAGAAGTGGTTTCAGCGCATGCAAAAATGTATAGACAATGCTGGAGAGTACTTTGAAAAGATTTAAACAAATAAACTTAGATATTTCACATCCGGAAACTTTTTGAACGCCCCTCGTATTAATGGAAGGAAATTGTCAGCTGGAAATAGAGAATAAAATGTTGAAGACCAATAATTCTCATCAAGAGCAAGTCACAAGGGATTTTGTAGCAGATCTATACAAGCCAAAAGTCCGTCACAAAAAGGCTCAAAGGGAACAGCTATGATGTTCCAGCATTCAGTCGCACAATAAGAAAGCAACAATAGAACATGACGTGGAAGGCATTCAGACCTCAACTGAAAAAGAAGAATGTATCAATAACAACCAAAAGGATGCTCAACAATCATTAGAGAAACAACGTAAACTGTGTTTAAATTAAAGGCTACAGAAATATCAAGCAATGAAGTCCAGCAAAAGCAAATCATCATAGTCGCATTGATTGCAGAAAATCCGAATATGACAGTACGGAAATAAAAGATACTCGACCTGAAGCTGAGCCAAATAGAAAATCTCCCGATCAGAAATGGATAAATACAATCTTTATCGCTGGCGTTATCTTAATATCCAATATAGATCAGGGAACTCTTAGTCATCGATACAATATGAGAGCCAGAAGTTTCCCTGGTGCAACGACAGATGACATGTTCGACTACTTAAAACCTTTACTCAAGAAAGCTCCTGAAAAGATCCTCCTGGTTATTGGAACGAATGATCTGGATAGCAGAAAACCTGAAGAAGTAGTAGAGAAGCTGAATGAGCTTAAAAGATTTATACATCCAATTCTACCAAAATGTCAGATTGTGATATCACAAATCATTCTGCGAAAGGACAACTCAGAAATAAACAGGAAAGGAAAGAAATTGAATGACGTGCTTCCACAAGTCGGATCATCCTACGTCAAAATACCATCCAGATGGAGCACTTGGGAAGGCGTGGTCTGCACCTTAATTATAAAGGAAATGGTCAACTGGCGAAAAACATTATCAGTAAGGTGAAATCTCTTTTTAAATAGGAGCATAGTTTTACACTTTAAAGAACCTCTTAGAAGAACAACAAGTAGCTCAATCTATAATCTACCTAATACGTATATACTTAATAAAGATGATATAAAGCAAGTAGCTACTGATGGTATCAGTACTAGAACAAATATCGTCCAGAACAATATATCCAACTCTGAGTTAAATTCCAAAAACGATTATAGCTCTAACTATGGAAAGTTAAAAAGTTTACCACTTGCAAACATAAATAACTTATTATTGGATTATATTAACATCAATTCGATTAGAAATTTCTCTATTTCTCCATGTGAATTTGTCTGAAGTCGTTTGTATGCTTTGATTACCTACTGCGTAAAAGCAATCTTCTGGTAAAACAAATGGGGGAGAGACAGCTAATGATTGTCCTGCGCTGCAATAAAATGTCCACTGTTTCAACAATGCGAAATTACTGTGTCAAGGAAAGGAAATACTAAAGAAAAAAATGCTCATGATATGCGGATGACGACCAATATTTATTGCCTGGTAATATAAAGAGTTCCAAGGCTACCCAAGCTTGGGTTGAACCTTATGTGTCAATAGTATGTCAATAATGATAGTGTCGAAATAGTAACGGAATGTCTTAATTAACTGGAATATTGTCATCAAAAGAAAATCAAGAAGAAAATGATGACTTTATTGGCAGTCATCCTAACTTTCAGATGTCACTTCTTCATATATCTAATATAAAGTAAACATACTATGGCCATATGTAATGCTTGTGAGAAAGATAGGACGAATCTTCTCAACAGAAAGAGTGCAAAATTGCCACAAGATTTACTCAATGTAATTCTTATTGGTCAGGGAAGCTACTTCTAAACTCAAATACAAAACTATACAATTTTAAGCTCGACAACTCATACAAGAATCACTCATCAGGTATTTTGCCATTAATTTAATTTTCTGGTTTCTTTTTCACACCATCGGCTGGCAAACTAAATACCACTCAAATATCATTTTGAAGTCCGAGTGACATTTGTATTATAGGATGTAACTGCAATTTGCAACAATCTACATTGAGATATTCATATACACTTTGTTACACGAATCGCAGTTCTGAAACCTTTCTGTGTTACTTGTAGCTCTAAGGGAAGAAAAGACAAGATAAGTCAATATATTTGTAAACCTCCGAGTCATAGGAGGTAATCATTACTGGGATACTTGTCATAGTAACATACAGAGTTCCTGTAATATACATACATACATACATACATACATACATACATACATACATACATACATACATACATACATATATATATATATGTATATAAATATATTATATATATATATATATATATATATATATATATATATATATATATATATATATATATATATATATATATATATATATATATATATATATATATATATATATATATATATATATATAATTATATATATATATATATATATATATATATATATATATATATATATATAGATATATATATATATATATATATATATATATATATATATATATATATATATATATATATATATATATATATATATATATATATATATATATATATATATATATATATATATATATATATATATATATATATATATATATATATATAAATAAAATAGTGATCAAACACGCGCTGTAGCAACTTTAAGTTTCATGTTCCCAATCGTCAGGCTAAATACAAGAAATGAATAGATAAAGTAAATTAAACATAATAAATTATATTAAATTAAATTATAAATATAAATCAACTATTAAATAAATATATTGATATAAATATACAATATTAGTATTATTAATATATATTAATATTAATTAAATATTAATTATAAATCAAATTATAAATTACATATACATATATATATATATATATATATATATATATATATATATATATATATATATATATATATATATATATATATATATAAATATATATATATATATATATAATATATATATATATATATATATATATATATATATATATATATATATATATATATATATATATATATATATATATATATATATATATATATATATATATATATATCAGAGACGATACGCAAAAACACGACAATCGCTCTAAGTTTGCAAAACATCTTTCGGATCTTGCTCAATCCATCTTCAGAGAATATACTAACAATGTTGTAAAATCAATCGAAGGTATAACGACAAATGGTTCGAATTAAGAAAAGAACGAAAAACGTTAGATAACTGCTAGAACGCTAGGGAGAAATTGTAATGCTGGACCTGTTTATTTAAGTCAGGCCCCTCCCATAGGATATGGATAGCTTCCTTAATTTTAAGTTGATGATATATTTTAGCTGAATCGATAACTTTAAAACAACTGTCATTACAAGAATCTTTACAGGCTTCGGAGCGTTGTAGATGTTTAAATACATGTGGATTTTTATCTGTAAAAAGATGCTCGCGAATTCTAGTTGAGATGTGTCAGCACGTTTTGCCAATATATACGGAGTTACATCCCGCACAAACAAACTTGTACACAACACAAGAACGGAGAGATCTAGGCACAGAATCTTTTACATTTTATTAGGTTTTTAATCTTGAAGGAAGAAAATATCAGATCAGTTTAATTTGGAGGTTACTGCAATATCTCTTGATTAATGTACGAACTTTACGCTGGGCAAAATTGGTAAAAGGAAGATATGGTAGCTTAAAGTAGAGAGTATCATTATTTTCAGATGGTGCAGAAGTACTACCGTGAGTGAGGTATGATTTGATGACCCTATTTATCAAATATTCAGGAAATTGATTCCTCTTAAGTATATGTGTAAGCTTTTTAACATCATTATTGAATGAGAGAAGAGATTTATTAATTTTGTAAGCTCTATCCACTAGAGTACGGATGGGCCCAACCTTAAAAGAGAAAGAAATTAAGCTAAAGAAATTAGTAAGCAATCCGGTAAAAGTCTTTTTACGATAAACTGAAGTTTTAAGACAAGAAGGATCGTTATTATCAATGCAGACATCAAGAAAGGATAGAATCCTATTGGTTTCTTTTTCCATGGTAAATTTGATATTGGGATGTTGTGAATTAAGAAAATTGAAAATAGAAGAGCCTCATTTTCATTGTTGAAAACACAGAAAGTGTCATCAGCGTAACACCGGTAGAAATGAACAGAAGGGCCATAGTACTGTTTGAGCCATATATTTTCATAGTGTCCTAAGAAAAGATTAGCCAACACATGTGCAAGCGGAGAACCCATAGCAACACCATCAATTTGATCAAACACTTTACCATAAAAAAGAAAACGAGTTTGAGAAGTAGCAATTGAGAATAATTTAGTGAGTTCAACTTACACGACGGCTCTGTATACTAAACATCATGCTTGGCAAGTGTTGCTATTTAATATGTTATGATTATGCCTTTTGATGTTGTTGGCCATGTTTGTTGTGCAGCTATAACTCAGTTATATAGGCGATTTATACATAATTATATAGCTATATATATATTTAGTTCTAAAGGCTATTTCAAAACAAGGTAAAACAATCACATGAAATTTTTCAGAAATAAAACCTACATAAATGAAACGGAACTATCCAAACATATATGGATGCTTAAAAGCAACAGCACCAAATACCAAATCAAATGGAGTATAGCCGCCCGTGCACCATCTTATAAAGCGGGTCCAAGCAGATGCATCCTTTACCTAACTGAAAAAGTAGCCATCTTAAGATCTAATCCCCGCAGCCTATTAAATAGAAGAACTGAACTATTATCCAAATGCAGACA